>CM053787.1:760142682-760785182 GCA_028749045.1 Cupressus sempervirens
TCATGTTGGTGGATATGTATCCTTTTCATTGATGATTAGCATATGTTAGATGATGTTATCTTATTCTTTTATTTGCATGTTAGATTACTTTCTACATATCATGCTATATATGTTAGGAGTGACATTCCTACTATGTTAATATCGATGATCTCTTCGGTGATTTGGAATGTTACACATGGTGGGATGGCTAGGATGCACGATGGTCTAATGATGCTATTAATGGTTGGGAGGAACTGTGCACTTAGTTTATTATGTTGATCTTTATGATGGATGTATTCGTATTCTATGATGATGTATCATGAATATCATGTGATTATCTTTACATTTGATGTATCATGGATTAGAATAGGATGATGTACCTTATTCTATGTATGTATATTCTTTTGAGCTTGTCATACCCTGTGAAATGTACAGTGGATGATTGAGTATTTGAAAAGTAATGTATAAACATTGGACTTATCATTATTATTTCATGTGGATGTTGTACTAGATGGATTCATATATGTTAGATGTTTGTAGATGTAATTCAACATTAAGGGATCTTAAATAATGTAATCTATTTTGTATGTTATGTTTACTTTTAGATGGACATTACTATTGCTTCCATTATTGTATAGAAGTTATATGTGGTATTTACTTTCATGAAAAAAAAAATGCTACCAAACTTAGTGAAATTTTAGGTTAATTCTTTGGATCCCTTGGCAGGGTATTACATTTGGTATCAGAGCCCGAGTTTCTATATTGGGAGCTCTGGGTATTTTGGAACAGCTGGAGCTTTGAACTATTAAGTGTATCTCTTTAACTTGAACTAGGTGAACTGAAATAGAATTTGAAACTGTTACTTGTATATTTTTCATACTTCAACACTTAATTTCAAAACTAAAAATTTTACTTAAACCTAAACATAGAACTGAACTTAGTCAATTGCAACATGTGATTGTAATTGTAGTTTGCACTATTGTAGGATGGTATCTGGGACTAGGTCTTATGTTAGAGGCTATGGTAGAGGCCGTGGTAGAGGCCATGGTCATGGTAGAGCTATTAGTGTCTATGAGTCTGCCCATGAGGGATCGACTCATGTAGAGAGCAGGGAAGAGCACTCTAGTAGGCAGCAAGAAGAGAGTCATAGAGAGGACCAAGTTGAGTCTAAAGAGGTTGGTTTGAGATAGATGATGCAGACTATTCTAGAATGTCTACCTCCTGTTCAAGAATAGTCCAAAGTGCACCAGACAGAACAAGAGCATAGACCCAGATCTAGAAGTCCTTGGAAGGATCATCAGAGGTCTATTGTGTCCACTCAGATGAAGGATCTTTCTAGATCCAAGGTCAAGCCTTTTAATGGGCAAGGTTTTCGTTATGTGGCCGAGCAGTGGCTTATTTCCCTCGGCATGATTTTTGCCATCCAGGAGTTTGACAGCAATGTTAAGGCAAGGTTTGCGATCACTAATTTAGAGAATTTTGGGGCCACTTGGTGGATGATTGAGGAGAAGTTGGGAATCGATATGAGCAATGTTACATGGGAGTTATTCCTAGAGAGATTCTGTGAACGATTCCTACCAGAGGAATGGAAACAACAAAGGGCTGATGAATTTCATAATCTTAGACAGTACAGTATGTCAATGACCGAGTATGAGCATATGTTTTATGAGCTCATGTCTTTTTTAGGGTTCAGTGAAAACTCAGCTCTGTTGACACAACATTTTATTAGGGGTTTGAATAAGCATATAATTGGGGGTGTTAAGGTATTTGAGCCAAAAACCCTCAAGGATGTGGTACATCGAGCTATCCTTGTTGAGCAAAGTGTCAACCTTGGACAAGGTGGTTTTGTAGGAGTGCCAGCAGCATCAGGATCTAAAAGCAACTACAATTCAGGTGGTAACAAGAAGTTTTCTTTCTCTAAGGGGAAACAATATCAGTAGCAATCTCAGTAGAAACAGCAATAGAAGGGCTCAAATTCTCAAGCTCAAGGTGGTGGCAAAGGTTCTAACACCAAGAACAACCGCAATGCTCAATGCAATAAATAGAATCAGTCGAATCAGCCAGCTCAAAGTAGCCAATCTTTTGTGAGCAGGAACAGTCATCAGCAATCAAATGTACCACCTATGGGAAGAGGTTCTTGCTGAACTACGAAATGTTTTTCATGTGGTTAGATTGGACATTATGTAGCTCAGTGTCCTTAGTGAGAACCTTAGTTTTCAGGACCTAGACCTACCATTTTAGAGCCTACATTTAGTGATGCAGGTAGAGCTCATAGAGTTTTTGCAGCAATTGATCAACACCAGGCAGATCATCAGGGAATACTGGTTGAGACCACAGGTGCTATTAGAGGTATATCTCTTTCAGTATTGTTTGATTCAAGAGCTATAGATTCATTTATTTCACCATCTATAGTTTCTAAGTGTAAGCTCAATGTGGTGAAGCAAGATCATGGTTGGCAAGTGGAACTAGCCTCAAGCATTAAGGTCTCCATAGACTCTATAGTTCATAAGTGTGGGCTTAGCTTAGGAAGCTTTGATACTATAGTGGATCTTTGAGTCATACCCCTTGTTTCCTATGATGTCATTTTAGGCATGGACTAGCTTGGATCTCATAGAGCCAGTATAGATTGCAGGAAGAAGATTATTTTGTGCCAAGATGACCAAGGGAATGATGTGCAAAGGTTGGGATACCGAGGCCTATATCTCTATAGATGATTTTTGCTATGCAATTGAAGCGGAGTTTTCATAAGGGATGTCAGATATTTGCTGTTATGGTAAATAATCTTGATGAGGAAGATCCTATAAGGGAGACTTTAGATCACCCAATTTTGTAGGAGTACGCAGATGTTTTTCCAATTGAGGTTCTAGGCATGCCTCCGAAGAGGGACATTGACTTTAGTATTGATCTGATTCCTAGAGTGAAGCCTATATCTAAAGCTCCTTATCGCACAGACTACGTAGGAATTGGGTGAGCTACGTCTTCAACTAGAGGAACTTCTAGCCAAAGGGAGCATTCGGCCTAGTGTATCACCATGGGGAGCTCCAGTGCTCTTTATGAAGAAGAAAGACAGTTCTTTTCACCTTTGTATTGACTACAGATAGTTGAATAAGGTGACTATTAAGAACAGGTATCCTTTACCCAGGATTGATGACTTATTTGATTAGATCAAGGGAGCTACAATATTCTCCAAGATTGACCTTAAGTCAAGATACCACCAGCTTCACATTAAGGAAGCAGATATTCACAAGACCACTTTTTGAACTCGCTATGGGCATTATGAGTTCATAGTGGTACCTTTTGGGTTGACTAATGCTCCATCGATTTTCATGAGTTTGATGAATGGTGTGTTTTGATCTTATCTGGATAGGTTTGTAATCGTGTTTCTTGATGACATATTGATATATTCTAAGACTCAGAATGATCATGAGGAACACCTACTATTTGTATTGTAGTGTATGAGAGACAATCAGCTTTATGCCAATGCAGCTAAGTGTGAATTCTTCAAATTGGAGATTCAGTATTTAGGGCATGTTATTTTAGGTGATGGTATTTTAGTGGATCCTACAAAGATTTAGGTGATAATAGATTGGCCTACACTGACTAATGTGTCAGAGATTCGAAGTTTCATGGGCCTAGCTGGTTATTATCGCAGATTTGTCCAGAACTTCTCTAAGATAGCACATCCTATCACTTCTCTTTAGAGGAAAGAAAAGAAGTTTGTATGGATAGAGAAATGTGAGGAAGCTTTTTAGAAGCTCAAGGAACTTTTGACCAGTGCACCGATTCTAGCTGTACCTAATCCAGAAGGTGATTTCATGGTGTGTACAGATGCTTCTTTTGAAGGGATTGGGGCAGTGTTGATGCAGAATGGACGGGTGATTGCGTATGAATCATGTAAGCTCAAGGATCATGAGTTAAATTATCCTATGCATGATATTGAGTTAGCAATAATAGTTCATGCTTTAACAAGATGGAGACATTTCTTGTTGGGGCACAGATTTGAGCTACACAGCGATCATCATAGTCTTCAGTACATTTTTACTCAGCCTAATTTGAATGCTTGCCAGAGGCGATGGATGGAGTTTCTATGTGAGTATGATTTTGAGGTTAAGTACATTCAAGGTAAGGAGAGTGTGGTGGTGGATGCTTTAAGTCATAGGAGACATGTGGTATTATCGATGGCTCTTAGTGTGGATTTGAGGAGTCAGATTCTTCAGGCACTTCCTACGGATTCCTGGTATCAGGAAGTGTGCAGAGAGATAGATTCAAGGAGATCTTTAGAAGGAAAGTTTTTAGGTTATGTTCGAGAATTAGATGGTTTTTTAAGACATCTGGGGAGGATATATGTGCGATTTTTAGATGAGCTTCGCACCTTGATACTGGCAGAAGCCTATCGTACACCTTACTCAGTACATCCAGGTGTCAAGAAGATGCATGCTGATTTCAAAATTTTGTTCTTTTGGTCTGGGATGAAGTGAGATATTGCTAATTTTGTGGCTAGGTACCTTGAGTGTCAGAGAGTTAAGGCAGAACATCAGCACCTGGCTAGACTTTTGCAGCCAAATCTCATTCCTTCTTGGAAGTGGGATATCATCTCCATGGATTTCATTGTGGGATTACCTATGACAGTTTGACGTCATGATTCTATCATGGTTATCGTTGATCGGTTGACTAAGGTGGTGCATTTTTCACCAATTAGGTCTTCCTACACAGCAGCTTCTGTAGCTAATGTCTTCATATGTGACATTGTGAGATTACATGGTATTCCTAGAAAGATCATTTCTGACAGGGATCTTGTATTCACATCTGCATTCTAGACATCGATGCAGCATGAGCTTGGAGCGTAGTTAAACTTCAGTTTGGCATATCATCCAGAGACTGATGGTCCGATAGAGAGGTAGAATTAGGTTTTGGAGGATATGTTACGGATGTATGTGATGGATAGGCAAACACGTTAGGAGGACTATCTCTACCTGGTGGAGTTTTCTTACAACAACGGGTATCTTAGTTCTATTGGCATGGCACCATTTCAAGCATTATATAGACATCCTTGTCATACACTCTTGAGTTGGGACAGTCTTGAGGATCGCATCCTATTGGGTCCTGAGATGCTTCATGATATGGAGCAATAGGTAGTGCGTATCCGTGAGCACTTGAATATGGCATAGGATAGGCAGAAGAAGTATGTCAATGCTCATAGGACTGATAAGCAATTTGCTATGGGAGATAAAGGTTTTCTTGAAAGTGCGTCTGTGAAAGAGTCCAATCTAGTATGGAAAGGGTTCTAAGCTAGCACCTCGCTTTGTAGGACCATTTGAGATTCTAGAGAGGATTGGCCCAGTTTCTTATCACCTTGCTCTACTGCCCAGCCTAGCTCGCATTCATGATGTTTTCCATTTTTCAGTACTTCGATAGTATATTCTTGATATTTTACATGTTCTTGATTGGAATGCATTATAAGTAGAGGACATGCAACTGGCTTTGGAGCCAGTTTGTATTCTAGAGCAGCGGGATTTGACCCTCAGGAGTCGAACCATCGAGCAGGTAAGGGTCCAATGGGACCCTACTGATGATTCTTCAGCTACTTGAGAGGATGCAGCTAGATTGAAGGAGTTATATCCCTACTTATTTGTAGGCTTCCAGGAGTAAGCCTAACCCAAGGGGGGGTGGATGTAGTGCCTACCCTCGTTCACATCTTTTCTAGACATATTGTTACTATTATTATCAAACTATGATGGACTAGTTTTATGTTGATGGATTAGTGGTATTGTTTTGAGACTATCAAACTTTATATTATGGATTCAGAGGTTATGTGATGAGATCATTTAGACATTACATTTCATGCATACATGATGATCATTATATTTCTTTCAGATATTATTGATAATTAGTTTGATGGTTTATTATCTCATGTGTTTTATTATGGATACTTACCCCATACTTGCATGTGTATGGTGTGCGTGTTTTCTTATTGTATGGCATTTCTGATGTGGTTAAGGAAGGGAGTCGTAGTCACATACTTAGTTGAGATCTACATGATGCACCACTTCCTGCCATTATCTATTTAGCTTAGCATTATATATATTGTATGTACATGCATGGTTTTTCTGTAGGTTGCAGGTACCGGGTATCGACTTCCTTGAATTGCCAGGATGAGCGTACCCTATTATACTAGCTCAATGATCAGAGAAGGGAGATAAATTCTCAAGTCCAAATCCCAAACTTTTAAGACAATTGTCCTAGTGAGGTAGGACAAGTAATTGGATATTTTATCCACCGAATGTGTCAGATGACATAATTCGTGATTTTTAACCCTTTAGACTAAGTTTGTGTGATTTGCTCTATGATGGGTTTTCATATTTTATTTTGGAGGTCTATGGTGAATTTTCTATTAATTAAGTCTTAATAAATAGATTTAATTAATAAATTAATTATTTGAGAAAATTAATATAAAATATCATGTTATTTGATATTTTGATAATAATTAATTAAATGGGAATTAAATTAAAAATAAATAAATAAATAAAAGAAAATTAAAAAATTTAAATTTAATAATAATAATAATAATAAAAATAAAGTGATAAATAAATAATAATAATATAAGTTATAAGAATTAAAAATGAAACTTATAAAGACTTAAATTTGGAAATTATATAAAAGTGAATTGGAGTTATAAGCTTGGATGGGAGTTAACACACTTTCTATTTCTCAAGTGTCAACAACACGGGGGTTAGTGCATCAATTAAGCACATGGTGTCTACAACCCTATGGCTCATCTTGAAGGTTGGAAAAGACCCATGCTTAGTTGGTGACACCTTTCAGCTATTTCTAAAAGCATTCTAGATGTTTCTTGAAAGCTCTTTATATTCAAGCATTCCTAGAAGCTTAAACATAGTGTTGGGTGTGCAATTGGAGCATTGGAGGACTCGAGAACTCTAAAATAGGGAGGAGCTTTCTCTGCGAGTTTTCTGAGGAAGAGCAATTTAGCATCAGAATCCAGGTAGATTCTTGTGATTTTACTTATGCTATTTCTGCATCATGTATTCCCTGTCTTCTTCGTGTCTTCCATATGTCTTCTGAGGATTTTCCTATTTTGATTGTATACATTTTCATTATGGGTAGTTAAATTGATTTGAGAAACCTTATATGCATAGATCTAAAGAGATCACGGGGCCAGGGTTTAAATTTATAGCCAAATCCATTAGAAAATTAATTGAATGAATCTAGAGCACAAATATTTTATAGGAAATTCTTAAATTGTGGATATAATTCCTCATGGAAAAACATACATGTTTATATATTTGGATCTTCATGTGTGTGTGTGTGTGTGTTTGTTTATTATGAATGTGTTGGAGTACAAAATTCGAATATATATATATATATATATATATATATATATATATATACACTGATATATATAAACATATGTATATATATAATTCACTGAATGAACGATTGTTAAGTTGCAGTGGGGAAAACTTAATAAATTGCAACACAATTTGTATTGTGAAACAAAATTTGAAACAATGTTTAAAAAAATATATATTAAAATTTGCTTGGGCATGATTTGTACCCCATGCCTGTGGAAGGCAGAGACCTGCTATCGTAGGTCTGAGACAATAGGGATACTACGTACCCGTTGTCGACACAGTGCCTATGATTGCAGGTACTACGTACCGCAGCAAGCGTGGAGGGTCATTCAAATATTTTTTTGTGTTTTAAAAAAAAAAAAAAAAAAAACATTCATGTTAAAACTTTTATGTTATACAAAATTGAATTTTCATTGTTAAATGATATTTCATATGTTATTTGAATATGAATTTCGACTTTTCAATGTTGCATTATTATTAAATTATTAAATATTATATATATATATATATATATATATATATATATATATATATATATATATATATATATATATATATATATTTATTTATTTATTTATTTATTTATTTATTTATTTATTTATGTATATATATAAATATATATATATGTATATAAGTATATATATATATATATGTATATACAGTATCAATAATAAATAATTGATATATTAATTGATGTTTGGAATTTAAAGAGAAATTCTTTAACAACAAGATATTTTATAATGGTGAGCAATATAGATTCATATAATCTTTAATTTGGAAAGATGAATATGGAAAGAATTTCAAATATTATTTTGAAAATGATGGGGGTCTAAATGGAAATATATAAGAGAGATTTAGAACATTTAGAAAATTGAGTCTAATGGTTTTTGGGTAGAAACTTTTATCTACCAATACAAAAACATGGGTTAGGTTAAATATGAAGTTTCTCCACTTGACAATTAAATTGAGAAACGTAAACCGAGACTTTTGCATTTAAATTTAAGTTGTAAATTTGGAAAAATAAAAACATGTGTTTGCATTATGTATTCTTTATGCTATTGTCTTGGGTTTCAGGTTGACTAGTGTTGACCAGTTATAAGACGTCTACTAGAGGCTTGGGGATTATGTGATTCTGATGTCATGATGATGTTTAATCTCGATCTTGTAAAATCAACCATTCTTATGTGATGGAATGCTCTATGTATTGGATGTGATTACTGATTGTTATAGTTGAGATTCTTATGTATGAGATACTTGACTTAACCATTATTTTTTGTCATTGATCAATTATCCTTGATTATTTTCTAGTCGCCATGATGAGACTGTGAACCATTGGATACTTGATTATCAGTGATACTTCAGTTGCTAATAGAGAGTTGTTGTGTTCATGATTTTCTATGGATGTTTGCTCATGAAGATTTGATGCTTTTATGCATATTTGATGATGATGTGACTTGTTTGACTCAACCATTTTCGGAGTCTTCGATCAGTATGATTGAGATATATTTTGGTTATTGAGAACCATTGGATACTTGATTATAAGTGATACTTCAGTTGCTAATAGAGAGCTGTTGTGTTCATGATTTTCTATGGATGTTTGCTCATGAAGATTTGATGCTTTTATGCATATTTGATGATTTTATTATGGATTATCTTTTGTGATTTGAGATTTATGGTTCCATGAGCTTAGGGTAGGATATCTGCATGTAGTGACAAGAAGTGGGTTGCAATGGGGGTCGGGGCCCTAAGAGGCTGCCAGGGTAACTCATTGTAAGTTTGATTAATAAGTGACAGCATTTGCACCTAATACTAACTAAATGAACCTAAAAAGATAAGAGTTGTGTTCTCACCCATGCCTTGAGTGCTTGTACAGGCTATGATGGGAGTAGTGAGAACACATGGTTGCGACCTTGCATTCTGTAGTATGCCTCGTCAATATGAGAGGATACTAGTGGCCCCATGAGATCAGTATGGACCCCTGGAGTTTAGCTAACTACCAAGGTAACTTGTACGTGATAAATGCGATGATAATTTTCCGCTTGCATAGTAGGTTCCTACATGTCATTGTGTGCCTCTAGGATTAGATGTCAGATTTTGTGTTTAGAACCTTTGAGTTAGTATACTTTTAGGATTCCTAGACTTATGGAGATTTATGCTATGTGATTTTGATAGCTTGTTTGGGACTTGAGATTATCTCCTCAGCACAGTAGGAATGGACCACTTAGGTACCATGCGGTCGGGTGGTAGTGTATTTTTTAGACTTATCATTTCAGATTCATTGAGACATCGTGGCTGATGCATCCTTCATGTTGGTGGATATGTATCCTTTGCATTGATGATTAGCATATGTTAGATGATGTTATCTTAAGCTTCTATTTGCATATTAGATTACTTTCTACATATGATGTTATATATGTTAGGAGTGACATTCCTGCTATGTTAATACCGATGATCTCTTCAGTGATTTGGAATGTTACACGGTGGGATGGGTAGGATCCACGATGGTCTAATGATGCTATTAACGGTTGGGAGGACCCGTGCACTTAGTTTATTATGTTGATCTTTATGATGGATGTATTCGTCTTCTATGATGATGTATCATGAATATCATGTGATTATATTTACATTTGATGTATCATGGATTAGAATAGGATGATGTACCTTATTCTATGTATGTATATTCTTTTGAGCTTGTCATACCCTGTGAAATGTACAGTGGATGATTGAGTATTTGAAAAGTAATGTATAAACATTGGACTTATCATTATTATTTCATGTGGATGTTGTACTAGATGGATTCATATATGTTAGATGTTTGTAGATGTAATTCAACGTTAAGGGATCTTAAAGAATGTAATCTATTTTGTATGTTATGTTTACTTTCAGATGGACATTACTATTGCTTCCATTATTGTATAGAAGTTATATGTGGTATTTACTTTCATGAAAAAAAATGCTACCAAACTTAGTGAAATTCTAGCTTAATTCTTTGGATCCCTTGGCGGGGCATTACAAACATTATATATTATAATATATTTCTTTATTATAGATTATATATATATATATATATATAATTTTAATCTGATAGGAGAAATATGAATATCTATTCAAATTTCTAATTCAAGATTTTCTTTTTATTTTAAACACTTCCCAAATAAAATACTAAATTCGTTAACCTACGAAACAAGGGTTTTTTTTTTAATTACTTTTCTAATCTCCACGTATGTAGAATATATTGGCAAGCATTTGATAATTTACAATATTGAAATGTTTAAGGGTTCATCAAAAAGAAATTTAGATTTACAATTCACAAAAGAAGATAGGAAAGGAAATTGCATAATTAAATTCTGTGAATAATCACAAGCATCTACCTAGACACTGATGCTAATCAGTATGCCCAAGAAGATTGAAGAGAAATCTCTCCTCGCAAAACCTTCCCATTTTTGAAAATTCCTTCCTCCTCCAAATTCGCAGTCCCTTGAAAATGGACCCCTCCAAGTTGTGATAAGGACTTCTCTCCTTAAATTGGGGCACTAATTGTGCACTCACTCAAGAGAACTCTCTGCTTACTAGACTCAAACTCTATATTAACTTTTTCTTAATCTTTCCTAAATCTTTTCCATGCACATTAATTGAATTATTAAATTTAATTTTTACTAGACTTATTTTTTATTAATTTTATTCAATTTAATCTCATGCACACACTTTATGGAATTAAAATATCTTTATTAAATTCACTTGTTTTATCTTTTTAATTAATTTCTTATGTTTTAATCTCATGCATAGATCATGCAAACTTTAAACTTTTAATAAATTAATATTATTTCACTTTTAAATTTATTTTCAAAACTTTATCGATAAAATATTTATTAAATTAAATAATAATGTTTAGCATTTATTTTAAAATGAACACTAAATATATTATTATTGAATTAATTAAATATTATCATGTTCTAAACTTATTCTTAGGACTTTTATCTTCAAATTTAATTCTTTTTATTCAGTTAATTTCCCAATTAATTAAATATTAAAATATCATAATAATTTCCATTAAATAAAATCATTAATTTCATATTTTAATGAGACTTAATTAATAGAAAATTCACCAAAAATTGATAAAACAAAATACGAAAACCCATCATAGAAAAACACATACAAAATCAAACTAAAGGGTTAGAATCATGAATTAACGTCATCTGACACATTTGGAGGGTACACAACTTAGATGCTTGTCCTAATTTTCTAGGACAAATGGCTTAAAGGTTTAGGATTTGGACTGAAGAATTTATCTCCCCTCTCTTACCATTGAGATAATGTAATAGGGTACGCTCATCCTGGCAATTTAAGGATGTTGATACCTAGTACCTACAACCTGCATAAAATCCACACATGCACAAACACAATATTCTAAGCTAAATAGGAAATGGCAGGAAGTGGTGCATCATGTAGATCTCGACTAGTAGGTGACTACAACCCCCTTCCTTAACCATATCAAAAATTCCATACATAAAGAAAACATACACGCACACCATACACATGCAGTATGGGGTAAGTATTCATAATAAAACACATAGTAATACATCTAAGTAATCATCATCAATTAATGAAATCATTGAATAATCATCATGCATACATGAAGTATAGAGTACCAAGTAAACTCATCATATAATCAACTAAATTTGAAACAATATCTAATAAACTCAAAGCAATACTACTAATCATCAAACATAAAACTGACCTAAAAGAGTTTGGCAATGATAGCAAAAGTGCAAACTAGGGGCAGGGACTAAATCCACCCCCCTAGACTTAGGCTTACTCCTGGAAGCCTACTAGGATGGTAAAAATTAAAGAACTCACTGTGCGAGTCCCATTAGACCCTTTCCCCCTGTAGGAGAATATGACTCCACTGAGAACACTACAACACACTTAGAGCAATATGATTCTAGTTTAATAGTAAACCGAAAACCATATTGATCCAACATTCATCCTTTTTAACAAATATTGAAATAGATCCCCTAAACACTCTCCAAACATAATGCTTTCAATGACAATCAAGGACATACTACCTTAAAGCATAGATAAAAGACACTTGTTTTGCAAATAGAATAGTTTCAATTTTTAGTTTTCCTATATTTAGGTTTACGTATAATTTTATTTTTGAATTCTAAGTGTTGAAGTATGAAAATATACAACTAAAGGTTTAAGTTCTAGTTCAGTTCAACTAGTTCAAGTTTTAGTTTGAAATAGATATACAAAATAGTTTTAAGTTTCATTTTGGTTCAACTAGTTAACAACTAGTGGTATTCCAATATACCTAGAGAAAACAATGTAGAAACTTAGGATCTGGTACCAGATGTAACACCTCGCTAAGGGATCCAAAAGAAATAACATAAAGTTTTACTAAGTTTTCCAACATTATTATTTTTTTGAACAAGAAGAATAACATAGACATCAAACAAATAGTAGCAGAAGCAATAACATACAATCAACTTAAAGGATATATAATAGGTTACATTCATTAAGGATCCCATGATGTTGAATCACATTTAAATTTCATTAATACTAACTCTAAAAAATACCACATCCATATGAAAGAATAATTATAAAGTCCAATGTCCATTTAAATAATATACATCTATTATGAATGCCTCTTGGCAAACAAAATTTAGAATGCTCAATCATCCATTGTACATGCCATAGGGAATGAAAGGCTAAAAGAATATACATTTATACATAAAGAAATACATCATCATCCTCGGATCCATGATAGAAGTACAGTAAAATAAATGAAACCATCCACCATACATGATACATCCATCCATTATAAAAGATATAAACATCCATCATGAATTATAACCATCCATCATAAAGATATATAAATGGAATGAACTCAAATGAAGACAATGAAACTCTAGCCATGGTGACTAAGGATGAATCTCAATGGTAAGAGTAAAAAGAACTACCACCTGACCATGTGGAACCTAAATGGCCCACTCCCACCACACTGAGGAGATAGTCTCAAGTCCCAAAGAGGATATCAAACCTAATATCAAAATACTCTATAAGTCTAGGAAATCCTAAAAGTATCTAACTCCAAGGTTCTAAGATAGATTGACATCTAGACCTAAAGGCACACAAGACACATAGGAAACCTACTATGTAAGTGGGCAAGTGTCATCACACAAATCATGCTAGAGTTACCCTGGTAGTCTCTTACAACCCCTAGTTTCCTAGTGATCCCTATGTAGCCACTAGTATCCTCTTGTACTAACAAGGCATACTATGGAATGCAAGGTTGCAACCAACTATTCTCTCTAGTCCCATCCTAGTCTATACTAGCACTCAAGGCATGTGCAAGAACATACAAAGACTCTTATTAGGTTCATTTTAATACCCATTTAGTGTAATGTTTTCAAAAAATTTATTAAACAACTTACAATGAGTTACCCTGGGAACCACTTAGGGCCCCAACCCTCATTGCAAGCTACTTCCCAAAACTACATATAGATTACCTACCCTAGGCTCATAAAAGCACAAATCAATAATCATAGTAAAAATCACCTCAGTCATATATCAGTGACTAGAAAGCATCACAAGATAATAACACATTAGTTCTCCATGAACAATTGAAAAGCATCACAAGATAAATCACAATACCCATCGGTTCTCAATGAGCAACCAAAAAGTATCCCAATAATACTGATCAATGACTCATAATGGTTAAGTCAAACATGTCACAACATGACATCACCAAGATCAAAGAAAACACTTCAGTCCCATCAAGGCGATTGGAAAGTAACCCAAGTATAATTGATCAAGGACTCAAAAATGGTTAATTCAAGTATCTCAGATACATTTACCCCATCTTCACACAAGAAGACTAGAAAGTAATAACAAACAATAAATGCAATCCATCATAGAGCATACTAAACACATTACCATGGTTGGGTTTAAAGATAGAGATCAAAACAACATAGCATCACAATCACACAACCCCCAAGCCTCTGGTAAGAACCTAAACTGGTCAAAGCTAGATCAACCTAGAAACCCCAAAACATAGATAGTACATAGAAACAAGGTGTAAGTTTCATGTTTTGGTTTATTTAGAAATCACATAGTTGGGTTAAATGTAAAGTTTAAATTTCTAGTTGAAAATATGTTTTAGACAAATAAAATCTATAATTTACCCTTACAAATTAACCCATTCTTCAATTTAATTAATCGTATAATCACCCTATTTCGCTTTTCAAGTACATTGATCCAAAAGATCTAAGGATAATTATCCATCTAAAATAATCCCCATTGATTTTAAATAAATTAATTACATCTTTATTAAAACCAATAATAATAATAATATTTAAATAAATTTAAAATATTACTAATAATTTTCATCGTTAATTAACTTAACTGATATTAAATTTAATTAATAAATGTTTTAAAATACTTCCTTTTCATTCATTAATTTTTTTAATAAATTAATAAATATTAAATAAAATTAATAATAATAATTTAAATCAACAAATATTAATTAAAATTTATTAATAACTCATTAGTAAATATATATATATATAATAATAAATATTTATAAATATTATTAAAAAAATTTAAAAACATTTAAATATACTCACCTAACAAAGTGAGCCCACGTGGCTAGCCAAGGCAACCGCAAGTTGTCTTTGGTAGTTGTGGCTTGCCTTGGCAACCGCTAGAGTAAAAGGAGGAGGAGAAAGCGGGGTGGAAGGTGGTGGCCCCCACCTCCCCAAAATATATATATATATATATATATATATATATATATATATATATATATATATATATTCAAACATTATATGCTATAATATATATATATATTTATAAATTCAAACATTATATGTTATAATATATATCTTTATTATGAATTATATATATATATATGTTCCAAAAAAAAGAACCCCACTAAATTTATATATATTTTTAATAACATTTAAAAATTTTATTATGATTGGAGAAATATGAATATCCATTCAAAGTTCTAATTCAAAATTTTCTTTTAATTTCAAACCCTTCCCGAATAAAATACTTAATTCTTTAACCTGCAAAATGAGGGTTTTTTTTTTTTTTTTTGGATTACTTTTCTAATCTCCACTTATGCAAAAGATATTGACAAGCATCTAATAATTTACAATATTGAAATGTGTAAGGGTTCATCACAGAGAAATTCTAATTTACAATCCACATGCTTGAAGAAGACAAGAGGGGAAATTGCATAATTAAATTGTGTGAATAATCACAAGCATCTACCTGGACACTGATGCTAATCGTTATGCCTAAGAAGTTTGAAGAGAAATCCCTTCTCACAGAGCCTTCCCCTTTCCAAAAATTCTTTACTCCTCCAAATTCATGGTCCCTCAAAAATGGATGCCCCCAAGTTGTGATAAGGAGTTCTCTCCTTAAATTGGGGCATTAATTGTGTATTCACCCAAGAGAACTCTCTGCTCACTAGACTCGAACTCTATATTAACTTTTCTTAATATTTCCTTTATCATTTCCATGCACATTAATTGAATTATTAAGTTATTTTGTTTAATTTTTAGTTGACTTCTTTTTTATTTAATTTATTAAATTTAATCACATGCATGCACTTTATGCAATTAAAATATCTTTATTAAATTCACTTGTTTTATCTTTTTAATTAATTTCTTATATTTTAATCTCATGCATAGATCATGCAAACTTAAAACTTTTAATAAATTAATATATTTTCACTTTTAAATTTATTTTTGAAACTTAATCGGTAAAATATTTATTAACTTAAATAATAATAATGTTTAGCATTTATTTAAAAATGAACTCTAAATATATTATTATTAGATTAATTAAATAATATCACGTTCCAAATTTATTCTTAATACTTTTATCTTCAAATTTAATTCTTTTTATTTAATTAGTTTTCCAATTAGTTAAAAATAATTAAATATTAAAATATCAAAATAATTTCCATTAAATTAAATCATTAATTTAATCTTTTAATTCGACTTAATTAATAGAAAATTCACCAAAGACTCATAAAAAAAAAATACAAAAACCCATCATAGAAAAACACACATAAAATCAAACTAAAGGGTTATAATCACAAATTAACATCATTCGATGCATTTGGATGGTACACAACTCAGATACTTGTCCTAATTTTCTAGGAAAATTGGCTTAAAGGTTTAGGATTTAGACTTAAGAATTTATCTCCCCTCTCTTACCATTGAGATAATGTGATAGGGTACGCTCATCCTGGCAATTCAATGAACTCGATACTCAATACTTGCAACTTGCATAAAATCCATGCATGTACAAACATAATATTCTAAGCTAAATAGGCAATGGTAGGAAGTGGTGCATCATGTAGATCTCGACTAGCAGGTGACTATGACTCCCTTCCTTAACCACATCAAAAATGCCATGCATAAAGAGAACATACACACACACACCATACACGTGCAATATGGGGTAAGTATCCATAAGAAAATACATAATAATCCATCTAACTAATCATCATCAATTACTAAAATCACTGAATAATCATCACACATATATTAATTATAGAGTACCAATTAATCTCATCATATAATCAATTGAATCTAAAACAATATCTAATAAACTCAAAATAATACTACTAATCATCAAACATAAAACTGGCCTAAAAGAGTTTGGTAATGATAGCAAAAATGCAAACTAGGGGCAGGCACTACAGAGGTGGATTGACTACTACCACAGTAGTGCTTTTCCTCTCTAACTGTGCACTCTCCTTAGTCTCCTTAGGCATGGTAGACATGTATTTGACTATTTCCTTTTGAGTTTCCTTATTCACCACTTCATAATTTCCTCCCATAAGAAGAATAGATCTCTTCTTATTCCTTAGCGAGGATGCTATTCCTTTCATAATTTCCTTTAATTCTTCCTCGTTATTTACTATAAATAGCCTTTTAAGCATATTTACCCTTATTTTCTTATCTTCCTCAATTATTCTACTCTTTCTATTTCTCAGTCTATTATACAAATCTTATCTTCCTCAAGAATCATGTTTCTAACTACAAAATTCTCTAGCTATCTCCTATCCACATTATTGTACAAGTCATAATACTTATTCAATTGCAAAAAAAATTTGTCATTAATAATTTGCATATTGAGATTTTCTACCTTAGGCTTCCATGCTTTTCTTCCTACTTAAGTCTCTACTTCCTAATCTGTAGGCTCTACTAGTCTGTCACTAGTTTCTTCTTTAGATTTTGAGTAATTGATCTGCAAGGTTTTCCTTCTCTTACTTGGTCCAATTGTTGTTTTCTTAACTCTCTTCTTAGGAGTGAGGATTTGCATAGATACATTTTCTCAAACCTTGTATATTTTCTTGGATTTGATGCTTCCTCTATTTCCTTTTGATTCCTCAAGGGTTGTTGTTGCACAATTGTTGCATATGGCACTATAGATGCTTACACACTTCTCTGTGTAATTGTGACCTCTATAGTTGGTTCGACCATTGCAATAGGTCTAGGGATTAACAGTTTAGTTTGACCACTATCCTTCATTTCTAAGGCTATCCCTTTCACCTCTTCAAATTCATTTCTAGACATCCCTGATTCCTTTAAGATGGAATCAATTATTTTGTCTACTTTCTTCTTGATATCCTTGTCCATTAGATTTTTTTTGACTTCTTTCATCTTTTCAACATATGTACCTCATCTAGGGCATCTAGAATAAAATTCAAAGTGTAGAATTATCTACGCATAGTGTTCAATTAGTTCAACACTCATTTTATAACCCATAGGTTCAATGAACTTTACTCGAGGAACTACTACCTCCATGCATGTGAAATCTATTTCTACCATGGAATATAGTTCATCCTTATATTTTTCTATCAGTGCAAGAGGTATCTTATACCTTTTCTTCATTTCACCTTAGAATGATTTCATCATTCTATCAATATCATTATCCTTGACTATTTCTAATTTAGAAATGTTAGCATGAGTGATAGTTTGCATTGCCCACTCACTTCCATCCCAATTTGAAATACTAGGAAACTTCTTTGCTACATAGAAGAATATATGAGTCAGTAGGGATTCAAACCTAAAGACCATGCTCCTAGACTTCCTGATTTTTGACATATTATCCAAGAATAGAGTTTGGATAATATCACATAGAGTAACCTTTTCACCCTTTACTACCATCACATAAGTTGCATGAAGAAATCTGGCAATGAATGAATCTATCCTAGATCCATGATTGAATTTATAACCCAAATTTTTTCTTAGCAATCTTACTCTATCATCTAGAATGGTGTTAATATTCATGTTTCTACCATCAAAACTTGTGTTGAGTTTTGTTTCATCTAATTTGCATACATTCTTTATGTTCATGGGATTGTATCCTTCATTGCTCAAACCTGTTACCTTGTGAATTAAGTCATTATCAATGCATATAATTCAATCACCCAACCATAGAAGATTATCATCAATTCTACTTAGAATGATTCTAGTCCATTCATGGTTATCAAAGTCCATATAGAACATATGCTCAACTAGGTTAAGTTGTTGTGGGTATGCATATTTTGGTTTCAATGATAAATCATTGTTGCACATTTTCTCCAATTCTTTATGGATCTGAGTATCTCCTATGCTTTCTATCTCATAGTGAATGTAACTTCTCATGTCCTCAACATGTAGAACATTTTTTGGTACTTGAAAAAATGCTCCAATAGGGTCATCAAGAAGAGAGATAAATAGGCATTTCTTGAAGTTATATCTAGATCTCTTACTAATATCAAACAATCCTTGTGTTACCATTACTAAAACTATGCTCAAAAAATTTAAGAAATACATCAATTTCATATTTTATGGTTTTCAATGATCACACATATCTACAAACTTCTTCAATACTTCAAATCTCTCTTCAACCTTGCACTTAAGATTTCACACAAGCAAATGATATTCATAAATAAATTTGCATCCTTTAAATCTTTTACAATATGTACTTTGCATTAAATTTACATCTTTCACATATTAAAATATTGTCTCTATGTAATAGAGAGATCATTTTCTACAAATCCTCATAATGATCATATCAAGCAATGTGTACTTCACTATAGACCTTTCTCAATGTCTAGTGTATACTATTAACTGTGCAACTTGTGATATTATCTCTAACATCAATTTTTATTAATTGACACACTCTTTTACTGAGAATTCTTAATGTAGGTAAGATGGGTCATAGACAATAAGTGACTTTACCATCTTGTCAGGTACATTAGGATGTGTTTCTTCCTAAATTGTATGAGAACTTCCAGTTTCTTTTTCTTTTACAAATGTTTCCTTAAATTATTTAGTTAGATCCTTCATTTCTTCCTTTAGAATATCATCATTTCTTCTATTGTTCCTTCTATAGTTCTGATTCCTATTAAGGTTTCTTCTATCCATTCTGTAAAACTTTGTTGTGTGTCCAAAGTTATGACATAATAGACATATAGGTACATTCCTTCTTTGTTCACTCTTTTGGTTATCAATTTCTCTACAATTCCTTGTGATGTATCCAAGAATTTTGCATCTATAACAAAAAATTTGTCTTCTTTGTCCACTTTCATTACTATGAGATCTTCTTTTTTTGCCTACATGGTTAGTGTTCCTAAACATTCTACTATTTGCATTATCGTTATCAAATTTAGGTTTCTTATAATTTATTGCATGATGTGCATATCCATGATGGTTATGATAGTAAAAATTTGAAATAGGTCTAAAAGACTTACCTTTGCAATCACCTCTAGTATGTTCAAGTTCATTACATGTGGCATGAGATTCCTTTCTTCTATTATCCTCATCTTGATCAGATTCTTTGGATTCCTCAAAGTGAGTAACATTCTCTTTGTCTTTAGATGTATCATTTTTTTTGCTTATGTTTAGATCCATTTTGACTTTAGGAGTACCAGGTTCTTTTCTCTCAATAGATTTCTTGGTAGATTATCCAAGGAAGAATCCAAGTCTAGTCTTATCATAAGTAGGTCTTTGTACAAATATTTGTTCTTCAATCTTTTCACTGCTGGTATATAATTTCTCAATATGTTTGGTTTGCATTAATTCACCTTTCACAATAGTGTTGTATTTCTCTTTTTCTACATGCTCCAACTTGATAGATTCTAATTCATATGCTACTTTTCTTAACTAGGATCTTAGATCTACTTTTTCAACTTTTATTTCAGTCATTCTTTCCTCCATTTTTGTTAAGACTTAGCTTGAGTTCAACTATTTTAACTCATGTTTTAAGATCTCATTTTCTTTCTTTAGATCTTCAGTGTCATCATCACTGGTTAACTAGGTCTTTTTTTCTTTAGGTTATCTATCTTGTCCTTTAGTTCTCCAATATAAGGTTTTACATCTTTATATCTATCTTTTAGGCCATCTCTTTCATTAGTAATGAGATCAATTTGTTCAAGAGCTTCTTGAAGATTCTTCTACAACTATTCCATATCCATAGGGATCTTATCCAAGTTGTTAAGATTCTTTTGAATAACTAAGATCTAATACCAATTTTTAGAAATAGATAATACTAAGAGGGGGGTGAATCAGTATTTTCAATCTATTTTCCCAAAACTAGATATTATTAATTTCATTGATACATGCATAAGGAAGTAAACCAATAATATTGAATAGTATAAACAACCATAAAGAGATCTCATAACACCATATTTTGTTAACTAGAGAAACCCTACCCAAGGGAAAACCCTGATGGGGATGATACCCACAAAATGATTCACTATATAAAAAATGTAGTTAAGGATATTAACCCTGTTAGGAGTCTCTGAAGAATGTATAGTGTCCCGAGTCCCTGTTAGGAGACTAGGCCTTGTTAGAAGCTTCAACCCTATTAGGAGTTTCTTTGACCCTATTAGAAGTTGGTGGAACATATACGAATGTATGCAAGAAAAGCCCACTGCCCTAACATGCAACTATATAATTGAGTTCTTCATGGGAATAGATATACATACAAAACTGGATCACTTGTTGTACTTCACAATTCTTCTAATTTTCATTTCTTCATACAAGCCTTTAGTAGACTTTAGACAATCCTCCTTTCTATTCACTCAATGCAATATGCAAGGAGTTACTAAGCATTTATTGATTCAAATCATATCACTCACATTTATATTCGCATGCATATTCCTCACTTCTAACCTCACTAATGATGTCCTTTACTTATATCAATCATATTAATAAATCCTTCCTTACTCGACTACCATATTATCCTTAGAGTCAGCTCATCAAGATTTAGTAATCAAAATAATTATGTAAGTCGTACAACTCAATTTATTGACATGCTCTATTTTGGACAGTGAAATGTCTACAATAATATTTCCTCCATAACTTCAACTTGGTTGACTGTACGAACGTGCACACTTGTCTACATCATTGGGATGATGTCATGCATCTGTAGTTAACTATGCAAGAGGATATTCTGAAGGAATATTTTACTATTAGTAAATCTCTTCATGTTTTTGTAATATCATCCAATACTTAGACACATTTCCATCACAAGCAATCATAGCTATATTGTAAAACATATGTTGCCATAAATGACAATCACATATCTCATCTTACTTGACTGATCAACCATATTGCCAATAGAGGGATGGATCAAGAACCAATAAAACTATAAGTTATTTCCCCAATTAATCCCTCTTATAATATTATGATCTAGTTGCATACATGAAAGAATGAAAGTAGTAAAACAGTCATAACACTTTGACACAAGATATGGTGACCCAAAAAAATTCAAGATAGAAAGTAAAACTAGGGTGGGGATGATACCCACAAGATTTAGTATTGTAGTATAATGTTAGCTTGTTAAGGCTTACAATTGATCACTTTTGATGATCTACCCTGTTAGGAGCAATAAGGACTACTAGATCAACCTTGTGAAAGGATTTACAAAATATACAATGTAGTATGCACTTGATACGAGATATTTGTCGAAGACTATTAGGTCTACCTTGTTAAAGAGTTTAACTGATACACCTATTATGATGAACTAGTGGCTAATCTCTAATCTGCAACTTTTAATTATTGGTTGAGATTCCTTTGAAATGTAAAGATCACCTTGTTGTGACAGATAAATCTTTGTTCTCCCTTATACTGCTTGTAGCCTTTTCAATTCGCACTTCTATTATTCGTATAATTCACTTCATTAGTGCTTCTTACTTGGATATGATACAAGTTCTCAAATATATGCCAATCCAAATCACAATTCATCAAAGTCAGCTACAATATAGGTTTCCATCAAGATCACAAAGTCAACCCAACTACTGACACTTGGGTTTAAAAGACAAACTCGGCAATATTCTGATACTCAACAACTATTGTCAACACTTGACATCACCATGCACTTATTAGATGTAGAAGCATGGTTCATACTAATCGCTTCCAAGTAGCTTGAATTTAGTTAGCACTTGTGTGACTCGGTGAACACTATGAAACTCTCTATATAAACTAAATCACTTGATTGACACTACATGGCTCAGTCAACACTAACACTATGAGCTTGGTATAAACTAAATCATTTGGTTGGCACTCCTTCACTTGGTCAACACTAGATTCTCATAACTAATATTGCAAGCTTGGAACATACTGGACACCATAGTTGACATTGTGCAACTTAGTTAATACTATGAAACTTGGTTAGCAATGTCACTGAATGACTCAATAGATGTTTCTTGTCATGTACTATATAAAGATTCTTGAACTTGGTAATAACTATATTACTCGGTAGCAATTATATTACTTAGTAGTAACTAGAGTACTTGGTTAACTCTGCAAACTGAAAGATAAGTGTGGTAGCATCTTAACCAATCGACTACGTGTGAGTCACTAATAAAAAAAACTTTGACCTTAATGTCAATAATCTCCTATTTTGGAATTAGTGACAAAAATACTTATCAATCCAGAACTAAATGCTCAAAATTTCAAGTCCAAAATATTCTTTTATCTCCTTTGTATGTCTACAACTTGGTAATATACTCTATTTTTGAGATTTTTCAAAATTGCTTTTGTAAAAGTTGTTTTATGATTATCTGTACATATGTTTTGATAATACTATGTTTCTCCCCCATACATATATCTCATATTATACTTCTCCCTAATACTCTTCATATATATATATATATATATATATATATATATATATATATATATATTTCCAAAGGTCTATGCTACATGTTAATGCCAAAATTTGACAAGAAGTTAGAGTGTGCCTTCAAAATTAGTGTCATTATCTTGTCCCAATTTTCCTGTAACACCTTGCTTGCATGTAATGCAATCTGCACCTCTACTAATAACTCCATCATGTGATCAACTATGGAGAAGTTATTGTCATGGATGAGTGTCTTGGCATGTGCAATGTGTTTCTACAATGCATCAATATTTGGAAGAAGCATGCCTTGGATGTCTACAAGTGTGGCTCTAATCCTAGCTTATTCCCTAATTAATTCTTCTTACAAATTTGTCAAAAATATGATCTCTGAATACTGAGTAGAGCTATAGCTTGGGTTAAGTGACAACTGGTGTGCACTTTTGTTCAAGTCTTCATCTATCTTAGATATTTTTTCTTTGATTCCTTGGATGAAGATAGATGTATCACACAACTTACTAAATAATAAAGTTACATTATTTGCAGATGTTTCCAATGAGCTAAGAATACTAGACAACTCTACTTGGTTTATTGCAATTTTTTGCACCACTTGTTCCAACACATTATTCTCAAATTTTCTTTGTGCTCTTTGTAGAAACTTAATCTTTTCCATTCAGATCATTATTGAATTTCTAAACAAATTCTGCTAATTGATTCTTATACTTAGTGCACATACAAATATGTCCTTTACATCTACTATAACTTGGGTTTCCTTCCTTTTCTGTTCTCTAAGCATTTGTTACATAGCTCTTTTCTATCATAATTTCCCTAGAATGTTCATCTTATTAGTAGTGAGGGTAGTCATATCCTAGTTTGGAATAATAATATCCTCATCTAAATCTATTTTCTCTTCTTCATCATTTTCTTTTAGGGTAGGAGAAACAAGTTTTTTACCTTTGTCTGATACTTTAGTACTCAGTTGAGACTAGTTCTCAAATGTTATTGTACTTTCTATTAACAAACTTATAATTGTAACAATTGTATATATTGAGGGGCTAGAAATGAAAGTAGATATTGCACAGATAGTAGAAATGCCTTCTTGTTGCATTGTCAAATCTGATGATAGAGGCACTTGATGCTCGGTAGATGAAGTGTTGACCACTTCAGTCAATGTAGTACTCAGCTGAGCAAGTGCAAAGATTGGTTAGGTTCTTGGTGTTGTAGCAATCACCACAATCAACTCATTAGAAGCTTTCTCAGAGCTTCATGTCATTAAATCTTTTCTCGAAGAGTGAGGAAATGAGGCCATCACTACTGCTACAATCTTTTCTGGGTCAGTTGAACCTCAATACTCTAAATCTTAGGGGGATTTTCCTTTATAGATTTTTTTTCATTCTCCTTTTCATCTAGATTTACATCTTTTGTTTCCACATATCCTTCATCATTATTGTCAACATCTTCCTTGTCATTGTCATCATCTTTGTCACTAACATGAATAACAACATTACTAGGTTGATGCAGGTTATAAATGTTTTTCCATGTAGTTGTGGTTTCCTTTACTACATATTCAATATCTTTTATCAATATCATGTATGTGTTGAATTTTGGAGTGAGGTTTTCTTCATCTTTCTTTAAAGGTTATTTCACCTCTTTTTCATTAAGACTTAGCATGAGTTTCTACTCAAAGATTTCTTTTGAAGTCTTCTTTGCATACTCCCATCTAGGCTTGATTTCTTTCATAAGCTCATTAGGAACTTTTTGTACAAGTTGATTAGGTGAGTACTTTGATTTTCCCAATTTTTTCATCTTCATGTCCTCGATCTAGTTTCTTTCATTTGCATTCCTAGTTTGATATCTGAGTGATTTGAAATTTTCCATGCTAGCTACTCCTAATTTCTTTAATTTTTGTAGAAGTGTAGGTGGAGGCTTTTTGAAGGTATTCTAGTGGGCATCCTTCTCACCTAACTTAAATTTCTTCCTATATTTTGATGTCCTTCTTGTCAATACTATAGTGGATGACTTACTAGGTCTGGTTATGTTTACCTTACCTTTCTTTCTTATTGGTTCTTCTTCATCAGACTTGGTTTCTTCTACTTCATCATCTGCATCATCTTCTCCCACATCATCTCCTTTTCCCTCTATCAATAGGAGAGTAGAACTTACTTATTTTATTTTTTCTATCCTCTTTCTTCCTTTGTTAACTACTTGAGGAATCTTAATTTTAGGCTTTATCCTCACCTTGGATTCTTCATAAGTTCCAAAATATGGTGCCTTAAGATCCATAGGCTCATTCAATAGAGCCTCAATGATATCTTTTATATCATCAATGTTAACCTCATATTCAAGAGGCTTAATACTTACCACCCTCGGTATGACTACCTAAATGTACACTCTATCGTAGACTACCATGAAATAGATATCATCTTTTTAGTCCCCTACAAGTTTATTTGGTATCCTATGTCTATTATTCATCTTTTCTTTGAATGTATCAAAGTGGTTATCCATTATACTGTCAAAATTTTCACCCATCTCTGCCATGTATTCATTAATTTGATATAGAATAGGTACATCTTTTCTACATACAATTGTGCCTTTAGAAGGGATGAATATTTGTACAAAGAAAATTAAATAAGTTATGAGTGAACCAAACTTATACAGATTTTTGTTGAAACCTCTAATGCTTTCCATGTTATTATTGAACTAGTTCAATAAGAACTCGAAAAGGTCAAATGAAATGTTGTTGTTCCCTACCTTGAGAGAGAAATATACTATCTCACATGACACACTATTGAGAAAACTAGATTTGCAAATTTTGTGGGCAATCACATGAATTCCAAACTTCAATTCCATGTCTATGATTCCACTTATCTTTATTCCTCTGCCATCCCACTTGGAAAGAGTTTTATTAACCAGTTCAGTCTGACCTAGGGTTTTGGTGGCCTTGGCTTTGTTTAACATTGGAAGGCCATTGATTTGATGAATCATCTTCCTTGTGATCAAAATAGGTTGATCCAACCATAACTTCCCATTGTGAACTCAAATCACTATGAATCTTATCCATTTTTCTTGAAAATCCCTTTGTATATGTGAAATATGTGTCAAGACCTTTTCTTCTAAATGTTGATGCTCGAGTTTTAGAGTATCATTGGATGATCCCACAATAATGGTTTCCACTTTTTGACCAATTTTGACATTAATATCAATATTTTTGAAACAAACCTCACATTCTAGTGACTATGTTTCTAAAAATATAAATAATTTGAAGATGATGCAAACTAGTGATTTTTAGTACTTTGTTCCTAATTTTTAAAGAGTGACACTCTACTTCACAAGCATAAATTTTTTTTCTATAAATGATAATGAGGTAATTCTTTTGATTTTTGATTTGTGACATCAATATCTAGAGGATACATTTGGTTTGATCCAATTTGGTTGAATTTTGTATAGTTTAGGAAGGTTTGAAGGGACATCAATCTTAATTTTAAAATAGGTTAATTTTGACAAGGATAACTTGAACTCAATCTATGATAAATAAAATATATTTTTTTTAATAGAAAGCTATCTAAGTAACCTATTTCATAGATATTTAAAAAAATAATTGACTTAATTCACAATTTTTCCTGAAGTGTCAAAGTCAATTGATGTTCAATTATTAATAAACCTATAATGAGTTAAACTTATTTTTTAAATTCTTAATGAATTTTACACATATTAAAATTATATTCATTAGAAATCTTGCTCCAAGAGGCACAACTTGAAATTTATTTATTTATAGTATAAGATCATTGGATCACAATTTTGAGGGTCAAGACACAATTTTTTTATTTTTAAAGAAAATAACAATTTTTTAAAAAAAAACATATGTTCGCGCAAACATAGTGTTCATGTGAACATATAAAACATGTTCATGCAAACATATGTTTTCAAAAAATTGCAATTTTGCAATGAAAATAGTAATTTTTGTATGTTCACGCAAACATTTATAGCACTTATTTTCGCATGAAGCTGTGAACATAAATTTAGGGAACGTTCACACGAAACATTGAAAATTGGAAATTGGGAATTTCCGTCCATTTCTAATTTTGTTCATGCCACAAAAGTGGCACCCATTATTGTGGGATCACCGCATTCACGCTTAATTCATTTAATGAATCATGCATTTCATGTATGCCTATTTCTTGAATAGAATAGCGAAAATATGAGTATATATTGTGCATGAGTCATACCTGGGAAAGAATTTGAGATTGTGCAACTATTGGGTCAAGTGATTTGGCAATTGCTGGACTAATTTTGAATGTTGTAAGCTCCCATTCTACTCCTTGGATTAGTATTTTTGATTATTTATTAGCTTTGTTTCTGGAAGAATCCATGCCTGGTAAAGTCTAGTAGGGCTTTGAAAAACTTTGATAATTCTTCCAACAACAACAAATACATAAATCAATGGAAGCACATAAATCACTCTTGAAAATTTACAATGAAAAAAAAATTCAATTTTCTTCCTTTTAAAAAAAATCTCTTTTCAATTACCATAAATTCTTCGGTATGACCACTCGCTCGATGAAAGACTATGTTCCACTCAATTTTGTGTTTTGATACTTGGAAGACATTCATAGCTCAGCAGTGCCAACATTACTTGGTAGAGTTTTCAACAACTCGATGTCCAAACACAATACTTCAGTGTAACTTGACCTTGCTTGGTAAAGTCTTACAACCCAACCTAGCTCAATAGGCTTTGAATTTTCACAATCACTTGGTGATCCTTGTGTATCTTGAATGTTGATATGGATCTCTTCTTCTTGCTTGCTAAAACAGATGTGAGATGTCTACTTCAGAGTCTTAGTTCCAATTATTCTCATATGGATTCAAGTTGAGATGCTTGTATCACCCAACTCTTGAGTGACATCTGCTTCATGACTCGGACTTGCATTCTCAGGAGACTCTGGTATCCATTGCTAGTTCATCCACTTTATGATATTGTCAAATTTAGCTTTCTTTTCATCTAAAATCCTTCTTGTGTTCATACAGTTCTTGGCAAGGTGTCCAAGTTATGTACAAATGAAACATCTTCTAGTGGTATCTCTTTTCCTCATGTTATGTTTCACGCAATTTTTTCCAATGTACCCAAATTCTCCATAGTAGTGGAATCTACACCATGTGTTGTAGTCCCATCCAAATATTGCTTTCACAATTTTTTTTGTTGGATTCGATATCTTGGTTTTGTAGTCTGAAGGTTTGTGTCCTTATTTCTTGCAACTGTGACATTTACCTTCAAACTTAGGTTTCTCCCTACATTCACTTGCTCTATGACCATGCTTATTGTAGTTGTCATACTTTACATTAAATTTTAGTTTACTTACTCGAACACTTGTTTGATGTATGACCTAACTTACCATAGTAAATGTAGGTAGGCCTTTGATTCTTTTGAGCTCTGTGCTTGGATGATTCACCTTCTTTTGTGTATCATATTCCATCTTTTTCTTTGTGTCTATACTGACCTTGCTTATTCAATTGATTTATGGTTTCTTGAGATTTCAACATTATTTTATTGGTTTTATTTTTAGTGTTTAGATCATTCTGGAGTCTTTCATTTTCTAATCTTAGATTCATGAGTTCTTCATTTACATTAGTGAGCTAATCAATGAAGTCTATTTTCTAAAGGGATAGATGCTAAATTTCATTGTTCTTTTCTTCTACCTCTTCTTTTCCTTTTTCTTTTATGAATTCACATAATTTTACTGACTGGATTTCTTGTTCTCTTTTCTAATTTCTATTTTCTTCTTGAAGATTGGAATTATTTTCTAATAGGTCTTTGATTGATTCATCAACTTAATTTGAATTTCTTTCTAGATAGATATCTTAAATTCTTTCTTTAGTGTAGAGATTGTCATTCATTTGTACTGCAAGATCTTTCTTTCTTTTCAATGATTGAGAGAGTTGCTCCTTTTCTTTCTTTATTTGATCAATGGATAATTCACAATCAAACTTTTCATAGGCAATAGTCTTATCTAGCCTATATACCTCCATTGCGTCTAATCTTTGCTCAAGTTGTTAAACTTCTTCTATGAGAACCACAATACTATAATACCAACTATTGGAAATATTAGATAGGCAAGGTTACTAAGAGGGGAGTGGTGAATCTAGAACCAATAAAATTTTAACTTATTTCACCAATTAATCCTTCATATAATATTTTGGTCTAGTTACATGCATGAAAGAATGAAAGCAATAAAATATCCATATAGTTATGAAACAAGATATAGTGACCCAGAAACCTTGCAAATAGAGAGTAAAACTTAGGTGGAGATGATACTTATAAGCTTTAGTACTATAGTATAAATTTTTCCTATTGATGCTTACAATTGATCACTTTTGATGATCTTCCCTATTAGGAGTACTAATAAGTGCTAGGTCCACCTTGTGAAAGGATTTACAAAACATAAAATAAAGTAGGCACTTGGTCAAGAGATTTGTCAAAGATTGTTAAGTCTGGCCTATTAAAGGATTTAACTAATACACTTATTAGGATGAACTAGTGGTTGATCTCTGATTTGCAACTCTAATTTGTTAGTTGAGATTCCTTTGAAATGTAAAGATCACCTTGCTATGATAGATAAATCTGTGTTGTCCCTTATGTTAGAATACTTTAGAATAATAGAGAGGGAGCACAGTGAAATAGTTATCCAAGGTCTAGATGTATAAATATGACATTTCATAGCTTAGTGAACCCATAAAATATTTAAACTAATGCACACATCCATAAGATTATGCAATCACTTAAAACTTGTAGGTTACCGTCAAATCAACTTGTAGAAATGTAAAGCATGAAACATAATAGATTCATCAACGCACTTGACACTTGATGATTTACATGGAAACTCAATTTGGGAAAACCACCAGTAACATGTTACTCCTTTTCACTCTTCTAAAGTGATGCTCCATGAAAGGCCAACCCTGTTAAAGGTTACAATATACACTATTAAATGTGACCCAATTAAGGGATTTCAATCACCCTATTAGAAGTGAGCCTTGTTAAAGGACTTTAGGTCATTCACTTTGGAATTCCACCCAATTAAAGGATCTACAAATGACTATTAGGTCAACCTTAATCCAAAGGATTTATCCTAGATAAATATAATTATTAGAGAGTAATAGTAGAGCTTTGATCTAATACAACTTACAACGTCTCTTGCAGATTATAGATCTCAATTAAATTCTCCATTCTACATGGGCTTCATACTTTGTAGCCTTGATAGCTTGTTCACCCTTCAAGCATTCATCTCCTTAATCCCTCTTTCTTAACATGCCATTGTAAACTCTTCTCTTGGGTTAGTTGATGAAGAAAGACCCTTCACTCCTTCTCTTCCTTAGGTTCTCACACATGACAACTTTTGCTTCATGACTAGACATTGTTATAAATAGGAAATTAGGATATTTTCCTGCTCATTTTCCATCATCCAATTTTAGGGTTTAGATGGAATAGGTAGGACACAATGTATCTATCCCATATCTTGTATCTCTTCTAGAAACTTCTCCTAGAATCTATTTCAATTCACCTAAAAATGGTTTACATCAAATTTTGTGCCACTAGATCATTAACCTTATCTTTCACTTCATTCACAAAATTCAAGAAAACAAACTTGTCAACTAAGATCAAGCAAATCTTTGATCTTTTAAAATAATGCAGCAACTTGACATTATTAACCTTTTGATTCTCAACACATACTACATTGATTGGCATCAACTATAAAATAACTTGACATCAACTAAATTTTACTAATTCTCGACATCAACTAAACTTTACTTGGCATCAATTGTCTTGCTCAACATCCACTAGAATTTGCTTTCATTCAGCTCCAACTAACTTTCTACTTAGCTTGCATTGACTTTTCTCGGCACCTACTATGCACTCGGTCAAACTTGGTAGACAATATTTGTGTAACTTGTTCATCTAAACTTTCTTAAGTGTAGCCAAATTTTTTAAACTTAAGTAGATTATCAATTCATCATGTCATCACTATTTTAATTGATCCTTGTACTTTATTACATAATCATAGCTCAACCTTTCCTCTAGGTTCTTTTGTTATATCTTATTGATCAAATCCTCTTGATCAATCAACTAAGTGATAGTACTTGAATCTTATAAGTATTTATCTTACTAGCAAATAGCAGGTTTGACATCAGTGACAAAACAATGATTAAAACACATAGTCTTCTTCAATAGTCTCCCTCTTTCAATAATCTCTCTCAATAATGATCATTTCAATCAGATCTCAACAATGTCCCTCTTTGGCATTGATGGAAAATCAAGCTGATCAACCGATTCAATCAATGATGAACATATTGTTCAACCAAACTAACTAGGTTTAAATAGTAAGACAATACCAAAAAGAAAACTTGTATCAAAAGTTCTCCCTCTATCAGCAACTTCCATCTTCTATTTAGGTTACAAAACTCTTTCTTATAACTCCCTCTAAGTTTCTTCTTGTATCTCCCTCTTACTAGGTAGATTTAAGGATTTCTCCCTCTTTCTTTTATACTAGATTGATTAGCACAACATCTCCCTCCATGATTATACATTCTGGCTCTCTCATCAATATCTCCCTATTTGTTCTGAGTCAAGCCTTGATATCTTTCTTTGATATATTTTCTCCCTCTTTGACAACAATGCCAAAGACATATACCAAAATCTTGTCATCTTAAAACATGCAGATATAAACTTTTGCAATTTCTTCAGTTTCTTCCTCTATCACCTTGCTTGTGACTGATTTGAAGCTTTTAGCTCTATGATTACTTTAAGAAACTCCTAAAGTAAGATCCTTTGAATCAATTTGTAACATATGAACATTATCTTGTTTGATGTAGGGCACTCCTCTTGTTACTTTGATAGCCTTTGATAGGGGTATTACCCCCAGTTTGCTTCTTAGATACTCATTAGCATCCTTAGGTAATGGTTTTGTGACAATATCAACAATTTTCTCCTTTGTTTTAACATATTCCATCTTCACCTCTTTATCTTGAACTAATTCTCTCAAGTCATGATGTTTTATTTCAATGTACTTTGTCTTTGTGTGCATCATTGGATTCTTTTATATTCATATCACTTGTATTATCACAATAAAGTATCACTGGTTCAATGATTTCTTCCTTCATTCCTTTGAGTAGCTATTTGATCCATACAATGTTTGTGCAATTTATAGCAGCAACAACATATTCAGCTTCAGTAGTAGATTGTGAAGTACAACTTTATTTCTTTCTAGTCCATGTAACTTCTCTTGCCTAAGAAAAATGCTCCTCAACTTGTGCTCTTTTTGTCATCAATGTTTCTAGCCCAATCAACATCAATGTAGGCTCGCAATCCAAAAATTGTATTCTTCTTGTAGTATAGACTAAACTCTTTTGTTCTTTTTTGATATCTCATTATTCTCTTCATAGCCATTAAGTGATTCTCCTTGAGATTAGTGGAAAATCTTGCAACTATCCCTATAGATAATGTAATATTATTTTTATTATGTACTACATATTGCAATTTTCCAATCATAGACCTATATAATGTTTGATTCACCTTAGCAGAATCATCATTCTTTGACAACTTGTGTCATGTCACTATAGGTGTACTTACTAATTTGGAATCCTCTAATCCAAAATTCTTCAATATTTCTTTGATATACTTTGATTAAGTGATGTATATACTATACTTCATTTGATAGAACTGCAAACCCACAAAATATTTGATCTTTCCAAAAATAGACATTTCAAATTCTCGCTTCATCTGATTTGCAAAATCCTTACATAAAGAATCTTGTCCTCTGAATATGATATCATTAACAAATATTTCAGACAATAAAATACTTTTTCCTTTCTTTTTCTTTATGTACAGATTGTTGTTATCAATCAGTCCTTTTAGATCCAATCTTCACAAGATGAGTATGAAATCTCTCATACCATGCTTTTGGTGCTTGTTTCAAACCATATAGAGCTTTGTATAGTCTACATACCATGTTCTTATTGTTATCATCAACAAAACCTTCTGGTTTTTCTATGTAAACTTCTTCCTCTAGTATGCCATTTAGAAATGTAGATTTAACATCCATCTCATAAACTTTGAAACCTTTGTAAGCAACATAAGAAAGTAGAGTTGTTACTCCTTCCATTCTTGCAACAGAGGAAAATGTCTCCTCATAGTCAATTCCTTTGTCTTGTGCATATCCCTTGCAAAGTAGTCTTGGTTTATTTCTTGTGTCTTCATAATTTTTATCTAGCATGTTTTTGAATACCACTTGGTGCCAATCACATTCTTGTCTTCTAGTCTAGGAACTAGACTCCATGTTTTATTCTTTTCTATTTGTTCAATCACTTCTTTCATGTCATTATACCTATCCACATCTTCTAGTCCATCTTTCACTATTTTGGGTTCCTTCATGCTCAATAAACATGATTCATTTCTCAATTTTTTTCTTTTCATTGGCCTAGCATCTTTATTTCCAATGATTTGATCATCAAGATGATGTATTTTAACATATTTTTACAATCTTGGCTCAGTGCTTGTTTCTTCATTTTCTCTTCTAGCTTCAGAATCATCGTGTATATCTCTATTAGGTATCTTAGCGTCTCCTTCATCTGTACTGATTTCAAAATCAGAATATGCACCCACTTCATTTTGTAACTCACCATCTAAATTTAACTCAGCTCCTGAATGCAACTTGACATTCATAGGATGTGACTTGGTGGTCACTAAAACTTGCTATTTATTAGTAACTTGATTTGCAACATCTTCTTCTATAGGCATTCCTTCATAAAAGAATACAAATTATTTGTATTCTTTTAATTCTTTCATAGGTTCAGCCTCATGTATCACTTTACACAATTTTTTGTTTTAGTATTTAAACATTTATAAGATTTTCTTCTTGTAGAATATCCAAGGAATATATCTTCTTCACTTTTTGCATCAAGCTTGTCATTCTTAACATCTTTAAGAGTGTAACACTTACTTCCAAACACCTTAAAATATTTTACATTGGGTGGATATTCATACCATAGTTTAAAAGGTGTTGAATGAGTACCTTTCTTGATTTGCACATGGTTTAGGGTATATAAAATAGTACTAACAACTTTTCTCCAACATTTCAGAGCAATATTCTTCTCCATCATGACTATTCTAGCATAGTCCATTATAGATTTGTTTCTCCTTTCAACTATTCCACTTTGTGGAGGTGTTCTAGGTGCAGATGTCTATCTTTTGATTCCTCTATCATTACAAAACATCTCAAACTTATTTGATGTGAATTCTCCTCCTCTATCTGATCTCAAACATTTTAGACTCTTAACTGTTTCTTTCTCAAGTCTTGCTAAGTACCACTTAAACATTTGAAAAGCATCAAATTTTTATTTCAGAAACATAACTATCATCATCCTAGAATAATCATTAACAAATAGCATTATGTACTTATCTCTCTTCTAGCTTTGCACCTCAATTGGTCCACACAAGTCAGTATGAAAAATCTCTAATATTTCTTTAGAGGTATAAGCTTTACTCTTAAAGCTTGACTTTGTCATTTTGCCTAGCTGACATTGTTTGCACACTACATTGTTAGGTTTCTTCAACTTAGGCAAACCTCAAACTTTCTTCATGTTACTAACACTAACTAGGTTGTCAAAATTAACATGGCATTTATCTTTTGTGCCAAAGCCATACATCATCAAATTTTACAAAAAGACAAGTAGCATCCTCTATATCAAGATAGAATAGATCACTTCTAGTTTGATCACCTTTTCCAAATTTTTTTTCCATTTGTGTCATATATCTTAGCAATCTTTTTTTCAAATTCAACCTTGCATCCCAAATTGTTCAATTGTGACACACTCAACAAGTTATAGTTTATTCCTTCAACATAGTAAGCATTGGCACATGAAATCTTATCTACAAATTTGATAGAACATTTTTCTTTTATCAAACATGGGGCATCATTACAAAATCTTACACTATTTCCATCATAACAATTTAAGGTAATTAACTTACTTTTTTTATATTCATGTGATGTGAGCATCCATTTTCAATGACCCATCTATCATTTTTGTTCACACAAGTAACAAGTGTAGTTACCTCATCTTCATCAAATTCATCCTTCATTGCAACATACATTACTTCATCATCATGTTCACCAAAATCATCCCTGGTTTCCGCTTTAGCAATATAACATGACTTCTTGTCTTTATCTTTGTAATATTTTTTGTCATCTTCTCTTTTTTTTTTTGTACTTATCACTACCTCTATAGTTCTTCTTCTATGTACATCTTGTAGTAATATGACCAAACTTATTGCAATTGAAACAAATTATGTGTAACTTACCTTTACCTCTGTGAAATCTTCTTTCTAGTAGTGCCTCTAGTTGTTCAACATCTTCCTCATTTGTATCACTATCACTATACACATATTTAATCTTTCTCTTCTTCTTCTACTTCTTTTCATTAGAGTCCTTCAATAACACGTTAGCTTTGAAAGCAGATTCAAGACTCTTAGGTTTGAAATTATCAAAGTTAGATAGCTCAAAAGTTGTGAGTCTACCTACCAAATGTTTTAGGGCTAAATCATTTCCTGGAATACATCTTAGTTCTTGAATTGGAAAAACTCTAATAGCATAAATAGGTAGTAGTGTTCTCAAGACGTTTCTTAACATAGTATCATCATCTATATGACCAATAGCTCCTTTTATTTTACTAACAACTTTTTTTATTCTAGCAACATATTGAGAAATAATTTTCACCTTCTTCCATTCTCATATCATCAAACTTACTTCTAAGACTCTCTGATTTGGCTATTTGAAGATTTTTGTCTCCTCCATAGATAGTTTGTAGGGTATCCCACATTTTTGGTGTAGTGTCACAACCTTTGATATCATCAAATTTGGCATAGCTTTGGGTAGAGGCAATCTCCAACATTGTCTGATTATGTTCTTTCTTCTTCTTAATATCTTTAGCAATTAGGGCTCCAACTGGATCAACATGTTCCACAAAAATGGTAGATTGTGCATGATCTCCAAGTCCTCCAAGATATAGCTTCATCAAAATTTTCCATGCAAAAAAAGTTATCCCTATCGAGCTTGGGTGCTTCTCTTTTAGACATCTCGATCGTTGTGCTTCTAGTACCTTTAAACTAGTCCTCTTAAGCATATGGCTCTGATACCAATTGTTAGAATAATTTAAAATAACTGGGGTGGATGAATTAGTTATCCAAGGTCTAGATATATAAATAAAACTTTTCACAGCTTAGTGAACCTATAAAACATTTAAACTCATGCACACATCCATAATATTAAATGCAATTACTTAAAACTTGTAGGTTACTATCAAATCATTTGTAGAAATGTAAAGCATGAAACATAATTGATTTACTAGTGCACTTGACACAATGTTTTATGTGGAAACCCAATTTGAGAAAAACCACCAGTAACATGCTACTCCTTTTCACTCTTCTGAAGTGATGCCCTATAAAAGGTCAACCCTGTTAAAGGTTACAATAAACATTGTTAAATGTGACCTAATTAAGGGATTTCAATCACCCTATTAGAAGTGAGTCTTGTTAGAGGACTTCAGGCCATTCACTTTGGAATGCCACTTGGTTAAAGGATTTATAAACTTAATCCAAAGGATTTACCCTAGACTAATATAATTGTTAGAGAGTAACAACAAAGCTTTGATCTGATACAACTTACAACTTCTCTTGTAGATTATAGATCTCTATTCAGTCCTCCATTCTTCTTGGCATTCATACATGTAGCTCTGGCAACTTGTTCACCCTTCAAGCATTCATCTCCTTAAGTATTCTTTCTTAACATGCCATTGTAGCCTCTTCTCTTGGGTCACTTGATGAAGCAAAACCCTTAACTCCTTCTCTTCCTTAGGTTCTCACACATGACAACTTTTGCTTCATGACCATGCATTCATATAAATAGGAAATTAGGATATTTTCTCACTCATTTTCCATCGTCCAATTTTAGGGTTCATATGGATTAGGTAGGATGCAATGTACCTACCCCATATCTTGTATCTCTTCTAGAAATCTCTCCTACAATTCATTTGAATTTGCCTAAAAATGGTCTACATCAAGTTCTATACCACCAGCTCATCAATGTTATCTTCCACCTAGTTCAAAAAATTCATGAAAACAAACTTGTTGGCTCAGATCTAGTGAATATTTGATCTTTTAAAATAATGTAGCAGCTTGACATTATTAACCTTCTGATGCTAGGTACATATTGCATTGGTCGATATCAGCTGTAAAATCACTTGGCATCAGCTAAAGTTTACTGATGGTTGACATCAACTAAAATTTACTTGGCATCAACTATCTTGCTTGGCATCCACTAGAATGTACTTTCACTTAGCTCCAACCGACTTTGTGCTCAACTTGCATTGACTTTTCTTGGCACCTACTATCCACTTAGTTAAGCTTGGTAGACAAACTTTGTGTAACATGTTCTTCTAAAAAATTTTAAGTGTAGACATCATTTTTAACCTTAAGTAGATTGTCAATTCATCATTTCATCATTTTCTTAACTAATCCTTGTACTTTATGACATAATCATAACTCAACCTTTCCTCTAGGTACCTTTTGTAGAAGTTGTGAAAACCAAACTTCATAGATTGCCAAGACCACCTACATACAAGTAACCTACTGAAGAGAAACCAAAGAAGGGAAGGAAGAGCTTGGAGAATCTCAATGGTGTGAGAGAAAATATATTGAAACAATGAAAAATGAAATTGTTGTACAAAAATACATTAGGAGAGCCTATTTATAAAGGCCTCTAGACTAAATAGGAGTCAGCACACTGATAAGTCATACAATGAGGCACATGTCCACCAAGAGTGGATTATCCTCCATTAAGCACATGAGTTAGTGTGATGATGAGAGGATAAGCCTACATAAGTATAGCATGTAAAATTGTGTTGCAGACACCATGTGCTAAAATAAGAGTGCTAATAACTATGTTGTCAACATGACATCTTAGTTAATTATGTAAACTGTAGTATTGTGGACACCATGTGTTGAATTAGAGTTGCTTATTCTAGTATTGTCAACATGATAGCTTATATAAGTACACATACTCCTAGGTGTCTAACTAATAAATAATAAAATAATGCATTTATCTTAAGTAAACTTAAGTAAAGTGTAAATAATAATTTACACTAACAACTTAGGGGAATGCACTTAAGCTTACAACAACTATGATGAAATACATAAGGGTCCCAAAAACTAGGCCATGTTAGGTACCCATGTACAAATGTGACCTTTGAAAATGGGGAAAGAGGGAAAACCTATTTGGAAAAACCATCCACCGAAAAGAGGTAAGAACATGTTGAAAAAAACATGAAGGAAGGCCTCAATAAGACCCTCCAAGGATAATGACCAGAAATGGCTCAAGAGACTCTCTCAAAACCATAAGTACAACCAGCTTCCACCCCCCCATGAGAAGAGACACCAAAGCCCCCCTAGAATCATGGGGTCCCTATAGAAATAATCGAACCAGTGAAACTCCAATGTAGAAGAAACAAAGGCACAAAATAAGGAAACTACAGAAGGAGAGGTGAAACTGGAAGGTTGAACTTATGTTGGAAGGAGAAAACATGAGGATCCTAAATGGTAATTCCCAATTTAGGTGTGCTAACACTATCATGAAAGAGGAGATGAGTGTCCTTTGTAGAATCCACAACAAGTACATCTGGAGGCTCAATGAATAGGGCTAGAAGGGCAGACAGAGCTCAAGAAGAATCTTGATGAAGAGAAAAATCTTCAATTTGATGTGGTGTGGTGAACTCAAAAATAATATAAAGGTTCAAGCATCCTGACTACACCACATGATACTCTCGTGAAAGAGAGAAAGCATGCTTGGATAATGGAGATACTGGGCCAAAGTGTGAGAAGCTGTAGAGATGGGTAGAATGTTCAACTCTCCCTATATCAATAAGACCTCATGTAGCACTATCTCAAATAAAGACTAAATCTATAGTGAACTCAACTATCTTCTCTGATCTACTACATGTAATCTGAGAAATTGAGAGAAGGTTTATAGATAGAGATGGAACATACAATATAGGTGCCATCCTATGTGCTAACTAAATCTTTCTCATAGACTAGTAGGGTAGAGTTATTCCCCATGAGAATATGAGGAATGGGAGAAACCTCTAGATTAGAGAAGAAACGATGAGAAGATAGCATATGGTGAGAAGTACCTAAATCTAGTATCCAAGGGACATGGGAAGGGAATGCAATGGATGCCCCTAATGCATGACCCTCTCCAAAATCCAATCTAGATGTTGAAGATATGGAAGAAGACTAAAAAGTAGACCCCTTCGAGGTAGAATAGGATGAAGAGGAAATAATTCTTTTTTGAAGAAGAGCTTGCAAATCTACAATCTATTTCTCATAGCCATCCAATCTTTTTTGAAAAAAATGTGACTCATCATGAGATCCTTTCTGACAAAAGGAATAGGTAGGAATCTCAGTCATCTTTTTTTCCTTCTTTGTAGAAGAAGATGATGGACCAGTAGAGTGTTGAGAGGAATCTGATATCTATTGTAGCTTCTACTCCTATGTATCCTTGGCAAGTAATGCCTATGATGGTGAATCTATAAGTGAATCCATCCGAGTAATCTTGGACTATTCTTGTGTTAATCGGTCACAAAATGTCTCAAGAGAAGGTGTTTGATGTCTATTACCAAAGACATCCATAGTGGAGTAGAAAGTGGAAGAAAAGATCTGATACACTCATCATTTGTTTTGGTGTTCCCACATCCCTGTAAAACTATATGCAAAAATTTGAACTTCATCATGAAGTCCTCAATGGTGGGGAAGCTAGTTGGTGTCAAAGAAGTCAACTCTACATCAAGCTATAGTGCCTATAATTCATTCACTATACCAAACAAGTTGCAAAACTTGGTCCAAATAGCCCGAGGAGAGGTCAATCCATCCAAGCGAAATAGGAGACTATCTGAGATGTTTAGTAAAATCAATCCCATGGCTTATGTTTCTATGATGAAGAACCTCAAAAAGGTGTTGTAGAATAGGTTGGTTCTCATCTAGACATGACCATAGACCTCATGACATGAGATGCCTAGTCATTTGTGCTTTGTATGTGTGATAGTTGTGTTTTTTGAGCTAGGTCATAGAAGGATCCAACATTGAGAGAAGAAGATGGAAGTAGAAGGGTCTAGTCTGAAGTAAATTATAGAAAAGAAAATACCCCACCCCCCCCAACACAATGTATAAAGACATTCCTCAAATACCAAATAAAAAACTATAGAAAGACCAAAAACTAAGAAAAAAACTTAGATTGCTTATGCAGAGAAAGATAAAACTGAAGCCTCTACTTCAATGCCAAAAATGGGAGCTCAAATAAACTCAGAACAAAATGAAACCAGCATCAGTCTCTATCTTAGAACTAGCTTTCTGGCACTTCTTTTGGACCAAGAAAAGACCTTCATATGCTTAAGTGTAAATATAAAACCTTTTTCTTGGAAAGAAAAATTTGCCCCAAAAAAATGCACCTACTCTCCATTGAAGAGAAAAACCTTGAAAAAGCTAGGGTTTGTGTCTCTGAATTGTGTCTTCAAAAATTTTCAAACTAGGAAGCAAAAGGGACACTCTGATACCATGTAGAAGTTGTGTAAACTAACTTCACAAATCACCTAGACCACCTGCATGCAAATAACCTACTAAAGAGAAACCAAAGAAGGAAAGATCGAGTTTGGAGAATCTCAATGTTGTGAGAGAAAATATATTCTAACAATTAAAAATGAAATTGTTGTACAAAAATACACTAGGAGAGCTTATTTATAAAGGCCTCTAGACTGAATAGGAGTTAGCACACTGATCAATCATACAATGAGGCACATGTCTACCAGGAGTGAATTATCCTCCATTAAGCATAGGAGTTAGTGTGATGATGAAAGGATAATCCTACAAAGGTGTATCACATAAAATTATGTTGTAGACACCATGTACTAAAATAAGAGTGCAAATAATTGTGTTGTCAACATGACAACTTAGTTAATTATGCAAACTCTAGTGTTGTAGACACCATGTGCTGAATTAGAGTTGCTTACTCCAGTTTTATCAACATGACAATGCATATGAGTGCACATACTCCTAGGTGTCTAACTAATAAATAATAAAATAATGCACTTATCCTAAGTAAACTTTAGTAAAGTGTATTTAATAATATTTTACACTAACATTTTTGTTACATCTTATTGATCAAATCCTCTTCATCAATCAACTAAGTGATAGTACTTGAATCTCATAAGTAGTTATCTTAACAGCAAATAGTAGTTTTGACATAAGTGACAAAAAAATGAATTAAACACATAGTCTTCTTCAAAAATCTCCCTCTTTCAATAATCTCTCTCAATAATGATCTTTTCAATCAAATCTCAACACCTTATACTGATTGTAGCCCTTTCAATTTGCATTTTGTTCTTCATATTTTTTCATTGCCGCTTCTTATTTGGATATGATACAATTCCTCACATATATACCAATCCAAATCACAATTCATCAAAGTTGACTACAACATAGGTTTCCATCAAGATCACAAAGTCAGCCCAGCTACAGACACTCAAGTTTACAAGATAAATGTGGTGATGTTATAATACTCCACAACCATTGTCAACATTCACCATCATCATGCACTCGATAGATGTAGAAGCATAATTCATACTAATCACTTTCACGTAGTTTGAACTCGGTTAGCACTTTTGTGACTCGATGAATGCTATAAAACTCAGTATATAAAGTGAATCACTTGGTTGACACTCCATGGCTCAGTCAACACTAATAATGTGAGATCGGTATAAACTAGATCACTTGGTTGACACTCATTGTCTTGGTCAACATTAAATTCTCATCACTAATATTCCAACCTCGGCAGATAGTGGAGACCATAGGTGACACTGTTTAACTTGGTTAATATTGTGAAGCTTTGTAGTGCCTACCCTACTTTGTAGTTTGCTATGATATATTTTCGTATTTTACTTTGTGAGTCATTGGTGTATTTTCTATTAATTAAGTATAATTAAAAGATTTAATTAATGACTTAATTAAATCAGAAATTAATATGATATTTTATTATTAAATTTAATTTAATTAATTGGGAAATTAATTAAATTAAAGAATTAAATTTGGAGATGAAAATTATAAGTTCAAATTTGGAACGTGATAATGTTTATTTAACTTAATAATAATATGTTAGTGTTCATTTTTAAATAAATGTTAAATAATATTATTATTTAAGTTAATAAATATTTTATTAATTAAGTTTCAAAAATAAATTTTAAAGTGGAAAATAAATAAATTTATTAAAAATGTCATGAATTGCATTATAAGTGTATGAGATTTAAAAAACAAATTAATTAAAAAAGGGTCAGGTGAATATTAAATAAAGTAATGTGAGTTTTTTAATAATTATTCACCTAGAAGTATGCATACCTCCTTGATGCGTGAATTGTCTATGACATAGGAGTTAGCGTACTAATTAAGCACATGGTGTCTACAACTTTATCATTCTTATTCATTTATCTAGAAGGTAGGGTAAGGCTCATGCCTAGTTGTCAACGCTTATCTCCTGGTTGCTTCTAGAGGATTCTAGGTGCTCCCTGAGAGGTCTTTATATCTAGGTACTCTTAGTCACTTAAGGGATAAGGAGAAAAGACTTGGTTTACAAGGAGGGCATATTCTATCACTTTAGGAGGAGATCTATGGAGGGTAGATCTAGAGTATCTCAATGCTCAAGGGACACACTCAATCGGTGTACAAGCCCATTCATAAGATTGATCTCATATTTCACTTGAAAGTCACACGTGTATGAAATCCAATACCTCCTTCCTTCATCAATCCTTCTTTTCATGCTCATGTTGTTATGAAAATGTGTATTTTTGCTTGATAAAGCCATTTAGAACTTTGCATATGATTGTATCGATTTTTTTTAATTGGGTGCATTTTAAAGGATTTTGAATTGGTGGACTAAAAAAACTTAGGAAAATCTGAGGAAATTGTATTTTAGTTTTTGCTATGTATATATTGGGAAATTAGTTTGGGGTTAAAGCTTTTTTGGCTTTGTATGTGTGTATATGTCTACAAACAAATGTCAGGGAACTGCCTTTACACAAAGTCTAGTAGCTATGCGAAGCTAATACCCTCCAAATTTCTGTCTGAAAAATCTAGATAGCAAAGAATCGACACATTTTTCCAAGGGTAAGTATACTAAATCCTCACTATATAGAAGTGGCCTCTGATGGATAGATCATCTTCAAAACCACAATTATGTATGTTACTTATCCAGCCAAATCTTTGTTCAGTCTAATTGTCAAAAGGTCAAACAATAAATGTGCACAATTTTAGCTAATCACAACATAACCATGATTTGATGGTGGCAGCATTCATGTTTACCTGCACAGACTTGTATGAGCTGTCAGCAATATAAATCACTTCAAATCTATTTTAAAACAACAATGTCATTGCGGACTGCTACAATCATAATGTAAAATCAAGGAAAGTAAACAGATATGTTGTCCAGACAACAAGAACAAAATAACTAGATTGTATGCTCCCTTTCAAGGATATAGATTATACACGAGCATATTATGGTGAAAATGACTTATGTCTCCTGCTTCAATATGCTAATTAAACATTAACATGTATTGCACAAATTTGAAGAATTATGAATATGTGTCTCCTTGGCAATGTCTGAAGGCTTCTGCCAAAGGTTGATTGGTTTTATGGCAAACTCCTTGGTCAATAGTCAAAAAAGCTTGTCACTAGTAAGATGCTCAAACTATATCTCTTTGGTTTGTATTCCCATTAATTACTGAGGTTAATTGCTCAGTCTTTTGGACTCTTGAGTGTCTCAAAATTAACACAAATCCATCATGGCCAATTAAAGTGTGGAGTGTAATTTAAGAAACAAAAGAAGTCATTTTCTCTCTAATCCTTTGCTTCTAAAATCTATAGTTTTGAACCCTTTTAATGTAGTGACTTAGTCCTTATTAAGTTGGCCTCTAAATTTTCATTAGAGTAGAATTTGGGTCCTCTACTTTTCCCTAATTCGTTCGATAGCCGACCTACACCTTCTAGCCACATATATGATTGATGTTGTGATCACCAGGCTTAAACTAATGCAACCTTGGTTGCTACAGTCCCTGATACTGTAGCAATGCATAATGATCTCTATTGGTCAACATTATGTATTTGTTAGAACATGACAATCAGATATTATCCCACTGTCATTCATTTGCATTGGCATAAGATGTCTTATTAGCTCTCATTGAGTCAAATACTGTAATCAAAAAAGTCACTCAAGAAGAGAAGTATGCACCCATAGATTCCTTTCTATGCGATCTTCATATTTGTAGAGGAAATACCTTAGATTGTACATAAGATACACACAAACCTAATATTAAGCTATGGACATGCCATATAGTCAAGAATACTCTACGGCTTATATGCCATATGCATATTGATTTAAATAATAACCCTTGTTTAACTAAAACTATTGCACGACTGTTTAAAAAGTCATTGGCGTATAAGATTGTTTGATTAAATTATCCAATCTTAAACACCAGAATAGCCTATCGCATGGCCTCATGAATGCCATCTGCAGCGATATGAATTGCTTTGCATAGATTTAGTTTATTTTTCTTTATGGATAGTGGGTTTTAAAATTGTAAAGTAGTTAATAAAAGTTCAATATGTTGTTATGTACAATACAGGTTTCTATAATGTTCTCAAGTCCTTAATCAAACATAGAGTTCATAATGGATGAACAAAGACCAAGTTTTGTTTTCTTCTTAGTTGCTTTATGCTAGAGATAATACATAGAAAATGTCAAAAGATGTACATCAATTTAACCGCAAAAATATGTAACTTGCACTTCATTTGATAAGTCCTCAGATGTCGACCAGGCTAAATAAATGGACTACATACAAGATGCAAATAGTTAGGTGAGCACACAATAGTGTTTTCTACTTGATGGCCTGTGCTTCCATCCAAAACTATTGACATTGACAGATGTCTCTAAAAACTGTATTGGAAAAAATGCATGGAAGAGTTATCTTTGCTTAACTCCTTTGATCTCTCTCTCTATAAAAACTTTTGCATGGATCCATCAATCTTTTAAGATTTTGATACACCAAATTCCTTGATAATTATTATTTTGGTAGAGTACTTGAATTTAATACACGGTGGAGGAAATTTATACAAATCCCCTAAATTATGCCCAAAAACATTAGGTAAAGACATTCCTTTATCAACAAGCTATAGGATGGGTCCTTTAAAATACCCTTTTCTTATAATACATTGTAAAGTTTTAATACTGTTACATTTTAATTAATTATATATGTTTATTAACTAATATTAATAAATGCTATGTTAATTAATATATATCAATGTTAATGACTTATAATTTGTTGATACTATATTAATCATGTTAATTAACAATGGGTATTGATGAGTTGATGATATTATTTTATTTAATTAATAATGATTATCAATAAGACTTGTTATTATAATATTTAATAACGAGTTTATTGTTATTTATTTTAATACTCTTAAGTGTAGTTAATTTTTAATTTAATTTATATGATATATTAACTAATTTAATTAAATTAAATTTAATTAAGATTAATTAATGATTGAAGGAGAGTAATCTAATGAATTATTAATCAATGAAAATAGATGGAATTTAATTGTTAATTAAGTTATGCGAAGGATATTGTGGATTATCATTTAATACCTTTCAGTTGCTCGTAAAGAATTGTTACGAATATGATGATGGTCTTTTTGGTGCTTTCTAGTTACTCATGGAGAGCTAATGAGAATATTGTGGATTATTTTATTCTTTCTAGTCACTTGTATAGGACTAAGGTGTTTTTATATGATTCTTTGATTTGTGATTTCATGAGCTTGGCCAAACTAGGGTGTACACCAAAGGTCTTTTTGAGAATTCTTTTATACTATTTATTTGGCTGGATGTCATGATATGTCCTATGATTCAAATTGGAAATTATATTTATGGGGTTTACTTTGTGGAGCATTTATGTGTACTTGGGTGGAAGTACTAGCTTATTTTCAAGTTTCTTGTTAAATAACCGAGTTTGATTATTGTGAATGTTGTGGTATGGGACACAACTATGTATTATGTTCTTAAAAGAGGTTGTCTAGGTACATGTCTTTGGGATTGGCTTGCAGTAGGGGCTCGGGGCCCAAAGTGGTTAGTACCAGGGTAACCTATTGCAAGGTATGTAATAAGTGATAATCTAGTAATTAATAATTTTGGGGAAACACACTAAAAAGATAAGTTAGGGATATTTGACCCGACCATAACTTGAGGGCTTGTATAGACTAAAGATGGGAATGGGATGATTGCCTTGTCTTCATGAGAGAGCTTTCTGGTTCCTCATGTCCGATGTTGAGGGTCTAGGGTTCATAGTAACTAGTTCAGGGTAACTCAACACTTTAGGGTCCAGGGTCTAATGAGAGACCAATCCAGGGTAACTCAAGGAGCCATGTGATGACACTCCCTAGAATGTAGCTTGAGTCTCCTCTATAGATTTGGTGTACCTCTAGTGGTGTGCTTATTGTTGAATGTGTTTGTTGTGGATATCTAATTTCATTGATAATGATTGGCAATTTTTGGTTGATGTACTCTTGACATGCGGATTTTGACTTGAGCCTATCTCCTCCAATGCATTCTTTGTTGGTTTTTACCTTCCTTCTATTCTTGGATCATTATGATGGATGTTATATCTTATGTTGGATGTTATTTTCTAACATGATTCTTTATATTGATGACCAGCAAGTGATAGATGATGTTATTTACTTATAGAATCATCTTATGCTTTATTTTGCATGATTAGATTTCTTATGTATATGTTGTAGCATGTTAGATTTCTTTTTCCATATAAAGTAGTATGGAGTGACATTCCTACTATGATAATACCGATGATCTCTTCGGTGACTTGGGATGTTATGCATGGAGGGATGGCTAGGACCCATGATGGTCTAATGATGCTATTGACGGTTGGGTGGAACCGTGCATGTAGATTTAATTATGTTTTATTGTGGATGGTTAACTTTTACGATGATTTTTATATCCTTATTGATGGATGGTTGTATCATGTATGTTATTAGTTTCATTTACTTTATTATAAATTCAATGAGGATGATGCACCTTTATTTTTACATATGTTTATTCTTTTAAGCCTTTCATACTCTGTGACATGTACAATGGATGATTGAGCATTCCAAAATTTCATTTTCCAAGAGGTAATGAAAAAAAATGTATATTATGAACTTTGGACTTTTGATTATTCTTTCATGTTGATGTGGTAGTTGTTAGACTTAGTATAGTTATATTAGTGTGACTCGGCATCTTGGGATCCTTAAAGAATGTAACCTATTATGTATTCTTTAGATGATTACATGTCATTACTTCCAATACTCTATTTTTGAGGTGTATGATGTTATCTTTCATGTTTTCAAAAAAAAAATTAAAAAATTATTCAGCAAACTTTAGGTTAAATCTTTTGAATCCCTTGATGGGGTGTTACAAGCTTGGTTAGCACTATCACTAAATAGCTTGGTAGATACTACTTGTCATGAACTGTATAAAGATTCTTGAACTCAGTAGCAACTATAGAACTCATTAATGACTATTTTACTTAGTAGCAATTATATTACTTAGTAGTAATTGCAGTACTTGGTTAACTCTATAAACTGAAAGATAAGCTTGATAGTAGCTTAACCAATTGACTAAGTGTGAGTCACTAATAAACAAACTTTCACCTTAAATTCAATAGTATAGTAGATATGATGAAGGGTAATAAGACTTTTGAATGGAGTGATATTGGAAAGAGGGATTTTGAAAACATCATATATTACCAAAGACCTTGTTCTTGTTCATCTAGATTACAGTAAAGAATTCATCATATATTGGTATGCATCAAAGCATACCATGTCAGCCATATTGATGCAAGAAAAAAAAGAAGGAATACAAGTCCCAATTGCTTTCATGAGTATGCCATTGAAGAATCAAGAATTGAGATACTCAAAAAAGGAGAAACATGCATATGTAGTGGGGAGAGCACTTAAAAATTTTAGGTTTTAAATTCTGCATTGGCATTCAGTGATACATGTGACAAACTCTATAGTTAAAAGTATCTTGACAAAATAAGAGGTTGATTGCAATAATAGAGGAGCTTGGATAGCAAGGGTCCAATAGTATGATATTGAAATCAAGAAAACCAAAATTGTGAGGGGAAATGAACTTTGTAAAGCCTTGGCAGAAGATCAACAAGTTGTAGAGGTAGATACTCCAAAGATTATCATGATAATTCTTCAAGATCCTTGGTTTTCAAATATTGCATATGTTCTAACATATGGTGAGTTCCGTGATAGAATGGATATTAAGAAAAGGAGAGACCTAAAAATAAAGGCCTTAAATTATGTAATTCATGATGATGTCTTATATAAGAGAGCTATTGATGGTACATTTTCAAGATGTGTTGATAACGAGCATTAGGTGAAGCTATTAACATCATTTCATGATGAAGTAGGTGGACAATACTTTTCTTCTACTATTACTACATTCAAAATGTTAACACAATGCTTTTATTGGCCACGTATGTTTAAAGATGCATATAAGTGGGTTTCCTATTGCAAAAATATGTAAGATGTTTACAGGTAAACCTCAACTAGTGTCGTTGCCTCTAAGACCTGTGGTGATTGAAGCTCCTTTTCATCAATGGGGTTTATATTTCATAGGTCCAATAAATCCTCCTTCTAGTCAACGAAATTCTTATATCTTAATGACCACAAATTATTTCAATAAATGGGTAGAAGCTAAGCCAACAAAGAAGACTTCATCAAAGGTGGTATGTGCATTTCTCAAAGAACATATATTGGTTAGGTTTGGACTTGTAGTGAAATTGGTAATGGATAATGCACCTTATTTTTATTTCTTAGAAATTGTTGAGTTTTTTAAAGATAATGGTATTCAAGTCAGTCATTGCTTTAATTATTTCCCTCAAGGTAATGGATAGGCTAAAACTAGCAATAAGAATTTGATTAATATCTTGAAGAAATTGTCTCAAATAACCAAAAAAGTTGGTACAAGAAGATACATGATGCTTTATGGGTTGATAGAACCACACCTAAAAGAGCCATTGGTATTTCACCTTTTGATTTATTTTATGGAGTAGAAGCTAACTTGTCATTAGCTCTAGAACTTGATGCAGGTAAATTGAAGACTATAATTGAAGAAGATGTTTTTGATGATGGATTAGAAAAAAGTATTTTAAATCTCACCAAGATGCAAGAAGAAATAGAAGAAATGGTCGACATAATCATTGAACACCAAGGAAGAGTCACAAAGTTATTTGAAAAAAGAGAAAGGCCAAGAAGTTTAGGGAAGGTGATTTGGTGTTGTTGTAGGATAAAAGACATGAACTAAGAGCCATGCACTCCAAGTTTTAGTCTTTGTGGAAAGGGCTATTTCAAATCATACAAGTGAACCATAATAACTCTTTCAAGTTGGAGTATCCCACTAGAAAAACCCTACCATGTTCTTATAATCGACCGGATTAGAAGTTGTATCAAATGCAAAATTGAAATCGGGTGAGGTCCCCCTATATAGTAGCTACCTAGGTAGGTTTTTCTTTCATGCAGTTTGCTTTTGCTTAAGTTAATCTCTGTCTTAGTTAGTTTATTCTAGGATCCAAGTTGATCTCTTTTGCTTTATTAGATTATTTTATTCTTTTTGGTATCCAAGTTGTCACCTTTCTATGAGGAATAAAATATTTCTACGATCCTTCTAAGCATTGTTATGCTTAAATTCCCATACATAGCTAGTTGTCCAAATTTTAGTACACTCATTTTTGCTTTAGGTTTGAGTCAAGTCAAATATGTAAATTTCTTTAGTTTGAGTATAGAATTCCCATAGGAGTGCCTATCTTCTTATCATCCCTTTGAGCTAACCTAATGTGGGAAATCATGCAAGCAATGTACTAGTCAAAAGGCTAGGTGATTACGCTTTGGAGGATTTTTTCATACATTCCTCTTATGAGAAGAAGGTTTGAATACTTTAATTATCCATAGTTTCCTATTCTTCATCATGTTAGAGACAAAGATTCACATTGTGTTACAATTTCCATGGAATATATCATGGGTGATCGAGCTCAAAATGTAGAAAAAATAATTTGTATCAGCAGCTATGTGGACAAGTGGAAAAGTAAATCAACAAAAGGAACACACACCATTGTTTAGTCAAAAATTCAATTGCTTTTGAAGATGGATCCTTGTTTGTTGGATGAAGATCAGATCAAAAGTTTTCACAATATCATCAGTAGTTAGAGGTAACCTAGAGTTAAGCCAATGACATAGTGAAAACATATAAATCACATGATCATAGGTAGGTTAACTTAATCACAAATGGTTAAAGCCTAGGCATGTCACATGGTTGTGGGTTGTTAAACATGACCTAAGCTTAATGTGGCAAAGCAAAAAAAATCATTGATTGCATGGTCACATGCAGTTAACCTTAAATTAAGGTTGCGGGATTGTGAGAGATAGTAGTGGTTAAGGTGAATAGTTTATGCAAGGTCAATAGCTAAAAAAAAGTCAAAAAAATTTAAGTTACAACCCAATGAATGCATTAATAGTTAAACTTTTTAAAAAATAGTCATATTGTCATGGATAATTAGGTAGTTAAAGGTTTTAGGCTGTGAAACTATGAAAAGTAACCCAAGGCATTCAAGTATTGCATAAATTCATGGATATTGGTGGTTAGAGGTAACCCAGAGTTAGCACGATGAAGAAGTGAAATCCAATGATTGCATGGTCATAGGAGTTAAAGATAAATCATGAGTTAAAGTACCGAAGCTATAATAAGACTAAAGATCAAATGGTCAAAAAGGGTTAATTGTAACCTCGAGTTGAATTTATGAAGGAGTGATAATACATGTTAGCATGTTTGCAAGGGGTTAAATGAAACCTTGAGTTACAATAGTGAAACAATAAAAGGTGATTGATCACATCATCACATTGTAAGAAGACATCATATGAATGATAGTTGTGAATCTGTGACAAAATTAATAGTTTTATTCATTACTATTTCAAGATTAAAATAAATGTTAAATATTGAAACTATGGTGAAGATGTAACATGAAAAGAGGAGATATCATTTAGTCACCAGATTTTAAACAATCAACGACGCTCTCTTTCCCACTTTTCAAAGACGCATGAATGATAACCAATGTGGGAAAACAGGCATTGGACATGTGTGCACAGAGAGATAGACAGAGGAAATCATAAAGAAAAAGTAAGGAGGTCAATTATTTTTTAATAATGATCATTTATTTGAGATTGACGATGAGAATTCAAACCTACGATGACCATTGAGATACAAATTATATGATTGTAGCACCAAAAACAAAATATGGAAGAAATGAATATTTTTATAGGGTTTTTGCTTTTGAAGCCACATGAAGATAAAAAATCATTATGTGTTTCCAAAAGTGTCATGTAGTTAGGATCATCAATAGAGAAGATGCCATGTGTCCATACTATATTTTTGATTAGATATTTTCATTTTTTATTCTCTTTCTCTTTCTATTATGTGATTGTTGCTCTACCAGAACTGAGAGATGACAAAAAATTATAAATGTAATCTCTTTTGATATTAAAAAGGTCAAAAATATTGACGATGAATTGGCTCTATAATTTCATTTACCTAATTTTCTTTTCATGTTTTTTATCCATAGATTAGTTTTACATTGAGAGTTGAAGGACAAGTACATGTGATTTTTTGATCACCTTGTGGATTCCATTTCACCATGGTATTTATAGTATAAGTAATTCCATTTTCTTTTTCACTTATGGTTTTGTTTCTCCTTTTGTTTATTTCATGGCATGTTAAAGTGGTTTCATTGGGAATTGAAGAATAAATGTGGTTTGATCTATTAGTGACTTGTTAGATTACATTTCATCCAAGTCTAATAGTTAAAACAATTCCATTTTTCCTCATGTGCATCTCTTCTTCCTTTCCTCTTTTGCATTAAGATAATTAATATGCATTTAGAATATGAGTAAGAGTCAAAAAATCTTAAGATAACCTACTATTGTTATTCCATTGGGTGTGATAGGTTGTTCCAATCCATTTTTTCCTAAAATTTTTGTGTGTACAAGCAATTTGGTTAGCCTTTACTACTATTAGCCTAAGAGCTTATTCTATCAAACTTCTAATCTAAGAAAGACATATTCATTGCACATCATTGCAAGTCCTAATGGATTTGTACCTTGTAATTTAGAGGGAAGTGATATAACATATACACTAACCCATTTTTTGGTAACATCCTTTTGTTTCTCCAAAACATTGGGCCTTAAAAGATTTAGATTATAAAATCTAATAGGAGAACAAATGGTTAACCAAAACTCATCTTTTTGAGTCCCTATTTTCACTTACTACTAGGTTGGTTAGTGCTAATATCATTTCATTTCTCTATATAACCACTATTTCCCTCTACAACATCATGTCCACACTTTAATCCTTAGGCTTTTTATCAATTTCATCATTTTCCTAGACATGATATTGAGGTCTATTATGCTTTGAAACATAAGCTTTAGTTATTTATTGATGCTAATGCAAGTTATATATTAATGGTCGAGATGCTAGAAATAATTCTTTCACTCCTTCTAATCAAAATCTTAAAATCCACACTAATCCTTTGCCTAAGTATAATAATAATAGTGTTTAGCATCCTTCTTCTTCTACTTCTCTTGAAGTGAATATTTCTTATAGTACCTTACTATGAGAGAATGATAATATTGTCAATATCATGGAACATGTAGCGTAACCTCTACCTCTACCTAAAAATGTCATTCCCTTCACATCTAATGATCAACATAAAACTTAACCAAATTGTAAGTATTCTAGAGTCCTTACTATCTCATTTAATGATTCTGATAAGTTTAAGGCTTAAAATGATCCTCTATATTGCTGATAATATTGCCGAATATCCTTCCTATGGGTGTCTTGTTGATCTTAATTCTATGTATAATGTCATCACTAAGGAACATCATTATAAAAAGAGGAAACATCATGACTTCTATGACTCAAATAAAACTTGGATTCAGACTTCTAATGGTTTCTTGTATCCTCTGCAAGATTCCATCTAATTTCCCATTAATCTCTATGGTAAATTCATGAATAGTACCCTTTTTGACACTCCTACTTCTAATCAGATTCAAATAAATCTTGGTGTACCTTGGTTGATTTTCATGCAAGCTATTTCGTCTCCTATGGGTCAATGTATTAAAATTTCCCAATGATTATGAGATTAAGATGATCAATCATAGTCTTTATCATCCTTCTAGACCTCGACATTGTAGTACTCTTGATTTCTTTTGGCCTTCTCTTCTTGCTACTCCTCCTACTCATCTAGACTTTATTTTTCATTTGTATCAAGAATATAAATTCCCAAATATTTATAAGTTAAGTATGCACGTCATGGTATTTTCTCTTAAAACTAAATACCTATCTTTTCTAATTCTTCTATTTGAAATGGTGAGCCACCTCTCACATCTCTTCATCTACCTAGTTTGATTCCTTCTACTAGTACAGATCCTCCTCCTTGTATGTCTCCTCCTATTGTGGTTGCCCCTCCTACATCTTATCCTTTTGTTGTTCTTCCCCCTATATCATCTAAAGCTAAGGAATTACTATTGATCTTATTTCATCTTCTCAAAAATATCTAATAAAACTAAGCATAATTAACATGCTCAAGAAAGTCAAAAGAACCATCAAGATTGTGCTAAGTCTTATATGAATGCTTCTCATTAACCCATGTTTGTTGAGGAATTTAATGGTATGTGTATTCCTATTTTGGATTCTATTTCTATTAATTTATATAAGGAAGCTGCTAGATGATGATAAACATGAGATTATTGATATGGATGTGTATTTATCTAACATTCTTTCTACGTAGATTACACTTACATCTACACCTGATCATAGTGACTCTCTTGATATTCCTTCTTTGGATTTAGCTATTGTTCCTACTATGTTGGACGTAGCTCATCTTTCAAGTTATCCACCTTCTCTTATTACTATTGACCGACATAGGGAAGGAAGGGAGCATGCTTGAAGTGAGTGCTCTAACATAATAGTATTTTGTGTGTTTTCTTGTTGTTATGTTCTTCCCTTGTATCCTATTTGCTAAATGTATGTTTGTATTTCTTTAAATGGCCTTGTCTCTTTGTTGGTAGAAGGTGATAGCTGAAATTGCCACATTATGATATTATTCTATTTTAATATCACTTCTTCTATCTATCATTCTATGTTATATTGTACATGTGTTATAGTTTGTACTTATATCCTTCTGTCATCTTCTTGAATTTGTGATATGGTAGTGCTGAACCTTTTTGGTCTCCATGATGATGATCCAAAAACTCTTGTGTGTAACTCTTACATATATTTATTCTAGTGTGTTGTAGTTGTACTTACTCTAGGAGATGATGACATTTCATACTTGATATAATACTTACAAATTATGATATGATTATATTGACCACATAGTTAGTATATACCTTTGTGCTCTTGCATAATCTATTTTCATTTCCCTTGTTTTGTCTTCTTGTGGGGGCATCTCATAGTGGAAACATATTTTTCTTGCTGTACATATTCTCATTTAAACCCATTTCTTTTTTTAATGTATTAGAAATTAATTTAGCATGGGGGCCTATGCTCTACTTATTTATGGATTCCAAGCATGGGGTGGTGAATATGGATTCTGAGTTTAGCTTTGGCTAGTTAGCCTTGGTTTCTTATTATGCTTCCTAAGTTAGCATCAAATCTATGAATTGCTACTTTACCCCTCTCTTTTAATGCACATATATTATGAAACCCTTTATGGATTATGCACAATCTTAAAGAATGGATTCTCTATGCACATATTCAATCTAAGAAGTGAGTGTCCTTGACATTTGGATCTCTCTTTCCTTTGCATACACATGCTAAATCTCATATATGGGCTACACATAATGTCATGACCAAACTACGAGGCAAAAACACAATTATGTATTTATTTATTTTTTCATGATAAGCAATTATACTCAATCACCATTTTATTGGTAAACCTGATTCAAAGGCTCAACCAAGAAAGAACTAGGAAGAAAACCTGGCATTGTTGCCATTACAAGAAGGGTTTGAAATACAGACTACATAGGATTCAATTCCAAAAATTACAACAATTTAATTGAATTTCCTTCATGACCCTCATCAAGGGTTCCATACCAAAATCTGCAACACATTTCTAAGAACCATGGAGAGAATAGAATCTGATCAAGTGTCAACACTCATGACCAAGAGACAAATCAAATATGCATATTCATACAAGGTTTTCACAATAGGATTCACAATGAATCAAAACTAGGGAAAGGTGCATTCTTCCAATAGGAGAAGTCAGGCACAACACCAAAATAGATGCCCAATCGAGGCTATAAACCAAGAACTTTCATTCTTCCATTTTAACATGCCAAACTCTTATGAGGTTTGTGCTGATAGGTAGGGACCCATAACACGCTACCCTCTCTCCCTCTTCTCATCCTGAGAAGAGACTCTACACTTGTTGGAGTCCAACTAAAAAAGACCTTTCCCAAAATTGGTCACTTTTTCCCTATCCAAGGGTGAGTAATACCAAAACACCCTTACAAGAAAACTTGAAAATTCAAACATAAACATGAAAGAAAAGCATTCAAGAAAATGGTTTTCAATCCTTCCCAACATACCCAACATACATACAATCATCGAAACAACAACAAAGTAGCATAAGGATGAAACAAGAATGAAAATTTGAACAAGGGAGATGAAGAACTCCTACCTTCACAAAGAGGTAATGGTAAATGAACAATTTGAGTAGAGCTTTTCTCTTCCTTGCCTTCAATCTTCCAAGACTCCTCTCTAAAAGTAGAGATTGGGTAACAACCAAAACTACTCCAAGAAGGGCCTCTAAATAATATCCAAATTCAACCACCAAAAAGGGAAATAACTCCCCCCACCCACCTAAAAATCTAGAAGTTTCTAACTCAACCCATGCTAAGGTTAACCACTAAGTGGAGTTGAGGTGATGCAACTCATGCTAGCCATAGTCAATTTTCGCACAAAGGCAAAAATAGACTTTTTGAGTGTCCTCAAAAGTCAATAAAAGGGGCTTAGGGGTTGGAAAAAGCCCCCAACCCATACCCATACCCATTGGGTATAAATATTCCATGCTTTAAAGGTCTTCGAAATAGATTTGGAACCAAACAAAAGTTAGAAAATAATAAGGACCATCTAACAACTCTGAAAATGCAGATTAAGCACTAATTCAGATTAAGGGTGACTAAACTCGATTAAGAAAAAAATTAGCAAAAAGACACTAACTTAATCTGACTTAGGTCCAAAGGTTACACAGCTAACCCTAACTAGCATGCTGAAGAGCATAAACAATTTCACGAGTGTCAAGTGACACTATAAGAACACAGTTAAGAACATTAACATCTACTGATCACAAAAAGATACATTCATACATCTCACAATAAAATACTTGAATTATGAACAACAAGGTTTCCACAATTAGCACATAGGGATCAGTTATGTTCCTCTGTCGAGTTTTCTCAGCTAAAATATCTTGCACACTCATTGCACACATCAGTAGTCCCATAAAATCACATGCACATATGTATATATGTATCAGGAAATCAGCTAAATTAAAACATACATCTATAACACAATCAGGGTTCCTCTCATCCTATTCAATTCTTAACCATTAAAATCTCTTAAATCAAAGTGTTAATCCTACATTTACTGATTTCATCAACATACATATACATAAAACATTAAATTATAAACATCAAATATCTGAAAGTAACATCACACAACATGAAATAATATAATATGTTCAAAGCATCAGGTAATGTCTCGACATCCTGAGTCATGAGTATCAAAATAATAGTAATGTATCACTATGCTATGATGGGTCGGGGTGAGGCCTCACACATAACAATTTTAAAATGTCCCATATATGGTTAATGTATCCTTACTAATTCTTACTATGGTGATACAAATAATTTGATCTATGGGCGGGTCTTACAATGGGTTGACTAGCAAGTTACTGCCCTATTAGATTATTTCAATGTCATCTTTTTTAGAAATAGATCTTTTGATAATTCATGGTAGGGTGGGAACTCTATTGGGAAATATAATCACCACTTTTATTTTTAGTCTATGATCTCTCTAATTATAAATTGGGAGTTATTAAATTATCAATCCCTTGAGAGCTTGATGAATTGTTTCTCTTCTAGATCTTAATAAGAGTATCTTATGCAATGTACTTTGCTTTATCAAGAATTTAGATCAAGTCCATATTCTCACTAAAGTGGAGGCAAAATGTATCATCTTAAATTGGAAGCACTCTAATTCAATGAAGGTTTAGCATCTATTTAATGTGAGATCATCAATATTTATCTCTCTTTCATCTCTTATTCACTTTGACATAGGATCTATTTCTCCTAGGTCCCTCTTTTTCATGCATTTATCCACTTCGAAATTACTTCTTACACCAAAATGGGATTTCCTCATAATTTGTACTTGATTTTGGTATTCCAAGAATATTTTGGAGCCTTGAGATAGCCCCAAGGGTATCTCGTCTTAACCATGAAGGGAACAATTCTCCCCTCATCAATGAGAAGCAATTCTCACCACCAATGGGTCTATCAAGGGTAATTCCCCCCCCCCTAATGAGGATCTATTGTGGCTCCTCCCTTTTAGTCCCATGTTTTTTGGATGTTTGGGCATTAATTTCTAGGTTGGTCAGCCTACAAGAGTTAGTTAGTTTCAATCACTATATTAACCGTTACGTTTTCTTCATTTTTCATAATAGACATATCATATTACATCCAACCATTAATTTCACAATCATTAAAGCATACATTCAGACATTGAGTGTTCAAGCAATTCAAGGAGTTTACCTTCAAGATCTTCCTCGATCCATTCAAGATTCTTTGTTTCATCATCTACATCCAGTCATCTTCATCTTTTTGATCCAAATCCATTGACAATTTCAAATACAATGCATTTGATTAAAGAGATTTGACTTTGTAAGGTGAATTTGTACATGTTTTCTTTACATTTCAAATCAAGGTTAATTCATAAACTAGGGTTTTACTAAAGAAAACCCCCCATCAACAAAAAAAACTATTTTTATTTTCAAATTTTAGATATCAGATTGACAAATAGGTTATAGATCAAGCTACCCTTTCCTCCATTTAACAAAATTACAAAATCAAAATCAGCATTAGACACCAACAAGTAGGGCCTAATATCACCCATAATGTGTTGTTTCAGACCTAGAGCATAATTTTTCCCCTCACATATCACAAAATTATTTTTGAGTTTCATCTATTGCAAAGTTTCAGGAAAAGATCTAAACATTTTTGCTTATTTTGGTCAATCTAACAAGAAAAAAATATACTTTAAAGATTCATTTATTTACTTTCCTTTTCCTTTCAATGTATCGACTTCTATCTACTTTATTTTACACACAGGCACAGTGAAAACTTAAGGAATTATATATATATGTATGTATGTATGTATGTATGTATGTATGTATATGTGTGTGTATGTATATGTATATATATACATATACATATACATATGTATATATGTATATTTATATGTATATCTATATGTATATGTATATATATATGTATATGTATATATATGTATATACATATACATATATATACATATACATATACATATGTATATATATATATATATATATATATATATATATATATATGTATATGTATATATATATATATATATATGTATATGTATATATATATATATATATATATATGTATATACAAATATATACACACACACATATATATATACATATATATATATATGTATATGTACATGTATATATACATACATATATATACATATATACATATATACATGCATATATACATATATATCTACATATATATATATATATGTATATTTATACATACATACATACATACATACATACATACATACATACATACATATATATATATATTCTTCCTAGATCTAATTACCATTAGTACTCCTTCATTTGGCTAGCACTAATCTTTTTGGACCTTGATCTCTAGAAAGGGGAGTAGAAGTATTATTTTCCTTATCTTATCTACCTTTTTATACATATGTATGTGTAGGTTATATAATGAGTTTAGGGCCTTCTCCTTTATTCACATTTGCTACCACACATGGGCATACAACCCAAGTGGGGATCAAGGCTAGTTAAAGTAATAGTCACCAAACTTTTCAGTTTGGATTTGGTTGGGGAAGGGACCTCCCTTTTGGGAAGGATCAATAATACATGAAATAAGAAAATAAACTTAGAATAGCTCCTTTGTTTATTCTAGGAATGAATGTATTTCAAAAGCTATATATTTAGTAAAAATAAAAATTAATGGTTACATCTGATTTAGTAAAATGAGATTTTATAGCTAGTAGATATTTTTTATTTTCAATTAAAATGATATTTCAAACAATTTTCAACATCTTATATCTTAATGAAACATGTTGAAAATAGTTGCAATTACCTGTTAGGTTTTTACAATTGCATCTATGACAGTCAAAGGTCACTTCCTAGATAATAGACATATTTTTCTAGTGAAAATAATGTGTCTACTACATTTCTTGACTTCCCATTTATGTAAGATACATGGAGAAAATACTTTTTATTTTTCATATTTTTCATTTATATTAATCTTCTCTAATTAAACAAATAAATTTTCTATTAACATTGGCATTGATACTTAATGATTTCTTTGGATACTGTTGGCAAAATTTTTCCTTTGAAAAATATGGTTTTATCATTTTCACATCAAGGAAAAAAGATTACTTAAAATGCCAATTGTTGATTTTCTAATGAAAAGAAACTCTTTGGTAATTTTACTTTTAGATGTAACTACCCTTCTAAAAGATATTCAACAATTTCTCATTAGGATAGAGAATATATCTGATAGGTATTTTACAAGAAAATGCTAAAGGTTAGAAACATATAATCCATCAAATTGAAAAGGATGTGCAATTTGAAAAACTATTCAAACTTTATAACAACAATAAACCACATGATTGTTATTATTATCAAATTAAAACTGCAACTTCAATTCTTCTTCCCTTTGTTTCTTCTAATTAAAATAAGAGTTCATCTATGATAAAATGTGAGAATCTTTAAATATGATCTATATCTTCAAGAAGATAAATCACACAAAAGAATGGACAACAATATCCAACATTCAGAAGCTCAGATTATAAAATTGACAGAACCATATACATTTCACCATAGACTTCTTATTTTAATTAAAACATATATATCAAACAAAAATAGTTTCATTTGTATCTACTAAGTGTTGATCTTAAATTGGTATTAAGTTCTTACATATATAGCCATGCAAGGCTGAAATTAACCATAGTTAAAATTACTCCACCAAGAGTGAATAGTTTTAGTTACTCTAACTACTTTAATTTCTAAAGCATAACACAAAATAAAACTAAACTATGGTGATCATCACCTACTCAGCATCTCCTGGTTTCCTGATATCCTCAGATTTATCCACAGAAGTAGAATTTAGTTAGGCAATTTTCTAGTTTTCATAAGCAGAAGAGAAAGAAAAGATAAGTTGTTGATGTAGAAATCTAAGATACACAATCCTTTGTTTCCATACTTCATTATCTTTGAGATTTTTCTTAACCTTTTTCTTGTGCATTTCCATATGCTTTTTTATTGATTATCAGCATGGCCTTCATGCAAGAAAACTTTGAAAAGTCTTGTGTTGTTGGTTCTTTCATCTATTTTAGTTCCTAGAACCTTTTATTCATACCTTTGGTAATTTCTTTACCAGATCTAACCAAATACTCCTTCAAGTTAGTGCACTATTTTTCAATCCATTTCAAATCCCTTTGAATGATATCATCTACTACTTCAAGCCCATTGTGAAATTCCTTGATCTTTTAAAAACCTTGCATAATGGCTCCATTCCTCCATTCAATGCAATCTTTAATCACATAGAGAGTTTTATCATCAAGTCTAGGCACTAGTTATTTTGCAAGGAATTTTTGTAAATCGTGTTCTTGCACTTATTCCATCCATGACACTTCTTTGACCCAATTTTTAATCTCTTTCTCATTGGACTTAATGCTTGATTCTACTTTCGTGGAAGTTTCTTAATGAGTTTCATTTACAAAACCAAAATGTTTGATTTCTTCTACCTTTACAAATTCAACCCACCCCTCAAATAACTAAGTCATTGCCTTGCTTCTCAATAGATTGTCTCAATTATTTTATTAATTGGTTACTTGATATCTATAGTAGTAGGAATTTTATTTATTGGTACTAGTTTATAGTTTTTAGTAGCATTGATACACATAGCCATTCTTTTCATCATTTTCTTCATGTGCTATTTATCTTTGGGATCTTTCCAACCTTGATTTACAATCTTCTTCTTGGATACTTCAAAAATATTTATGTTTTCTAGCCTACTCCATTTCCCAAGGTCCACTTTTTATATTTTAATGTCTTGATTAGTCCTTTCACTATGTTCTTAATCCTAGTTTGGTTTGGAAATCTTTGTCATCTAGTGGCCCATAGTCTCAACCAGCTCGAGCCTAGATTAAGTTTTTGACTTTTTTTAATCTTAGATGTCCTCCCTAGAAATTTACTAAGTCATCAATAGGAAAGGATAGAGACACTATACTCCACATTTTTGTAATAGAATTTTTGAACCATTTGGGTGCTGTGAGATTCTTCTCTAGTGTTGCGAAGCTACTGATCAAGGTGAGAGAATCCATTAGAATATTGCCTTCTGCACTTGGGGCTTGTTGGTTTCTCACCATACTAGAAATGTCATAGTCATGAACTTTTTCTATTTCTGGTTCAACTTCCAGAGGACCAAATCTACAAGTGTTTCATAGTCCTTAAGTTAATACTCTCCTTTTGTTTCTTATTAGTTCTTAAGAAAATTATCCTTTTATCAAGTTTTGTTCCTTGTTGAAATTAACCATTATGTGGAATTGATTCAACTTCGAGTTCCTAATTACCTATAATATAATCATTAGTTCAACACACTCAAAGAGATTAATTAACCTTTTTGAAGACTTCTTTTTCTTTTATTTGTGCATGTTGCTTTGAAGACTGGGTGATAGTTTCTTAAGTCCTCTTTTTCAAAAGCCATTCTTCTATTCTTTTGATCACATTAGAAGTACTAGATTATAGACCATCTTCTTCTCTTTTACTTCAATATCGATCACAATTGGGAAACATTCAATCTATTCTAGATACCATGGGTTTGATACATCATCTTGTTCATTATCTTCTATCCCATTGATTTCTAGGCTAATTTTGAAGGTTACGACCTATTCTAGAGTCATTCTTAATAACAAGCACTTTTTGACTTCAATTTTATCTAAATAATTGGCCTAATAATATTCCATATGAGGAATTCTTGTGAATTTGGGAATGACATCGACATTATCTCTAGAAAATCCTACATAGTTAAAAACTTTCATTGGGATGTAGGATTTTTAATTAAGGTTCTGGAGTTCATTCTCTATTTCCATGGTGTCTTTGAGGTTTCTACACATGTAATGACCCATCACTATAGGGAAGATGACTTTTGAGGCCTTTTTTGTGTTTTTTCATAGTTTTTTCACAATAATCAGTTGCATGCATACCTCTAATAGTATAATGTTGTCCAAGAAAAATTAGGGTAACTTAGGAGGTTCGCCATCAAAAGCCTCAACTCTAATATAGGTAAATTTTGGGAATTGAATGAAATGACAGCCATAGGTATCAATTATCTACAATTCTTCCTCAAAGAGCCTACAATTCTCTCTCCCCTTTATCTCAAAGACCAACCTCCCTCAAAATACATCATTGATGCTTCTAAATTCTTGAGAAGGTTTCATGGCTTGCAAATGTTTATAATACTCATAAATTTTCATGTCTTCAGTTGATGGCTCATGGTGAAGCCCTTCCCAGTCTTTTGAAATAAATAAAATATAGAATAGCTAAGATGACATGAAGAAAGGGATAAAATTGGCTATCTCTAGTAGCTCTTAGTGTGATCTTTAATCTATTATCTTTTCCTAGCCAATAAAATTTTCACCTCCCACAAATTACTGTATGAATAAATACATCCAATCCTCCCAATGAAAAGCATGTCCATTTCCTTTTACCCTATTCAAGAGGAAAACTATATCTGTAATCTCCTTAATGAAATTTGGCACTCCTTTCACTAGTTTCAAAATCCAACTTTGTGTGACCAGGGAGTTATTGCTTTTCTTTTTTCCTTCATATATTTGTGTCACTTCACCAAAGGTCCAAGGCTCATGGGGTTCTTTAAGGGGAATCTTCAAAGCTGATGTAATAGTAACCCTATCAATCCTTGCCAAGATTTCCTCTTTAGTCTTTCTTATGCACCTATTCTTGGGGTCATATCTATTTGCACACTATATCACTAAGAAACTAGAGTTGGAGGAAAAACCACAACTACTAATAATCCTTTTTTGGTTAACTTTTCAGCAATGATTACACTTTGGGCATTTCTTCTTCTCTCTATTAATCTCATTAGGTTTACATTTTTGATAGATGTGTCATAGATTTCAAGTTAGGAAAGTTTTGGTTAAAAAAGTGACATGTCAATCTTAAAATGAAATTGACCCACAACACACAAAATCTTCAATTTCTTAAAGAAAAATGAGAAATGGAAAGTTAGTGAAAGGAATACATGAATTCACTGATTTCCTTTGTCAAATTCTCCTAAAAATCCTTACCATTTTCATCTCCTCTAATTTCCAAAATAGTTAATTAGGAGACAATAATGAAGAGACTAATATTTATGGTAAGGACTTGAGAAAGATTACAAATAGATACAACAGTGTTGAACAATTAATACGTTTATCTGAAGATTTATTCAATAAGACATTTTTGCATTTTTAATTTACTCCTACTGAATTGGAACACATCCCTAGTTTTTAATGACCTCATCTTACTATTGGGAAATATTTCTAATGATGACCTATACTTTTCCATGAAATCACCAACTATCCTTAACATCATATTTCAATTTCCAACACTTCCATAATGTACAATATTTAAGATTCAGGAAGTACCCACAATGATTCAGGGTCAATGACTTTTCAAGGAAGAAACACTTATGGTGGAAAATCATCAAGGCACAATTAATTAGCATACTCACGATGTTGAACTTGAACTTGAAACCAAAAGGTTCAAGTTTCAAGCTCAAAAGCTCAATTGGTGAACCACTTAACAAGGACTAAAAGTAAAGGCTTTCAACTTTACTGTGGACAACTTGAACTTAGGATGAAATGAAGGTTTGAGTTTAATTTCAACTTGTGGATGAATAAAGCTTAGGGAAAAATCAAAAGAGTAAAGATTATTACAAGTTCAACAAATACAATGAATCCCCCCTTTCCCCTCACAATTCTGAATCTACACCCTCAAAAAAAGATGATAAAATAATAAAATGTTTTAAGAGATATTATTTTTCAAGGAATAAATTAAAGACCATCATCATGTGCATTACAAACAAAATAAAGAAACCCATTAGATAGAAACTATTCATATAAACCATCTCATACCATAAACCAATAGTGACTTTGCAATATCTTCTAATCAATTCTGCAATAGAATAAATGCACTATAAATGCACTAGAATTTGTTCTATACACAAGGGAGCTATTATGAATTTTATGTGAGTAGAATTCATGCATTCTATACAAGAAGATCCTTTCTTATTAAATACAAAAAATATTTTATCTAGAAATAAACTTTAGAAGAAAGAAGACTTAATCAATCATGTCCAAGGGAACACACAATATACTAAGCCAACATGTCTATAGAAATTGGTTCATGATTTATTTTTTTCAAAGAACTGTAACCTAAATTTTCTAGAATTTTTTTCTTTTTCTTTGATGATAGCACAAAGAAAGAAAATATTCCTATATGATTTCATGATAAGTCATAACAACCCAAAACTAAAACCAATATGTAGAGTTAACATGGATTGACAACTAGTTGTATCAAAAAAACTTGTTCTTAAATATTTTCCCAATATATATCTAAGATAGAAATGAAATCAGAAAGTTCTCTTAGTATTAATACATGGGTAAGTTCAAATAAAAAGTAGAAGACCAAGTATTAACAACATTTTTAAAAATTATGATTGAGATCATTACAGATTATGATATAGGTGCACAAGAGACATGCCATATGTTGCAAAAATTGATAATAGTAATGTAGTGGTTCATTTATGATTGTAAATATTGGGAGAAAAACATTCATCACATCAAAAGAAATCCACATCAGAATGCATTTCCAATGAACGATATAACTCCTACATACAATGACTTGTGAAGATGGAATCGATAACATTAATTAAACCTTATAGACATTTTTATTTTTCAAATTTCAATGGTTGAATGTCAAAATATAAGAAACAAAATGTAATTAACAATATTTTTCCTTGAATATGTGCTACGTTAGATGAGGACTCTAAATAACTTTTTTTTTTAAATTAGAGTGAGATACGTCTATAGAAGCATGTTTGGACCATTTCTATTGATATTGGTCTAACTAAAGATAATATTTTGTAAATTGGGAGAAAATGAACATTCACAAATACCATGTATCGAGTATTGATTACCTCAACCATATAGATATTAACCATGTAGAGGCTAGTGAAATTGATAATGAGGATGATATATGACATACAATTCAAATGAATAAAATGGAGTTGCACTATCACAAATGGGCCTTACTAATATAGTGGAAGTATATGTTCTTGAAATACTTGATAGATGTCACTTTAACAATATGAACACATAATCCATAATTTTATATACTCATGCATTTGCAATATGCAAAATAATGTGTGTTAAACACAAATAATTTGTCTCCACAAGATGAATAATGCACATTTGAGTTAAAAGTTCCACCACAACCACTCTATTCTAGACAACTAGTACTGAACATTTTGAAAGAGCATTGTTTTATTTCCTCTTACAAACATCCCTTACACATTATCATACACAAATAAACAAGTACATACAAATTATTATCTTATACAGTGCATCAATCACAAATAAAAAGTTCACTACTTGTTGATTCTCCTATAGGAATTTTTTATGCTCAACATACATGCTTCAACTATACATTCATCCCTTAAGATAAAATATAAAAAATGTAATCATTATAGAAACAATCACTATTAATTTTTCAAGAAGACATGATACAAAATTTATCTCCTTTATGATATGAACTTCCTAGGAACAAATTTTCTATTTAAAATGGATTCTATATTGTGTGAATATTTCCCCCATAAATAACACTTAAACTTTTGGGGAACATCTATCGTTCTGGTGGAAACTCAAAATAATTACCACATGTTATGGACAAACAAATTTATGCATTACACTCAAATGCCAAATTCTTGTGGAAATAATCCACTACAATTATAACATTTGAAACAATATTTTGAAAACAAGGTCACACTCAAGTTTAATTTAAAAATATGCATAATGTGGAAATAATAGAACAAGATTAGGAGTTACTAATAAGTCACACAAAAAATTCACCATATCTTGAAGAAAAAAAAATTCTACTAATCAATGTGTGTATACACTAAAAATGATTTAATGAAAGTTCACAACCAAAGGATTTAGAAACTTATATGTTTTACTATTTCTCTATGTATTGTAGTTAAAACACACATAAATCCAAACATTAATACTAATTTTGACAACATGCAACAATTTTTTTTATTGTTTAATGAAAAAGAAAAATATTAACACAAATTGGTGTGAAGTCAAACATGACTAGCCAATGGATGTCTTGGTGAAGTGCTACATATTATGTGCACAGTCAACGCTAAACCCTTAGATTTACCTTTGTACATGGTTATTGTGCTCATTAATTACAATAACCCACCTTAAAACCAAAATGACCCAAGAAAAAATACCTATTAAGTCAATATCCCTAAGGAACCCTAAGAAAATACCACTCTCCATGGTATGATAAATTTCTATACAAAATCATAGGGTTTAATACTTCCCAAAGAAATAATTTGTATAGGTAGACTAGAAAGACAAGGATTAATTTTCTAGCCATGTCAAGAGTTAAAACAATGAAAGACCTTCTCATGCAACCACCATTATCCTTTGATTGATATTAATGAATGAAAAATTTAATCCATACACAATTATATGGGAAAATGAAGGGTCTCAACTCCACCAAATCACAATATAGTGAGGAAAAGTAAACATTGCCATTTTTTGCTCCACACTAGATTTCTCTCCTTTGCACACATTGCATATAATATTAATTGAAATCACATATTTCCTTAGTACATTTGTAAACTTTTACATATGACTATTCATACACTCCCTATAAAATATTTAATAATTCTTGTTTCAAGTTTTACAAACCACATCAAAGACTCAAGATTAAGTACAAGATTTAGAATAAAAGTCTCAAGATGCTAGAAATGGGGTAAGACCCAAATAATGTTGAAGTGTTGGGAAAGACAGGCCTAATATTATTAATGTTTCATAGATTTTGTCACCACTTTGTGTTGTTCTATGAAGAAAATTATGAAACTATAAATGAAGAATGGTGATTATGAATCTCTTTCTCATTATGTGTAAAAGAAATTCAATGTTCTCTCACTTTTTCATATATTTGCAATAAAATTGCAAAAAAAATTGAAATCTCCAAATTGTGAATAAATGAAAGAGTTATTATATATTTACATTGTGTAAGATTTTTTTTACGGTCTCAAAGAATTTGTATGTAAATGTTTCAAATAATACATTTTAATAAAATTCCACTATATGTGCATGGCATTAAATTGTTTATTTAAATGTTATCAGAAAATACATAAATGACTAATTATTACAAAAGACTCACAAATATAAAAAAATATAACAAGATACATGCAACTTATAATTATTCACATTCTATTATTGTCAGCATACCCCTTGCCTCTTGTTTGGATGCAAGTGCTAGTTTATGTATTCACATTTTTATTTTGTGGTTCATGTGGAGAAAATAGATGAGGTGGAAAGTTAAAGTTGACATTACCTTCATAATAAGAAGAATAGTAAGAAGATTTACATGGAAGTATATGATAGCATCCAATGTTTCATTCATTGGTTGAAATTCTTTAGCATGAAAGTGTGGATGAAGGGGACGGTTAATAGGGTGATCCATAGATTCATCCCCAACCATTACACTACTTTTAGACTCAAGCATTGCACAAGGGTAATTTGTTGTTGTGAATGACAAGAAAGATAATGATAGTACAAGTAATGCTTGGTTCAATAGGTGTGCCTTTTTAGGATGTTGGATATGATGATATTGATGTAGTTCCGATTGCAATGGAGGAATGATATATTTGGGTTCAAGTTTGTTCATAATCTACAAACATAATTATTGTTGATAATGATCTCTAAGCCATTTTGTATGGGATCTAATATTTATTTTTTAGGCTCTAAGAAGTTTTGTTTGGCATTGAAAATTTTGAATATATGTGGGAATTTCCAAATAGGTAGATGTAGCTTTTGGGCTAATTTTGTATGGGTTAGTATTATTATGAATGATTGGACTTTCAAGAGAAATTGTATATGCATGTGTAACTCTTTTCTTTAATTTATTATATTATATTTTTACATAACTCTTACACCATATTCACCTCTTTATCTAGGACTATCTTCTTATACCCCTCTATCTATTTTTCATAAGTCAATTCACAAATAGGAGCAACATCATCTATTATTCGTGTAATGTGAATTTTAATTTTAAAGCACATCTCTAATAATAAATGTTAGAATTTGTATTCCAATTGATCAGATTTCTTTCCATTAGAGAAAGGAATAGGGAATACTATCAACTTTTATAGAACTACTTTGAAATATCATTTTATTAGAATAAAGGGATGGTTACAATAGTCAACTATAGTTTCCAAGTCTACTTTTAGTATTTTACCTTCTAAGACCGTTTGGCAGTGAGAATACAAGTGGAATAGGCATATGTAAATTCTTAAAATTTTGAATTCTTCATTTGGATGCACCAAATTGGAATTGGAATATGAAATAAAACAGGAATACATATTCCAATTTTGGCCCAAAAATGAGGTTTTGCAATTCCACCTAAATAGGTGGAATTGGAATATGTATTCCTATTCTAGTTTTATTTATTTTAGAAAACATAAATTTTTAGGTCCGCAAATTCCTGGCCATCAAATTCTGGCTGAATCAAATAGAGAATAGGAATATGTACCCCCATTTTTTATTCCAAAATAGCTATTCATATTCCCCTATTCCTATTCCTGGAGCCAAACAGGCCCAAATGATGTGACAATGCTTCTTCTAATTGCAACCTACAAGGTTGTTCTTCCCCATTATTTGTATTGTTAGTTATTATATATTGCTACTAAAACAGAGAAAATGCAGCCCTTCTTTTTCTGAATAGATCTTCTATTGGAAACCCAAATTGGGCTCATAGATCACAGGTCCATTTCATTAATTTATAATCAATATGTACATTGATAGAGAAATCTGGAAACTGGAAGATTACTCTAGAAAGTGTTGGAGAAGAATAATCTAGAAAGTGTTGATTTTTCCAAGTGTCTAGAAGCCTCATTGGTTAGTGGTCAAAGTAGTTGGAATGTACTTGGTATAATTAATTTATTCTCCAACATCCCCCCAACATTAATTATACCAATTTTTATAACTATCCCCCATGATCCAAATAGGATGGGTCCTGACATTAAGTCTCGTTAGGTACCCATTTACAACATTAAACTATGGTTCTTTGGAAATAATTTCTCCATCATTATGCTTTGGTTTTTAACCCCCGCAACCATTTGGGATTTTCCCGACTAATAAAATCACTTCTACTTTAGGTTTTTCACCCAAGCAAGTGGTTTTACCACAAATGCTACAATGAACTTTTAGATTTTTCACCTAAACAAGTGGTTTTGGCTTACCACAAACCCTTCAAAGACTTAGCAAAAATATCATTTTAATGACGGGAAACCATCTCTCATCTGCACAATAATTATTGAGTCCATATGAAAAACAATCCATCTACCGAGACACATGAGTAACCAGCCAAGTAATTCATTTTTCACCACTTGATTAGGGGATATTACAACCCCAATTTTTTATGACACAAGCTCTGCAATTTCGACAGACTCATTCACGACCAAGCCAAACAATTCCAATCAAAGTACACATCTTTTCCACAATGATTAAACAATGAATCGCATCTCTCCAACAGCTTCAAGCTCAAATTTTAATATCTCATTCACTTAACACTCTTTTTATTCTTCTTCTCTCACAAGAATTGTGTATGCACACTCAGGCACTCCCGCTTGCACAAAGATGCTCCACTGAAAATGAGATACAAAACTCAAACAGTCGAACCTTTCTCTGAAATATCTCCACATAGATTTTGTCTTTGCCTCATACTTCTAACATCTCCTAATAATGTCCGGACTGCACACATCATATTTAACTATTTGTGCAGTAAACAAATTCTTTTGACAAGCGCACACAAAAAATATGGCAGATTAATATCACAACTCAACGGAAACTGCACAATCACCACAAACAACATGTGCATTGCCAAAATCGATGAGCAACTCTTTCGCATTCATTTTCTTCAAACTCTGCAGAATATTTCTTCAATAAAGCTTCATTGTATGTCTTCCACTTAAAAAATTTCCTATTTCCCAGACATTTACAAAACAAAAATACACCAACACAAAAGACAACCGAACACTTGCAATTGGTGGACACTGTTATTACCATTAGCTCTGAACACTTTTATCAGCAGCATAGCACTTTTTCACATTAGTATGAGATCAAACGCTGAAAACATATAGCTTGTCAACTTGCAGCCTGGTGCACAATAACTTGTATATTTTCAATAGTAAACCTCCAGGCATCTACACAACAGCATAGAGGCAAAGCAAGCTAGAGGATACTCCCAGTAGAGAATACTCTATTTGTCACCATTAGCTCTGATATTATATTGGAAACCCAAATTGGGTTCATAGATCACAGGTCCATTTCATTAATTTCTAATCAATTTGTACATTGATGGAGAAATCTGGAAACTTGAAGATTACTCTAAAAAGTGTTGAGATTCGAATAATAATCTAAAGAGTGCTGATTTTTTCAAGTGTATGAAAGCCTCCTTAATCAGTGATAAAAGTAGTTAGAATGTACTTGATATAATTAATTTATTCTCCAACATCTTCCACTCTTAACGTCATGGGTCAAAGTCTTTTTTAATAGCCCTCCGCCTGGGCCTGGTTTAACCAGCACACTACAAACTTTCACATGTGTGAGAACAGTTCCTTTCGCCGTTTGTTTCTGTTCAAAAGTTCCCGCGTCTTTATATGCTAGGGAAGGTTATTTTTTCAATCTTATACCCAGGACCGCTTTATCATTGCTTACGCAGTATCTCTGCTTCGTTTATCAAGCTTCGTGCACGTTCTCTTCTTTTTTCAGTTTTCGATGAATATTGTATGCTGAGCTCAAATCACTTTTAGTAGTTAACCAGAAATAACAATAACTAATGCCATCAACGATGCTTTTAAATAATGGTAGACAAAGGAATCTCTTATTCTGTTTATTCAAGTCAGGTTCAATTCTACCGGACCATCAATCGAGAATGACATAGTCAAATTGCCAGCCAGAACTTGAACATGGATCGGGAATGATGAAATGCAACTACTTGGCTTTTTACGATGCATCTGAATAGAGGTGCAATGAAAATTATATAAGTTAATAGGTTAAAAGAGCTCAATTTTATAGGAAAATAAGAATATATTCATCCCAACCACTGCGAACACTTTTGAACTTGAATATTTTATTAGGCCAATTTGTCATTTTTAAAGAGAAGCAAGATAATAACAGTAAAACTAATCTTGGAATCGATTAGCAATTGTGCAGTTTTAGGACATTGGGAATCATGATGTTGATGTTGTTCTAGTAATAATGGAAGAATGATGTATTTGTATCTACGTATGTTTATAGTCTGTAAATAATTACAATTTATAATGATCTCTAAGCCATTTTGTATGGGATCTAATCCTTAGGTTTTATGCTCTAAGAATTCCAGTTTTGTATAAGATTTATTTAATATGGATGTGAATCTCCATATTGATAGATGTAGCTTTTAGGTTGATTTTGTATGGGGTAGCAGTATTACAAATGATTGAACTTTGAAGAGAAATCGTATATGCATGCATAACTATTTTCTTTAATTTACCATATTTATGTATAAGCCTCATTTCTAGTGATAAAGAATAAAACAAATATGTGACAAAATTTATTTATAAATTTGAACATTTGAAAAATATTAATTAAATAACTTGTATTTAGTAAAATTTGTCAAGTAAATTTTCAAGAGTATGTACAATATCCTTTTCTTGCTCCATCTCCATATCCATCTCGTTCTTCACCACTATATTCCTAGCTCCTTACCCTCTTATTTTATTTTTTAAGCTCATTCACGAACTTTACAAAACTATTTTATTATATATAAAATCATCTATTATTCTTGTAATGTAAATTTTTGTCTTCAAGAACATTTCTAATAATAAATATTAAAATTGATATTCTATGATCACACTTCATTTCATGCCATTATTTTGTATTATTATTAAACACATATATTAGAAATTAAACTTGAAGTCTTATCTTATAAAAAGATTCCTATTATCATTTTATTAGAATAAAGAACCATGAAGAATACTAGCTTTCAAAATTGAAAATACCCACTTTGAAAACAATATCATCTTATTAGAATAACAAGCCATGAACTCCCACTTGAAAAGGATAGGACCACTAATTTAAAAATACATTGTGATGTTCATGCAAGATCTTATTTAATAACACACTTTGAAAAACTAACTTATTAGAATATGTCTAAGTGGTCAAAATTATCAAAATATGTCTAAGTGGCAATGAAACACATTAGGACCCCTTAATATAAATTAGTACACATTTGGAACTGATAGAATACATTAGGAAAAAATAGTGTGTTTTAATGTACCCTAAGGGTTCCAAGTGGTGGTGGTTTATGTGGAGAAATGAGATGAGGTGGAATGGGGTGGAAAGTTAAAGTTGACATTAACTTTAGAATAAGAATAATATTAAGAAGATTTATATGGTAATATATTATAGAATGAAAAGGTCTTTGGATCAAAAAAGCTACCAACATGTTAAGTCAACTTTATAAAATAATAGGAGATTACTAGGTAATGAATCAATCCATCGAATTTAGAAAAATAATTATACATCACTTGACATTATTGAACATGAAAATGTGGATGAAGGGGACAATTGAAAGGGTAATAGATAGATTCATCCCCAATCATTTTGACCACTTTTGAACTTGAATATTTTATTAGGCCAATTTTTCCTTGTGAAGGAGAAGTAAGATAATGATAGTAAAAGTAATCTTGGAATTGATTACCAAGCATGAAATTTTAGGATATTCAGCATGATGATGGTGATGTTGTTCCAATAATAATGGAAGAATGATGTATTTGGATCTATGTATGTTCATAGTTTGCAAATAATTACAATTACTAATGATCTCTAAGGCATCATGTATGGGATCTAATACTTAATTTTTATGCTTTAAGAATTCCAGTTTGGTATAGGAATTTTTTTAATATGGATGGGAATCACTAAATTGATAAATGTAGCTTTTGGGTTGATTTTGTATGGCGTAATAGTATAATGAATTATTGGGGTTTGAAGAGAAGTTGTATTTGCATGCTTAATTGTTTTCTTTAATTACCTATATTTATGTATAAGCCTCATTACTTTTGATAAAGAATAAGACATATAAGTCACAAAGTTTATCTGTTGCAGCAGCATGAAAAGAAAGAAGATGATTATGTAGTGCTGGATGATACTCCAAAAGATGATGTTCTAGCCATGCCTCATAATGTGCAACAACTAGAACAACAAATACCACATACGCCAGCGAATGTTAGATGGTCAATAAGGCTAATTTGACCCCCAAAAAGATTTTCTCCCTCTTTGTATTCTATTTTACTAACAGATGCTAGTGAACCTGAATGTTATGATGAATCTATGTAGGTGAATACTAAGATTCAATGGGAGTCTACAATGCAAGATGAAATGGACTCTTTTCTACAAAATAAGACATGGTATTTATGCAAGTTGCCTATATGTAACAGGGATTTACAAAATAAGTGGGTTTATAGGTTAAAAGAAGAGAATAGAGGTAAGAAAAGATTTAAAGCCAGGTTAGTTGTAAAAGGATTTTCACAAAAAGGGCATTTATTTTCATGAGATATTCTCTCTTATTGTTAAAATGACTTCTATCTGTATTGTTTCAAGTATTGTGGCTATTGAAGATTCGCATTTGGAGCAGCTTGATGTTAAAAGAGTCTTTCTTCATGGTGATTTGGATGAAGAGATATATATGGCTTAGCCACAAGGATTTGTGGTCAAAAGATAAGGAGAACTTAGTGTGAAAATTGAAGAAAACATTATATGACTTGAAGCAAGCACCTAGGCAATGGTATCTGACATTTGATAGTTTTATGCATGAGCGTGGATATAGTAGGTGTCATTCAGATCATTGTGTTTATTTTAAGAGGTTGGATGATGATAGCTACAATATTTTATGTTTATATGTTGATGATATGTTTGTAGCTGGGTCTAACATGGATCACATTAAGGGGCTAAAATGCCAGTTAGCACATGCATTTTCTATGACAGATTTGGGGTAGCAAAATAAATCCTTGGTATGAAGATTTGTAGAGATAGGAAGAACATGAAATTGACGCCATCTTAGGCTGATTATGTTGAGAAGGTGTTGCAACATTTCTCTATGGAGAATGCTAAAGCTGTCAACACACCTTTACTTGGTCATTTGAAGTTGACTAAGGAGATGTGTCCCAAGACACAAGAAGAGGAGGATAAGATGTCTAAGGTACCCTATGCTTCAACTATAGGAAGCTTGATGTATGTTATGGTATATACAAGGCCAGATATTGCACATGTAGTGGGAGTTGTTAGAAAGTATATGAGTCATCCCAAAATTAAGCATTGGGATGTAGTCAAATGGATTCTTAGATATTTGAGAGGAACATTCAATAAGTTTTTACACTTTAGGGGCTCTAGTACTGATTTACAAGGCTATATTGACTCAGATTTGGCTAGGGATATTGATATCAGGTAGAGTACTATAGGTTATATCTTTACTATTGGTGGGGAAAGCATGATCTGGGTTTCTAGTTTATAGAAGCTTAATACTTTATCCACTACAGAGGCAGAGAATGTTTCTACTATAGAGGTAGCCAAAGAGATGTAATGGCTTTAGTTCTTCTTGGAAGAATTGGGACACCCTCAGAAGGATAATTATTTTTTTACCAATAGTCAGAGTGTTATTCATTTTGCAAAGAATTTTGTTGTGCATTCAAAGATCAAAAACATACAGTTGTGGTACCATTTCATTCAGTTAGTTTTGGATGATAGACAATTGAAGCTAGATAAGATACATACAAATGACAATCTAGTGGATATGTTTACAAAGGTAGTAACAAGGTTGAAGTTGAATTTCTCTTTAGCTTTAATTGGTCTTCTTGACTACGTGGGAATAAAAGATTAGCACAATCCAAGGTGGTTTAATCCTGTGAAAGCCCCATGTGGTAGTGATAGTGCTACCAGATTAGTCTCCAAGTGGGAGATTGTTGTCTAGTGTGGAGTCTAATCAGTCCCCAAGTGGGAGATTGTTAGTTTGTGGTGACTAATGCATAAAAGCACAAACCTTTGACACCTTTTATAAAGAAATGTGATATCAAAATGTGATAGTTCAACATTAATGACAAACAAAATGGTATTTGTGTTTAAAATATGAAGATGATGTAAATTGATGAAATGTGTAGAATTGGATGAATTTTATGCCTATAATTTTTATAATTTTTTTGAGTAAGCATTTATTCATTTTATTTTATTTTGATGTCCCTTTTTAAACTATAAATAATATAGGGTATAGTTCCCTTCAAACAAGTATATACAAATCATCTTTTTTTGTTCTGATTTGAAAATATCTTATAGATGACATGTACAACTAGTGAACAAATAAAGAAATAATTATTTTTGATGTATATTGTCTTTGTTATAAGTACTCAAGTTCGGCCTTATCAGAATCCAACAATTTTTTCCTCTCGTCAAAACTTCCCTATCAAAACTATACCTTCTTGAGAAAAAATTACATATTCATGAAGAGAATTCTCTCCTTTAGAGATAAAAATAATTTAAAAATTTTTTTGATATGATTTACTATTTTTTTCCTTTTTTGAGGGAGCATCTTTTGAAATGTTGAAATATTGACTTATAATATTTTGAGACTATAACATATTATAACTAATCAAAACACTCAAAAATTTATATAATGATGATATTGAATCTAAGATCTATAAAAGGGTATTTTTAGTTTTTGAAAAAAATTGAGTATAGAGAAATGAGATTTCACCAAAATAGGTTTTGGTATCATAAATGGTGACATAGATCTATGCTTTTACCCTAATTAGGGAAGTACTGTATATCAGAGCCCAAGTTTCAATATTGGGAGCTCTGGGTATATTGGAATGGTACTAGTTGTTAGCTAGTTGAACAAAATGAAAACTTCGAACTATCATGTGTATCTCTTTCAAAACTGAAAACTTGAAACTAGGTAAACTAAAATAGAACTTAAAACTGTTACTTGCACATTTTTTATGCTTAACACTTAGCTTTCAAACCTGAAATTCTACTTAAACCTAAATGAGGGCAAAACTGAAAATTGAAAACTTATTCTAGTTGCAAAATATGTATCATTCTATCTATGTTTTAAGGTAGTATGCCTTTGATTATTTTTGTGCGCATTAAGTTGCTCTTGTTTAGAATGTATTAGGGGATCTATTTTAGTAGATGTTAAAAGAATGAATGTTGGATCAATATGGTTTTCGGTTTACCATTAAACCAGAATCATATTGCTCTAAGGGTGTTGCAATATCTTCAGTGGAATCATGTTTCCCTATAGAGGAAAAAGGATTCAATGGGACCCACATAGTGAGTATCTTAGTTTCTCATTCTTGTAGGCTTCCAGGAGTAAGCCTAATCCAAGGGGGGGTGGATGTAGTGCCTGCCTCTAGTTCGCATTTTGGTTATCGTTGTTGAACTCTTTTTAGAGCTAGTTTTATGTTGATGGTTAGCAGCATTGTTATGAGATTAATAGATATTCTACTATGGATTCAGTTTATTATGTGATGAGATTACTTAAACTCTACATTTCATGTATGTATGGTGATTATTTTTAGTGTTTGCAATTATTGATGATGATTATTACATTGCTTTCAGTTATTAATGATGATTAGTAAGATGGTTTATTATCATCTATGTTTTATTATGGATACTTACCCCATACTTGCATGTGTATGGTGTGCGTGTTTGCTTTGCGTGTTTGCTTTTGTATGGCGTGTCTGATGTGGTTAAGGAAGGGAGTCCTAGTCACCTGCTAGTCAGGATTTACACGATGCACCACTTTCTGCCATTGCCTGTTTAGTTTAGTATATATTGTGCTTGTACATGCATGGTTTTATGCAGGTTGTAGGTACCAGGTATCGACTTCCCTGAATTGCCAGGATGAGCGTACTCTATCATACTATCTCAATGATAAGAGAGGGGAGATAAATTCTCAAGTCCAAATTCCTACCTTTTAAGCCATTTGTTCTAATTGGAAAATTAGGACAAGTATCCGAGTTGAGTACCTTTCGAGTATGTTGGATGACGTAATTCATGATTTAATCCTTGGTTTGCTTTTGTATGTATTTTGGCTATGATGGGTTTTCCTATTTTCACCTTGAGAGTCTTTGATGTATTTTCTATTAATTAAGCCCAATTAAAAGATTTAATTAATGGTTTAATTTAATGGAAAATTAATATGATATTTTAATATTTATTTTATTTAATTAATTGAAAAATTAATTAAATAAAATAATTAAATTTGAAGATAAAAGTTAAAAGTTTAAATTTGGAATGTGACAATATTTATTTTAATAATAATATATTTGAAATTCATTTTTAAATAAATGACTAAATAATATTATTATTAAAGCTAATAAATATTTTAACAATTAAGTTTTGGAAAATGAAATTTAAAAGTGGAAAATATATTTAAAATTAATAAAAGATTCTAGATTTCATGTGATTAAAATATAAATCTATTAAGATTGCAAAGTGGGGTTATAAAAGTTTGTGCATGAGATTTAATAAATAAATAAATTAAATTGAAAAGAGTAAATAAAGAGTAAATTAAATATTATATTAATTAATGTGCATTATTATTTGCTCACATAGGAGTTTGTGAATTCTCGAGAGTTGTCATGTAGACAACATGGAAGTTTGCACTCTAAGAATGCACAAGTTGTCTACATTTAGAAGTTAGCATTTTATTTGAGCACATGGTGTTTACAACCTTAAGACTTATCTAGAAGGTTGGAGAAGGTTCATGCTTGGTTGTCATGCTTATCTTCTAGTTGTTTCTAGAGACACTCTAGATGCTTCTTAGAGGCCTTTAAATTGAGGCTCTCCTAGTGTGTTTGGAAGCCACAAGCTTAAAGGAAAGCTGAAGTAGAAGCTGAATGGAAGTTACAAGCGACAAGTTCATATTCTTCTTCATGCTCATATATTTTCTATATGCTTCCATGCTCCTTCTATGCTCCTTCTAGTCACTTGGAGATTCACGGTTGGCTTGGATCTTGGAAGGATTGTGAATGACAGAGAAGGAAGGGATTTTCTATGGACTTCTGAGGCATGGTGGATTAGCATCAGTGTCCAGGTGCACTCGTGATAATCTCACACTCTATTTGCACTATTTCTCTTCCTGTCTTTATCATGTCTGTCTGAATACTCTTGTGATTGAATCTTCAATTAAAATGGAATCTAGGATTAACCCACAACTGTCATGCATCTTGATTGTTTATGGGAATGTAAGTGATTGCTTTAATGATGCTGTCAACAGCACTGTTCTACGATCCCAAATTAAGCAGAAATTGATGAAACAATAGACAGATTAATGAAGTTTATATGCTTCATTATTTAATTTGATTCGAGGACTTAAGTGATATATCAGAACTAGTAGTGACACATCTATGGTGAGGAACCTGTTATTAATATATCAAGATGTCAACCGAAATGATGTTGGGATTAAAATGTCCCACTCTCCTTTTTCCAAAGATCTCCAAGATCTTCTCGCATGTTGTAATACTGAATTTATGTATATGAACTAGTTATCTCTGATAAATCACAAAATAACTTGAACAAAACAAAACTCACCTATACTGGATGAAACGGTTGAGCAGCGTCATGGTTCATTCCATCGCTAAGAACCCTACTTGCGGGTGGCCCTAACTATAGGTGTTGAATTGTATTTGGATAAGACTCTTCTACCACAATTTTATTGACCACATAGAAAACACGTGGACGACGGTTTGGGCAGGAAAATGAATATCTTAAAACAAACTTGGAGGGTTAAATTCAGGCGAGTCATTTAGAAAAGCCTTAGATTATTTAATAGAAGAGGGGTATGGATATTCAGATGGCAATAAGGTAGTTTCAAAAGGTGTCAGATAATTACTATGAACATAGCAATGACCGAGTAATAGAAATAAATGTCTGCACAGATCAAACAACTGTAATAATTGGCGAAGGAAGCTGCACTTGATTTCATGTTCTCTGTTAAGTAGGCGGAGACAAAGATTCCTTGTGGACAGTGAATGGATAAATATGTCGACTAGCCGGCGGAAGCCCAACAAAATTTTGTGCTCGTTATCTTTGAGCTGATGACCATTTCATATGTGTGCGATCCTCCAATGTGGTGACAAGTAGGTAGAGAGATTCAAACTGGTGACCATGAAATTTCCTTTGACAGAGTTGCTATTTTCATCTCCAAATTTAGCAACCATCAACTTTTTGAAGTCCATGCAAAAATAAGTAAATTGAAATGGGATTTGGAAGGTTCAATTTCCAAGCTGCCATAGAAGGAGGATCCCTGTATTAAGTAACATCGGATGGATGGCTACAATTGGATGCGTTGTGGCCTTCCTTAGTAGTGCCATTAAGTTATGAGTCTCTGATGCCCGAGTGGGCCTTCCAATCTATACCTTCATCAGTTTCATCACTAAGAATTAGTTCTAGAGGAATACGAAATCGAGTTTATAAAGGAAAGAGGTAGGTGTCCAGTGGTGACATTGTTCTACATTTATCTGTTATGGCCAGCACTCATATCCCTCTTGGTCGCATCGTCTAGAATGTTACCAATGTATGTTTGGATTATACTCTCCCTATTCCCATCACCATTTTCATCATTAGTTTTCATTCTGAGCAATTCTTTTCCTTTAGGCCGAAAAGATACAAGTTCTGGTTCGTACTACTATTTCTAGCAGCCTTCATCATGGGAATATAGAGGTTCTGTGTGTTCCTCAATACAATCCGCTGGGTAAAGAAGAGGATGCCCTTTGGATCCTCTGTATAGATTCATTTAAGTTTCAATTGTATTCCAATTTTCCAACGTTCATGGTGCAATTATTGTTTTAAAATTGTATCCTTGAGATGCCAAGGGGTTGAGCAAAGATTAATATGCCATGCACCTTACATTAGCATATGGAATTCGATTATCATATGAATGCGAACTGTTTAATTATTTGAGTTGACAGGTTGCCTTGTTGATGGCACCAATTTATCAATACTGATGATTAATTATCGCTAATCTTGTCAATAACCGAGAAGTCTAGAAGCTATCTATAAGAGCTTATATGGGTCAAGGAATAATGTACAGCTATCTTAATAACATGAGGAGCTATGATTTTATCATTACTCGATGCCCTTGTAAGATCTCTACAAATCATTCTTCTACATAGGCTTCGATTTCAGTTGTTATAATACCTGGTAGATATATAAATAACAGCTCCAGTATTATAAAACTTATTAGAGCATAATGAAAAGAAGTGATCGCACTTGTATTATCAGATGATGATACACAAGGATCAGCTTCATTCATCGGATACTTTAACACATTCACTCTTTGGACATTTTCCATCTCCAAAAGCACTTCAATAAATAACGTTTTGATGCCAAAGAAATATACTCTGCACAGACTGCTTGCTTTCGGGTTTGTTTCCATCATCAGTACATGAAGTGTCATTCATGATTTATTCTGATAATGGACTCCTGTGTAATTCTGAATATACAACATTTGCATTGGGAATTATCCCTACCATAAAACTTTGAATTGGCTTTTAAATCCGATATTGATATATGTTAAATATTGTTTGTTATTTAATGTATTATATGTTAGTATTACTATTATAACAACAAAGTTAAAATAAAGTATCAAGTTATATTCTTCTTATTCGAAGACTAATAATTGGTTCTTTTATAAATGAATAATGATCCTAGAAAAGTTGAAGGTTAATCAATTAGAATGATAATAGGTCATAGATGGTGTCCCTATGTTAATGGATGGATTTAATTGATCATTCTAATTAAGTTAAGATATCTTATTTGAAGAATGATAATTTGGTTCTTTAATAATTTAACGATTAATGATCCTTGATTTATGTGAAAAGTTGTAGTAACATTAAAGAATAGTTAATTAATTAAAATATGGATCATGGTTAAATATAAAGGATAATTTAATTAAAGGTCAATGATGATCAATTTAATGAGCGAATATTTATCCTTAAGTTATTCTTAGAAAGTAATTCTTAATAATGGAAGGATAATGTTATCAGGGAAACAAATGGGTTGACTTGTAGGTCACATAATGAAACTTAGATACTTGAAGTATTCTTGCAAACAGGAAATTGAAAGCCCTACAGTTGAAAATGGAAAATGGAACTCTACACTTGATTCAACTATGTAAGATAGCAAAACCAAAACATGTGTTTGCATTGTGTATTCTATATGTTTCTTGTTTTGGATTTTGGGTTAACTAGTGTTGATCAGTCCTAGGTTGTTACCAGAGGCTCGGGGGTTATGAGATGTGTTGGCATGTTGATCTTTTTGCTCCCGATCTTTATAAGCCCAACCATGGTTATGTGATCGTATGCTCTATGAAATGTTTGTATTTGTTCATCAGTCTTCATGTGTGAAGCTAAGATGTATGTGTATGAGATACCTGAGCTAATCATTTTTGAGTCATCGATCAGTTATGCTTGGATTATTTTCTAGTAGCCATGATGAGACTATGATGTGGATTTATTTCTTGATGATGTCATGTTGTGACATGTTTGACTCAACCATTTTGGAGTCTTCAATCAGTGTGATTTTGAGATATTTGATCAGTATTATTTTGAGATATTCTTGGTTGCTTGTTGAAGAACCAAGGGATATGGTGATTTATATTGGTTATTGAGAACCAATGGATACTTATGATTATCAGTGATGCCTTCAGTTGCCAATAGAGAACTGTTGTGGTCATGATTTTCTATGGATGTTGCTCATGGAGAATTGATGCTTTTATACATATTTGATGATTTTATCATGAAGATTTTGATGATTCTTATCTTGGTGATTTGATGATTCTTATTATGGATATTTGATGCTTATATTGTGGATATTTGATTATTCTTTTTATGGATTATCTTTTGGATTTTTTTTAAAGTCGCTTGTACAGGACTGTGGTGATTTATGATTCCATGAGCGTTAGGGTAGGTAATCTACTCGTAGTGACGAGAAGTGGCTTGCAATGGGGGTCGGGGCCCTAAGTGGCTGCCAAGGTAACTCATTGTAAGTTTGGTAATAAGTGATAACATTTACACACTAAATGGGGATTAAATGAACCTAAAAAGATAATTTTTTTTATGTTCTCGCCCATGCCTTGAGCGCTTGTACAGGCTAGGATGGGAGTAGTGAGACACGTGGTTGCGACCATTGCATTCCATAGTATGCCTCGTCAGTATGAGAGGATACTAGTGGCCGCATGAGATTTGTATGGAGCCGTGGAGTTTAGCTAACTACCAGGGTAACTTGTACGAGATAAATGCGATGACACTTTCCCGCTTGCAGAGTAGGTTTCCTACATGTCATTGTGTGCCTCTGGAAATTAGATGTCAGATTTTGTGTGTGTTGGATCCTTTGAGTAGTATACTTTTAGGATTCTTGGACTTTAAGAGATTTATGCTTTGTGGTTTTGATATCCTATTTGGGACTTGAGATTATCTCCTCAGCACGGTGGGAGTGGACCATTTATGTACCACGCAGTCCGGTGGTAGTGTTTTATCACTCTTATCATTTGAGATCCATCGAGACACCGTGGCTGGAGCATTCTTGGTTAGTATTTATCTTCATTCTGTTCTTGGAGCATAATGGTAGATGATATACCCTATGATGGATGTATTTATTGGTATGTTTTTTTATTGATAATCTGCATATGTTAGTTGATGATATATTATGCTTTTCTTTCCATGTTGGTAGGATGTTTTAGGAGTGACATTCCTACTATGTTTATAGCCAATGATCTCTTCGATGCTTTGGAATGTTACACACGGAGGGATGGCTAGGATCCATGATGGTCTAATGATGCTATTTATGGTTGGGAGGAACCGTGAACTTAGTTAGTTATGTTTGTGATATTTGGTTATCTTTTATGATGGATGTTTATATCTTTATGATGGTGATGTATCATGTATGGTTTATGGTTTCATTTACTTTAAACACATCATGGATTAATATTGGATGATGATGTACTTTATTTACATGGATATTTATTCTATTAAGCTTTCATACCTTGTAACATGTAAATGGATGATTGAGCTAAACTGAAATGTAACTATAGAAAGGACTCTTGTATATTGTTTAAGTACATTGGATGTATCATTGCTATTTCGTAAGGATGTAATGTTAGATGAATAAGTTAGGATTAGAAGTAATTCAACGTTAAGGGATCTTTAAAGAATTTAATCTTTTATGTTATGTTATTTTCAGTTGGATGTTACCATTGCTTCCGCAAATGTGTATGAATGGTTTTACTTTCATGTTTTAAAAAAAAAAAATTGTTTCGTAAACTTACTGAAATTCTTTGGATCCCTTGGTGGGGTATTACACTATACATACTTCATAAATTCTTTGGGGTACTATTCACCAATTGCACAATATTTTGGGCTACTATTCACCAATTGGATGTTCCTAATATTCGCTAACATATGACCAACATGTTATAACCCCAAAGCGATAAAAATACTTGTATAAAAGGGCTTAGGGTTAGCGATTATTTTGTTGTTGTGATGCAAAAATTGGTTCTTGCAGTGGTATTGAGTTGTAGGGGATTACAAATTGTAATCAGGTTATAATCATGGGATTGCAATTATGTCAGAATTGTTGCTTGGTAGACATAGACCAGGGATTGGGTGAACCATGTTAAATCTTGGTGTCTTGTCTTCTTTTTGTGTGATCTATTATTTTATGATATTGGTTATATTTTTGTGTAATTGTTATTTCTATCCATAGTTTAATCCTAACATTTTTTTCCAAATTGGGTTTCCATGTAAATCATTGTGTCGAGTGTGTTGATGAATCCATTATATTTCATGCTTTACATTTATGCAAGTTCATTTGATAGTAACCTATAAGTTCTAGTGATTGCATAATCTTATGGATGCATGCATGGATATGAATGTTTTATGGGTTCATTAAGTTGTGAATAATTTTATTTATACATCTAGACCTTGGATAATTGATTCACCCTCACCCCCCCTCAATTATTCTAAAGTATTCCAACAATTGGTATCAAAGCCATCTACTTAAGAGGACTAGTTTGAAGGTACTAGAAGCACAAAGATCAAGATGTCAAAAAGAGATGTACCCAAGCTTAATAGAGATAACTTTCTTGCATGGAAAAGTTTGATGAAGATACACCTTGGAGGACTTGGAGATCATGCACAATCTGCCATCTCAGTGGAGCATGTTGATCCAACTGGAACTCTAACTACTAAAGATATGAAGAAGAAAAAAGAACACAATCAAGCAATGTTGGAGATTGCCTCCACCCTAAGCTATGCCAAATTTGATGATATCAAAGGCTATGACACTACAAAGAAAATTTCAGATGCCATACACACTATATATGAAGGAGACAAAAATGTTCAAAGAGCTAAATCTAATAGTCATAGAGGTAAGTTTGATGATATGAGAGTGGAAGAAGGTGAGAATATTTCTCAATATGTTGCTAGGATAAAAGAAGTTGTTAGTGCAATAAAAGGAGCTACTAGTCAAATAGTTGATGATAATATGCTAAGAAAATTGTTGAAAACACTAGTACCTATTTATGATATTAGAGTTTCTGCAACTCAAAAATTGAGATGTTTTCTAGGAAATGATCTAACCCTTGAAGGTCTGGTAGGTAGACTCACTAATTTTGAGCTATCTAACTATGACAATTACAAACTTGAGAGTCTTGAATCTACTTTCAAAGCTAAGTTGTTATTGAAGGATTCTGATGAGAAGAAGTAGAGAAAGATAAAATATGTGTCTAGTGACAATGATACAGATGAGGAAGATGTTGAACAACTGGAAGCACTACTGGCAAGAAGATTCCACAAAGATAAAGGCAAGTTCAAAGGTAAGTTACCTATCATTTTTTTTAAATTGCAATGAAAATGGTCATATTGTTACAAGATGTACATAGAAGAAGAACTAAAGAGGTGGTGACAAGTACAAAAATAGAAGAGAAGATTATAGAAAAGATCATAAAGATAAAGGCAAGAAGTCATGCTAAATTGATGAAGAGGAAACAAGGGATGATTTTGATGAACATGATGATGAAGTGGTGTATGTTGCAATGAATGATGAATTTGATGAAGATGAGGCAACTGCACTTGTGACTTGTGTGAACAAAAATGATAGATGGATCATTGACAGTGCATGCTCACATCATATGATTGGAGAAAAAAGTAAGTTCATTACCTTAAATTGTAATGATAGAAATAGTGTAAGATTTGATAATGATGCACCATGTTTGATAAAAGAAAAAGGTTCTATCAAACTCACAAATAAGATTTCATGTGACGATGCTTACTATGTTGAAGAACTAAAATATAATTTGTTGAGTGTGTCACAACTAAATAGTTTGGGATGCAAGGTTGAATTTGAAAACACGATTGCTAAGATATATGACACAAATGGGAAACTAATTAGAAAAGGTGATCAAACTAGAAGTAATCTATTCTATCTTGATATAGAGGACGCTAATTGTCTTGTTGTAAAATTTGATAATGTATGGCTATGGCACAAAAGGTTATGTCATGTTAATTTTGATAACATGGTTAGTATCAATAACATGAAGAAAGTTAGAGGTTTTCCTAATAATGTAATGTGCAAACAATGTCATTTAGGCAAAATGGAAAAATAAAGTTTTAAGAGTAAAACTTATACCTCTAAAGGAATACTAGAGATTTTTCATACTAACTTGTGTGGACCAATTGAAGTGCAAAGCAAGAAGGGAGATAAGTACATAATGTTATTTGTTGATGATTATTCTAGAATGATGAAAGTCATGTTTCTAAAATAGAAATATGATGCTTTTCAAATATTTAAGTGGTACTTAGTAAGAGTTGAGAAGGAAATAGGTAAAAGTCTAAAATGTTTGAGATCTAACAAAGGAGGAGAATTCACATCAAATGAGTTTGAGATGTTTTGTAATGACAGAGGAATCAAAAGATAGACATCTGCTCCCAAAACCCCACCACAAAATGGGATTGCTTAAAGAAGAAATAGGTCTATAATGGACTGTGCTAGAACACTCATGATGGAGAAGAATGTTGCTCTAAAATACCAAAGAGAAAATATAACCATAGTTGTCTATACCTTGAACCATGTGCAAGTCAAGAAAGCTACTCATTTAACACTTGTTGAACTATGGTATGGTTACTCACCCAATGTAAAATACTTTAAGGTATTTAGAAGTAAGTGTTACATTCTTAAAGATTTTAGGAATAGAAAGCTTGATGCAAAAAGTGAAGAAAGTATACTCCTTGGCTACTCCACAAGAAGTTAATGTTATAAGTGTTTGAATACTAGCTCTAAAAAAATTGTGGAAAGTGCAAATGTGAACTTTGATGAATATATAGAAGTACATGAGACTGAACCCATGAAAAAACTAGAAGAATACAAATCATTTGTATACATTTATGAAGGAATTCCTATTGAAGAAGATGTTACAAATCAGGTTACAAATCAATAGCAAGTTACAGTGATTGCCAAATCACATCCTAAAAATGTTGAGTTGCATTCAGGAATCAAGATACATTCAAGAATTGAGTTGCATTCAGGAATTGAGCTGCATTCAAGAACCTTGTTGCATTTAGATGTTGAGTTACAAAATGAAGTAGATGCATATTCTAATTATTAAGTTAGTGTACATGAAAGAGATGCTAAGGTACCTGACAGAGATGTACATAGTGATTCTAAAGTTGAAAGACAAAATGAAGAAACAAGACCTAAGCCAAGATTATCCAAATATGTTAAAAGACATCATCCTACTGCTCAAACCATTACAGATAAAGATACTAGACCAATGACAAGAAATAGATTGAGAAGTGAATCATGTTTATTGAGAAGAAAGGAGCCCAAATCAGTAAAAAATGCATTAGAAGATGTTGAATGGTACAAAGCCATGGAAGAAGAGATTGAACAAATTGAGAAGAACAAAGCATGGAATCTAGTTCCTTGACCAGAAGACAAAAATGTGATTGGCATCAAGTGTGTATTTAGAAACAAGCAAGATGAAAATGGTGAAGTCACAAGGAACAAAGAAACATTAGTTTACAAGGGATATGCACAAGAAGAAGGAATTGACTATGGAGAGACATTTTCCCCTATTGCCAGATTGGAAGGAGTAAGAACTCTACTTGCTTATGCTACATACAAAGGTTTCAAAGTTTATCAGATGGATGTTAAATATCCATTTCTGAATGGTATATTAGATGAAGAAGTTTACATAGAATAGCCATAAAGTTATTTTGATGATAAGAACATAGTATGTAGATTGCACATAGCTCTATATAGTTTGAATCAAGTAGCAAGAGCATGGTATGAGAGACTTCATACTTATCTTGTGAAGATTGGATTTGAAAGGACTGATGATAACAATAATTTGTATATAAAAATAGAAAAAGGTAAAGGTATTTTGTTATCTAAAATATTTATTGATGATATCATATTTTGAGGTCAAGATGCTTTATGTAAGGATTTTGCAAAATAGATGAAGTAAGAATTTGAAATGTCTATGTTTGGAGAGATCAAATTTTTTGTGGGATTGCAAGTATATTAGATGAAATATGGTATATACATAACTCAGTCAAAGTATGTCAATGAAATATTGAAAACTTTTTGATTGAAGGATTCCAAACTAGTAAGTATACCTATGGTGATCGGACACAAGTTGTCAAATAATGGTGATTCTACTAAGGTGAACTAAAAAATGTACAGGCCTATGATTGGAAAGTTGCAATACGTAGTACATAGAAAACCTAATTTTGCATTATCTATAGGGATAGTTGCAAGATTTTTTGCTAATCCTAGGGAGAATCATTTAATGGCTATGAAGAGAATAATAATATATCTGAATGGAATAGAAGAGTTTGGTCTATACTACAAAAATAAATGAAGGTTTGAATTGAGAACCTACATTGATGTTGATTGGGCTAGAAACATAGATGACAGAAAGAGCACCAGTGGAGAAGCATTTTTCTTAGGCAAGAGACTAGTTACATGGACTAGTAAGAAATAAAGTTGTACTTCACAATCTATTGCTGAAGCTGAATATGAAGGAATGAAGGAAGAGATCATAGAACCAGTGATACTTTATTGTGATAATACAAGTGCTATCGATATATCAAAGAATCTAGTGATGCACACAAAGAAAAAGCACATTGAAAACAAGTATCATTACTTGAGAGAGTTAGCTCAAGATAAAGAGGTGAAGATGGAATATGTTAACACAAAGGAGAAAACTATGGATATCTTCACAGAACCATTGCCTAAGGATGCTCATGAGTATCTAAGAGCTAAACTAGGGGTAATACCCCTATGAAAGGCTATATAAGTAATAAGAAGATTGCCCTACATCAAATAAATTGACATTCATATGTTACACATTGATGCAAAGGGTCTTACTTTAGGAGCTACCTAAAGTAATTAAAGTGTTGAAACTTGAAAATAGTCACAAGCAAGGTGACAAAGGGAGAAATTGAAGAAACTACAAAAGCCTATATCTACATATTTAAGATGAAAAAATGGTATGTCTTTGGAATTGTTATCAAAGAGGGAGAAAAGAACTTTAAATTAATCATCATTAATAGAAGAAATCCTAATATACTAATTAGAGGGAGAAAGTCTATTAGAGGAAGATATCAAGAAGCTGTTGTCAAAAAGCTAGAGAGTGTTACTAATCTTAGAGGGAGATAATTGATCAATAATTGTTGATGTTGCTGATCAAAAGAGAATACTTGAATGATGAGGGAGATAGAGAAAAATGTAAGAAAGAGGGAGAAATCCTAATCTACCTAGTAAAGAGGGAGATACAAGAAGGAACTTAGAGGGAGTTATAAGAAGGAATTTTGTTACCTAACCAAAAGATGGAAGTTGCTAATAGAGGGAGAAATTTTGATGATTTTTTTTTGTTTGGTATTGTCTTACTACTTTAACCTAGTTAGTTTGGTTGAACAAGATGTTCATCATTCAATTGACTTAGTTGATTAGTTTGGTTTGCCATCCATGCCAAAGAGGGAGATTTTTGAGATCTGATTGAAAAGATCAGTGTTGAGAGAGATTATTGAAAGAGGGAGATTGCTGAAGATGACTGTGTTTCAATCATTATTTTGTCACTGATGTCAAACTTGCTATTTTCTAGTAAGACAATTGCTTACAAGATTCAAGTACTATCACTTAGTTGATTGATGAAAAGAATTTGATCAATAAGAGGTAACAATAGCACCTAGAGGAAAGGTTGCATTATAATTATGTAATGAAGTACAAGGATTAGTTAAGACAATGATGACATGATGTATTGATAATCTACTTAAGGTTACAAAGGTTGAGTACACTTAGAAATTTTAGAAGAACAAGTTACACAAAGTTTGTCTACCAAACTTGACCTAGTGGATAGTAGGTGCTGAGAAAAGTCAATGCAAGCTGAGCAAAAACTCAGTTGGAGCCAAGTAAAAGAAAATTCTAGTGGATGTTGAGAAAAATAGTTGATTTTGAGTAAAGTTTAGTCAATGTCGAGTATTAGTAAACTTTAGTTGATGTCAAGTAAACTTTAATTGATGTTGAGTGATTTCACAGTTGATGCCAAGCAACGTAGTATGTGTTGAGCATCATAAGGTTGACAACATTGAGTTGCTTCATTATTTAAAAGATCCAAGATGAGCTGAATATGAGCTGAAAATTTTTTTTTCTTGAATTTTTGTGAACCACGAGTAAGGTTGATAAGCTAGTGGCAAAGAATTTGAGGTAAACTATTTTTAGGTGAATTAAAATAGATTCAAGAAGAAGTTTCTAAAAGACATATGAGATATAGGGTAGATACATTGTGTCCTACCTAATCCATCTGAACCCTAAATTTTGGCGATGGAAAATGAGTGGAAAAATATCTTAATTTCCTATTTATAGGAATTTCTAGTCATGAAGCAATGCAGTCATGTGCAAAAACCTAAGGGAGACAAGGAGTTAAGGGTTTTTCTTATCAAGTGACCTAAGAGAAGAGTTTGTAATGGCATGCTAAGAAAGAAGGCTTTAGGAGATGAATGATTAAAGGGTGAACAAGCTATCAGAGCTGCAAAGTATGAAAGCCAAGTGTAATTGAAGACTAAACATAGATCTCTAATCAGCAAGAGAAGTTGTAAGTTGTATCATATCAAAGCTCTATTGTTACTTTCTAACAATTGTATCAGTCTAGGGTAAATCTTTTGGATTAGGGTTGACCTAATAGTCATTTATAAATCATTTAACCAGGTGGCATTCCAAGTGAATGGCGTAAAGTCCTCTAACAAGGCTCACTCCTAATAGGTTGATTGAAATCCTTTAATAGGGTCACATTTAATAGTGTGTATTGTAACCTTTATTAGGGTTGGCCTTTCATAGGGAATCAATTCGAAAGAGTGCAAAGGAGTAGCATGTTACTGGTGGTTTTTCCCAAATTGGCTTTCCACATAAATCATTGTGTCAAGTGTGTTGATGAATCTATTATGTTTCATGCTTTATATTTATGCAAGTTGATTTAATACAAAGCTACAAGTTTTAGTGATTACATAATCTTATGGATGCATGCATGGATATGAATGTTTTATGGGTTCATTAAGTTGTGAAAAGTTTTATTTATAGATCTGGACCTTGGATAACTGAATCACACCCCACCCCCCTCCTCATTCATTCTAAAGTATTCCAACAATTTTACGGCAACTTTGTTCACAAGAATATAAAATTCATTTGGAGATGATAAGTTGGATTTACTATAAACTTTAAAAGTATATTTACCTCAAGATTTGCATTGGGCTTATGCCAAATCCACTTAAAAATATCAAGTGTTCGAATAGAGCTAGAAATGAACTTAGGTCTATAATCCTAGAGCTCTTCCTCATGATTTTTACAATCACAAGTTTGACTGGAAGAATTCCAGAGGTCATTCCCATGAGGTTTACTATGGGAAGTTTAACTGGGGCCTCTAAAATTTGGCCTTAATAATATTGAAATCATTGTTCCAGTACTTGCATAAAATCCTATGGGAAAAATTCAGGGAAAATGTTATGAAAGAACTAAAAAATATGATGCATTTAGTCTATATATCTTAAGACCATAGTCGGTTTCTTACATTGGAATAATATGTTGGGACAAAAGTAGTACTCAGGAGAAAATTAGTGCTAACAGGAAGTCATCCTGAGAAGATTGGTGCCACAATTTGTGCTACTCAAATGTGATAAGGGTTATAGTGTTTGCATATAGAGACAAATCAAACAAGGAAAAAAAATCAAACATACACTACAAGCATACAATCAACCCTCAAATGTGTTAAGGGTTACCTCTTGCCACAATTTCTCTTCTCAACCCTAACCCGAACTCTCACCCGCAATTTCTCATGTGAAAACAAAATGAACCATTTCACTTTTTTTAATATGATCCCAACAACATCAAGATTTTGACAAGAAACTTACCTATTGTAAAAATTTTGATGATAAACTTAACTATTATTGAAATTCTAATGTTGTCAGGATCATATTTTAAAAAAAAAGAATTTAACAAGTCAAATTGGCTTTTCGTCAAAAATGTTGGTAAAAAATGGAGGCCTAATGTACTAGTACAATCACACTGAAAACAACTAGGACAAAAGAAAACTAATTTTCATGTCCAAATAGTCTATGTACTACTATCAGAGCTATGGAATCAATGCATCTTTAAAAATATTTAACTATTGCACAATCTAATATATCACCTAAGGATCCCTCCTTAACCAAAAAAAAGAATCTATGCACTATTGAACCAAGTTTAGTTCCCCTATGATAATGTAGATGTACACCAATCAATTGTGGTATGAGCATCAAGAAGTTCTATTGTTGAAATCTTCATTTTCTCCTACACTAGAGCTCTCTTCATACATATCCCTGCTCCATCATGCTCCCCTTTCCCACATCTAGAATAAAAAAAATCCAAATATGAGTTACAAGCATCTTTACATGAATCCTATACAACCAATAAAATATTTGAGCATTCTTGACTTGATTTGTTAAATTATCTGACCAAATGAGATGTCTATCCATAGCAATATCATGTTCTTACAAGAAATCAATAAAATTTTGGAAAAAATGTTGGACAAACTCATGAGAATGAGATCTATCATCGCTCATATAAAAGTGGTACTCTCTGATTAACTTTATCTTCTACACCATCAGGGGCATGCCTATATGTTACATGGACAAAAATAACAATATGAATGGAGTTGTAATATTCAGATTGTGTCTTATTTTGGGGTTGTAATCCATAGTTCCTTGCAAAGTCAACAACTAATATAATAGTGCCAATGGTGAAAGTGTCCTTACTCATTCTAAATTGTTGATACAATGACTAAGACCTATGAATATGCCTTTCATACCTATAAAAAATATTTTTCCTTCAAATCATAAATAAAATCAGCCACACACATTTGTTTTGTAACCAACTCGCATATAGAGCCTTCACCTCAATTCTTCCATGTTTATTCCACTATTTCATAAACCTTCTTCTAAACTAATGACTTTCCAATATCTTATTTTCACCCCTCATGCAAACATGTCAAAATTTTTGATAAACCACTACATTGTAAGCACTTCTCATTTAAGCAATCATTTCTATAAAAGAAACAACCATCATCTCTAGGACATGATAATTGATATAGTAATGATCTTGATGATTTTGGAAGGTAAGTAGCACCAAAATTTTTGCACATTTCATTAGTCTACAAAGAATAATGGATGAAACATAATACTTCATGGTGCATAGAAAATTCCATATTATATTTGCAACAAAATGTATTTCGAATCTTAAGAGGCACACAATAAAATGGATTTATCAGTTCAAAAGCCCTTTGTGATATATGCAAGGTTGTATTAGTTTCAAAAAACTATTCGAACAACATTGTTTGACTTACCTCCAAATAATGTTTTTCATGTGGGGTATAGTGTTTATTGTTAATTCTCAACTTCAAAACATACTTTGCATTTAGTGTCACTCTTGAGCTATAGTACCAAAATTGTGCAATTTGTTCCTTCGCAGGCTCTATTAGTTTCTTATCATAACATGGAAGACTCCTACTATAAGCCCATATATCAGTTTGAAGAGGATCATCAAGTCTATCTCTTCTTTGAAATGCTTTACTTGAATTCATATGACTTATGTTTAAGTGAACACAATTTTGTCTAATAAATTTTTCTTCTCTCAAACGATGACTTACCAAAGAAGTTTTAGTAACCCTATGACCATTTGTCTTGTCCTTTTCCCTATGCTATTGAAAGCACTGAAAATATTCTTCATAATAATGGCATTTCTCTTCATTTTCTTGTTCACAAAAGTTTTCAATTTTGATAGCATGTCTTAATTTTTGCATCTCTAATATTTTACAAAAAATTTGGCATTGATCCACCAATGTCTTGTTGCCAAAAAATTTGTTCATATAGTCTTGAAGCCCACAACTGAACCATTCTATGTGATCTCTACCCTTCAAATGTGCTCAAAATGGCCTGACCAATCTATGTTCTACCACATTTAGAGTTAGATATTTTTCTCTCTTAATTACAATGAACCTAATTTCAATTCTAATAAGAAGATGTGTAAGGCTGATTTGCAAAATTATCACTATCATTCTCAATTGTTATATTTTCCCTTTCAAGCTTTGCAATTTCCTCTTTGATTAATGGATTTTCATTCATAGCATTAACTTGATTCATATTATCAAATTCAACGTCATCTTCATTGGAAACTACTATTATGGGTTCAACCTCATTCACATTTAACATGCATAGCGTGTCCATATCAACCAAATCTCCAAGTTCTATGAAGCCATTTGGGACAACATGTTTAGTAATCATAGGCTCTAATATATATATATATATATATTATACACACACACACACACACACACACACACACACATACATATATATGTGTGTGTGCGTGTGTGTGAAAAAGAAAATAAATAAAACTTTATGTTGATGAAAAGAAACATATATATAAATTAAGAGTTCCACATGTTTGAATTTTGTTAATGTCTTAAGCAAAAAGAAGAAGGAAATGAAATGAACATTGATCAATGCTATTAATAAAAAAAATTATGTAAAACTTACCAAGGAACACAAATCAATAACAAAAACTCATTATTGTTGCAAACAAAGGAAAACTCAAATTAATGATCTCAATATTTACAACTACAAAGCCTAGATTACTAATACAATTACTTACCTAGACCTTGATCAATTTTGAGCTCTATGAGAATAATTTCTTCTAAAATCATACAGGAATTTTGTGTAATAAATCAAACATATTGATAAAATATTCACTAATTAATTCTTCTTCCTTATGACCTCATATTAAACTTCATGATATCAGTCTACTTCACATTTTAGCTTTTATAACATATATAATTTTATTGTCACACCATCCTTTACTACAAAACTTGAATATGACATTTTACACATGCTATGTGTCAACATAATAAAACAACTGTTGATTATAACCTTTTTCCATAGCCATGACACATAGTTGAGAATAGACTTTAAGCGGTAAAAAATAATATTTATGCTTGTCATTACAAAATAGAATCAAACATACTAATGTAGATATTGAAGAGGATGATTAATTAGACACATCATTATTAAAAATCCACATCAATACCTTTGCAGACACGGTCCATCAATAATATAAGAATAAACTGGAATATGAGAGACACAAACTGAAATACAAACAAGTCCAAAGTACGAACATACATATTAGAAGCCATCTAAAATATGAAAAGCTTGAGCATAACAAGGATGAGAACTGATAAAAATAATTTTCATAGACAACTTGTAAATACTTCTAAATTTTGTAATAGATATAGGAGCTATTGAAAATAAACTTCTATAATTGTTGTTATCTACCCCACTCTCATACCAAGTAAATCTTATACCCAGAAATAATGATAAAAAAGAATAAGAAAAAATAGAAACAAAATACACAACTTATCCTGCATAAAATATTCAATTTGAAGGGAAAATTTGAGCCACACCAAAAAAATCTCTTTTATTGATAATGGATGTTCAAGTAAAATGCTTTTCACTTGATACCAATATCACAAAGAAATCACACACACACACACACACACACACACATGCAAAATTGAGAGAATATTCATATGACAACCAAATGTCTCTTTTATTTGCAAAAAAAAAAATCTCTTATGACTCTTCACACACCACATGTCTAATATTTTCCATATTTTTATTGTCATATATCAAAGATATCACTATATATGTCAGAAATGTTGAAGGGGAACAATGAGCTTGAAAGAGGGAGAGTTTGACATTACAATCATTGTAATAATAGATTGATGACAAGGGGAGTTCACACTGAGAGAAGGAGTTCTCATGGAAGAGAATCATAAATAAACTAAGGATATATCCTTCTATTTTACTCTAAAATTTCATTGGATTATAACATATATGTGTTTCTATCAATGCGAGAGAGGGAGATTTTTGAAAACAATTTTTCAATTCCATATTGTCCTTGATGTTATGCAAAATGTCAAGTTTTACCAGTTAGTGTCTACTGAGCTCACTCGGGAAATGAAGAAGTTTCTAGTATCTACCAAGCATTCCAAAGATAATAAAGTTCAAAGACAATATCTATTGAGTTCACTCAAGCACCAAAGGAAGTTTTCTGGAAGACAACATCTATTGAGTTCACTTGGGCACCAAAGATAAGTTGGCACATAACCAGTGCCAACCAATCTCACTTGGTTACAAAAGGAATTTAGTTTAGGATGCAATATTAACCAAGTTTGCATGGTTAACAAAGGAAGTTTGAAGAAATTATTTTATGAGTTAGTATTGACCAAGCTGGGTTGGCTAACGAAGGATTTTCCTGAATAAACATATTTATTTTGATGAATTTATTTGTTAAGTCTAGCCGACTTAAAGGATGAATATTGAATATTTGTAAGCATATTTAAGCTAAGTTGACAAGGAAAAATATATAAGAATAAGGTCAAGTTGTGGGATTGAAAAGATAAACTAAGGAAGCGAATTGGAAGGATAGCAATGTATCCTATGTTGATCGAGCTACAAAGTTTTATATGATCAAGGAGGATAAAGTATCCAAGCTAGAAAGAGATCTGAAATCTAAAATATAGTTGCATCACCAATTAGGTCATATCATTGTTACTCTCTAATAATTGTAGCACTGTAATAAATCTCTTAATAGAGTTAGCTTAACAACTATTTTCTAAATCCTCTAACAAGGTGGCATTTCTAGATTGAACTATTTAAAGACCTCTAACAAGGCCACTCCTAACATGGTGATTAAATCCTTTAACAAGGTCACACCTAATAGTGTGTTTTGTAACCTTTAACCGGGTTGGCTCTTAATAGGGCTATCTTTAGAATAGTGAAAAATAGTAACTAGTTGCAATTGGTGGTTTTTCCCAAATTGGTTTTCCACATTAAATCTTGGTGTCATATGTGTTCATGTTATTTTCTTTCTATTTTTTCAAGTAATTTAATTGTTGTTAATAATAGAAAATCTTAAGAAGTGAATATTTTAGTAATTTTTGGGTAACAAAGATTCTTAGTGTTTGCCAAGTGATTCAGTACTAATTGAGTTACAATAATATTTTCAGTTTCAAAAAGGTTTGGTTTTGATTTTTATTGACATCTAAGGGACTTGGGATTTATTTTCGTGGTAATTGATTCAAACCTCCCCTATCAATTACTCCTCTTATATTTCCAACATCATGTGCATGTGGTAGCATTGCACTAACCTCTTTTGGATGGTCACCTTTTAGGTGGGTGGAAAGTATATTTTAAATTTTCATAAAGTTGATAATGTGTAATAGTACCTGTGTTATAAGCATGTCCAAAAATCTAGTGCATTATTTCAAACAAAAATTATATATCTTTCAAGTAGAATTTTATTAGTGAAAAGGAGTTGGATGGAAAAGTAAAGTTCGAATGTGTTCTCATAAAGGAGAAAATAAAGGTCATATTCACAAAGCCTTTGTGCAAGGATACTTTATAGTATTTGAGGGAGACAATAGGCATAGCCCTTTAGAGTGTTCACTAAATGTACTGGTGTGTACATCGGTCTAGTTATTTACATGTTTATAATTTTCTAAATTAGTTCTTATAAATTTTCTCTCAAAGGAAGTAGAGTGATCCTGTAAGTGAGATTTTTTAGTCATTGTTCGTTGTTTTCAAATGGGGATAAAATTTAGAGGAGTAAGCCCTTATGAATTTTTTATTTTTATTGTTTTTATGTTATTATTAATGAATATAGGCATTCATTACAAAGAGCTAGATTGTTGTAATGATAAACTAAATTATTCTTTCATTTTGCATTAATGGTTATCATCAATTTTAATATATTCTATGCATATTCAAATTTTGGATGTATCATTTATATCAATAGTATCAGTAGATGTGATAGCCAAAAAATGCACTTCAAATGTTTATTCTTATTTGTGTTCAATGATGGTTCTATTTTGCATGAAACATAGGTTCGATAATTTAATTAGGATTGATCTTATTTGAAGCATAAGTTTTTTTTGTGATTCAGTCCCAACAATTGTGATGTATCACGTTCAACTTATCTACTAGAAATGGTGCATTATATAACCTTCATCATGTGTTGGCATGCATGAGATTTGTATTAATTGAGGTGGTCAACATCTCATTTTTTACTATTGTAAGAATGTATGTGAGTGACCCATTTTAAATTGTTTTGGCCGACATGGTTGATGACATTGTGAACTTTAATCAAAGTAAGCATTTCAGCTGTTTTTGTGGATTGTGTATTTCTTGTATGTAAATTTTTTATGAATCTATTTACAAGAGATCCATGTGTTGATGTTCATATGCATTGATACAATCACCACTGTTCATTTTTTTTTAATGTAGTGTGTTAGTGATAATGACTAGTGATGGATTCAATCTCTTTTCATATTTTATTGGAGTGGGCCTATTTGTACTATTAGTGAGCCTACTTTTATTAGAACGAAGCCATTTTTACATCCAAGCATAGGTAGTCTGACAATATGCAACGTAACTTGCTTTCACTAACATGTGTTCCTTTAATGAGAATTAGGTTCTTTGCTATTTTTCATTGTTTGGGTTTCCACATAAACCTTATTTTTCTCTTTGTTGTTCTCTTTGTGCTTTCATGTTTATATCTATTTTGAATGTGTAATGTTCTTAATTGATAAATTAGAGGATGTTATTGTTGATGTTTATAGCTTACCAATAGAGTAAATGTTTTACAAAGTGTGTGGGAGTAACTAATTCAACCCCTTTTAGTTATTCAACTTATTCAATAAAATATTGAGATTCACCTCTTTCTTAGTCAATGCACTTCACTCATATTAATTACACTTATGAATTCATATAATCATTTTATTTACTTTTTTTTAAAACTAACTATATTACAATGTATAGAATTAAGGGCCATATAGATTACAAAACACATGTAGAATGCAACATGCAATAGAAGCAAGTGAAATTACTTTAAATCCTAGATTAATTCATCTACATTTAAAATTATAATAAATTATCTTCATCTATTAATTTTCATATTAATCAAATAAAAAATGGGATTGCCTTACTCTTTGAACAATTATTTTGTCTTGTCGCAATGCATTGATCATAGGGACATAGTTCTATTGACATCTTATATCCACATTTCTATATATTAAAAAATTCTTTGTAACATTTTTTCATTCTTTAAAAGGCTAGGTATCAATGGCAACTCATCACTCAATACATATAAAATAGTTGAGATTTGAAGTGCACCAAGAAAACACACTAAGCATTCAACTAATACATAAGGGGGAAAAAAAAATAGTTTGACAAGTTCTTGCAATTAGAGAGAAGTGTTTATCATGAAAATGAAGGAAGTGACATTATTAGTAAAGAGTTATTCTTGAAAGCTACAATATATATACATATTTATTATTGAACTATATATCTATCTTGAATATCAAATTTACAATATAATTAGATTGACTCTATGTCATATAACATTGTTCATAATTTAAACAATTATATATTTTAGTGATATTGTATTATAAAACTCTCTATGTGTGTGCACGCACACACACGCATGTGTGTGTACACAAACACACACATACATATTTATGTGTGTGTACATACATACACATATAAAAATATACACATAAATATATATAGATTCCCACACATGCACACACATGCACACATATACATACCTATACATATACATGCATGTATATATACATCTATATACATATAGATACACACACACACACACAATGTAAGTATTTTACCCTTTGTATTTTAAACATAGTTAAATTATTTACATCTAGAAATTTAATGAGTGAAATACATTCATGCTTCTCCATAAAGATTCTACACACTCTTTCTCTAGAAAATATTCCCCAAATTTGGAACATCATCCACCGCAAGCCACAATGAATTCAACATGATTATTTCTCCTCTATAAATATGTCACAAAATTTAGCATATTAGATATTGAATTATAGCACTTAATTTCCCCCAAATAAGGGCTACCTGGATACTCTTCTCTAACTAGTACTTCTTCCAATCTATTAGATTTTTTCTTTAAATTTATCTTGACCAGGTTGTTATCTTTTGCTTTCCCCTATTTTTTATTTTGTTTGATGCTTAGCTCTAAATTACTTTTAACTCTTTTACATAGCTTAATTATAAGAGTGTCAACTCTTTTGATTCAGCATTGAAATCTATATATGTGGAATTGTATAGGTAGGTTCAAATATAAGTTGAGAGAGAAACTTAGCCATGCATAATTGTGGACCAATCTATCTATAATGAGGGAATTAGATCTATTTATGGGGTTTGATGAACATATTATTTATGTAGTTGTACAACAAATCATATATTTTCATATACTCGAATGTGAAAAATGAGAAACCTTGTTAGAATTACTAATAAATTTAAAAAAATAAAAAATTAAATGATTTGTAGATATTTAGATTGATGGACTTATGAACTTAATGATTCTAGATTCAAGATAAGATTCAACCCAAAAAAAATAGGTTGCAAGAAGAAATTTTTATGTTTCTTTCTATAATTTATTTTATTGTGGGAGCTATAACTTGAAGTCCACCAAAAGATTCTTATATTCAAATAAAAGCTTAACACTTGTTCAATGAATCATCAACCAAAAATACTACCTACACACTTATATTTCTCTCTTTTAACATATATTTATTAGAGTAAGTTCTATGAGATAGTTGTAATAAATTGATCTTAGAGACTCCATTAAGATTCTTGTCCAAAGAGAACCAAGATAGAATAATGGTGATCACCTTAAAAATCTTACAAAGAATCTCCTTTCCATTCTAAATAAAATAAAAACTTGATTCCTTAAATAGATGTAATAATCTAAAAAGTGGCTCTACCACTTTTTGAAAAATTATGTAAGAATGTTGAAAATGATATTATCAAGATAGACAAAAAACTAGGCACTCTTCTACATCATGTAACATGCTTGATATCTTCCTTAAATAAATATGCCTATTTGAAACATTAAAATCTATATATGTGGAATTGTAGAGGTAGATTCAAATATAAGTTGAGATAGAAACTTAGCCATGCATAATTGTGGACCAATCTATCTATAATGAGGGAATTAGATCTATTTATGGGGTTTGATGAACATATTATTTATGTAGATGTACCACAAATCATATATTTTCATAGACTTGAATGTGAGAAATGAGAGACCTTGTTAGAATTACTAATAAATTTTAAAAAATAAAAATTTAAATGATTTGTAGACATTTAGATTGATGGACTTATGAACTTAATGATTCTAGATTCAAGATAAGATTCCACCCAAAACAAATAGGTTGCAAGAAGATATTTTCATGTTTCTTTCTGTAATTTATTTTATTGTGGGAGCTATAACTCGAAGTCCACCAAAAGACTCTTATATGAAAATAAAAGCTTAACACTTGTTCAATGAATAATCTACCAAAAATAGGTTGCAAGAAGATATTTTCATGTTTCATTCTATAATTTATTTTATTGTGGGAGCTATAATTCGAAGTCCACCAAAAGATTCTTATATGAAAATAAAACCTTAACACTTGTTCAATGAATAATCTACCAAAAATACTAACTGCACACTTATATTTCTCTCTTTTAGCATATATTTATTAGAGTAAATTTTATGAGATAGTTGCAATAAATCGATCTTAGAGACTCCATTAAGAGTCTTGTCAAAAGAGAACCAAGATAGAATAATGGTGATCACCTTAAAAATCTTCCAAAGAATCTCCTTTCCATTCTAAATAAAATAAAAACTTGATTCTTTAAATAGATGTAATAATCTAAAATTTGGCTCTACCACTTTTTGAAAATTTATATAATAATGTTGAAAATGATATTATCAAGATAGACAATTAACTAGGCACTCTTCTACATCATGTTACATGCTTGATATCTTCCTTAAATAAATATGCCTATTTGAAACATTGATTTTAGGCCAAGAGAAACATGAATTTGTACTCATTAGAAATATACATGCATTAAGTGATGTATAAGGGCTAATAGTACCTTAGTCTTTTTTCATTAATTGATCAACAAATATGATGTATAACGGCTAATAGTACCTTAGTCTTTTATCATTAATGAATCAACAAATATAGTGGACACAAGCATCATTCATGAATTTCTAGAATCATGATTAAATATTATGGTTTTCCTTGTTCTAGCTTGTAGGAGAAGATCAACATGGAAGAAAACCTATTGGAACTTTGATGAGGCAAAAAGTGGTCATTGGGACACAAAAATTCCTTCTTGACTTTGTATTCATCTGTTTTGAGAGGAAGGGGTACAATGCTCTCCTAGGAAAAGGTTGTCTCATTAGGGAAAAAGCTAATCATGGTTGGAAGAAGAATACCCTCTCCATTGAAAGCAGATGAAAGAAATATGTGATTGATCTTTGAAATCAGGCAATAAGTAAGAGTTAATGTTAGATTTCAAGTCATGAGGAGAAGGTATAGATAGAGGGGTGGAACCTGATGACGAAGGCATCCTAAGGTTAGCATTTTGTTTCAAGGATGAGACTAGTTCCCTAAGTGGGTTGTTCCACTAGAAGGTAGAAGATTATAATGTTTTCCACCCTCAGTGCAACATTTTAGCAATCAAAGATAGGGCCACATTCCCTCTAGACTACAACAAGTACAAGGAAGGTGTGGATGGTAGGGACAAATCAACAAAGTTAAGGAGAAACCAAACATTTTTGCATGAAAGAAGTTGAAAAAACTACCTAAGGGAGAAAATAAAATTCATGGAAGTAGCTGAAAGGAAGTCTTGCCACACTAGAAAGAAGAGAAAGTTGTAGGCCACACATCGTATGGTCAAGATATTTCAAGCATTTGTAAAATGTATGGTCAAACAGTGAGGAGAAGAAACCATTGTTGTCACACATCGTATGAGACTCCAAGACAAGGACTATGTAGACAAAAACCATATGGGAGGCAATTGTATAGAAGGTATTAGACATGAGGACATACATACAACAACAAACATCCCATATAGAAGGGAATAAGTGCAGGTCATATGCAATAAAGATGTTAGGAGTATCAAATGTAGGCCATTTAGATGAACATTAAATAATAGATCGTATGGTGTATGACACAAATTGTACAAATAAAACAAACAACAAGAGGTACACACTATACAAACATTGCACAACATGACATGCATGCTATAGAGACACACACCATACAAACAACACCAAAACAAGGAACTTGCATGGCTGAAAAACCATGTCTAATTATAGTCCTCCCAATAAGCACAAGGAGAGACTCATACATCCAAAACTTGTACGCTAAGATGGTCATTAGAATAGTCACATCACACATTTTTAAGCACTATAGACTATATTATATTTTCCTTCTTCCTTTTAACCACAATGTGAAAACATGTTTTCCTTGTTTGAAGAATAAAACATTTTTAATATATTTATATACAACTAAAAAAATTTCATCAAAATTTGAGAGGAAATGCATAGTTTTTAATTAAAATATTTCCTTTTTAAATCATTGGAAAGAACATTGGTCCCATTTCCTTGTCTGTCGCTCCGCGAAAGATTCTCATAACTAAATACGTGTGCCATAACAAATATTCTTAAATTAATCCGTCTAACAGCCCATTAAGCGCACTCAACGCCGACATGCAACGATGATTATTAGCAAAGGGTCCTACACTTATACTGAAATAAAAAAAAATTCAAAGCAGTCAAAGTTTCATTCAAAATGATGACTAACCTTTTGGAGTTTCCATCGCTTATTCTGCTATATAATCTGATCAACTCATCAATTATGTAAACCAACAATATGGAAATGCAAAAGAATTGTCTTCAAGCATATATGATGTTCTCTCTCACTGTATTAATTATAATAATCAACTGTGACTGCTTATCCACTGGTACTGCAAGGAGAGATTCTCTTTCCTTACGCGATTCCCTTAATGGAAATCAAACGTTAATTTCAAAGAATGGAACATTTGAATTAGGTTTTTTCAGCCCAAATGGAAGCAATAACTGGTATGTTGGCATCTGGTATGCCGACATATCAGAGCAAATCATCGTTTGGGTGGCCAATAGGGAGAGCCGTGCGAAGAACAAGCCTGGCGTTCTGAAACTCTCTGAAGGAAGTAATCTGGGACTGCTTGACGCAGAGGGTACGTCTCTTTGGTCTGTCAACATATCCCTCAAATTGTCGCGAGCTGTGCTTTTAGATTCTGGTAATTTTGTAATGCTGAGCAATGATAGTAAATCTGAGATTGTTTGGCAGAGTTTCGACTATCCTGTAGATACCGGTTTGGCCGGAATGTGGTTCGGTGGACAGGAAAAGTTAATCCGTTGGAAAAATTCAATGGATCCCGCTCCTGGTCTCTGCTCCCTTCACTTGGACGAGTCTGGAGCCGTACAGCTCGTGCTAACTTGGAACAATTCTGTCCAGTATTGGGACAGTGGAACTTGGGACGGTCATTTTTTAAGTGGAGTTCCGGAACTGGTAAAAGGGGATTACTTCAATGCGACCGTCCGAAATACAAGCTCTGGTTTGTATCTCAGTTGGAGATTACTGAAAGGGATCACCCGTTTTCTCCAAGTCAAGTCCGGACGAATACAAAAATATGCTTTGTTTGGTGGCGCTAAAAGGACCTTGGTGGCGACTCATCCTACAGATCAGTGCGACGTTTTTGGTCTGTGTGGAGCCTTTGGAAGCTGCAACTCCAACAATGTTCAGTTCTGCACCTGTTTGGAAGGTTTCTTTCCGGCAGACAAGCGCGCCTGGGAGTCTCAGGACTGGTGGTCTAGCGGCTGTGTTCGCGAACGGCCATTAAACTGTGATACCCAAAATGGCAGCACTGACCAATTTATCGAGCCTGGCGTAACTTTGCCTGATGATTCATCTTCTTCATACTCTGCACAGGCAAAGGAAGACTGCCAGAAAGCCTGCCTACATAATTGCTCATGCACTGCGTTTGCTTTCAATTCTCCTTCTGGGCACTGCAAAATCTGGTCTGGCGATTTGCTAAACATGAAAAACTCTCCATCAAATAGAAGAGGGACTGTCTCCATTCGAGTAGCTCATGCCTCTGCACTTCCTAATTATCATAAATCGTCTTTCTCCATAATAAAACCCATTATTATTGCGTGTGCTCTCCCCATGGCTTTGAGTATGTTGACATTTTTTATGTGGCAAAGGTATCGGCTGCGACCACCATTGAAGACGTCCGAGGATTCCTCGGACTCTTTTCTTAGAATGTTTAGCTACATGGAGTTGAAGATTGCAACAAGGAATTTCAGAACTAAATTGGGGAGCGGAGGATTCGGGTCAGTGTTCAAGGGATCTCTAACAGACGGTACACTTGTGGCCGTAAAGACACTGGAAGGTTCGAGACAACACGAGAAGCAGTTCCGAGCCGAAATAAGTTGTCTGAGAAACATACAACATGTGAATTTGATCAGACTGAGAGGGTTTTGTGGAGAGGAATCGAGACGGCTACTAGTGTATGATTATATGCCCAACGGCTCTCTAAATTCCCTATTATTCACTGCTGATTCCAAAAGGAAAGGAAAGGTACTGAACTGGAAGGCCAGATTCCAGATTGCTTTAGGCACCGTTCGAGGTTTAGTTTATCTCCACGAGGAGTGCAGAGAACGCATCATTCATGGCGATATTAAGCCCGAGAACATTCTTCTGGATTCTAATTTTTCACCTAAGTTAGCAGATTTTGGGTTCTCGAAACTTGTGGGCAGAGATTTCAGCAAAGTACTAACCACAACGAGAGGAACAAGAGGGTATTTGGATCCAGAGTGGATCTCCGGTCTTCCCATCACACCAAAAGTTGATGTGTACAGTTTTGGTACAACGCTCTTGGAAATCATGTCTGGCCGAAGGAGTCTGGATTTCAATGTGCAAGATTCTAGTCAGTATTACTTTCCTGCGTGGGCTGCAACTCAAATTTGCCAGGGGAAGACTATTAATATCGTAGATGAAGCTATTGCAGCTGAGGCGGATTTTGAAGAAGTGAGAAGAATGGACATCGTAGGGTTGTTATGCATAGAAAGGGAGGAGGAGATGAGGCCAAGCATGGAACAAAAGGCGCGTTTGCTGGAGAGTAAGATGGAGCCTCCAATTCTGCACATGCTGAACTCAGAATTAGTGGATAAACAACAAACAGACGGAAGCACCACAAGCTAAGTTTAGATGGAGCTTCAAACTCTAGATATGCTTAATGTTTGGATGATTTTAAGATTAGGTATGCTTCTTAGGTTAATCGTGTTAAATAGTTGATTATGGAGAAATAAGAAGTCCACTGAAACTACATATTTATGTTATTTATTAGAATATACTAAATAAGGAGTGCAATTTAGAAAGAAGAGAGAACTTGCATACAGGCTGGTTGTGTATATCTGTATGTAGTGGGTTTATGTAGATTTTAAAATTTAATGTAGATATTTGTGTTAAAAGAATTATATTATTCTAATAATTCAAAAGTATTGCATATTTATTTGATGAGTTAATGTTTGATTTATGTACAAGTTTAGGATTTTACATCTTTTAATAGTTAGTATGTAAGTTTCGTTACCATTTTTCATATTTATTTTTCTATTAATCAATATGTTAAGTCTTATATAGGACTCTTAATTTAATTTCTATAATGACTGTCATAAACAGTAAAATTCACAACACTTGAGTGAATAAACCTTTCTTCTAATAGTTTATGACATGATAATGACTTCATATTTCTTAAGAAGTATATATTATTTTAGCCATGAATGTATATGATTGTATTTGTCAAATTTATAAGAGGTATAGTATTATTCTTGATTTACATATGCACAACCTAAGGTATATGGAGAGACATTGTTTCTCTTAAAATAGAACATTTGAAGTAGAATGCACTCTAGCTCGACTTGATATGATCATGATAATGATATGTTGATTTTTCATTGAATGTCTAGCATAACTTTCTTTCAATGATCTTTGGTCTAATGGATATGTTGGTTTTTAATTTTTAAAGTTTTTAGTAATAGGATGGATGAAAAGGATTAAAAGACACAATTAATGGTTAGGGATGTAATGAGACAAGATTAAGACATATGGGTATAGGAAAGGTTTATAGTATCAATTGGATGACCTTTTTTTTTTTCAATACTATGTAACTTTGAACTATGATGATAATTATTCTATAAACTCCTTGAAAATAAATGAAAAGCTTTATTATGCAAATACACACTATTCAACTTATAACTATAATGGATACAATAATTAAGCTATTTTATGCATAAATGACCACAAAAGTACTATCTTGGAAAAATACCAACTATACAACTCCATTGATATCTAAAGTATAATCAAGAATTTAGTCAGCAAAATCTTCATTATTGTCTATGAAAATTTATTCTATCTTACCACAAGTAAAACTTATAAATGATGATTCCAATTTACACATGAGAGTAGAAGAATTAAGAGTTAGAAAATATAGAATATTGTCACAATCTATCATAGGTCACACTTAAATGAACCTTTCTCTTAAAGAATAGAAAACATCATTTTGCACTAGAAAACCTTTTGTGTAGCTCTTATGTCATATAAGGCCTTTCTTTCTCAAGACTATTTATTCACCTTATTTTTTGTTTCCAACACCGAACTTACAAAATAGACACCCCTACAGAGTAGAAGTACATGATAACTCTCCTCATTGGTCTACTTCCTTTAGTGCTCCATTAACATATCCTCAATCCCATCACTTTATTAAAAGGACTCCAATACAAATTGTTTGCAATGATTAAAAAGAAAACATTAGGTTTTGATCTATATGATTATAACTCACTTTTGGAGGTTGAAATCTCTATTTGGTCCATGTGTAGACTCACTAATAAGCCTTCCATTATCATCTTTGATGTTGATTTGCTTGGTAATCCTTCAAGAAATCAGTCCACTAGATTCCTAACAACTCTTAAGCCTTCTGCTCAAATTTACTTATCAATATTAGCATCATCTCTTCAAGCTTTCTCCTTTACCTTGGCATTCAATCACACACTTGTTCATTTTTTATCCACCTCTATGTGTATGTGTCTCTTACATACACTTGAACTCACACTCCTGATAATTTGTGCAGATTTGTACCTCTTTAAATAGGCAATTCTTACTTTACCGTTTTCCATTAGCACCATAGATCTTAGGGTTTACAATCAGGTTCAATATGATTCACTATATTCATCCATCTTCTTGGTCATCCTCTAGAAACTTCTCTAGAATCCATCTATTAGGTCTTTATCTAATCCTCTCATTGAATTTAATGATCCAACTTGTCAATCTTATCTTCAATGCAATTTACATCTCCCAAGAAATCAATTCTATTGGCTTGATCTTGCCGTTTCCTTGAATTCATTCTCATACTATCACTTGGCAATCTCTAATTTTTGACACTTGGTCATCGCTAAATTACTCAGTCGTTGTAAAGCTTTTTGCCTCAGTTGACACTAATGTTTAGTCCTAGATTATCTTAGCACTTAGCTATAGCTTGGTTGACACTAGCATCACTCGACATTCCTTATCCTTTTACTCTATTTCTTGGATTTCGTTATCTTTCCTGACATAAACAATCACTTTACTTTATAAAAGTCCATCTAATCAAATGCCTATTGTAACTTCCTTTTCATTTCTCAACCTTTTCTCTAGGTGCTATTGTTATGAGCAATTTCTCAAATCCTCTTCATCAATCAAATAGATATGACATTTAGTTAGGTAGTAATATGTCTTATCAATAGATTTGACATCAATGACAAAACAACAATTGTTCCAATTGTATGTATCCAACATATATCTATGTATTGATTTGACTTAGTTTTTCTTTTCAATCAACCTTTCGAGAAAATTTTCAAATTGTAGGTTTTCTTGTTGGAGGAGGAAGGTGGTAAATTAGAAGGAAGAATATAAGTGTGAAGGATAATGAAACATTCTAACTACAATTTAATTTAGAGATATATTTGATTCTCATCATTAAGTTCTCTCTTTCTCCTCTCATTGAAATTTACAAGTAGAATATTATAATAACTTACCTTAAATGAATTTATGTATTTCCTCTTAGTCATCTTTCTTTTACACCATTCGAGGTTATGATAATTTTAAGGGAATTTATAAATTATGAAATATACATACATACATAAATAAACACACACACACACACATATGTACATATATATATAGACACACACACACACACACACACACACACACACACACACACATATGTATAGGTATATATATATATATATATATATATATATATATATATATATATATATATATATATATATATATATATATATATATATATATATATCTAGAGAGAGAGAGAGAGAGAGAGAGAGAGAGAGAGAGAGATTATTTTTTCTATTTTTATGAAATGCGAAAGATGATTAAATAATGCATTTATATATATCTTTGACCTCTTTGACCTAGTCTTTCTTTTAAATTAAGCTTCTCTTCTTACACCAATATAGATGACAATAATTTCATTCTCCTCATTTCTTAACATATACAATTTGAATAAATAATACTTCATTTTTTTACTGTTTTCTTCTACTCCTTTTTAATCAAGCTCTCCATCTTACACCATTTAAGAATATGATAATTTCTAAGAAATTTCTGAATTGCAATTGATGAATTAAAAAAGTTAACATTAAAATAATTTACACTATTTATTTTTTTTCTAATAATAAAATAATAAAAAATATTCATACTTATCTTCTTGATATTTTATTGATTATGTCATATATATTGCACTATCAACTCATTTTAAATAAATTCTTGCTCTTTCCTTAATATCTAAGTGTCTAATAAAAAATACATTAGATAGTATTTTTATGTAATATTTCATTAGAATAAAACTTTCTATATTATTATAGCATTCAACATCATGACTCAGCCTTTGAGCCATATTATTATACTATTCGAGATCACCATAATTTAATATAAATTTTAAATTTATTAATTTACTTATTGAAAGGACAAAAATATTGGGTTGAAACAAAAAACAAGAACCAAAAGTATATATATATTTAAAAAATTATCTGATTGACCATTACATAATATTATTTAAAAGTATAAAGAAACAATTAGTCCTAACTTCTTTTTATAATTATATCATTTAAGTCTCGTACAACTCTTTCCTAATATGCAAAAACTTCAAACTATAGTCAAATTTACTAGTGTGGCCATTGAACCTTTTTGATATAGTTTCTACATTAAAGACTTTAAGGAAACAAACTTTGAACTCAGTACTGAGAAATTAAGAGCAAAGGAGAGATGCATTAAAAGCTAAGCATTCATAAATGGGCAAGAATAGTTTGCTAGCTTATATGGTCATGGCTCTTACTGTATTGCTTACAATTTTCTATTGTCATGGGCTATCGACTGGTACTCACATGGGAGACTCCCTTTCCTTGGATGACTCACTTATTGGAAATTAGACAATAATATCATAGAATGGCACCTTTGAATTGGGATTCTTCAGCCAAAATGGAAGCAATAACTAGTATATCAACATTTGGTATGCCAAATTATTAGAGAAGGCCATCTTTGGGTGGCTAATAGGGAGAGCCCAGTAGAGAACAGGTCTGGTAGTTTGAGGCTGTCTAAAGAAGGTGATCTCAGAATTTTTGATGTAGAGGGTGCCACTGTTTGGTCTGTGAATTTATCAAAAAATCCCTCATGGGGTGTGCTATTGGATTTTGGAAATTTTATTATGCTAAGACACTACAATGAATTTGAGACTCTTTGGTAGAGTTTTGATTATCCTATAGATGTGTGGTTGCCTGGAATGTGGTTTGGAGGACAACAAAAGAAAACCATTCTAAATAAACCTTTGAGTTTGATTAGGCTCCACATCACAACAATCTCCCACTTGGAGACTAACAAGACTCCTCAATAATAACCTCCCACTTGGAGACAGATTATAGCACTGCTAAACATGTAGCTCCCACTGGAATATCAAACCACCTAGACTATATTGTTCCTTTATTCTATTTAGTCTAGAAGACCAACTGAAATTGAAGATGAGTTCAACTTATCCCTTGTTACTACCTTGGTAAACACATTTGCTAGATTATCATTTTTATGTACCTTGTCCAGCTTTAACTGTCCATCATCCAAACTGACTGAATGAAATGGTATAGTAGCTTAACCTATTTTGTCATTGAATGCAGAGCTGAATTCTTTGCAAGATGAATGATACTTTGGCTACCATTGAACAAATAATTATCCTTCTGAGAGTTTTCCAATTCTTCCATGAAAAATTGAAGCCATATCATCTCCTTGGCTGCCTCTTTAGCAACAACATACTCTACCTCTCTAGTGGATAAAGCATTAACCTTTTGTAACCTATAAACCCAGCTCACTGTTGCTCCTCCAATAGTAAATACATAACTTGTAGTTAGCTTGGATCAATAACTCCTATTGAATCAGAGTCAACATAGTCTTGTGAATTAGTAGTAGAGCCCCAAAGTGTAAACACTTACTAAATGTACCTCTCAAATATCTAAGAATCCATTTAACTACATTCCAATTCTCAATTCCTGGATGACTCATATATCTACTAATTACTCCCACTGCATTTGCAATATTTGGCCCTGTACATACCATAGCATACATCAAGCTTCCTATAGCTGAATCGTAAGGTACCTTAAACATCGTATCCTCCTCTTCTTATGTCTTGGGACACATCTCTTTAGTCAAAATCAAATAACTAGGTAAAGGTGTGTTGACAACTTTAGCATTCTCCATAGAGAAATGTTGCAAAACCTTCACAATATAGTCAGCTTAAGATAATGTCAATTTCCTATTCTTCATATCTTTGCAAATCTTCATACCAAGAATTTATTTTTCAACCTTGAAATCCTTTGTAGCAAATGAATATACTAACTGGCATTTCAGCTCTGTAATTTGATCCATGTTAGACCTAGCTACAAGCATATCATCAACATATAAACATAAAATAATGTATCTTTCATCATCCACCCTCTTAAAATAAACACAATGATCTGAATGACACCTACTGTATCCATGCTCATGCATAAACCTACCAAATTTTAGATACCATTGCTGAGGCACTTACTTCAAGCAATATAAACTTTTCTTCAATATGCACACTAAGTTCTCCTTACCTTTGACCTCAAATCCCTATGGCGGAGCCATATATATTTCTTCATCCAAATCACCATGAAGGAAAGCTATTTTAAATCAAGTTGCTCCAAATGCAATCTTTAGTAGCCACAATACTTAAAATAGTGCAAATAAAAGTCATTTTAGAAAAAGGAGAGAATATCTCATCAAAATCAATGCCTTTTTTCTATGCAAATACTTTTACCACTAACATGACTTTAAATCTTTTATTATCTGCATCCTCTTCTTTTAACCTGTAAACCCATTTGTTCTATAAAGCCTTTTTACCTACAGGAAACTTACATAAATCTCATGTCTTTTTTTTAGAAAATCATCCATTTCTTATTTCATTGTAGACTCCCACTAAATCTTAGTATCTACATGCATAGCTTCATCATAACATTTAGGTTCACTAGCATTAGTAAGTAAAATTAAATACAAGAAAGGAGAAAATATTTCTAGAGTTCTACTTAGCCTTGTTGGCCATTTAACATTCATTAGGGTGTATGGTATTTGTTGTTGCAGATCATTAAGAATTTCTAGAATGTCATCTTTTGGAGTATCATCCAGAACTACATAATCATCTTCTTTCTTGTCATGTTGTTAAAACAAATCTTTGTATAACACTTTCTCATTGAGTATGACATCCCTGCTTCTTATAATTTTACAATATTTAAAATCCCAAAGTCTCTAACCAAATTCATTAAATCCATATCCAAAAAATACACATTTCTTTGACTTAACTTCCAGCTTGGTTCTATTTTCAGAATCTATATGAGCAAATGCTTCACAATTGGAGGTTCTGAGAAAAGAATAACTCACCTTCTTGCCAGTCCATGCTTCGTTTGGAATACCACAACCCAAAGGAGTAGAGGGACCTCTATTAATGAAATATATAATAGTATTGATAGCCTCTACCCACATGTGTAAGGGAAACCCTGCATGTAGCCTCGTGCTCCTTGCATGCTCCATTATAGTCTCGTCCATGCACTTAGCCACTCCATTTTCCTGTAGAGTCCTTGGAACAGTTGTATGTCTACGAATACCATTACTAGAGTAATAATCTTCAAATCCATGATTGTAATACTCATTGTCATTATCAGTTCTAACATATTTTAATTTCTTTCCAATCTCATTTTCAACCAAGCATTTCTATTTCTTAAAAGTTTGAAATACATCATATTTCTATCTAAGGAAATAAACCCATACTTTTCTAGTTGCATATCAATATATGTAATATAATAATGAGATCCACCAAGGGAAGATACCTGAGCCAGTCCCCATACATCTGTATTCACAAGCTCTAATCTCTTACTTTTATTTTTCTTCCTAGTCTTCACAAAACTCACTTTCTTTTATTTTCCATACACACAACTTTCACAAAAATTTATATTGACACATTTTAGACCTAGTAAAACTTGCTTTGAATGAAGTAATTTCATATTTTTTTACTCATGTTCCCAAGTCTATTGTGCCATAGTGTTGTATCAAAATCTATAATAGCTATTTGTTCTCCTTGGTCAACTACAACAACTATTTCTGAACATTCATTTTTCTCAAAAATAATTAAAGTAGAAGGAACAATATGACCTGTATAAGGATTTAAGGTGCCTACTTTCACACCTTTTTCTAGTACACAAGAACCTTTTGAAACTTTCCAATTTTTATCATTAAAAGTAACTACACAACCCTCATTACTGAGTTGTCCTGCTGAAATCAAATTCCTACTCAGGCTTGAAACATGTCTTACCTCATGTAGTAGCCAATGATTCCAATTCTACAACTTAATCTGAACTTTTCCCTTTCCAAAAATCTGACAAGGTTCATTATTCCCCAAATAAACAAGCCCAAAATCTCCTTGGACATAATCAATAAAATAACCTCTATGAGCTGTAGCATGAAATGAAGCACTCGAATCTAAAAACCATGAATCATCAATACTTTCTAAAGATAGAAGCAAAGCATCCTTTTTAGATTTTTTAATTACCACATTTTCCTCCTTGTTCCTTTCTAGTTTATTTCCTTCATTTTTCTTTCGAGTCCAAAATTATTTCTTCTTATGCCCTATTTTATCACAATACCAACAATCTCTTTGTCCTCTAGATTGAGACCTCTTCCCCTTTGACTTTCCTCTTGATTTCCATGATTTTTGGAATTATTTCCTCTCTCTGTTATTTTGCCTTTGCTTTGTGCATTCAAAGCACTTCCTGATTAGATCCACCTAAGATTTTTCTATGAGCTTCCTCACCTAAAGCAACACTGATCACACCATCATATTTGAGGGTATTAGATCTAGAAATAGAATTACTCACAGTCATTACCAAGCCATTCCATCTTTCAGGCAAATAACGCAAAATCAGGAGAGTCCTGATTTCTTTATCAAAATTAATACCCATAGAAGATAACTAACTAGGAATAGTATTAATCTCATTTAAATGATCTACAACAAATCAACCTTCTACCATTTTCATATTAAATAAATGCTTCACGAGAAATACCTTATTTCAAGTGGAGGCCTTTCCATACAATTTTTTTGGGGTTCTCATCAACTCTTCCATCGTCCTCTCTTTTGTAATGTTAAATGTCACTGATGGTGCCAGACATAACTGAATTCTTCCAAGTTCCTTTTTGTCTAAAATCTCTCATTCCTCATTTTTCATAGTTCCCTAGTTTTTATTATCTCCTTGCAATGGCTTCCATAAATCCTTCTGAAAGAGATAGTACTCCATTTGCATCTTCCATAACTGAAAGTTTTACCCATTAAACTTGTCAACCTTTAACTTACCCTCATCTACCATCACTCACACTCAGCCATAAGACTCCCACTCAACTGTGAGACCTTCTTGCACAGGATCGCTAAAAAAAATGATGACAATCTAGCTTAAAAAATTGATAACTAGCTGGCTCTGATATGACTTGTTAGGATTAATCTTAGACAGAAATAACAATTACATGCAAATATAACCAATATTAGAAAATAATAGATCACACATAAGAGAACAAAAGACACTAAGATTTAACGTGGTTCACCCAATCCCTAGGCTACCTCAACCAATAACAAGTCCAATATTATTATTATCTAGTGATTATAACCTAATTAGAATTTGTAATCTCTTATAGCTCAATACCACTGCAAAAAAAAATTTTACATCACACATTATGAAAATCATTGACCCCAAGCCTTTTTATGCAATCTTTTTTTTGCTTACAAAATTAGGGCTAGAATTTAAAAAAATTAGTAGTTGACACCTTTTACAATATAAGGTCATTTTTGGCTTTGGGGGTAGTGCCCTTAAAAACCCCCATGAGGACATTGCCCCTCGAACCCACTTTGCATTTTGAGTGAGAGTGCACCTAGGGTGCTACCTCTTAATCTCATCATGGGGGCGTTTCCCATAAACCCTTGTAGAAATAATATGGGGAGGAAATCATGCCAAATAAAACTTCAAGTCTGATTAGGCTCCACATCACAACAATATTTTCATAAAAGAATCTCTCACTCTCAACATAAACTGAGGAGAAGATTTCCTATAAATTGAGGAATTAAATATGTATTCTATGCAATTATTTTGATGTAATCATATATGATATTGGTGCTCTCATTCAAAGTGTAGTTATTCTTTCCTGAGTGTGTTATATTTTGTGAATGTATGTCATTGAGTGTAATGGAGCCAATAGTTTTATTGTGTTATTTTGATTGAGGGATATTTTAGTTCTAGTGTTTGATACTTGTTTACAAATTCCATTGATGTACTTAGTTGGGGAAGAGATCACCTTATTGTTCTTACATAGATTTTTTTGTCTCACATGAGCACACTTTTTGTGGCCTTGTGATCTAATGTAATGCCCCACTAAGGGGTCCAAAAGAATTAACCTAAAGTTTACTAAGTTTGCCAAAATTTCTTTTTTGAAGTAAGAAAGTATAACATACACATCAAACACATAGTAGTGGAAGCAATAACATGTAATCATCAACAAACATACATAACAAGTTACATTCCTTAAAGATCCCAAGACATTGAGTCACATTTAAATTTAATTAATTCTAAGCCTAATAACTACCATATCCATATGAAAGAATAATGAAAAGTCTAATGTCCATAATATACATTTGTTCTGAATGTCTCTTGGGAAATTAATTCAAAATGCTAATTCATTCACTATACATGTCACAGGGTATGAAAGGCTTAAAATAATATACATATGTAAAAATAGAAATACATCATCCTCTTTGGATCCATGATGCAAATGCAATATAGTAAAATAAATAAAATCATCCACTATACATGATACATCTGTTGGATACAATTGTTCAATTATGTGTTGTGTTTGATGTCACACAAATGTCATATCAGCCATCAGACAAAGTCTACTGAGCTCAGATAGTCAGCAAGGCAAAGGACAAAGTCTACCTAGCTCAGATGGTCAGCAAGACAAAGGACAAAGTCTACCGAGCTCAGATGGTCAGCAAGGCAAAAGACAATGTCTATTGAGCCCAGAAGGTTAGTGAAGAAAAATTGCAGTGTATACCGAGTAGATAGTTGTTATCGATCTATCAAGGTTAATCAAAGAAATTTAGTTGTTACCGATCTCACTCGATCACCAAAGGAAATGTGCCAGAAGTAGTTCTTACCAAGCTCTCATGGACAGAAAAGGAATTCAATTCTTACCAAGTAAACTCGGTAGCCAAAGGATTTTGTAGATGATGCAATGTTAACTAAGTTAAGACGGTTAACTTAGGAAATCTCTAGAAGTAGTATTTACTGAGCAGGGTTGGCCAGTGAAGGATTTCATTATTTTATGAAATAATATTTATTTGTAGCCAATTGATGTATGGATTATTGATAAATGTAACATGAGAATGAGCCAACTTGATAATCTGGATGGTATAAATAAGAGGTCAAGTTGGAAATTCTAAGTGTGGAAGTGGAAGTGGAATTGATGTGATATGAGAACTAATTATTGTGGAAGCGAATTTGAAGGATGATCAGAGATCATTGAGGAGCAAAAAGACCATATTTGATCAAGGAGGATCTAATGATGTAGAATAGAGACTTATAATCAAAAAATTTAGCTGCATCTTGTTTAGGTCAATTCATTTTTGCTTTCTAACAATTATAGTAGTGATTTGAAATCTCTTAATAGAGTTGGTTTAATAGCCATTTTGTAAATCCTCTAACAAGGTGATAGTTTAGTTGAATTGTTTTAAAGACCTCTAGCAAGGCCACTCCTAATAGGGTGATCAAAATCCTCTAATAGGGTCACACCTAATAGTGTGTATTCTAACCTTTAATAGGGTTGGCTCCTAACAGAGCTCACTTCAGAACAGTGAAAATTGGTAACTAGTTACTTGATGGTTCTTCCCATATTGGGTTTCCATGTTAAATCTAGTGTCTCTTGTATTCATTTTATTTTCAATTGCATGCATGATTGCTTGAAGATAAGTAATAGTTTAATTTACGGAGTTACAACATTTTTGTTATGTTTATCGAATATCAACAGTAACTAGATCTTTAAGACATCTAAGGGATCTAAGGATTAATTTTTGTGAGTAACTGATTCACCTCCCCTATCAGTTACTCTATATTTAATCCCAACAATTAGTATCAAAGCTTTTGGTGCTTATAAGAAAATATTTCAAGGATCCAAGCCAAAGATTAGGATTTCTTACAAGAGGGAAGTTCCAAGACTTAATAGGGACAACTTCTCAGCATGGCAAGGATTGATGAAACTTCATTTGGCTTCTATTGGTGATTCAGGACTAAAGTATCTTGATGAAAAATATGAAGAACCTACTGGAACATTATCTGTCAATGATATTGTTGAAAAGAAGACTCACAATAACATGATGATAGATATAGCATCTTCTTTGAGTTATGAATAATTTGATGACATCAAAGATTGCAAAATTGCCTTTGAAAGATGGAACACGATGAAAGAGATCTATAGAGGAGATGATAATGTGAGAAGAGTCAAAGAAAAAATTTTAAGAGGTCAATTTGATCAAATGAGGATGAGAGAAGATGAAAAAATTGCAAATTATGTTAAAAGAGTCAAAGCATGTGTTAGTGCAATCAAAGCAGCTGGTGGAGATATCAAGGAGGAGACAGTTATAAGTAAAGTTCTTAGAACTCGACTTCCTATCTATGCAATCAAAGTCTTTCTAATTCAAGAAAGAAGATGCGAAGCAAATCATAAGATAAATTTAGAAGCCATAGTTGGAAGATTGATTGCATTTGAGCTAGACAACTATGATAATTATGTTCTAGATGCCAAGAACATTGAATCAGCATTTGAAGTCAAGCTTTCACTCAAAGAAAAAGGGAAGAAGACAAAGGATCCATAGTCAAATAGTGATGAAGAATTAGACAAAAGTTTAGACAGTGATATTGAGGTGGTTGAAGCTCTACAAGCAAGGAGATATTCAAGAGGCAAAGGAAAATACAAAGGTAAGCTTCCTCTAATCTGTTTTTCTTGTGAAAAAATTGGACATATTGCTACTAGGTGCCCAAATAAGCAGAACAAGGATTAGAAAAAAAGGTCACAATTACAATGGCAAGAAAGACTTCAAATCATTCAAGGATAAAGGTAAGAAACCATGTTTTATGGATAAAGATTTTAATGATTTTGATGATGAAGAAAATGATGAAATTGCCTACATTGCTATGAAAGATGAGTCTAATAATGATGAAGAAATGCCACTCATTTCTCACATGAGAAGAAATGATACATGGATTATAGATAGTGGTTGTTCTCATCACATGACTAGTGATAAAACTAAGTTTGAACACTTTGAAGATTATGATGGTGGCAATGTAAGATTTGGTAACAATGAACCTTGTTGCATAAAAAGAAAAGAAAGAATCTCATTGACCAAGGAACTTGTATATGATAATGCATATTGGGTAGAAGGACTAAAGCACAATCTGTTGAGTGTAGCACAACTACTCAATAATGGATTTAAAGTAGAATTCATGAAAGGAAAGGAAAGACTGTTGAATGAAAAAGGTAAGTTGATTGGATCAGGCACTCAAACATAAGGTTACTTATTTTATCTTAAACTTGGTGAATGTTCATGTTTTATTGCTCAAATTGAAGAGAGTTGGTTATGGCATAGGAGGTTATGTCATGTAAACTTTGACAACTTGATAAAAATCAATAAATTCAGGAAAGTAAGAGGCATTCCTAACATAAAGAAACTTGAGGTTGGTCTATGCAAGAATTGTCAAATTGGTAAATTGGAAAAGACTAGTTTTAAAAGAAAGAACTATCAAACTGAAGAAGTTCTAGAAGTTGTGCATACTAATTTTTGTGGACCTATCGGTATTGAAAGTTATACTAGTGAAAAACTTTTCATTCTTTTTGTTGATGATTATTCAAGAATGATGACTATCATGTACCTAAGAGAGAAATCAAAAGAATTTGAAAAGCTCAAATGGTATTTGGCCAGAGTAGAAAAGGAAATAGGAAAAAGACTCAAATGCTTAAGGTCTAATAGAGATGGAGAATTCATTTCACATGAATTCAATAACTTTTTCATTGAAAGGGGAATCAAAAGACAAGTTTCAACACCTAGAACTCCTGAACAAAATGGAATAGTAGAAAGAAGGAATGGGTCTATCATGGACTATGCAAGAACCTTAATGATTGAGAAAAACATTGCTATGAAATACTAGAAGGAAGCTATCGGCACTGCAGTTCATACCTTGAATCGAGTACAACTGAAAAAAGATTTATTCAAAACCCCCTATGAGTTATGGTATGGCTACAAACCCAATGTAAGTTACCTAAAAGTATTTGGGATACTTTTGCAAAAGTAAAGCATATAGATGTTTGAACTTATCTACTCACAAAGTCATAGAAAGTGCACATGTGAAAGTTGATGAGTTTGTAGAAAGAACAAAAGAAGAAAGCAAAAGAGAACCTAAAGACTACAAGAGATTTGTTTACATTGAGCCTAATACAATGCCAAATACAACTGTCAATTAGGAATCTTCAACTCCCGAGTCTTCATTAACTGATTCATAGGAGGTCCAAACCAATTCAATACCTATCGAGTTGCAAGAACCTGAGTTGCAAGTAGAAGCTACCGAGTCAGTATCTACCAAGCCTAAGCAACCAAAATCAAAACCAGAAATTGAAGCACAAAAGGTTAACAAAGCAAGTCACCTAAAAAGAAAGGAGCCTATGTTAGCTAAGTATGTCAGGAAACATCATGCACCAGATCAGATCATTGGAGACAAATCAGAAGGAACAATGACAAGAAGTAAGTTGAAAGACACTTGTTTACTTACAGATTTTGAACCTAGAAATGTCAAAGATGCACTAGACAATGAAATTTGGATTGAAGCTATGAATGAACAAATAGAACAAAGAGAGAGAGAAAAATGGACTCTTGTATCTAGACCCAAAGATAAGAATGTGATTGGAACTAAGTGGGTATTCAGAAATAAGCTAAATGAAGATGGTAAGGTATCAAGGAACAAAGCTAGATTGGTATGCAAAGGATACTCTCAAGAAGAAGGTGTAGACTTTGGAGAAACTTTTTCTCCTGTTGCAAGATTGTAAGGTGTCAAACCCTTACTTGCATATGCTGCATACAAAGGATTCAAAGTTTATCAGATGGATGTCAAATCAACATTTCTCAATGGCATATTAGATGAAGAAGTTTACATTGAACAACCTGAAGGTTCTGTTGATCCAGACAAGAAGAACATGGTTTGTAAATTGCATAAAGCATTGTATGCTCTAAAACAAGCACCCAGAGCATGAAATGAAACACTGCATAACTATCTTATTCAGATTGGTTTCCAAAGAACTAATGATTATAGTAGTTTGTATATAAAGGAAGGACCAGATAATAAGATTATTTTGGCAAAAATATTTGTAGATGATACTTTGTTCACAGGAAATGATGATCTTTGCAAATAATTTTCAGAACAAATGAAAAAGAAATTTGAAATTTCAATGTTTGGAGAAATCAAATTCTTTGTTGGTCTTCAAATTCATCAAAGTAAGAATGGTATCTACATTACTCAATCTAAATACATTAAGGAGATACTGAAATTTTTTTGTATGGAAGACTGCAAACTAGTTCAGACTCCTATGTGTACTAGATTAAAACTTACTAAAGATGATGAATCAAAGGAAGTAGATCAAACATTGCATAGATCTATGATTGAAAAATTGCAATATGTGGTGCACACAGGGCTGGACATTGCCCTTGCAATAAGAGTTGTAGCAAGATTCTCAACAAAACCAAAAGAAAACCACATGATGGTAATCAAAAGGATCGTGAGATACTTAAAAGGAACTGAAGATTATGGATTATGGTATAAACTTGGAGGAAATTTGAATTTAAAGGTGTTCACTAATGCAGATTGGGCAAGGAATGTTGATGATAGAAAGAGCACAAGTGGAGGAGATTTCTTTCTTGCAAAAAGGTTAGTTTTTTGAACAAGAAAAAAGCAGAATTGTACATCCCAGTCCATAGTAGAGGTTGAATATGTTGTAGCAGTAGTAAACTGCTCAAACATTGTGTGGTTCAAACCATTATTAGAAGGTATGAAGCAAGAAATAAAAGAACATGTTATTATGTTTTGTGATAACACAAGTGCAATTAATATCTCCAAGAATCCAGTGATGCATTCAAAAACCAAGCATATTGCCATAAAGTATCACTTTGTTAGAGAATTGGTACAAGAAAAGGAAATCAGATTGGAATATGTCCATACAAAGGAACAAATTGCTAACATATTCACAAAGCCTTTACCTAAGGATGCATTCTTGTATCTAAGAGGTAAGTTAGGGGTCATTCTCCTATTTGAAGCTCACTAAAATACAGTCTTAGTGATACATCAATAGGAATAGAATTGAAGATCTATCAGTTGATGCAAGCAAACCAATGAAAACATTACATATGAATCAATACATAAGGTACAATGCTATTCAGTTGATTTGTGTTGTTTTTGGCATGTGCTATCAAAGAGGGAGAGTATACTATCATGTCTTTCTAAAATTTGAAAAATAATAAGATTTTGTGTAAGAGGGAGATATTATTATGAAAGAGGGAGTTTATTGTGTTTGAAGAAGAAAGTGAAGTATTCTATCAGTATAGACTTGTTTTCAAATTTCATTCTGTTATGACATGTTGTGTTGCCATCAATGTCGAAGAGGGAGATTTTTGGATACAATTGTTTAATTGTGTGTTGTCTTTGACGTCACACAAATTTCATATTAGTCATCAAACAAAGTCTATTGAGCTCAGATGGTCAGCAAGGCAAAGGACAGAGCCTACTGAGCTCAAATGGTCAGCAAGGAAAAGGATAGAGTCTGCTTAGCTCAGATGGTCAACAAGGAAAAAGATAGTGTCTACCAAGCCCAGAAGGTTAGTAAAGAAAATTTACAGTGTCTACCAAGAAGATAGTTGTTCCTGAGCTTTCAAGTTTTATCAAAGAAGTTTAGTTGTTACTGAGATCACTTGGTCATCAAAGGAAATGTGGTAGAAGTAGTTATTAGCGAGCTCTCATGCATAGAAAAGGAATTCAGTTCTTATAGAGTAAACTTAGTAGCCAAAGGATTTTGCAGATGATGCAATGTTAATCAAGTTAAGATGGTTAACTCAAGAAATCTTTGGAAGCGGTATTTATCGAGTAGGGTCAGCCAGTGAAGGATTTCATTGTTTTATGAAATAATGTTTTTTTTTTAAAGCAATATTTGTAGCCAACTGATGTATGGATTATTGGTAAATGTAACATGAGAAAGATCCGACTTGATAATCTAAATGGTATAAATAAGAGGTCAAGTTGCAAATTCTAAGTGTGGAAGTGGAAGTGGAATTGATGTGATATGAGGACTAATTATTGTGGAAGCAAATTTGAAGGATGATCAGAGATCATTGAGGAGCAGTAAAGCCATATTTGATCAAGGAGGATCTAATGCTGTAGAATAGAGAACTATAATTAGAAAATTTAGTTGCATCTTGTTCAGGTCAATTCATTGTTGCTTTCTAACAATTGTAGCAGTGATTTCAAATCTCTTAACATAGTTGGTTTAACAACCATTTGGTAAATCCTCTAACAAGGTGACAGTTCAGTTGAATTGTTCTAAAGACCTCTAGTAAGGCCACTGCTAATAGGGTGATCAAAATCCTCTAATAGGGTCACACCTAATAGTGTGTATTGTAACCTTTAACATAGTTGGCTCCTAATAAGGCTCACTTCAGAAGAGTAAAAATTGGTAACTAGTTACTTGGTGATTTTTCCCATATTGGGTTTCCACGTTAAATATGATATCTCTTGTGTTTATTTTATTTTCAATTGCATGCATGATTGCTTGAAGATAAGTAATAGTTCAATTTACCAAGTTATAACATTTTTGTTATGTTTATCGAGTATCAACAGTAACTAGCTTTAAGACATCTAAGGGATCTAAGGATTAATTTTTGTGAGTAACGGATTCACCTCCCCTCCCAGTTACTCTATCTTTAATCCCAACAACAACAACACATCAAAAAGATATAACATCCATCATAAAATATAACCATCCATCATAATGATCCATTAATAGAATGAAGGTAAATGCCAACAAAGAATGTTCCATCCATGGTGACTACGGATGGATCTCAATGTTAAGAGTGAAAATGCACTACCACCCGATGGTGTGGAACCTAAATGGCCCACTCCCATTGCGCTAAGGAGATAGTCTTAAGTCCCAAATAGAAAATCAAAACACATAACACAAGTACTCTCTAAGTCTAGGAAATTCTAAAAGTATACTAACTCAAAGGTTCCAACACATAGATCAACATCTAGACCCAGAGGCACACAAAGACACGTAGGAATCTACTATATAAGTGGGCAAGTTTCATCGCATGAATCATGTTTGAAGTTACCCAAGAAATCCCTTAGGAATCTGAAGTCCCTAGTGATGCCTGCAGCCACTACGATCCTCTCATACTGATGAGGCATACTATGGAATGCAAGGTCATAACCAAGCGTTCTCTCTACTCCCATCCTAGTCTGTACTAGCACTCAAGGCATGAGCAAGAACATACAATTAATCTTGTTAGGTTCATTTTACTCTCATTTAGTGTAAATGTTATCACTTATTAAAACAACTTACAATGATTTAGCTTAGCAGCCACTTAGGGCCCCAGTCCCCATCGGAAGCCACTTCCCAACACTACATATAGATTACCTACCCTAAGCTCATAAATCACAAATCAAAGAATCGTAGTAAAATCACTTCAGTCATATACACAAGTGACTAGAAAGCATCGAAAGATAATCATAATAATCACATCAATTTTCCATGAGCAATTGCAAAGCATCAATTCATAAATCTCACTATCCATCGATTCTCCAATGAGCAACTGGAAAGTATCCCACAATATCCATTGATTCTCAATGAGCAACCATAAATCATCCCAAAATAATACTAATTGAAGACTCCAAAATGGTCAAGTTAAACATGTCACAACATGACATCATCAAGATCAAATCATCCAAAACACCTCAATCCTCTCAAAGTGACTGGGAGACAAATCAAATATAACTGATCAATGACTCAAAAATGGTTAATTCAGGTATCTCATAAACATACACCTCAGCTTCACACAAGGAAACTAGAAAGCAATAACAAACAGTAAGTACAACATGTCATAGAGCATACTAATCACATTACCATGGTTGGGTATGAAAAGATCGAGTTATGACATCACAAATACATAACCCCCAAGCCTCTGGTAAAAGTCCTAAACTAGTCAAACTAGGACAACCCCAAAACCCTAGAACATAGACAATACATAGAAAACATAGTAGTTTCACAGTTTGGTTTAGTCTTGAAAAACACATAGTTCTACTTTATAGTAAAGTTTCAATTTCCATTTTGATGTATAGTTTAAGTGGATGAAACTCATAGTTAATCCTTGCGAAATAACTTGTTCTTTCATTTCCATTTTATTTTAATAATAGTTTAATTAAGTAATCTAAATGAACTTTGTTTAAAATTTAATAATCTTTCTCTACTCTTCAAATACATAATAATAATAATTAATTAAAACCTTTTCATTAAATATTATTTACTTCTTAATAACTTATTTTACATTAATAATAAAATAATCATTATTCTAATAATTAAACTTTAATCATATTAACCAAATCTTAATAAATTAATCATCATAAAAATAATCTATATGATATTAATTAAATATTTATTAATTTAACATATTTATTAAATTAACATCATTAATAAATGATAATGAAGTTAATATTAATACATATTAATAAAGCTTAATAAAAAATAATGAAATTTTTATTAAAATTCATTAACAATAAATTATTATATTATAACTTATTAATAAATTGTTATTAAATTGAAATTAAATATTAATAATTCTATATATATATCTATATATATATAACATACCTTTCGCAATGAAATAAAAGGTCGTCATCCTTGTTGTGCGGCTACCTACATTGCCCCAGGCTTGGCTACTGCCACCGACAGCAGTATTTACTAGTGCCGCATGCAGCAGTCAGCCTGCTTGCATGTACAGCAACAGGTGAGGTGGTGGGGTGGTTATATTTTTTATATAAGGGGTTATTATATGTAAAATTCAATTTAAACAACTACCCCCAATACATAATGTTCTACAAATTATATATATATATATATACATTTTAAAATGTATTTTGTTATAAGTTAAATTATAATTTAAATTCGAAAATAAATATGGTTTCAATTTTATATATATATATATATATATATATATATATATATATATATATATATATATATATATATATATATATACATATACGTACATGTGTGTGTGTGTGTGTGTGTGTGTGTGTACACACACACACACACACACACACACACAGAGATATATATATAATTTGATTTCCACATCACTTTGATAGAGGAAATAACATTAACCATTTGAATTTTCAATCTAGGATTTACAGATGAAATCGAAATCTCAGCACAAGATTTAGAACGAAGAATTTATACATTCATACAATGAAATTTGAGAAGAACAGTTCTTACAACCATGAAGTAGACATGAATATCAAATTGCATAATTGAATCAGTGATTAAAACACAAGACCCTACCTCAACCTGATGCTAACATGCAACCACCCGAGAATTATGAGAAGATTTGCGTCCAAAATTTTGTGTCCAAATTCGTCTGTCTAATTCCTCTCCAAAATCTTTCGACCCTCAGAAAAGAACTCACAATTGATAATAAGGAGTTCTCTCCTCAAATCGGGGCACTAATTGTGCATTTACCCAAGAGGACTCCTTGCTCACCAGAGTTAACTCTAAAATTAACTTTTATTAATCTTTCTTTTATATTTTGATGCACGTTATGTGAATTATTAAATTACTTTATTTAATTTTCACTTGACCTCTATTTTTAATTTCTTTATTTCTTTTAATCCCATGTGAACTTTATGAAATTAAAATAACATTATTATTTTCACTTATTTTATCTTTGAATTATTTTCTTTTTATTTAACCTCATGCGTAAATTATGCGAACTAGAATTTTTTTTAATTAATTTAATATATTTTCACTTCTTGATTCATTTTCGAAACTTAAATGATAAAATATTTATTAACTCAAATAATAATAATATTTAGCATTTATTTAAAAATGAACTCTATATATATTATTATTGAAATAAATATTATCACATTCTAAAATTATCCTGATAACTTTTATCATCAAATTTAATTCTTCTTATTTAATTAATTTCTCAATTAATTAAATATAATTAAACATTAAAATCTCATTGTTATTTTCCATTAAATCAAATCATTAATTTAATCTTTTAATTAGACTTAATTAATAGAAAATACACCAAAGACTCATAAAGCAACATAGGAAAACCCATCATAGAAAAACACATACAAAATCAAACTAAATGATTATAATCATGAATTAAAGTCATTTGATGCATTCGAAGGGTACATGACTTAGATACTTGTCCTAATTGTCAATTAGGAAAAATGGCTTAAAGGTTTAGGATTTGGACTTAAGAATTTATCTCCCCTCTCTTACCATTGAGATAATGCAATAGGGTACACTCATCCTTGCAATTTAAGGAAGTCAATACCTAGTACCTACAACCTGCATAAAATCCACGTATGTACATACACAATAATCTAAGCTAAACAGGCAATGGCAAGAAGTGGTGCATCATGTAGATCCCAACTGGCAAGTAACTATGACTCCCTTTCTTAACCATATCAGAAACACCATACATAAAGAAACAAACAGACACACCATACGCATGCAGTATGGGGTAAGTGTCCATAAGAAAACACATATGATAATAAACCATCTAACTAATCATCATCAATAACTAAAATCACTTGGATAATCATCATACATACATGAAATATAGAGTGCCAAGTGATCTCATCATATAATAAACTGGATTTGAAACAATATCTAATAATCTCAAAACAATGCTAGTAATCATAAAACATAAAACTGGCCTAAAAGATTTTGGCAATGATAATTGAAATGCGACTTAGGGGTAGGCACTACATCTAATGAAAAGTGAAACATCTTTCGATTACTAAATTCCCATCGACGATTGCATCAATGGAATTGAGAAAGTGTTGCTTCTATTTTCATTGGTTACCTACTGATCATTTCAAAGGCTTAACTTGTAGACATGTTGTTCTTATAGCTTATGTCCATTACAAATTTACTTTTTAAGTCATTTTCCTAAACTTCTTGTTATGTTATCCTCGTTATTTGATTTTACAAACACTTGGTTAGTTTAGGAATTCATATAGTTGCACAATTAAAATTGCATTCATTATAAATAGAAAAATACTAAAATATATTTCTTTTTGTATGGTTATTCTTTTGAGATAGCAAACAGATTCAACATCTTATCCAAATTTGGTTAGAACTGGCAAAGGCCTCCTTCTGAACACTCATATTTATCTTCTACTGAATAGATTCCAATAGGTCACAAGATCACTCAAAACCTTGGAATTCATCAAAGATTTGCCTTTCAAGAGAGGAGTTCAAAAGGATTCCCATTGTTAAGCATTGTGCAAAATGACAGCTCAACACATATATCTAAACACCTTCTTCATGCCTATAGTGATCATTACTTTTGCACTATCTATTGTGGGCCTTCTTGACATGACTCCTTGTTCTAGTAATTCTTAAGAGTTATTTCCTTGGTATTAGTGCATGGAGGAGGAATGGCTATATTTACAAGTAAGTCTTTATCTTTTTTCTCCACTATGAAGGCCAGTGTTCATGCATCACCTGTAGATGGCTCGGGTTTCTTAAGTGATTTCACTAATTCTTTCATTCCCTCCTTGATTGTGAGGTTCTGCTACCTTTTTTGGTAGAACATGACTTCTCTCTTCAACCATGTCATTGTGGTGCCCATGGGGGACATGTATTCAGCTAAAGAAGTTGTTTCCACTATAGGCCCCTTCCCTTTACTAGTCCTCTCTAGAGTCTTTTCTCATTGAGAAAGATCTACAATTTGAGTCTCTATATTTGATTGGGCTAAGGTCCTAGCCTCCATATTATGAGGAGTATTTTAAGGCTCTTTAGTTGTTTTCCCTTCCTCTAATACTTCATTAACATGCAGTTGTTGGGGCTCTCTTCCTCTATCACTTGTTCTTCAGTTTATACGGCCTAAGAAAGTGGAATCACTAAGCCTTTGTCCAAAAATGTTAAGTCCTAAAATGGTGGCAGCAGAATGTCTAAAGGTCCTTGAGGCAGAGGTGACATTTGATTCTAGTCCTCTCTTAGGGATTCATTCATGGGAGTATCACTTATGTTTTCTCCCACCAAAATCATACCCACTATCATGAAAACAAGATCAGAGAGATTGAAGATATCAATTTCTTTACCCTACATACCATCTATCTATTTTTTCTACTCATCATCTGATGTTGATATAGGAATAGGTTACTAAGGAGTAGATAGAGGCATAAGTTTTGGACTTCTTCTCTCCTCTTATGTCTCTCATTATGAGTGAGTCCTTTGACTTAAGGGGACATATTCAATATTTTCCCCTTCCTCTTCTTCTACATCATCTTCTAAGATTGTCTCAGAAACCTATGGCAATGGAGTGCTTTTCTTTTTCAATTTCCTTCTGCATGGTAGTATTTTCGTAGTTGATTCAATCCTTTCCCTTTTAGGAGCTAAGGGGGAGGTTTCTTCCTCTTGTGTGACTACTGGTAGCACCCTCCATTGTTTCTCCTCCCCTTATTGTACCTATTCTTCCTATACCTTCTCTTTTTGTAGAGGTGCTTGTGGCACTTGCTTGGGCTCTCAAGGTAGGACTTGAGCTTTAGGCTTAGCTTGAGGCTCTACTTTCTCAAGTTGTGCATATTCTTGTTCTAGCTCTTATTCCTGAGCCATCCACTTCTTCACCTTTGCAAGTGCCTTTTTCCTCTTATTTGTGCCCTTTTCTTCCTTGAAGTACTCAACCTTTCTCTCATGTTGATGTATCATTTCTAGACTCACTGAGGATTGAGAAGGGAAGGTTGGCACTATAACTAATGTGCCTTTTCTTTTGATTGGTCATACAATAGCTTACAGGGGGATAGCCTAAGGAACTAAATCCATTAAAAATGGCTTCTTTATCAATTCCTTTCTCAACTGGACTATATGTCTAGCCCTATGATTGATGTCAATATTTTTTATCTCTTCCAATCTTTGCATTCATTATCGGCTGATCATAGATCTTTTTGCTATTATATAAAGGATCCAAGATCTCTTTTGAATCCTTCTCCATAACCTTTTGCTAGATCTTTATTTTGAGCACCTTCTCTACTAGATATAGAGTTATCCTACAATAATCCCTGATCTAGATATCATAGTCATTTATTGCATTCCAATGATCTTCTAATGCATCCTTATGTGAAAACTACTTCCTTGCTAAATGTTGCACCTTTTCAATGTTGTCAAAATATGGGCAATGGGAGATGTACTCTTCAAGTGGATATTAGTCCTAATCAAAAGAAAAAATGATAATATCTTGTTTTTTCATGACTTCAGAAGCAACAATTGTGATGGGCCAGACCCATGTCTTCTTGTGTTGTCTTCTCACTTTGTCATATAGAGACGTGAGATGAATTTTTTAAACTAGATGTAGTATGCACTGACCTTTATGATCCTGGACACTACTTCTATTGAAATATTTTTTGCATAATCACATTCAATGAATATAATGATTGCAAATATGAAGTTGTCATACACCACCCTATATTCCAAACTATACTTTGGGAGTTTCTCCTTCACCAGTTTTGGATATACCACATAGGGCCAAGCATTAGCATCCTGCATGCTCCCCTTTCTACAAATTCCTTAGTAGTTCATGGTCCTTACCACCAGTAAGTACATCATGTATGATGCCAAATAGAATCTTGGATCGACTCTCATAGGTATGAGTTTCCCATGTAGATTATCATTGAGGATAGTAGCCTAGTCTATTGGAATCTTTGCAATACCTGATGGTATCAATAAAATGGACCATCCTGGTGTGAAGGTGTCCTACTACTAATAGTTCCATGACCCTCCACAAAAGCACAATTATGTGCCCAATATCAACCTTAATATAACCCTGGGTCATGTCCACTTTGTTGACTCTACAACCTACTGGTCTTCTATCTATTAGGAAGGAGGATTGAATTGCTTCTTTAGCTTCCTTTTCATTCTCCTGATACCACCTCTCTACTCTATCATATGTAATCTTCAACCAATGGTCTACCCTAGGAAGATGGAATACCTTCTCCATATTTCTTTGTTGGAGGTCCAAGACTATCTCTCCTATGACACTCTTGAAGACAATCTCTTCAGTCACATAGTCCTCTGCAAGAGCCATTATAAGTTCTAAAGACTAGATGGATGTAGGATGTGATGCCACATTCACTAGGCCTAACCAAATAAGTGACACCATTGTAGCTTGTTCTTTTGGTTTTATGCAGATGGTAAGGAATGTGTTCCAAGAAATATGGTTGAGCTTTACAACTTTGATCTTAGCATGCCCATCTTGAAACTAGGATTTCCTTAGTGCACCTTAGTACTTGAAAACAATGAGTTTTGGAGCTATCTTATTTTCACTAAAGAGGATGATGACACCATCTTATCTGCATAAGAGAGGAGACATTAGTTTGAAAAGCTAAGATTTGACCTAAAAAAACTCTAGTTGACCCTAAACTGATAAAAAAACCTAGTAGAAATCAAGTAAAATAGTCAAAATCTAGTCAATCCCCTATCAGCAAATTTCCTAATATGCATTTTGTTGCACCCTTATAGGTTAACCTATGACCCCTTTTAACACATTCGAACCAACCGAATGCGTCCCTAGGGGTCCTAGGTCCCATAGGGACATACATTGTCATGAATTGCATTGAAAAGGGTCATAGGTTAACCTATGACCTCTCTCGATGCTTTGGAACCAACCACATGTATCCCTAGGGGTCCTAGGGCCCTTAGGGACATACAATATCATAAAATGCATTGAGAGGGGTCATAGCTTAACCTATGACCCCTCTCAACACATTAGAACCAACCACATTTGTCCTAAAGGGCCCTAAGACTCCTAGGGACATAGGTTGTCATGAAATTCTCTCAATGCATTATAACCGACCAAATGCATCCCTAGGGGTCCTAGGGCCCCTAGGAACATATCTTGTCACTAAATGCATCAATAGTGGTGATAGGTTAACATATGACCCCTCTTGATGCATTGGAACCAACCAAATATGTCCCTAGGGGCCCTAGGACCCCTAGGGACATAGGTTTTTATGAAATGCATCAAGAGGGGTCACTGGTTAACCTACAACCCCTCTCGACACATTATAACCAACCAAATGCATCCCTAGGGGTCCTAGGGCCCCTAGGGAGATACATTGTCATGAAATGCGTCGATAGGGGTCATAGGTTAACCTATGACCCCTCTTGACACATTCAAACCAACAAAAAGTGTCCCTAGGGGCCCTATGATCCCTAGGGACATAGGTTGTGATTAAATGTATTGAGAGGGGTCATAGGTTAACCGATGACCCCTCTTGATGCATTATAACTATCCACATGCGTCCCTATGGGTCCTAAGGCCCCTAGGGACATACATTGTCATGAATTGCGTCTAGGGACCCTAGGACCCCTAGGGACGCATGTGGTGGGTTCCAATGCATCGAGAGGGGTCATAGGTAACCCCTCTCGATGCATTGGAACCCACCACATGCGTTCCTAGGGGTCTTAAGGCCCCTAAGGAGATACATTGACATGAATTACATCAAGAGGGGTCATAGGTTAACCTATGACCCATATTGACACATTAGAACCAATCACATGTGTCCCTAGGGGTCCTAGGGCCCCTAGGGACATATGTTGTCATGAAATGCATCAAGAGGGGTCATAGGTTAACCTATAACCCCTCTTGATGCATTAGAACCAACCAAAGGCATCCCTAGGGGCCCTCAGACCCCTAGAGACATAGGTTTTCATGAAATGCATCGAGAGGGGTCATAAGTTAATGCATTGGAACCAACCACTTGTGTCCCTAGGTGTCCTAGGGCCCCTAGGGACATACATTGTCATGAATTGCATCGAAAGGGGTCATAGGTTAACCTATGACCCTCTCAATGCATTGGAACCAACCACATGTGTCCCTAGGGGTCCTAGGGCCCCTAGGGACATATGTTCTGATGAAATGCATTGAGAGTGGTCATAGGTTAACCTATGACTCCTCTCGATGCATTATCATCAATGTAATGCATCATTAGGGGAGGGACATACATTGTCATTAAATGTGTCAAGAGGGGTCATAGGTTAACCTATGACCCCTCTCGACATATTGGAACCAACTGCAACCTACGACCCCTCTCGATGCATTCTGATCAATGAAATGCATCATTAGGGGAGGGATGTACATTGTCATAAAATGTGTCGAGAGGGGTCATAGGTTAATCGATGACCCCTCTTGACATATTGGAACCACCCGCATGTATCGCTAGGGGTCGTAGGACCCCTAGGGACATAGGTTGTCATGGAATGCCCCGAGAGTCATCATAGGTTAAGCTATGACCCCTCTTGACACATTATAACCAACCAAATGTGTCCCTAGCGGTCCTAGGACCCCTAGGGACATACATTGTCATGAAATATGTTGATAGGGGTCACAGGTTAACCTATGACACCTCTTGATGCATTAGAACCAACCAAATGCATCCCTAGGGGCCCTAGGACCCCTAGGGACATATGTTGTCATGAAATTCTTTAAAAGGTGTCATAGGTTAACCTATGACCCCTCTTGATGCATTAGTACGAAGCGCATGCATCCCTAGGGGTCCTAGGGCCCTTAGGGACATACATTATTATGAATAGCATTGAGAGGAGTGATAGGTTAACCTATGACCCCTCTTGATGCATTAGAACCAACCAAATGTGTCCCTAGGGGCCCTAGGTCCTCTAGGGACATAGGTTGTCATGAAATGCTTTGAGAGGTGTCATAGGTTAACCTATGACCCCTCTTGAGGCATTCGTACCAACTGCACGTGTCCCTAGGGGACCTAGGGCCCCTAAGGACATACATTGTCATGAATTGCATTGAGAGGGGTCATAGGTTGACCTATGACCCCTCTTGACACATTAGAATCAACCACATGCATCCCTAGGGGTCCTAGGGCCCCTAGGGACATACATTGTCATGAAATGCTTTGATAGAACCTATGACCCCTCTCGACGCATTTTAAAACCAATCAAATGGATCATAGATCATAATAATAATAACAATAATAATATATGTTGTTATATTCAATAATAATATAGTAAAATAATAATAATAATAATATAATAATCATATATATAAATAAATAAATAAATATATACATATATATTATATTTAGAAATAATAATAATAATAAAAGTATATAGTATTATATTAATTACATAGGTCATAATAATATTTAATACAAAACAATATCCTAAATAATATTACTCATTATACATTCCTCTTATTTCCCTCAAAAATTTTGGCGTGAATATTAGATATCCAATCTAAAATCAAATATCTGATTTATTATCGGGTATTTGATCTTAGATTAGATACTTGATCAAACTAGCGTGAGTTTCCTAAAATATTCCCTTTGACTACAGACCCGACAAGATCACTTTTTGTGGGCCATTTTCACAGGTTTTGGGAAAAGTCACATTTTGGGGCAGAAAAGATTTTTTAAAGTTTGATAATATATCATTAGGTTTCTGATATTGTCATCTAAATGGGGAGTTGTAGTTGTCAAAAGGATAAACACAAAAGGAAGGTATCCAATGAAGACATTGTAACATATAGGGAAAGGGACAAAGTAAATCACTGAAGGAAAATATAAGGTATGTTAAATGTGAGTCAAGTTGACAATAAATTAGTTGAAGGTGAAATCATAGATTCAAATAATGAATATGTGTAGTTGGGGAATGAAAATGTACCAATTGGTAATGATAATGTCAGGATTGAAAATTTAGAGAATGAAAATTTAGAGGATGAAATGCTACCAGGTCATAATGTAAATTGCATGATTGACCATGCCGAACATGACAATGCACAGGAACCTTACATATCTCCAAATTATAATTGACATGAATGTTCTAGAACACCAAAATGAATAATTGAAATTGATGAAATGATTATCACCAATTTGGAAGGGGAAAAATCAGAAAGAACCATTTGGTTATGGGCTTCAAGACTATATAAGATGTTTTTTGGCAACAAGATAGTGGTGGAGCAATATCAGCTTTTTATTCACTTATGAAAGATGCAAAAGTTGAGTCCTATGCTTTCCAATTTGAAGATTCATGTCAATAAAAAATTGGAAAGAAATGCCATTATTGTGAAGAATCTTTTTAGTGCTCTCAATAGCATTGGGAAAAATAGCAAGGAGAAGGATAAGAGAGCTGCTCGAAAGGTTATTACAACCTCTTTGGTAAGTCATCATTTGAGAAAGGGTAGATATATGAGACAAACTTGTATTGACTTGAACCTAAATCTTACTACTTTGAGAAGAGCACTTAGTAGACGAGAGAGAATTGATTATCCTCTTCAAAATGAAACATGGACTTTTGGTGGGAGACTTCCACATTTTGATAAAAAGCTATTTGATAATGTGAAGGAAGAAATTACATAATTTTGGCACTCTAGCTTAAGAGCATCACCCAATTCTAAAGATGTGTTAAAGTTGAGAATTGGCATTAGAGACTGCATGCCACATCCTAAACATTATTTGGAAGTAAGTCAAACTATGTTGTTCAAACAATTTAGAGAAAATCATCCAAGTCTTCATATATCACAAAGGTCTTTTGAATAGTTGAAGCCATTTTATTGTGAGCCACTTAAAATTTGAAATACATATTGTTGCAAATATCATGTCCAGTTTTCTATGCACCATGAACTATTACGGTCCATCCGTTCTACTTTGCATAGTAAAAAAATGTTGGAGAATTGTGGTGCTACTGAGCTTCCAAAATGATCAAGAGACTTGCTAATCAATTTTTATGTCATAGAGTTGATGGTTATTTCTTTTATGGAAATGCTTGTTTCAATGAGAAGTGTTTACAATGTGGTGGCTTATACAAGTTTGACACATGTTTCCATGAGGGGTGTGAACAAGATCTTGGAAAGAAAATAGTAAAAAAAAAAGGTATATAAAATGATAAAATAGACATTTGAAGAGTGTGGGTGAGGGCTCTAGATGTGAATTGGTTGCAAAAGAAATTAGTGGCTAGTTTTATTTCAGATTTCAAGGCAAATCTTTTCTACAAGTATGCAAGACATAGTCACGAGTCTTAGTGGTTGGATCAACAATTTAGAATGTGTAAAGAGACTTTTCTCATTGGCACTATCATATCAGTTGTTGACTTTACTGAGAACTACACATTGCAACCTCAAAATGAGACATAATCTCAGTATTGCAACTCTATTCAAATTGCTATTTTCATCTACATAACATATAGACATGCCGCTGATAGTTAGGAAGATAATAGGAAGATTATTAGAGAGTATCATTTTTATATGAGTGATAATAGATCTCACTCTCACGAGTTTGTACAACATTGTTTCGAGAATTATTTTGATTTCTTACAGGAGCATGCAATTGCTATGGATAGACATATCATTTGATCAGATAACTGTACAGGTCAATTCAAGAATGCTCGCATATTTTATTGGTTGTGTAAGATGCACGTAGAGAGGGGGTACCTCATATTTAGATTTTTTTTGAGTCTAACTATGGGAAAGGGGAACATGATGGAGTAGGGGCATGTGTAAAGATAGCTCTAGTTAAGGAGCAATTGAAGATTTCAGGAGTAGAGCTTCTTTATGCTTGTATTATTTTTTATTCATGTAGTTTAGCATTACCATAGGGCGGACTCTTGATTCAATGGTACATAGATTCTTTTGGTTGGTTCAAGAAGTGTCTATAGGTGATAGATCAGATTGTGCTATAGTAAGAGACTCATAAAAAATGCATTCATTCAAGAGCTCTGACTTTAGTACATGGACCATTTGGATACAAAAACTAGCTTTCTTTTTTCTTAGTTGTTTTCAATGTGATTAGGATCACTATGAGTCAAGTGAGTGGGTGGACACATGGGCTCCACATTATCTTACTCCATTTTCTATCATACCCTCTATTAGAAATGATGACATGGAAAGTTCACTTGAACATAACCATCTATCAAATCTTCTTCAACCAGGACATGTCTTTGCATTGGTTGCACCATAGGGGAATGATGAGAAATCCAATTATTGGTTATCACATTGTGTAAGAGGTAAACAAAAGCTTTCACAACTGATCATAGATGATGATGGATTCACATATCCTACTAGTTTAGTGGTTCTCATTGTAACATGGTTGTAGACATACATTCTTAGAAGGAATGGAATTCTTGCATTCAAAGACTATTAAAAGCATAAAATAATTCTCATATATTTGCATCTTAGTATAGCAAAAAATATAAAGTTGTTAAAGCATCAAGGAAGACAAAAAGTAAAATATTTTTTTACTATTATTAATGTTAATCATGAATTCATGTTGAAGACCCTAAAATAGAGAGAGGACCCTACTGGAACACTCGACTAGGTATATTTACTTCTTATGTTATTTTCTTTATAATGATTCAATGAATCAATGATTATCTTTTTTAATACAATAAGTTACTAATTTTTTTTATGATATTGGATGTAGGTATATCATGAGGAGTAGCCATGCATGAAGATAAAAAATCTATAAAAGGAGAAAAATGAAAAAAAATCTATTCTATTTTTGACACTACAATTTTTTATAATACTTTTATTAATACTATGATTTTTGACACTACAGTTTTTGACACAATGATTTTTGGTAGTTGTGTATTGATGTAATAATGATGAAACACTTGATATATTGTAAATGTGAACTTGTTGATTCAATGTAAGAAACAAAGATGATTTTACTTAATGCAATTTATGTGGTGGGACCTAAAAAATGATGATTTTAATACATATTAACACCAAAGTTGCATTGTGCGAAGTGCTAAAAACTTGAGAGAGGTAAAAAATAATGTTTTTTCTTTTAATGCTAACCCTATTGATAGCCTTTTTTTGGATGTAGAGATCCTCCTTTGTCTATGGCCACCCCATACTAAGGAATCTCCAAGGTGCTCTAAGTGTGTTTTGAGATCAATCTTCTAAGGGTCATAACTCGGAGCTCATGAGAACTATCGATGAAACGTCAAATTCTACAAGACATTGATTGCTAGAAATGCTTTAGAATAACTAAGAGGGGGGGGGAGGGTTTTGAATCAGTTATTCAAGGTCCAAATATCCAAAATTAAAACATTTTCATTAAATGTACTGAGCCTGATTACAATAAACAACTTATCTTGTATATCTTAGATCACTCTTTAGCTCTTCACATTGCCTAGCTTTTAGTCTTTTGTAGTTCTAACAGCTTGCCCTCCTTTCAAGCTTTGTCTCCTTGAGTCTCCATGCTTAATGTACCAATGCAATCATCTCTCTCTAACCACTTATTGAAGCAAAGTCTCTATGCTCTGTTCTTCTATCTCCTAGATGCCTTCTCCTTGACACCCTTCAACCACTTCATAATTTGGCACACCAACAACTATTGCTTCTTGGTTTGTGACTCTTTAAATACAAGTCTAGAATTTCTTTTCCTGCTCAATCCTTCCCTCTAATTTTTGTTCGAATGGATTAGGTAGGATTTATTGAATCCAACCCACATTTTTTTTCTTCTAGAAACATCATGACAAATCTTCTAGAATTCACTCAAAAATGGTTTACATAGAATTTTGTGCCACCAGCTCATCATCCATGTCTTCCAACTGGTTCTCAAAATTCAAGGTAACAACTTTTTCGGCTCAAATTTGATGAATTTTTGACTTTCAAAATAATGTAGCAACTCTACACTATTAAAATTTTGGTGCTCAGCACACATTGTGTTACTTAGCATCAACTACATTTTATTGATGCTCGACACCTACTATAGATTCACCCAAAATCCTCTAAGTTTTTTTTTGCTTGACACCTTCTATATGACTCGAGACTTTAACTTCACTCAGCACCTAAAGTTCACTTGGAACACACTAGATTTTGTATTTTTTTAGCTCCAACTAAAAATTTGCTCAACTTGAACTAGCTTGCTTGGCACCCACTAATGAACTTAGTTCAAGCTTTACAATCAACCTTGTTCCAACTTATACTTCTGGTGTTTCTAAGTCTGGCCAACCTTTGTATCTTTGAGTATGTTATCAATACATCATCTAACCATTGTCTTAACCGATCCTTGCACTTCATTACAATATCATAACTCTACCTTTCCCTTATGTTCTCTTGTTACATCTTGTTGATTAAATCCTCTTCATCAATCAACTAAGTGATAGTATTTGGATCTTATAAGAAAATGTCATTTCTACATATAGTAGGTTTGACATCAATGAAAAAATAATGATTGAAAACATTCTTTATCAACCAACTTCCTTCTTTGCAACAATCTTCTTCTTTAATCTTCAATCAATGATATTTTTAATCAAATTTTCAAAAATCTCCCTCTTTGCCATTGATGGCAAACCAAACTGATCCACCATTAGACCAAACTATTTAACCAAGTTCTCAATATGCTAACTAGGTTTAAATAGTAAGTCAAATGCCAAAAGGAAATGTGTGTTACCATCAATTTTCACTTCTCCCTCTGTGATCTATATCTTGATTACTTTGCTTCTACTTCTCCCTCTTAGGTGCTATATCCTTTCCTCTGTTTCATACTTTTTCTATTGTTCATTTCTCCATCTACTTCTTTATTCTCTATCCATAAAATGTTCTTGATATCTCTCAATCCTTCTCTATTGATTAGTTTCTTCATATCTCTCCATCTTTCTCTAGATTTGACAATGTCCCTCTTTCTCTCAATTTGATAAGTTTTTTGACAATCTCCCTCTTTGACAACAATGCCAAAGACACATTATTTCAAAATCTCATCATGCAAATATAGCATTTTTTGGAACTTTCACTTTCTGCCTCTATCACCTGGCTTGTGATTGTTTTGTAAATTTTGCACTTTGATTACTTTAGGCATGAATCCTAAAGTAAGTATCCTCTGCATCAATGTGTAATATTTTGACAATCAACTCATTTGATGTAGGGTAGTCTTGCGTTTACTTCAAGTAGCCTTGGCTAGGGGTATCACCCATAACTTACCTCTAAGATACTCAAAAACATCTTTAGGTAGTTCTTTTGTGAAGATGTCAACGATCTATTCCTTTGAGCTAACATATTCCATCTTTACTTGCTTATCTTCCACCAATTCTCTTACATAGTGATATTTAATTACTATGTGCTTAGTTTTTTCATGCATTACAGGGTTTTTGATATGTTTATGGCACTTGTATTATCATAATAGAGTATCATAGAATCATTTACCTCTTCCTTCATATCTTTCAATAGATGTTTGATCTATACAATATTAGTGCAATTGATAGTAGCTGCAACATATTGAGCTTCTGTTGTTGATTATGAGTTAAAACTTTTCTTTTTATTGGTCCAAGTGATCAACCTTCTACCTAAGAAGATTGCTCCTCCACTGGTTATTTTTCTATCATCAATGTTACCTCCCTAATCTACATTAGTGTATGCTCTTAGTTCAAAATTTTCACTTCTCTTGTAGTAGAAACTAAAGTCATCAATTCCTTTTAGGTACCTTAGTATTCTCTTTACTGCCATAAGATGACTTTCTCTTGGATTTACAAAAAATCTTGCCACTATTTCAACAGATAATGCAATGTTTGGTCTACTATGTACAACATACTATAAATTTCCAATCATTGATCTATGCATTGTCTAATTTACTTCAGAAGACTCATCATTTTTGGAAAACTTATGTCTTGTTACCATTGGTGTGTTGACTAGTTTTGATTCTTCTAATCCAAATGTCTTGAGTATCTCCTTGATATATTTTCATTGGGTCACCAATATGCCATACTTCAATTGATGTACTTGCAAACCAACAAAGAATTTGATTTCTCCAAACATTGACATTTCAAACTCATGTTTCATTTCATTAGCAAAATCTTTGCATAGAGTATCTTTTCCTCTGAATATTATATCATCAACAATGATTTCAGATATCAAAATGTCTTTACCTTTTTCTAGTTTGATGTACAGGTTGTTGTTGTCATCTATTCTCTCAAGTCCAATCTTCACAAGATATTTGAGTAGTCTCTCATACTATGCTCTAGGTGCTTGCTTCAAACCATAGATTGCCTTATGCAGTTTGCAGACCATATCCTTGTTATTTTCATCAACAAATCCATCTAGTTGTTCTATGTAGACTTCCTCTTCCAGTGTACCATTCAGAAAATTAGACTTCACATCCATTTGGTAGACTTTGAAACCTTTGTATTTAGCATATGCAAGTAGTGTTCTTACTCCTTCCATTCTTGCAATAGGGGCAAATGTTTTCCCATAATCCAATCCTTCTTCTTGTGCATAACTTTTGCAAACTAGTCTGGCTTCATTTCTAGTTATTTCACCATTCTCATCAAGTTTTTTTTCTAAACACCCATTTGGTGCCAATTACATTCTTCTCAGCTAGTCTAGGAACTAGAGTCTAGGTTTTGATCTTCTCAATCTAGTCTATCTCCTCTTTAATAGCTTTGTACCAGTCATCATCTTATAGTGCATCTTTCATTGTTTTAGGTTCATTCTTATTCATCGGACATGATTCATTTCTTAATTTATTCCTAGTCATTGGTCTATCATCTTGTCACCAATGATTTGATCTATAGGGTTATGTCTTCTTACATACTTAGCTAATCTTGGTTATGTCCTTCTTTCCATATTTGACCCTTTAGCTTTAGAGTCATTTTGTTCTTCTCCATCTAGTACTTCATCATCTCTTTCATGTGTACTATTTTTAGAGTTAGAATGTGCAATTTCTTTATTTTGCAACTCAACTTCTAAATGTTGGCTATGACTCAGCTGATATTGAGATTTATTGTTGATTCCCAACTTGATTAGCAACATTATCTTCAATAGGAATTCCTTCATAGAAGTATACAAAAGATCTGTAATCTTCTATTTTCATGAATTCATCAACTTGAACTTTTGCATGCTCATCAAAATTTACATTTTCACTTTCCACAATCTTGTTAGTATTAGTGTTCAAACACTTATATGCCTTACTTCTAGTGGAGTATCCAAGGAATATGCCACCATCACTCTTTGCATCAGAATTTTCATTTCTAGTATCTTTAAGAATATAACATTTACAACCAAATACTTTAAATTTTTTTACATTAGGTGAGTGACCATACCATAGTTCAAAAGGTGTCGCATTTGTAACTTTCTTGACTTGAACTCTATTCAGGGTGTAAACAATAGTACTTACAACTTCTCTCCAGTACTTTAGGGCAACATTTTTCTCCATCATCAATGTTCTTGCACAGTCTATCACTAATCTATTCCTTCTCTTAGCAATACCATTTTGAGGTGGAGTTCTTGGTGCTATTGTTTGTCTTTTGATACCTTTGTCATTCCAGAATATTTCAAATTCTTTTGATGTAAACTCACCTCCTCTATCTGATCTTAGGCACTTCAGACTCTTTCCTTTTTCTTTCTCAACTCTAGCCAAATACTACTTAAACATTTGAAATGTATCATATTTTTTCTTCAAGAACATGGTAGTCATCATTTTAGAGTAGTCATCCACAAATAGCATTATGTATCTATCTCCTAAGTAGCTTTGTACTTCTATTGGTCTACATAAGTCTGTATGGACTAACTCTAGTACTTCTTTGGAAGTGTATATTTTTCTTTTGAAGCTTAACTTGGTCATCTTTCCTAGTTGACATTGGTTGCACATTATGTTTTCAGGTTTCTTCAGTTTAGGAAAACCTCTAACTCTTTTCTTTTTGTTGATGCTAATCAGATTGTCAAAGTTGACATGACACAATCTTTTATACCATAACTACACATCATTAAGTCCAACAACAAGATAGGTTGTATCCTCCATATCTAGGTAAAACAAGTTACTTCTAGTTTGTTCACCTTTTCCTATCAAATTTTCATCAGTGTCATAGATTTTGGCAGATTTGTTTCCAAATTCTACTTTGCAGTCTACATTGCCTAACTTTGATACACTCAACAAATTGTAGTTCAATCCTTCAACATAGTGTGCATTATCACATGAAATTTTTTTAGTAAGTTTAATGGAGCCTTTTCCTTTGATTTGACATGGAGCATCATTTCCAAATCTAACACTATTTCCATCATACTGAGTAAAGGTAATAAACTTACTTTTCTCTCCTATAATGTGATGTGAACATCTACTGTCTATGATCCACTTATCATTCTCGTTCACACAAGTTTCCAGTGATGTTGCTTTATCTTCATCTAATTCTTCCTTCATGGCCACATAGACTACTTCATCATCATTCTCATTAGAATCTTCTTTATCAATGTAGCATCTTTTACCTTTATCCTTGTAATCCCTACTATCATTTTCTCTTTTGTTCTTGTACTTGTTTCCTTCATTGTAGTTTTTCTTTTGTGTACACCTCATAGTAAAATGACCTACTTCATTGCAATTGAAACAAATGATAAGGAGCTTACATCTTCTAGCCACTAGTGCTTCCAACTATTCCACATCTTCCTCATCTATGCCATTGTAACTAGATGCAGCTTTTTCTTTTCTACTCTTTTTATTTGATGACACCTCCTAAGTGTCTTTCATTGTTAGCTTGGCCCTGAAAGTTGACTCAAGGTTCTTAGGTCTATAGTTGCAAAAGTTGGACAATTCAAATGCAGTGAGTCTTCCCACTATCCTTTCAAAAGTTAGTGTGTTTCTTTGCACACACCTTAGCTCTTGGATGGCTGAAACTCTAATAGTATAGATAGGTAGCAAGGCTTTAAGTATTTTCTATTGATAGTCTCTTCTTCCAATTGACCACCCAAACTTCTTATTGCACTTAACACTTTTTTTATTCTAGATCCATATTGAGCAACATTCTCTCTTTCCTCCATTTTCATGTCATTAAAATTTTCTCTTAGGCTTTCTCTCTTTTCTATCTAAACATTCTAATCTCTTCCATTGATATCCGATAGGGCTTTCCACATCTTGAATGCAGTATCACATCCTTTGATGTCATCAAATTTGGAATAGATGAGTGCATAAACAATCTCCAACACTGCTTGATTGTGTTTCGTCCTTTTGTTCAAATCATCTATAGAGAGGGGACCAACTGGATCTACATGTTTTGTTCCAATTGAGGTATTTTCATAATCACCTATTGATCCAAGGTGCAATTTCATCAAAACTCTACCATGCAACAAAGTTGTCTTTGTTCAGCTTGGGAACTTCTCTCTTGGACATCTTGATCTTCCTGCTTCTAGTACCTTGAAACAAAATCAGCAGTTGGCTCTGATACCAATTGTTAGAAATGCTCTAGAATAATTGAGAGGTGGGGTGAATCAATTATTCAAGGTCAAAATATCAAATTAAAACTTTTTCACGAAGTGTAGTGAGCCCATTCAACCATCTATTCATACAAAACATTCTTATTCAACAAGTTACTGTAAATCAACATGCAAGCATAACACATTAAAAGTTCAACACATAACACAGTGATTTACATGGAAACCCAATTTGTGAAAAACCACCAGTAACATGTTACTCAATTCTCACTCTTTTGAAGTGATGCCCTATGAAAGGTCTTCCTTGTTAAAGGCTACAACACACTATTAAATGTGACTTGGTTAAAGGATTTATCCACCCTTTTAGAAGTGGGCCTAGTTAGAGGACTTTATAACATTCACTTGGAATGCCACCCTATTAAAGGATTTACAAATGGCTATTAAACATACCTAAGTCCATAGGATTTTCCTTTACCCTAACTGATACAATTGCTAGAGAGTAACAATAAGGGGTTTTGACCTAATTACAGCATACAACTTATCTTGCAGATCTTAGATCACTCTTTAGCTCTTCACATTGCCTGACTTTCAATCTTCTGCAGTTCTAACATCTTTCCCTCCTTTCAAGCATTGTCTCTTTGAGTCTCTATGCTCATTATACTAGTGCAATCATCTCTCTCTAACTACTTATTGAAGTAGAGTCTTTGTGCTCTACTCTTCCTTCTCCTTAACACCCTTCAACCACTTTGTAATTTGGCACACCAACGCCTGTTTCGTCTTAGTCTATGATCATTAAATAGAAGTCTAGAATTTTTTTTTTTGCTCGATTTTTCCCTCCTTTAATTTTTGTTTCAATGGATTAGGTAGGATTCATTCAATCTAACCCATATTTTTTTTCTTCTAGAAACATCATGAAGAATCCTCTAGAATTCACTCAAAAATAGTTTACATAGAATTTTGTGCCACCAACTCATCATCCTTATGGTCTAATTGGCTCACAAAATTCAATGTAACAACTCTATTGGCTCAAATTTGGCGAATCTTTAACTTTCAAAATAATGGAGCAGCTCGACACTATTGAAATTTTAGTGCTCGACACACACTATGTGACTTAGTATCAACTACATTTTACTTATGCTTGACACCTACTATGGATTCACCCAGCATCCACTAAGTCTCCTATTTTCTTAGAACCTTCTATATCACTTGGCACTTGAACTTCACTCGACACCTGAAGTTCACTCAGCACACACTAGATTTTGCATTTGCTTGGCTCCAACTGAAAATTTTATCGGCTTCAATCAACTTGCTCGACTCCCGCTAATGAACTTAGTTCAAGCTTTGAAATCAACCTTGTTCCAACTTATACTTCTAGTGTTTCAAAGTGTGGCCAACCCTTGTACCTTTGAGTATGTTATCAATACATCATTTAACCATTGTCTTAACTAATCTTTGCACTTCATTATAGTATCATAACTCAATCTTTCTCTTAGGTGCTCTTGTTACATCTTGTTGATTAAATCCTCTTCATCAATTAACTAAGTGATAGTGTTTGGATCTTATAAGAAAATGTCGTTCCTACAAATAGCAGGTTTGACATCAATGACAAAACAATGATTGAAAACATTCTTTAGATCAACCAACTTCCTTCTTTGCAACAATCTCCCTCTTTGATCTTTCCATTAGATTTCCAATAGGTGATGTCGAGGCCTAAAATAATCTATCTCATTTTTTGGAGATCACATTCCATTTCAATTTGCCACAACGATCTCGCTCGATGCCAAAACTGGCAATGTGACTCAGTTCATAGGTGCACCATAATGTAACTCTAAAACTACTGATCTTGGCATCAAATCATCAATGTCATTAGCTTTGGATGGGCAGGTGAACCCTAGTGACACCCTTGTTCCAACCACAAAGACCTTCCATTTTCTAGGGCCACCCCATACCGAGAGTCTTCAAGGTGCTCTAAGTGCGTTTCGAGGTGGATCTTTTGAGGGTCGTAACTCAGAGCTCATGAAGACTATCAATGAAATATTGAATGCTATAGGATAGTGATGCTAACGCCTAAAATAAGCTATCTCATTTTTGAGAGATCATGTTTTGTTTAGTTTTGGCATAGTGATCTCACTCGATGCCAAAACTTGTAGTGTTCCTTAGTTCATAGATGCACCATAACATAAGTTTGAAACCACTAATATTGGCATCAAATCATCAGTGCCATTAGCTCTAGATGGGTGGGTGAACCCTAGTGACACCTTTCTTTTGGCCACAATGACGATCCATCATCTATAGCCACCTTGTATTGAGGAGTCTCCAAGGTGCGCTAAGTGTGTTTCGAGGTTGATCTTCCAAGTGTCGTAACTCATAGGTCATAAGGGCTATCGATAAAATGTCAAATGCTACAAGATAGTGATGTTGAGGCCTAAAATAACCTATCTCATTTTTGAGAGACCAAGTTCCATTTGAATTTGGCATGGTGATCTCACTCGATGCCAAAACTCGCAGCATGCCTCAATTCATAGGTGCCCGATAGTATAACTTTAAAACTACTGATTTGGGCATCAAATAATTAGTTCCATTAGCTTTCAATGGGTGGGTCAACCCTAGTGACACCCTTGTTGTTGTCATGGAGACCATCCATCGTCTGCGGCCACCCCATATCGAGGAGTGTCCAAGGTGCTCTACGTGTATTTCAAGGTCATTCTTTCAAGGGCCATAACTCAAAGCTCGTGAGGGCTATCAACGATTCATTGGATGCTATGAGATGGTGATACAGAGGCCTAAAATAATCTATCTCAATTTGAAGAAATCCCATTCTATTTGGATTCAGCACAATGATCTCGCTTGATGCCAAAACTTGTAGTGTGCCTTACTTCATAGGTGCACCATAGCATAACTTTGAAACTGTTGATCTTGGCATTGAATCATTAGTGCCATTAGCTCCATATGGGCAAGGGAACCCTAATGACACCCTTGTTCCAACTATGGAGACAATCCATCATCTGTGACCACCTTGTACTATGGAGTCTACAAGGTGCTCTAAGTGCATTTTGAGGTCGATCTTCTGAGGGTTGTAACTCAGAGCTCGTGAGGGATATTGATGAAATGTCAAATACTACAAGATGGTGATGTTGATGCCTAAAATAATATATCTCATTTTTGAGAGATTATGTTCCATTTGGATTCAACACAATGATCTCGCTCGATACCAAAACTCAAAGTGTGCCTCAGTTCATAGGTGCACCACAATGTAACTTTGAAACTGTTGATCTTGGCATTGAATCGTTAGTGCCATTAGCTTTGGATGGGTAGGTTAACCCTAGTGACACCCTTTTTCAGCCACAAAGACCATCCATTATCCGCAGCCACCCCATACTAAGGAGTCTCTAAGGTGCTCTAAGTGCGTCTTGAGGTCGATCTTCTGAGGGTCGTAACTTGGAGCTTTTGAGGGCTATTGATAAATTGTTCAATGCTACAAGATGGTGATTCTAAGGCTTGAAATAACCTATCTCATTTTTGAGAGATCACATTCTGTTTGGATTTGGCACAATGATCTCGCTCGATGCCAAAACTTGTAGTGTACCTTAGTTCATAGGTGCACTATAGCGTAAATTTGAAACCGTTGATCTTGGCATCAAATCATCAGTTCCATTAGCCCTAGATGGGTTGGTGAACCCTAGTGACACCCTTTTTCTTGCCATGAAAACCCTCCATCATCTGCGACCACCCTGTACTGAGGAGTCTCCAAGGTGCTCTAAGTGTGTTTTGAGATTGATCTTATGAGGGTCATAAATTAGAGCTCATGTGGGCTATCAATGAAACATTAACTACTACATGATGGCAATGTTGAGGCCTAAAATAAACCATCTCATTTTTGAGAGATCACATTACATTTGGATTCGACACAGTGATCTCGCTCGATGCCAAAACTCGTAGTGTGTCTCAGTTCATAGGTGCACCACAATGTAACTTTGAAACTGCTGATCTTGGCATTGAATTTTTAATGTCATTAGCTTCAAATAGGTGGGTGAACCCTAGTTAAACCCTTGTTCCAACCATAGAGACCATCCATCATCCATGGCCACCCCATACCAAGGAGACTCCAAGGTGCTCTAAGTGTGTTTCGATGTCAATCTTTTGAGGGTTGTAACTCGAAGCTCGTGCAAGCTATCAATAACCCCTTACCAAGTTTCGTGAACTCATCTAATTAAGAAATTAAAGTTATAACAAAAATTGGCTCAAAATTGTAAAAGTTGCAAAAGTTGCAATTTTGCAACTTCTGCAACTTTTGTAACTTTTTCTTGCAAAGTGAAAATGAGTGCAAAGAGCCAGTTACGGGTTTGAGCAACACAATACAAGGTTGGAAACACCTCTATAAGGTGTAAAATGTTAATATACATTAATGAAGCTAGTTTTGTTAAGTGGATCAACACGGGTAATCTAATCAATGTGAGAAATGTATAGATGTTATTCATATGGATATAGTATTAGGGAATCAAGTAAAAAAGGTTTGATCCAATTGAGTCTCTTAAGTTGGAATATTTTGAGGTTATGTTGAAATTGAAAAGTTGTAGCATAAGGATAGTAACAAAGTGAAGGGCTAGTTATCAAAGATTATGATTCTAGGAATGAGTTCATGGTTGGGAATAAAATCCATAGTTGAGGAGTGTTATTCTTAAGTGTGTTGAGATTAGATTTGAAGCCAAGAGTTAGTTTCAAGGTTGAAGGTGGACTTTAAAATCAGATTTGGGGTTATGTGAACCTTATGTAGCAGGTTAACAAGTGTGTTTATGTCATGATAGCACTTCAAATTAAACATTGCATCCAAATTTGATAATAAAGGTTGTTAAAATGTTATTCACAAATTATTACATTTGAATTGAATATTAAAAACATGATCAAAATTAATGATATTTCATAAACATGAACAATACACATGATCCACGATAAATTGAAAAATACTAGATACTAAATTAATATTTATATCATTGTGCACATAAATGAATATATATATCAAAATACATGTATCCATAGAAAAATTGCACAAATATATATCAAAGTTCATGTATCCATAGACAAATTACTCAAATATATATCAAAATGCATAGATCCATATACAAAATGTGGCTAATAATGCCATCAGAATGTGTATAATATCAATGTTTCTATAAATAATGTGGCATATGCCATCTCAAAATGTCTTGTGACACATCCTATGACAACTATACTATCCTAGGGTATTGGTGGATGATCAAAATGCAGCCTCTTCACTGCACTAGGTGGATCAGATGGCTCCTACATAACAAAAAAGGAAAACCCAAAGTTAAACTACTAAATTTATATGATTCTTTCTATCTAATGTTTAATTACACAAATGTATAATGATTTTTTTTAAATGATATTTTATACTATTAAACTTTCATAATAAATACCTCTCTCGTCAACATCCAGTGCCAGTTAGGAGTCCTCTCATATGTACTTGGAAATGCTTGTACCTCATTGATTATGGCCTATGTATGTTCAAATATGTTTGTTAGATGAATCTACAACTTAAACTATAACATTATAAATCATAGCATGCTAGATTTATAACATATTTAATCAAGATTTCAAACTACAACTTACTAGTGTAGTCTCCTCTTCAGGATATAGAGGCTGCATTATCAAAGATACAAAACTCTCTCATCCAACCTCGTGTTCACTAAGAGTTTCCTATAAGATACAAAATAGTAGTTGTTAATATCATGGAAATCAGTTTTGAATTTATTTATGAAGATAAGGAAAATAAAAAATAAATGATACTTCTACATACAAAGGGGCTCTCAATGCGAATAGAAATTCCTGAGTGTCTACGATACAAAATTTGCATGGGCTCATCACCAGTAGCCATGCCCTATACAATAAATAATGTAATAAAATTTCATTACCACAAACATTTTACAAGAATGCATCGATATTTAATAAAAAAGAAAGCACCTAATTACCTTTCCTTTTTCAATTGGTCCTGGCTCATCCGCCACACTTTGTCCCCTAGGGACAAGTGGTACCTGCAAGATAAAAAAAATATTAGAAACCATATATGCTACAATATCAAATAGGAAAAATAATGATAACACAACATAATGTACCATAGATGTCTTAAGGCCAAATGAAATAGCTGAGAGCATGGCATCATCAACCTATCTTATCTCCTCCTCAGTCATCAACTAAACATGAATGAAGATCACATACATGTATAAGTCAGTATGGCTTAAAAATTAAAATTACTCTATTATAAAAATTAACTTTAAATCACATATGTAATAACAAAAAAATGTATACACATACTGATACAGAAGGAGTCCATGCCTCTACATGCCCCTCCTCTCTTGCATTAGGGTCTGTAGCCTCTACACGTGCATCTGGTGTATTTGTGTCTAGTACAAAATGATACTCAAGAAGATCACCTATGGGACCTAGAAAAATATTCTTGCATGTAATGCAAGTATGAGACACACAAACATGTGATGAGCTAGGCAATGATGAACTCACGCCAGCATCATCAACATAGGGAGGCAAGACTAACCTAGTGTAAGATATTAATAGGTTACTTAGTCTATGGATGGCTCTAATAATCTAAGAGCTAGCCTCTACAATAATATTAGGATTCTGCACTAGAGAACATGGGTAGACATTAGTAGAGGGGACAAAAGTGCCAGCTTTCTTCCACTAGGAAGAGGGTCTATCCTAAGGAGCTCCTAGTCCTACACCCATGTTGGGCTTCATGCTCCAATAGTTCACCTTGAGTTTCAACACAAATTTTACATACAAGTTTTTAAGGAAATAAAATGGCACCTCTAAATTGCTATGTGGAGGGATGTCAAAAACCATCCACCAATGATTCCAAAAGTTCACACATATGGTGTCATTTGTGCACCATTTAATTGATAGTTTTGACTTTTTGTGGTCGACTGGTAAACCAATTTTTGGGTTTGCAAAAAGGGAAACCAAATCATCTATACTTATAATGAGGGCCGCAACCTCATCATAGCCCAACCCATCATCAAACATCTCATGCATTTCGTCACACCAATAAAGAGCAGCATTTTGTTCCTCGATAAGTGTTTCAATGTTATCCACTATGGTGTTTAACATGGATAACATAGGAGCCAATGAAAGTGCATTATTATATGTTGTTTGCAAAGCCCTTAATTTGGTGAGATTTTCAAATATCAAATCCTCGATTCAAGGAGGGTTTTGAGGGCGTAAAGAATCATTTGATGGATGATTTTGCAGGGGCACTGGATTGTTTGGTGGTTGGTTATGAGGAAAAACATTCCTTGCCTCAATATCATCATTTTGGTTTGCCATACCTATTAATTTGCAAAACATAATTTATATTAAAAAGATCCTAAATTTTAATAATTTCTACCAAAAAAAACCTAAATTCTAACAAATTCAACTAAAACTAACAAATTTATAATAAAATATGATAAATTTATACTACAAATGATTAGAAACATAAAAAATACATACCTATTATCACGTATCCAATTACAAAATGGATATCTAAGCTTGAAAAGGTTATATCATTGTCAAAATAGCAACCCTTGGGTTGTGTTTTTTCAAAATAATAGCACAGTTATCGAGTATCTAATTTGATATCAAATACTCAATATTATCGAATATCTAATTTTATATAAGATATCTGATAATATCGGGTATCCAATATCAAATCAGATACCCAATAAGGGTTGGGGGCCTACTTTCCAAGTTTCATACCAGGATGGGTAAAAAAAAGTTAGGGCATATTTTTAAATGCTTTTAGATGTTTTCAAACTCTATTTTTTTCACATGGCCACTTTTTGACACACCATGATCCTACACATACCCTCAAGATACACGAGTCCATTTCTATTCTACTCATAAATACCTTATGACAATTTTTTTTTCCTAATTTCTTACCTAACACACTTCACTCATGTTTTTTACTAGATTCTATAGCATGGATTTTGTTAACATAATTTGTCATGCTTGATTAGAAACAAAGTAGAAGACTAAGCACAATGTATACAATGCAACAAAACTTCAATTGTATAGTTTAACAAATAAGGATTAAATTAAATCAATTCTTACCTAATAACATATATAATACTTGCATGAATTTCAAGAATAAAATTGATGAAGAAGGGTATTATTAAGTATCAAATGCTTCTACTATAAAATTTTAGTTTGACAAATAAGTTCTATAAAATCAAATTTGTAAAAAGAAGTCCAATGTCAACACAAGTGTTTCTACTATTGGATATGCATCTAAAGTTCATTTCCAATATTTAACACTAATCATACATGAAATTTTGATAATTATAAAAATTATTTGATCTACTAGAATTGTAATGTTTGTTTCCTAAGTCTAATTGAATAAAAAAGATATAGCCTCCCCAATCTAGATTCATCAAGTTGTTTCTTAAATAACATAAATTGAAATTTTAAGGAGATATCAAATAGATAAAAAAAATATTTTTATCTTTTCAAAATAGAGCAGATCATTTCATAATGTTAAACAATATGCATATGCTCATTCAATTTTGTTCAGTCGTTTCCAATTGGTTATAACCTAAATGAACCATTGTAACTAACTAGTTTAATAAAAAAACATATTTTATTTTTATGGTAAATTAGCTGAAGCGTAGATTAATTATTATTCTTTGTTGATATAAAGTATTATTATTTGTTTAGTTTGAGTAGACTTGAATCTAAGACCCTCTAGAAGAGAGGCTTAAAAATTATTATTATGTTGTAGGTTATTGCCTAGAAAAATTATGTATTTTATAGTGACAATCATTATGGATATATATAATATTTAGTTGAAAATTATATGTAAATTATAAATGACAAACATGGATGTTCTAGTAGCAAGGCATAAGGCTAGTAATAAGTTACATGTTACAGTCAATATCAAGGCTAGAAGTCATTAAGCTGCATAAAACATAACAATTTTGGAACAAGATTTTATTTATATATGTTAATGTTGACTATGAGGGTATTTAAGAAATTATAAAGTTTGGCTATTCCTTATGGGTGAGTGGTATAATAATGAATAACCAGCTACACATGTGGCAACTCAAGTTTCAGTTGTTGGTAGCAAGACTTTAGTTTAATTGTAGTTCTATCATAGAGTTCTAGTTTGAACAAATGACTGACTATAGATCTTTATCTTAGACCCAATTAGCTATCTAGACTAGTCCACTTGTCCATTAGGATTTCTATGGTGTCAAATCCTCTTAGTGTGTTGTCAAACTCTTAAGAGTTTGTTGTCAATTTCCTTTGTAATATTTTAGATATGTAGGTTGTTCATTCAGCTATATAAATAGGCTTCCATTATGCAATAATATAAAGTTGTTAGTTCTTCTTGTCTTGTCTATTATCTTCTTGAGTATTGCTTATCTATTTTTCAATATATCATCCTATTATATTTTCAATTCAAATGATTGTCCAAGAGCTTGGAAGGAATGTTGAAATATAAAACAATGTTCCCATTTGTAGCCAACAACTTCCTTTGCATCTTCACTTATATTTTCAACATACCTTTTAATAAAATACATGGCATTTATCTTTTAATGCTCGAGGTATTGCATTATGGAATTAATTTATGTTTTGCAAGTTTATAAAATGAAATTTTGTATACATTGTTTGATTTTGATCTTGTATTCTTATACTGATTTTGAGTTTTAAATTTGAAATATTTTTTGTTATATTGACACAAAAAATTAGATTACATATCACTTGTGCTAAGTTAGTTATAGATAGGCATTTATTTCCCCCTTATCATTGCAGTCTTACTTTACTACCTTATTTTTTGAAGTCATTAATAAAGACTAAAAAGAAAGAGAACAACTATGAATTCACCACGGATGATGGAAATAAAAAATCCTTAAATTCTCATATTTTTTCCATGCGGAAATTTAATTATGTTTTGAATAAGAATAAGAGGCCCTTCATGATCCTATTTGGTGCTTCAATAGAGTGGGTAAAAAATACTGTCATTTCTATTTCATACATTAATAACTAGGTTCCATTGTGGTTTCAATATATTTTGTTTGGTAGGAAACCCCCTCCAACTCTACTAATTAGATGCATGTTCAAAGCATGCTCAGGATAATGGCAACATCGCTATCACTATACTCAGCCTCTCTGAGCCAACAATATCATCGTCTCACAATGTTGTAATGTACAGGAAATATTTATTGATTGTTGTTTAGAATGGAAAAATTACATTAACTTCACATGCCTCAAGTTCTAAGCTACGAAAAATTTAGGTCTTGATTCTTTTTAATTTTAATGGTCGAATTATGCTACGAAAAATTTAGGTCTTTATTCGTTTTAATTTTAATGGCAGATTTATACTAGGTTTAGCGTTAGTTTGACAAAATTTGTCCGTGTATATATTTGTAAAATTAGTACTTTTTATATATTTAAAAGCTAATAATTTAAGTTTTTGATACGGAGACTGGTAAAAAAAAAAGAATCTTTTTTTTCTATATTTGAAACCATCTCAATTTTGAGGAAAATCAAATAATGCTATACAAAAATGGTAGAAACTATCTTGGTATAATGTTTGTATTATTTTAGTACAATATCATGGGTTTTTTATTTTGTTTGTGTGAATTTTTTTGTTTTGTAATTCAAAAAATGCAATAAAAAATAAGATTGATTGTTCCAATTATAAATATAGTATTAGTTCATTGTTATGTTTGAAATGTTTACATTCATCTTGTTAGATATCAATTTATTAATTAGTTGAATTTTATAACAAATTTCTATATTAATAATTAAAAGTTGTAAGAACTAATAGAAAAAGAACAATTAGCAAATATACAAATTAAAAATTTCAATTCATATATTTAAATATAAACCTCTATTGCTTTCTTATTTTAAAAAATATTGTATTTTGTTTTTATTTGTCATAATTTAATGTTAGCTTGTTTTCTAATTTCTTTTGTCTAAGCATTTTCATCATCAACATTTTAGATCACACTATGTGATCCATTACACAATTAAACTGAGAAAACAAGCTAATATCTTTGATGGATAATGGAAATCTAATAGCTACAATTTAATGGTATTTATAATTGTTAATATAAAAGTTAAAATTTGAACTGTAGAAAAATATTATAATTTACTTTTTTTATATATGTGTGTTTAAAAGAATTTAATTTAATTTTTAAAATATTCTTATTTTTGAAGTTGATGAAAGATCAACCCCATAGCTCCCAATAATCACCTACATGCAAACACTTGTCATAGAATGAGAAGCAAAAAGCTATAGAGGCTGGAATTGCTAGATCCATAGATGAGACATTCTTGATGAGCAAAAAGATAAATTGTTATAATCAGCAATGAAATAAATTTCAATTCTCAATTCTCAATTAATGTTTACAATGAGAGATCATCCTTATAAAGGAGATCAAAACTCTAAAAAGGTCTAACCAAGGTTGCATAATAATAAATAAAAATAAAATTAACTATTATATTCCTAAAGTTTAGCTTAAGTGAACTAGAGTTCATTAGAAAATATCTAATTACTTTAACACCCCCCCTTAAGATAAACTTAGGGAGTAGTTAAAACCTTGGAAGCTACTACAAAAACTAGAAATGGGTCCCTCCAAACAATGCTTGATGAGGTACCCAAGCACAACCAACTCTCTGAAAAGAGTAGAAATAGAGAAAACCACATGGAGAAAACCTTACTCCAAAAAAGAGATGGAAAACATGCTAAAAATAACTAGTGAAGGACTGAACAAGCCTCCAAACTAGGGAATCTCCTAGAAGATATGAACAAAAGATGATCATGAATAATATCATTGAAGCATGTAGAAGTAGGAAAGCTTTGTCTAAAGTAACTGTTGATCTGAAGAACCTCCACTAAAATAGAACCTGACTAGGTAGAGAAGACTACAATCTACATCAAATCGAGAGGCATGCAAAGGCAAACAATTGAACTCGAAGATACAGATGATAAGAAACACCAAAGCTAAAGAGTTGATCAATCAAACCAAGGAAGTATGAGAAACAATAGAAGTGTTGAGATAATGGGTGTTGCACACATTGCATAATATTCTTATATTTTATTATTTTATTTTATTATGTAATGTTGTACCTAGATGAACGTGCAACATGTAAAGATTCTCATGAAATATTCTTGATGAGTTGTATTGTAACATTGTGATAATATTTCATGTAATTGTTTAATATTGGGGAAAAGAATTAAATGCCCAATATTAAATGTGGGGTCAGTGGGTTAGGTAGCACATGGTTTTAGCACATGGTTTATGTAATACCACTTAGTGGTTTTGTGGGACTTTCTACTATATAAGCAGCCACAAGGGTAGTTGTTGTAGAGTGAAAAAAGAGTGACAAGGAAAAGACAAAAGGCAAGAGTCGAGTGGGACAAGGCTTGACAGGTTAGCCAAGGGAGCATTTGTGAAGGTTGAAAGCATGGCATGGGATGTGTGGATTCATGCTTGTTCACATAGTTTGCTCAGTTGTGGCTATGGCCATGAAGGCTTCCATGGTTGTATGGAAATGGTATTTTTTGCTGAATAATACATGGTGATGGATGCTTTTGGAGGCTGGATTTTTCCCTCAATGAGGGTTTCCCAGGGTATATCTTGTGTCACAATTTTGTGGGTATGTTGTCTATTCTCTTGCATGTGGATTTTAATTCCGTGATTATTTTAGATTTATTATGGGTTATGTGGAAACGGTTATATTCTTTATTGCCAAGTTTTCTTACAAGTGGTATCAGAGCTATGGTTTTATTATTGTAACCCTAGATTGAATCCATGGGAATGCATGAGAGGATAAAAGAAAGGGGCAAGATATATGAATGATTTATTGTAGATCTGAGGGTTTTGGGTTTGCTGTTATGATGGGATGTTAAAATATTTTGGGCATGTGAAATTGTTGGACAAAAAGAGTTTTTTGGATGTTTCATTTAAAATGAGGGTTTTGGGGGGTAGCTTGCATAAATGACCTCCTGGGTAAAAATAGACCTCACCATTAGATCCGGGTCGACATTTCCATAAATTTTGATGTATAATATGCCCTAGTTTGGCCATATTCAGAGGAAATGAAAGAGTTTTTTTGGTTTCAGCCCATGATGGCCATCAAATTTAATCCCGTCGGAATTTTTGTCACTGAAAAAATAAAAAATAAAAAATCGTACTGAAAATGGTAAAAAGACTGTCTTAGTAAAATGGCCATAACTTTCTCTCAGAATATCGAATTTCAGAGTTCTTATAGGCGTTGGAAAGCTAATTTAGAGCACTACAAGATGATGTAGGTTTTGTTCTATGATTTTGAAATTTTTTCAGTTTTTAAGAGCCCTAAATTTAGATGTTATTTATTTTGAGCATGGATTAGAGCATAACTTGGGCATATGGAGTCAGATTTTGGACTTCGAGTAGTCAACGGAAAGCTCTTGGAGAGCTCTACACATTGGTTCAAATTTGGTGTAGGTTTGGCATGATTTATTTGTTGATATATTGATCTGAACAACTTATAAGTATATTTTGACTATGGTAACATTGTGAGTTTATCGCATTGAAGATTTAAGATTTGATGTCATTGTATACTCAGTTCATATTTCAAATTGGTCTCATGATGATATGGTTATCAGTGTTTGGTTTGGATATGCATGATGATTTGTTGGGTCTACAAGTTGTGCAGTGTTGTAAGCGGTCTATACTTACAGGTTGCATTTATAGCTTGGTTATGGGTTGTCTTTGCCCATTGATCTTTCATTATTGATGCATATTCAGATTGGTGGCTTGGATTTGCGTTGTCTATGCCCTAAGTCACATGATTTACTATTTTCTTCATGTAGAAGGGATGAGATGTTGTTACCAGGTACAGTCATTGTGGAGGATTGTGGTTGACTATGCTGACAGGTTGGACATATTGAGAGCCAGATGCTCAATTCATGGATGTGATCATGGTGTCATAGATTTTGGCATAACATGATTGGTTATATAGGTACATCCTTGGTGTTCATTAGCTTAGATTTTTTGATTCAGTTATGGTGGTATATCTTCTTGTTTGAGGATCATAGTTATTTGGTTTCTTTTCAGGAGCTCATGATGTGAACTTTGAGTTCTTTGATGGTTTGATGCCTTGGTTGATTCTCATGCTTAGAGGATGGTTTTTCATCATGATGTCATGGATAGCTTGGATACATGGTTTAGTGGGAGCTTGTGACAGTGATGGGGTGACAGTGCAGGATTAGTTCCTGGTTTGGTTTATATCTTCTTGGTTTGGAGAGGATGGATTTTATGATGCCATAGGTGATTTGGTACCACGGTTGAGTGGGAGTTGTTGGCATTGATATATTTATTGAGTGTTTGCAGATGTTAGAGGTTTGTCTTAGATCTTGTTGCTGCAGAAGCGTCTTTGACATTTGCATGGTGCACTTGTTATCTTCATGGTGTATGTAGATGGTTAGATCTTTAGGACTCATGGAGTTCTTGGTTATCTTCATGGTGTGTGGAGATGGTTCTTCATGGTGTGTGGAGATGGTTGCATCTTGAGGACTCACAAGGTTCTTGGCAAAGGTGTGGTTTATGCTTTTATTTAGCATGTTATCCTTGGTATGAGGATGGTTTCATTATTATGTCATGGTATACTCTTGATACACATTTAGAGTTGTGACATGTTATGGTGTGTTCATGTGGAGCATATTATCTCTTTGGTTGAGATGGTAAGATCATGTTGTCATGTTTATGTTCCTAAGGCCATGGTTGGAACTTTGACATTGATCTTGGTTTAGTTTCTTGGTATTGAGTACATTGATCATAAGCTGGATACTTCATAATATTGCTATGTTGCATTTGGAGTTGGCATGGATTGATTAGTTATAGGTGCTCATGGATACTTAGAGACAGTGGTGATGCTGATTTCTCTTGGATTAGAGAAGTATTTGTTGGGACAATTGATGGTTTCAGCAGGAAGTCTGAGGGGGCAGTCCCCTGATATGAACTTGAGAGGAGATTGTTCTTAGATGAGTCTTGGTTGGAGACTTGGGTATCTTGATGAGCATTCTCATTCCCCACTCTTGGTCTACTCGGCGGTTTGCTACTTGAGAGGTATAGCCCATTATTTTCTCTCAGTTGCATTATATTTATGCTTATCTTTCATGGATATGGATCTTGAGCTATGGTACATGAGTTAGTTCTGGAGAGTTCATTTGAGAGATGGTTTAGAATTGGTTATCTCCATGTGCATATGTTGTTATGCTGATTGAATTTGGGAGATGATTTTATATTACGCATTTTCCTTGGATTAGGAATGGTTATTCCTTGGTTTAGGAATGATTTTATTGAGTTTGATCTTCTTGTGAGAGGCTTACATCCATGATTAGTTATATGGTATGGTTTGGGTGTTGTTGAGGCTTCTTGTTGGGGTTTTATGGAAGAGATCATAGTTGCACAGTTTACATCTAGAGGTGTGTGTAGAAGGACATGATACAGGTTATGATTTGCATGGTTTCTCTGGTCTTGGTTATCTTCCTGGATGTTCAATTTTTCCTACATTAGATTTGAGATTGGTTAGAGATTGTGATCACTGGTTTGTGCTCATGTATGTCATGTGACAGATGACATGGTTATTTCTTTCTCTTTCCTCTATTGGTTGTGGTGAACTTGGGAGAGCATTGGAGACTTGTTATGAGAGTTGTTCTTGCAGGATATCAATTTATGTATTGTGGATGTCCTTGATGCTACATGGATTCACTTCTTTGAGATGTTGTGAGTGATTTGACATTATCTTTTGCAGTGGGTGCTTCTTGGTATGTATGTGGCAGGTATTGCTCTTGAGGCTTGTGATTGCAGGTTATAGATTGGATATGTCGGTGATATAAGATTCACTTGTTATACCTTTAAGGTATGGATAGTTGGATAGGTCTGGCACTTGTTGTGGGTGCTATTTCAGCTATGGATATTTTGACATCTGCGGATACTTGTGATTACCTTTGGATCAGGTTATTTGTGCTTGGAATTTTAGTTGGTACAGGATTTTATGATCTTCTAATGCGACAGGTTGGGTGGTTTTCTCTTTGGATGGCTTCTATGTATGTCCAGTAGGAGTGGCATAATAGGAGGTGAGATCATTCATGTTCGAGATGCTGGATAATTTGATTTTGTTGTGGGTACCAGGATGGAGCACTTGGTGTATTTTGATCCATGATGGTGGATGTTCTAGGAGGGATTGTTCCCTTGTTTATTTATGTGGCTACGGATTGACCCTATGCAATGTATACAACAAGTGGGAGATTGTTGAGATAATGGGTGTTGCACACATTGCATAATATTCTTATATTTTATTATTTTATTTTATTATGTAATGTTGTACCTAGATGGACGTGCAACATGTAAAGATTCCCATAGAATATTCTTGATGAGTTGTATTGTAACATTGTGATAATATTTCATGTAATTATTTAATATTAGGGAAAAGAATTAAATGCACAATATTAAATGTGGGGTCAGTGGGTTAGGTAGCACATGGTTTACGTAATACCACTTAGTGGTTTTGTGGGACTTGCTACTATATAAGCAGCCACAAGGGTAGTTGTTGTAGAGTGAAAAAAGAGTGACAAGGAGAAGACAAAAGGCAAGAGTCGAGTGGGACAAGGCTTGACAGGTTAGCCAAGGGAGCATTTGTGAAGGTTGAAAGCATGGCATGGGATGTGTGGATTCATGTTTGTTCACATAGTTTGCTCAGTTGTGGCTATGGCCATGAAGGCTTCCATGGTTGTATGACAATGGTATTTTTTGTTGAATAATACATGGTGATGGATGCTTTTGGAGGTTGGGTTTTTCCCTCAATGAGGGTTTCTCAGGGTATATCTTGTATCACAATTTTGTGGGTATGCTGTCTATTCTCTTGCATGTGGATTTTAATTCCGTGATTATTTTAGATTTATTATGGTTATGTGGAAACGGTTATATTCTTTATTGCCAAGTTTCCTTACAAGAAGAACCCACCCCCCGAATGCAGACAAGGGTGAGGTGATAGGAAAGTAAAAAAGTGGGCCAAAAGAACTGCATCTCAAGGAAACACGATCAAGATGTACAAAAGAATATAGATGTATATATTGAGGTGATCAATCTTAGACACGTCATGAGGCTAATGTCATGGAAGGAACACTCACTAGACAAAGAAAGATGGAAAACATATGCAAAACATCAACCCCCCATGACACTATAACATGAGTAGTGCATGTACAATAAGGCACAAGATATGGTGAATCCCAAGAATATAATAATCTGCATGAGTATCCTCGGATGACACTTCTCAAATTAGAAGGAAAAATAAGAAAACATAACTTAAACCAAAATATAGATGCAATATAACACTTTATCATAGTGCATTTACAAGAATGCATAAAATGATGTCTAAATAGACCAAAAGAGAATGAGACTAATAAAATATATATTACAATTCATGAAAAATCATTTGAAGCAATAAAATCAATCTCCAAACTTAAAATAGAAAAGTTATCCATCATAACACAAAAATGTAGAAGACTAAATAGAATGTGCCTAGAGCAGAATCTTGAAAAACAATCAGAATCCCTAAAAAGAGGTTAGAAAGACCTTTCCAATGATATACAGAATTCTCAAAATGGAGATCATATGCTCAAGATATGTCTCCCAGAGTGCAAAAAGTAACTTCAAAATTTGACAATAGTATAACCCATCAAAACTGAAAAAATCCTATAGCACTGTGATGAGTTTAGAACTAGCTTTCTAGTGATATCTCATTTTTGGAAAATAGAGGCCGTATGCTTGAGATATGAGCAAAAATGTGAAATTAGGTTCAAATAGATCCTAAGAAGGTGATAAGAAATCTGGATGCAGTGTTCATGTGACATTGACATCAACAAGTGATGAGCCCAATTTGACGGTCAAATGGTTGTTGAGGCAAGAAGATGCCATAAAATGATCCCTATCGAAAAAAATATCTAACTTAAGCAAAGAGCTAGTGTTGAACTAAAAATTTGGTGGCCAATAAACATGTGGATAAACATCTCCATAAATGATATGTCATGTGTTAAAAAATAAAACACTAAGAGAATTTGGAAACTCTAATCAATTTTGGAATAACACCATTGCTTGGTCACACATGCAATGCCCAAACAAAAAGGTGCCAAAAATAATGAGCTATAACCAAAAATCTATCAAAATTTAGTCTTTAAATGAGCTCTCCACCTTGAAATGCTTTGCAACTCATGTGTCCAAAATTTAAGGTGGTGCCATGTCATATCATGGCAGAGACATTCACATAGCCTAAAAGCCACCAAATGTATTCCCTAGGCTGAGTCCAACTGCTACCATAAAGACCTACAATTGAGAACTAAAAATCAAACAATCAAAGATCTTATGTCAAATCTATCCTCTGAAAATGAAAGAGAAAAATCTCCTCCATAATCTAGGTTATTTTCATAAACTTTTCAGTATAGCTTTGCTCAACTTTCTCAACAACTGATGCTAAAGCAGAGAGTGGGGCACAGTGGATGTTGGTCTCTTGCATAGAGAGAGTTCATTGAGGATTGACAAGATGGGGAATGAGTGATGACTTCTCCTCCACCTCCAAAAGCAATCCACACTATACCATGCCCAAACAACACTACCACATGTGAGAGAGGAGTGGGACCACCAATCAAATCACACACCAATTATACAAAGATTTCCATTCTTGGGTGAAGGTTAGGAATATGCAAGGAGCACATTTGAACCATGCCATAAAAACTAGGGAGGATCAAGAAAAACCAAGAGTCATTGACTTGGTAAAGGCTACCACCTAGTGCCTACTAGGAGCAATAAAGGATTGTTTTGGGGTCTCTAATGAACATGCCAAAGTTTTGGCACAAAAATTGGCATCATAAATCGTGCTCATTCAGCAAAAAAAAGTCATGTTGGGTGCATATTGAGCATATGAGGCCAAAAATTGCTGACTTGGAAGTCGAGTGTGAGCAAAGAGCCTGGCATTCTTTATGAGCCTGACTCGACGTGACAAAGCCTGATGAAAAAGGTGAGGCCCAAGGTAGAATTGAGGGCCAATACATAAGTGTTATTCTTCAATGGAATTATGCACAAATCATTACACCCAGTCACCAAATAGGCAAATATTTGAAAAAAAGCATGTGAACCTCCAATTAAGCACCAATAAAATAACGAATCTCCCATAGCTCCCAAAAAGGTTGCAATAGTCAACATCCACTGATAGGGGAAATCACCTTCATTGTGCAACATTGGAAAAATTAACCACATCCAGGCCACTATTACTAGCCAAGTAAGACACTGGAATTCCCCTCTGCATCACTTTGAATGCTTCAAGAGAAATATTGTCTCTATAATACGGTGCAATCCCAACACTAAGAGACATCAAAGTATATTGACTCCATCTGCAAGAACCAAAAATTGTGCTCCACAAATGCCTCTTTTCTTAATATTCCTTTTTGATAATTTTTTTTTTTTAAAATGACCACCTTGATTTGCGTACCCAGGTCAAAATGACTTGTGTGCAAATTTTTTTTGCCTCAAATTTTAATAATGTCCAAATGATACATATTTTATATGAAAATTGGGGTTTTCAAGTGCTTTGAGCTCAACAGTGATGTTCGTTTGGGATTGTAGTGCTCTAAAAAATAGGTCACCCTAGATCCAATACAAAACATTTCTAAAAATTGAAACCCTCTAAAAGAGAAAACTTAGATCTGAAAAAAAATGCCAAATTTTTCAATAATAGAACAAGGGCATGAAGATATGGAGCTCTAATACCATGTTGAAATTGATGATAGATCAACCCCACAGCTCCCAAGAACCATCTGTATGCAAACACTTGTCACAGAAAGAGAAGCAAAAAGCTATGGAGGCTAGAATTACCAGATCCATAGATGAGACATTCTTGATGAGCAAAAAGATAAATTGCTATTATTAACAATGAAATCAATATGAATTATCAATTCTTGATTAATGTTTACAATGTAAGATTGTCCTTATAAAAGAGATTGAAAACCTATAAAGGTCTATCCTAGATTGCATAATAATAAATAATAAAAGAATTAATTATTATATGCCTAAAGTTTAGCTTAAGCGAACTAGAGCTAATTAGGAAATATGTAATTACTCTAGCACTTATTATAAAATTATTTTAATATGTTATTCTCAAAATATAAACATAATTATATTTGTGTTCTATAAACTTAAAATTTTAGAATAATTAAATATTTAGTCTTAATATTTTTACTAAATTTTATTTTATCTTCTTTGTTGTCTTTTATTCGCCATTATCGTTAAAGTGTCAAAATTTGAACTTGTGTAAGACTACAAAGTTTTATACAAATTTTTACCATGTATCTCTTATTTTAGTTTACCATGAAAACCTATAAAATGGTATTGCAACATCAAACTACTATTGGCAATAATTTAAATTTGGAGGACACTTTCCTCTCATTTAAACCATGTATCACTTGTTGACTAACAATGGAATTAATGTATCACTTTGTTTTGCATTTTTCAAGCTCTTCATCTTGATGATGTATCATGCAGTGTGATTCAAAATGTTGATGGTAAAAATCTTAACATAATCGAATCCAAAGACATATCACTACAATACAATCAAGCTTAAGAATGATAACATGTTTGATGCACATCGGTTACAAAAGCTACTTTGGCAAGTAAGTTTAATTGCCTTGTTACAATTAGAACTCTACAGAGGGTCTATAGTACAACTCAAATGATTCAATATTTCTAAGTTATTTATAATTCAAGCCGAGCCTATAAATACTAGGTACTTAATAAAATGGCCATTATTATTTCCTCATGATACTATATTGCAACAGTAATTGTACATATCGAATGCATTCATAGATGGATTGTAGTCTCAAATTTAGAGATTTCTTGCATGTAACATGCTATCATAGGTGAGCCCACCTTCTTCATTAAACCAGAGAAAAATGTACAATGTGTAGATAGCTCATTAGATATGTGCACAAAATTTCTGAAACCTTCTTTCATTTGCACATCCAGTCCTACAAAAATGATGTTGGGTTTACATGCATCTTTATCAAAGCAACCCTCTACACTATTACTCGTATCAAAAGCTTGAAAACATTTCAAACACAATGGATGGTAAGAGTGACAGAAAAAAGAAATCTACCACTATGATGACATAATTTATAATGGGCCCAAGATTACTAGTTCACTTTTATACACTTCTTCATTTCATTATGATTTTGGTATTTTGAATACGAATGAATTGGGTTTTTTTTAAGCCCATGGAAATAAATTGCTCATCCCCACCTTGTCTGTAACTTCCTGAAAGGTTCACGTCATCATTGCTTTACGCAATTCTTAGTCATAAACAACATCTATGTATGTCATTCTAAGAAATGAGCTGGAAATATCGCATGACCACATTCGTCCCAGACACGCTGTGTTCTAAAACATAATAATTTCAGAAAAAACAATACCTAATCTTCCAGAGTTTGTAAAGCCAATTCTACTATGTATACCTATCAACTTAGTAAATATGAAATCAACAATAGGGAAATGGGAAATAGCTTCTTTCTTGCAACATTTATGATGTTCTATGTTACTGCATTAGTTATAATTTGTAACTTTGGCGGCTTATGTGCTGATGTGGGAGATTCTCTTTCCTTGGGTGCCTCTCTTGTTGGAAATTAGGCAATAATTTCAAAGAATGGAACGTTTGAATTGGGATTTTTCAGCCCCAATGGAAGCCGTAACTAGTATGTTGGCATCTGGTATGCCATCATATCAGAGAAAATCATCATTTGGGTGGCCAATAGGGAGAGCCCTGCGAAAAACAATGTTGTCATTCTGAAGCTCTCTGCAGGAGGTAATATGAGACTGTTCGACGCAGAGGGTACATCTCTTTGGTCTATTAATATTTCCTCCAAACACTTGCTGGCTGCGCTACTCGATTCTGGCAATTTTGTACTGCTAAGGAATGACAGTCAATCTGAGCCTCTTTAGCAGAGTTTCAACTATCTTGTACATACCTGGCTGGCCGACATGTTGTTTGGAGGACAGCAAAAGCTAATTGGGTGGAAAAGCTCAATGGATCCCGCTCCTAGGATTTTCTCCTTTCACCTAGATCTATCTGGAGCCAACAAACAAGTGACTCTAACATGGAACAATTCTATCTAGTATTTGGAGAGTGGACCATGGGACTACAAAATTTTGAGTGGAGTTCCCAAAATGATAAACGGGATGTACTTCACAATCAACCCTTTTGTGAACACTAGTTCCAGTGTGTCTGTCAATTATGAGTCCCTAAAAGTGATCTCTCATTTTTTTCAGGCGAAGTTGTGAAAATTAACATTATTGCAGTCACTAATTATTTATCTCCTATCATAAACTATTATAAAAATGCTACAAATAAATTCACAGCTAATATCCAAAAATAGTACATCTACAACTTCACTAATAAAATACAGAAAGAAATTCACAACATAGAGAACACAATATTTTCAAACAAATCATCCTTGAAAAAACCCCTAAGGGAAAACTAGTTTTGCAAAGGAAAAACTAGTTTTGCAGATGGAAAATATATTAACTTCCACAAATCAAGAGATACAAAATTCCTTGCCTCTCACTAGCAGAATTCAGACAACCTTCTAATTTCTCCTGCTGATATTTCACATTGGTATCCCAATGCTATCACTGCACCCTTGCTAACATTGCAATACTATTTGCTATCACTACAAACTCATTTGCTAACACTACAAATGCTTCTACAACTCTTTTCATTATCTATACTATTGTATTCCCCAAATGCCTCCCTTGACCCCCTTTTATTCTACTTAACCAAGAGGCTTCTAGTTGCTTCTTGATAAAGACAACTCAACCAAGAAGTTTCTAGTTGCTTCTCGATTAAAACAACCTAACCAATAGGTTACTAATGTCTTCTAGAAGGAGTCTATTTCTAATAACTCTAACAATTATTTGCCAATTAATCACATATGGACAAACAACTATCCAAGATACCTAAAACTAATAGAAGTCTGGAGAAATACAATATTATGCTCGATTTGGTGGCATCTTCCCTAGTGTTTTGTGTGGAACCCTATTATGAATGCAAACTACTATACTGCATGCTTTTTCCCATAAGTAGCGAGGCATATCCTGGTCATGTAGCATAGATCTTACCCCCCTTGATATAGAATGATTCTTCCTCTTAGCAACTCCATTCTACTGTGGATTGTAAGGAATAATCCATTCTCTCTTGATTCCTTCTCTAGTACAGAACTCCTAGAAGTTACTTCCTTTGTACTCGCCTCCATTGTCTGATCAAAGAAGCTTTATGTTCTTTCTTGTCGAGTTGTCCACTAGAGCCTTGAACTCTTGAAATTGATTAAAAACCTCATCCTTGGTTATCAAGAAGTGCATCTAGGTCTTCTTGGAGAAATCATCGATAAAAGTAACATAGTACTCATGTCCTCTAATAGGCTTTTTTGACATCAATCCACATACATCTAAATGTACTAGATCAAGAACACTTTTAGATCTAGTGTCACTCCTTGGAAAAGATGCTTTTGCGAACTTCCCCAACACGCATCCCTTACATACATCATCATGCTCTATGCTCATCTCTGGAACACTTGTCACCATCTCATGAATAATTTTGAGTGCTCCATGATGAATATGGACCATCCTCCTATGCCATAGCTCTCTAAGATCTCTAGGATTACTACTGCTCATGAGTGCCTAAGGAGTATCAAACTGTAACCTATAAAGGTGACCACTCCTAACTCCAATAGTTATGGGTGATTTCCAATCCATGTGCTTAATCAACAAATATGTCCCTCTAAAGAGTACATTATACCCCCTATCTTGAAGAACAAATATGGAAATTAAATTCATACCTAAGCTTGGCACATGCAACACATCATGAACTAGAATTATCTTTCCATTCTCCCTCTCAAACTGAACAACCCCTTTACCAACTGGGTTGAGTTTGGATAATTTTCCATAGAAATTAGGATATTGGTTTTCTCCTCCTTATAACTGGAGAAGTACTTCCTATCATATGAAATGATGCCCCACTATCTATATACCATATAATCTGTGAGGTTGAGCTCACCATACAAGCTATAAGTAAAAACTCATCTTCCATTCTATTGGAGAGTTCATCTGCACTTGATAAAGCTACCACCTGCTTCTTTGCCTTCTTCCTTCCTGGGAAATCATTGACATAGTGATCATACTTGTGACATCCAAAGCACTTGACCTTAGAAAGGTCCTTCTTCTTCTTCTCACTTTGTGAATTCGATCCTTTGCTAGATCCCTTCTTTGCTTTCCCTTTGCCCGCTAGGGAAACATTCTCCTATTCTACCTCACTTTCTAACTCTTGTTGGCCTCATTGACAAGACTTAGTCTAAAATCCTCTTAATTGAAATCATTCCATAGTTGATCCCAAGTCGATAAGGTATCTTGTCCATTGCCAACTTGAACAACGACACTCCACTATTTAGAAAACCCATTTAGGGCTATTCTCACTAGCTCATCATCACTGGGACTGACTCCAAGAGCTTCTAACTTGTTCTTGACAAGTCTAACTCTAGTGAGGTAACTTGTTGTAATATCCTCCCCTGATTTGAACTTTGACTTGTAGAAATTTAACTTAAGGAATATTGTCAAACACTTTATATGCAAACTCATAAAGCTGATTTCCTCAATAAATTGCTTTCCAATGAGCAGATTTATGAACAACTATGAAGTGACATTAAAATGCATAATACACATCATAACATTTTCACAAACACTTGGCACACATTCAACAATATATGAAAAATTTGGAAACTCTTTCAATCTGCTGATAAAGGGTGATTTTTAAATGTAGATGTGCACTTACAGCTGCCTTAAAGGCTGCAACAACTATTCAGACTTGTATTCAACAATTATTATGCAAAGTATCAAAATTTGATAGAAGAAACCTGGAATTAGTTTCCGTAGTATTTTGCAGATGTAGTCGGCAGCCTTCCAAACTTCTAATCAGCCAGAAAAAATAAGTAAATTTGATACCAACACTGTTCACGCCGTACTGTAGCAAAATACTGTTCATGCGACACTATAGCAATAACTAACTTCAGATCTGCACCTCAAACCCTTGTAAATTTCTTTATGCGAATGCCCCAAATGAAACCCAGTGTGTTTCCTGAAGTGAAAACACCATTGATCCTCTTGACTGTGTCTTCCAACAGCGAAGAGAATGCTAGCAAAGAGGGATTCTGTCCTCCAAGCCCAAAATCAGATATCCAGCAACATAACATTAATCTTCATCTAAGCATACAAAAAAAAAGATCTTCCATTTCTTTTATAGTATTCTCACAAGAGCTCAATCCTTCGTTTTCTCAATGTGGGATAAAACATAACTCCCTTTATGTACCTTATGTCTCCAATGTGTTATAAAAATAAAGGGAACTCTTTTAATTTAAATATTTCCCACAAACTATAGTCTATGCATTAATAAAGTTAAATATTTAAATTTAACTTTATAAAATGGCTTTATCAATGCATAAAAAATCTTATCAATGATAAATAAGTCTTCTTGTCGATTTTAAACAATTACCATCGACATACCACTATGACTGAATGTCTGGCCATGTCCAAGATGACTTACTATAAATAGTAAGTATGCCCAAAGATGCCTCAGAACCCCTCAGAAAGACCTGCAACTGAAACTGTCTAGGCCAAATGGCCTCTAAGCCCCTTTAATGTCCTAGTTAGCCTACGAGACTGTGGGGAAATAGGCTAACAACAACATCATGCTATGAATGCTAGAAAGGGGACATTACAGTCCGCCCTTCTCAAAAAATTTTGTCCTCAAGCAATTTCAGCTCTGGATGCTGCAATATCTGCTCATTTTCTCAAGTAGCATCCTCGACAGGTAGGTTCCTCCACTTCACTAGATACTCCCTGATAGTCCTCCTGTGAAGCACCCTCTCCCTGGAGTCAAGTATGGCCTCGAGAACCAAGATAAGCTTTCCCTCATCATCAAGAGGTGGCAATACTACTGAAGGCACCACATTGTGACCCAATGCCTTCTTAAGGCATGACACGTGGAACACATTATGCACTTTACTGTTTGCAGGCAACTCCAACTCATAAGGTACTTCGCCCACTCTCCTGATTACTTTGAACGGTCCATAGTAGCGTGGTTTCAATTTCTCTGCTCCACTCTTCTTGAGAGAGGATTGTCTATATGGTTGTAACATGAGGTACACCATATCTCCCACCTCAAAAGACCTCTCAACCCTGTGCTGATCAACATATTGCTTCTGCTGATTTTGTGCCTTTTGCAAATTTTTCTTCAAGGATCGCATAATGTCCTAACACTCCTACAAAGTATCCTTGGCCTTAGGCACCCTATTGTCCCCAAATAACAAATCCAAAAAATTAGGAGCATCATACCCATACAGTGCCATAAAAGGGGACATTTGAATAGACATATGGAAAGAGGTATTATAGTAGTACTCCCCTAGATGTAGCCACTTTACCCAAGTCTTCTGCCCTCCTGCAATGTAGTTTTGAAGGTACCCCTCAACCCATTTGTTCACTATCTCTGTCTGCCCATTAGTTTGGGGGTGGTAGCTGGTACTCAGAGTGAGCTCTGTTCCACATAACCTGAACAACTCCTGCCAAAAGTGGCTCATAAATCTGCTATCTTTGTCACTGACTATGCTCTGTGGTATCCCATGTAGTCTGAATACCTCTCGAAAAAATAGTTCTGCTATTTGTGCTGCTGAATATGTAGATGAAATTGCAAAGAAATGTGCAAATTTCGTCAATCTATCTACCACAACAAAGATACAATACCGACCCTGTGCCTTGGGGAGGCCTGTGATAAAATCCATGGAAATGCTATCCCACTTCTTCTCTGGTATGGGTAGGGGCTATAGTAAACCACTCGGAAAAGAATCTTCCTGTTTGTTCTGCTGACACACAGGGCATTCCCTAACAAACTGAAGCACCTCTGATTTGAGTCCTTTCCAAGTGAAGCGCTCTCTCACCTGCCGATATGTCTTAAAGAATCCAGGATGTCCAGCCATTGGTGAATCATGAAATGCCCTCAAAATCTTCTACTTCATAGTAGACTTGGGTACTAAATAAATCCTTTCCTTGTAGATGATCAGATCATTTACGACAGTGTATTGGCTATCTTGAATAGCTCCCTCAATAATGCTAGATGCCCAACTATCCTTAGCATATTCTGCCAAGATCATCTCTCTCCAATCATCCATGACTATCCCAATAGCAAGCAAATGAGGCCTTCTAGATAAAGCATCTGCAACAATATTTTTCTTCCCTTTGACATAGGCTATGTCAAAATCATAGGCCTGTAATTTACTCACCCATTTCTGTTGCCTGTCATTAAGGTCCTTCTATCCAAGGAAATGTTTCAAGCTATTATGATCTATTTTTACTGTGAATCGGCTTCCCACTAAGTATTGCCTGAACTTAGCTAGCGCATGCATGATTGCTAGCATCTCTTTCTCATAGATGTTGTAGGTTCTCTCCACACCTCATAATTTTCTAGTCTCATATGTGATGGGATGTTTGTCTTGCATGAGAACAACTCCTATGCCTTCTCTCGAGGCATCACACTGCAGCTCAAAAGGCCTGGTGAAATCTGGAATGGCTAAAATAGGATATGTACTCATCAGCTCCTTAAACCTATCAAAACAATCCTGAGCCCTCTCTGACCACTTGAAACTATCTTTCCATGTCAAATATGTAAGTGGTGCTACTATTTGTGAAAATCCCTTCACAAATCTACGGTAGAACCCACAAAGCCCGAGAAATCCCTTGAGTTGTAAAGTGTTCCTCAGTGGTGGCCAATCCAGAATGGCCTTGATCTTGTCTGGGTCAACCCAAACACTTATTGCACTAATAATATGCCCTAGATAGAGCAACTCTATCATCCCAAACTCACATCTACTCATCTTGGCATATAATGACTCCCTCTCTAGAATACTGAGAACTGTATCAATATGCTTCAAATGTTCCTCCCAAGTACGGCTGTATATCAGTATATCATCAAAAAATATCAACACAAACTTCCTCAACTGATCTCTGAACACTCTATTCATACAAGACTGGAAAGTGGCAGGGGCATTTGTCAACCCAAAGGGCATGACGAAGAACTCAAAATGTCCACAGTGGCATCTAAAAGTTGTCTTCTCCACATCCACCTTTCTAACCCGTATCTGATGGTAGCTAGATCTCAAATCAATCTTGGAGAAGTAGCATGCACCATGCAATTCATCAATAAGCTCATCGATGCGCGGGATAGGGTATCGGTTCTTGATTGTCTTCTTGTTTAGCTCCCTATAATCAATGCACATCCTCATTGTACCATCTTCTTTTTTACCAATACTACTAAAGAAGCGAAAGGACTTTTTCTTGGCCATATGTGCCCCATGTCAATCAACTCCTTAATTGCCTTTTCTATTTCATCCTTATATCTCTTCAGATGGCGGTAAGGTGTGATGATAACTGGCTTAGCCCCTTCCTCTAATTCAATAACATGCTCGATTCCCCTATCCGGGGGTCTCCTTGGAGGTATCTCACCAAACACCTTAGTATGTTTGGTTATTATTTTTTATACATTAGGTGGATACTCTTGTTTATGCTGCTCTGTCATCTCAGGCATTACTCTAAACTCTGTTGCCCACTGCACCTGATCATGTCTAAAGAAACTCTGCATCCGCTTGAGTGACACCACTCAAAGCCTCCCATCTGAAAAACCTCTGAGCACTATCTTCTTACCATTTGCCTCAAACCTCATTTCCATTTTCTCAAGGTTAAATGTAAACTCTACCAGAGACTTCATCCAGTTCATCCCAAGCACCATATCCTGATCACCAATGTTGACCACAAAGAAATCTCCTATCATGTCATAATCTCCCAAACGAAGCTGCAAGTTGGAGATTTTCTTGGTACATTCAATTTCGAAGCCATCGGCAACCATCGCCTTAAATCCCCTATGCTCCTCTGTATGTAGCCCTCTGCGTGTCACAAACTTCTCATCAATGAAGTTATGTGTCGCCCCTGTATCAATGAATGCCACAACTCTCTACCCATCCAAGGTTCCCCTAACTCTGAAAGTGACGGCCTCCTATATACTTGACAACTGAGCTATCATGCTATCACCATGTGCTTCCTCCTGAAAAGAACTATCATCATCTCCATCTGATTCGAATGACTGCTTTGAATCTCCATCTACTAACTCTTAGGCTGAAAAGTACTCCATCTGCTTAGCTTTTTCTTTCAATGGACACTTATGTGACAAATCCCAAGGCTCCCTGCAATGAAAACAAAGCTTCTTCTTCTTCTTGAGATCATTAAGTGTCTCATTGTCCAACCTCTTACTTTCCTCCTTAGCTGGCTGAACCTCTTTATGAAAAGGTTTCCTATCCTTATCTTTCCTTGAAGGGAAACTCTTTGCCTGGAATTTATTTTTTGAAGATGAAGAGGAATCCATGTCACGAGCTTTCTTAATGGCTTCCTGCAAAGTGGGAGGGTTGAGAGCTGTAATCCACCCTCTCAATGGATCAGCTAACCCATCCATAAATAGAACTAGTATCCTCTGTTCAAATACATCTGTTACTAACACTGCAAGTTTTTGAAACTCTGAAATGTATGTTTCCAATGATCCCCACTATTTAAGCTGAGCTAACTCCTTGAAATGGAGTTCTGGATCCTTCCTATTAAAACGTTCAATCAGCCTCTCTGTAAACTCCACATATGAGGTAATGTGTGCATGTCCCATAGTGACCATACCATGATGCCACCACTCATGTGCTAACCCATCCAGATGAATTGCTACGTACTTAATAGCTTCTTCCTCGGTCATAGGGTTCAATTGAAAGTATGTGTCAAGCTTTTGAACCAAAGCTCTTGCTGTAGATTTTCCTAAGCCATCATAATATGGTAACTCAAGTCTCCCTACTTTCTTTCGTAGCTCATAGCTCTGGTTCCTGTCATGTCCACGTGGCATATGTTTCATCTGCACATCCATATACTCCCTAAAGGTAATTGCAGTAGTAAAATCTGGCCCTCCGGCTTCCCAATCTCTCCTCAACTGGTCCTGTATATCAGTAATCTGGGGCTCTGGTACGAGCTTCTCTAGAGCTCTAGGAGGAAATGTAGGAATCATGGGCCTTGAACTCACTGTCCTAGCTCGCTGGGGTGCATGACCGAAATTGTTCCCAACTTGTTCATCTCCATTATGTGTACCATCTTGATCATTTCCATTCTGATTGTTACCATTCTGATTATTTCCTCCACCAATGTTAGCATTCAACCCCATTTGACGAGCCATCATCTGCATCATAAGATCCAATCTCTGATTCTGTTCCTATGCCCTTTGTTCTGCTACTCGATGTCCTTGTACCAAGGTCTCTAATAATTGTAAGAATCTTTCCTCTCCAGGCTCTAGACCGGCATTCTCGCCTCCACCTAATCTTGTATTCCTATCATCTCGGTCACCCATATTGCTGTCTTGATCAAAGAATACCTCTGCTGTGTCTGTATGACTGGATTCTATACCCCCCTGTATGGATGAACTAGACTATTTGCTTTGCAGGTCTGAACTCCTATTTTTTCTTGCTCTGGTATTGCGGAAATTATAAGGCCCCTATCACATGCTCAAACATAAATGCTCTGATTTTAGTGTTTTGACATTTCATCAAAAAATTTCCCCTCTATCTGCCAGTTCCAAATTTCCTATAAGACCTCCATAGGATGGAAGGACTTATAGCTCTGATACCACTATAATATCCTCCCCTGATTTGAACTTTGACTTGTAGAAATTTAACTTAAGGAATATTGTCAAACACTTTGTATGCAAACTCATAAAGTTGATTTCCTCAATAAATTGCTTTCCAATGAGTAGATTTATGAACAACTATGAAGTGACATTAAAATGCATAATACACATCATAACATTTTCACAAACACTTGGCACACATTCAACAATATATGAAAAATCTGAAAACTCTTTCAATCTACTGATAAAGGGTGATTTTTAAATGTAGATGTGCACTTACAGCTGCCTTAAAGGCTGCAACAACTATTCAGACTTGTATTCAACAATTATTATCCAAAGTATCAAAATTTGACAGAAGAAACCTGGAATTAGTTGCCGTAGTATTTTGCAGATGTAGTCGGCAGCCTTCCAAACTTCTAATCAGCATGAAAAAACAAGTAAACTTGATACCAACACTGTTCATGCCATACTGTAGCAAAATACTATTCATGCAGCACTATAGCAATAACTAACTTTAGATCTGCACCTGAAACCCTTGTAAATTTCTTTATGTGAACGCTCCAAATGAAATCCAGTGTATTTCCTGAAGTGAAAACACCATTGATCCTCCTGACTGTGTCTTCCAATAGTGAAGATAATGCTAGCAAAGAGGGATTCCATCCTCCAAGCCCAAAATTAGATATCTAGCACCATAACATTAATCTTCATCCAAGCATACAAAAAAAAAGCTCTTCCATTTCTTTTATAGTATTCTCACAAGAGCTCAATCCTTCATTTTCTCAATGTGGGATAAAACATAACTCCCTTTATGTACCTTATGTCTCCAATGTGTTATAAAAATAAAGGGAACTCTTTTAATTTAAATATTTCCCACAAACTATAGTCTATGCATTAATAAAGTTAAATATTTAAATTTAACTTTATAAAATAGCTTTATCAATGCATAACAAATCTTATCAATAATAAATAAGTCTTCCTGTCGATTTTAAACAATTACCATCGACATACCACTGTGACTGAATGTCCGGCCATGTCCAAGATGACTTACTATAAATAGTAAGTATGCCCAAAGATGCCTCAGAACCCCTCAGAAAGACCTGCAACTAAAACTGTCTAGGCCAAATGGCCTCTAAGCTCCTTTAATGTCCTAGTTAGCCTACAAGATTGTGGGGAAATAGGCTAAAGACAACATCATGCTATGAATGCTAGAAAGGGGACATTACACTTGTAATGTCTTCTCCTTGGTTCATCTAGGTATTCTTCAACTTCTCTCTAAGGATCATCTTCCTATTGGTGGTAGCATTCTAGTACAAATTCAAAATGGCATCCCACATCTTCTTCATTTTATCTAGCTCTACAATATGTGGACCAATATGATCCTTGACACCATCAAGGATAATCCTCCTTGCCTTGGCATCATCCTTCTTATATGCTGCAAGTTGTGTTGCATCTAGTGATATAGGTACAACACTGGTAACATAATCCTTAATACCATTCTCTTCCAATAATAAAGAAATTTTGGCCTTCCAGACACCAAAACTTGAGGCACCATCCAATTTGTCTTGATCTCTCAAACTAGCTAAAGCCATCTTAAGGGATTAAAGCAATAATGAATCTGAAGAGATCAACCCTTAATTTCTTTCCTAGGGAAAAAGTTTTCTACCCTCAACAATGCTCTGATACCATGTGAAAATTAACACTATTACAACCACTGATTATTAATCTCCTATCATAAATGATTATCAAACTATTGTAAATAAATTCATAGCGAATATTGAAAAATAATGCAACTGCAAGCTCACTAGAATAAAATATGAAAAAAAATTATGGAAAAACCCCTAAGGGAAAACCAGTTTTGCAGATGGAAAATATATTAACTTCAAAAAATCAAGAGATCCAAAATTCCTTGCCTCTCACTAGCAGTATTTAGAAAACCTCCTAATTTCTCCTATTAATATTCCCCATTGCTATCCCAATGCTATTACTGCACCCTTGCTAACACTGCAAAACTATTTACTATCACTAAAAACTCATTTGCTAACATTGCAAATGCTTCTACAACTCTTGTTGTTATCTACATTGTTCTATTCACCAAATACCTCCCTTGATCCCATTTTATACTACTTAACCAAGAGGTTTCTAGTTGCTTCTTGATAAAGACAACTCAACTAAGAAGTTTTTAGTTGCTTCCTAACCAAGAAGTTTCTATTTGTTTCTTGATTAAAATAACCTAACCAATACATTGCTAGTGGCTTCTAGAAGGAGTCAATTAATTACCAAATATTTGTTGTAACTCTAACAATTTTTTTCCAATTAATCATATATGGATGAACAACTGTCCAAGCTACCTAAAACTAATAGAAGTTTGGAGAAACACAAGATTATGCTCAATTTGGTGGCAATCAATGGATAGTGCAGGGCTATTTCCCTAGAGATCAATGTTACGTATATGGCTTTTGTGGCATGTACAAAAGATCACAATTCCAACAACATTTGATTCTGCAACTATGTGGATGGTTTCTACCCTATAGATGAGAAAGCATGGAATTGGAATAATTGGTGGGCTAGTGGCTATGTTTAGGAAAGGCCACTAATTTGCGATACCAAACATGCCAGTAATAAAAAAATTATTGAGCCTGGTGTAATGTTTACTAATGATTTAGTTTCTTCATACCCTACACCAATGAAGGAAGATTACTAGAAATCATGTCTACATAATTGCTCTTGCATAGCTTTTTCTTTTGATTCTCCATCTGGACATTGTAAAATTTGGTTTGGAGATTTGCTAAACATGAACAACTCTCCATCAAATAGAAAAGGTAATGTCTCCATTTGAGTAGCCTCCCCTACACTTCCAAAGCATTATAAACCACTACCCTCCATATTAAAAGCCATTATTATTGTGAATGTTCTCACCTTTGCTTTGTGTTTGTTTTTATTATTAATGTGGCAAAGGTATTAGCTACGAGTAGAGGAGGCTTTTTCAGACTCCTCAGAATCTTTTCTATTTTAGTTACAAGGAGTTGAAGACTTCCACAAAGAATTTCATGTCTAAGTTGGGAAGTGGGTGATTCAAGTCATTGTTCAAAGGATCTCTAAAAGATGGCACATTGGTGGTCATAAAGACATTGGTGTGTAGTACAAGACACCATGATAAGAAATTCTAAGTTGAAATCAGTTCTCTTGGCAACATAGAACATGTGAAATTGATTAGACTTAGAAGGTTTTGTGCACAAGGGTCTAGGCAATTACTGGTTTATGATTAGATGCCCAATGGCTTTCTAAATTCCCTACTCTTTAGTTCTAATTCCAAAAGTAGTGGGAAACTACTGGACTGGAGGACTCAATCCCATATTGCTTTAGGAATTGTACGAGGTTTTGTTTATCTCAATGAGGACTATAAATATTGAATCATTCATTGTGATGTAAAGCCCGAAAATATTTTCTTGGATAGTGATTTTTCACCCAAATTAGCAGATTTTGGGTTGGCAAAGCTTTTGGGTAGAGATTTCAGCCATGTACTGACCACTATGAGAGGAACCCGAGGTTATTTGGCTATAGAGTTGATCTCTAGTCTTCCCATCACTCCCAAGGATGATGATTTTTGTTTTGGTATTACTATGCTCTTTGAAATCATGTCTAGGCGAAGGAGTCTAGAATCAAATTTACTAGGGGAAGAGAACTAATATTGTTGAGGAGTGTGTTGTAGTAGAGGCAGATATTGAAGAAGTGAGAAGAATGGGAATTGTAGGGTTTTTATGCATGGAAAGGGAGGAGGAGAAAAGGCTAAGCATGGAACAAGTAGTGCTGATGTTGGAAGGGGAGATGGAGCCTCCAACTCTACACATACCGACCTCTGCAATTTGTAAAGTACAATAATGTACGTAGGTATGTAATTTGTAAAGGTAATCTTAAATATTTAAATGATTAAATTAGTATAAAATATTTTAATTTACTTGTATACATTCAAAGTGTTGGATAGAATTGTTAATTGTGTATTGTCTTTGATGTTACACAAATGTCATATTAGCCATTAGACAGAGTCTACCAAGCTCAAATGGTTAGTAAAGCAATTTATAGTGACTACCGAGCATTCTTGAACATTACACAGTAAGTTAGCTCTTACTGAGCTCACTCGGCCATCAAAGGATTTTGTAGCAGAAAGTTAATGTTAACTGAGCTTCCAAGGTTAACAAAGGGAAAGTCAATGTCTACCAAGTTCACTCGGTCATCAAAGAGAAAGTTAGCTTTTACTGAGCTCCCTCAATAAGTGAAGGAAGGTTAGTGTTTACCAAGTTAACTTAGTCTCTGAAGGAAGATGCAAGGTTTGCAGTGTTTACCGAGCTTCGCTTTGTTAACATTGGGGAAACAATTCTGGAGTAGTGGTCACTGAGCTGGGTCAGGCAGCGAAGAATTTTATTATTCTAAAGAATTAAGTTTAATTGTTTTGTGCAATGTTTGCAGCCGACTGATTTAATGTTTTTTAGTTGTTGTAACTTGTAATTAAGCTGACTTGACAATCTGTAAGGTATATATGAAAGGTCAAGTTGTGAATTCATGAATATAAAAAGTGTGGATGCATAAGAGGGTGAATGTATGGATGTAAATGGAATGAGCGAACATTGAATATATGAGCGAATTTTGTGGAAGGATTGGATATCCTTATGGAGATGCAAAGTTGTATTTGATCAGTGAGGATCTAGTGAAGCAGAACAGAGATCTGTATTCAGCAAAGATAAGTTGCATATATTTTAGATCACTTCATTGTTGCTTTCTAGTCTTTGTAACAATGATTCAAAATCTCTTAACAGAGTTAGTTTAACAACCATTTTGTAAATCCTCTAACAAGGTGACAATTCAGTTGAATTGTTCTTAAGACCTCCAATCAGGTCACTCCTTATAGGGTGATTATATCCTCTAACAGGGTCACACCTAATAGTGTGTTTTGTAACCTTTAACAGGGTTGGCTCTTAATAGGACTCACTTCAGAAAAGTGAAAATTTGTGACTAGTTACTTGGTGGTTTTTCCCATATTGGGTTTTCACATTAAATTTGGTGTCTCTTATGTTCATTTTATTTCCTTTATGCATGCATATTAATTACTTTAAATGCTTAATAAGTTAACAGAACATCTATCAAGTTTTAGCATTTATTTGTGTGGTTACTGAGTGCCAGCAACAACTATATTTTAAGACATCTAAGAATCTGTGGATTTATTTTTGTGGTAACTGATTCACCCCTCTCCTCTCAGTTACTCCATCTCTATTTCCAACAATTGGTATCAGATCTTTTGGTGCTTGCAGGATAAGATTTCAAAGATCTAAGCCAAAGATCAAGATGTCTTATAAAAGGGAAATTCCAAGACTTAATAGGAACAACTTCTCAGCATGGCAAGGGTTTATGAGACTTCATCTAGCTTCTATTGGAGACACAGGACTAAAATACCTCCATGAAAAATATGCAGAACGAGCTGGTACACTATCTTTGAATGATATTGCTGAAAAGAAGACCCACAACATTATGATGATAGATATAGCATTTGCTCTGAGTTATGAAGAATTTGATGATATCAAAGACTGTAAATCTGCTTTTGAAATGTGGGAAAAGTTGAAAGAGATATATGGAGGAGATGATAATGTTAGAAAAGCCAAAGCAAAAAGTTTGAGAGGACAATTTGATCAAATGAGAATGAGAGAGGATGAAAACATTGCAAAATATGTTGAAAGAGTCAAAACATGTGGCACTACAATCAAAGCATCTAGAGGAGATATCAAGGAAGAGATAGTTATAAGTAAAGTTCTTAGAAATCTACTTCCCATTTATGCAATCAGAGTTTCTGCAATTCAAGAAAGAAGATGTGAAGCAAATCATAAGATAAACCTAGATCCCATAGTTGGAAGATTAACTCCATTTGAACTATACAACTTTGAAAACTATGTTCCAGCTTCCAAGAACATTGAGTCAGCATTTGAAGCCAAGCTTTCTGTCAAGGAGAACAGTAAAAAGAAAAAAGAATCTTAGTTAGAAAGTGAAGATGAATTAGACCAAAGTTTAGACAGTGATCTTGAAGTAATTAAAGCTCTACTAGCAAGGAAATACTCTAAAGGAAGAGGAAAATATAAAGGTAAAGTTCCTTTAATCTATTTTTCATGTGAAGAAATTGGTCATATTGCTGCTAGATGCCCAAACAAGTAGAAAAAAGATGAGAAGAAAGGATACAAGTTCAATGGCAAGAAAGACTTCAGATCATTCAAGGATAAAGGTAAGAAAACATGTTTTATGGCTAAAGATTCTAATGATTCTAATGATGAAGAAGAAGATGAAATTGTCTACATTGCTATGAAAGATGAGTCTGATAATGATGAGGAAATGGCACTCATTTCTCATATGAGCAAAAATAATACATGGATCATAGATAGTGGTTGTTCTCATCACATGACTGGCAACAAAACTAAGTTTGAATACTTTGAATACTACAATGGTGGCAGTGTAAGATTTGGTAACAATGAACCTTGTTGTATAAAAGGAAGAGGGAGAATCTCTCTAACGAAAGAACTTATATGTGATAATGCCTATTGGGTAGAAGGATGAAAGCATAATTTTTTAAGTGTGGCACAGCTACTCAATAATGGATTCAAAGTAGAATTCATGCATGCTAAAGAAAGATTGCTAGATGGCAAAGGAAAGCTGATTGGATCAGGTAATCAAACTAAAGGTAACTTGTTCTATCTTGAACTAGGTGAATGTTCATGTTTCATTGCTCAAGTTGAAGAAATTTGGTTATGGCATAAAAGTTTGTGTCATGTAAATTTTGATAATTTGGTAAAGGTAAGAAAATTCAAGAAAGTAAGAGGCATTCCTAACATAAAAAAACCTGAGGTTAGTCTATGCAAAAATTGTCAGATTGGTAAAATGAGAAAGACTAGTTTTAAAAGTAAAAACTATCAGTCTGAAGATATGTTAGAAATTGTGCATACTGATTTATGTAGACCCATTGGAATTGAAAGCTATACTGGAGAAAAGTTCTTCATTCTTTTTGTTGATGATTACTCAAGAATAGACAAATCAAAAGCATTTGAAAAGTTCAAATGGTATTTGGCTAGAGTAGAAAAGGAAACAGGGAAAAGATTAAAATGATTGAGGTCAGATAGAGGTGGAGAATTCATTTCACATGAGTTTAATAACTTTTGCATTGAAAGAGGAATCAAAAGACAGGTATTAGCCCCTGGAACACCCCAGCAAAACGGAATAGCTGAAAGAAGAGATCCATAATGGATTGTGCAAGAACTTTAATGATTGAAAAAATCATTGCTACCAAATACTGGAAGGAAGCTATCAGCATTGCAGTTCATACCCTAAACCAAGTATAACTGAAGAAAGACTCATTCAAAACCCCCTATGAGTTATGGTATGGCTATAAACCTAATATAAGTTACCTTAAAGTATTTGGAAGTAAATGTTACAGTTTTTAAAAATCTAGAAAAGGAAAATTTGATGTGAAAGGTGATGAAGGTATGTTCTTTGGATACTCATGCAAAAGTAAGGCATATACATGTTTGAACTTGTCTACTCACAAAGTCATAGAAAGTGTGCATGTGAAAGTTGATGAGTTTGCAGAAAGGACTGAAGAAGAAAGCAAAAGGGAACCAAAAGATTATAAAAGGTTTGTCTTCATTGAACCCGATACAGTACCAGCTACATCAAAGAATCAGGAATCTTCTACTCCTGAGTCATCTATAATCAAGTTACAGGAAGTTCAAATTGAGCAACAACAAATTGAGTTAAATTCAGTGACTACCGAGCAAGTGTCTACCAAGTCTGAAGGACCCGAGCCAACATCTACCAAGAAAATATCTACTGAGCCAGAACAAACAGAACCTGAAGTTGAAATGCAAGAGGATAATAATTAAATTCATTCAGAGGGCAAGGGACCTGTATTAGCTAACTATGTCAGGAGACATCATTCAGCAGATCAGATCATTGGAGATAAATCTGAAGGAACCATGACAAGAAATAAGTTGAAAGGTACTTGTTTACTTGCTAATTTTGAACCTAGAAATATCAAAGATGCATTGGGAAATGATTGTTGGATTGAAGCTATGAATGAAGAGATAGAACAGATAGAAAAAAATAAGACATGGACTCTTGTACCTAGACCTAAAGATAAAAATGTGATTGGAACTAAGTGGGTATTCAGAAACAAGTTGGATGAAGATGGTAAGGTATCAAGAAACAAAGCTAGACTAGTATGCAAAGGATATGCTCAAAAAGAAGGAACAGAATATGGAGAAACCTTTTCTCTTGTTGCAAGATTGGAAGGAGTCAGAACCTTACTAGCATATGCTGCTAAAAAAGGATTCAAAGTTTATCAGATGAATGTCAAGTCAATATTCCTCAATGGTATACTAGATGAAGAGGTTTACATTGAACAACCTGAAGGTTTTGTTGATCTAGATAAGAAGAACATGGTCTACAAATTACACAAGGCATTGTATAGTCTGAAACAAGCCCCTAGAGCATGGTATGAAAGATTGCATAACTATCTTATTCAGATTTGTTTTCAAAGAACTAATGATAACAATAGCTTGTATATAAAGGAAGGATCAGATGATAAGATTATTTTAGTAGAGATATTTGTAGATGACACTGTATTCACAGGAAATGATGATCTTTGCAAAGAATTCTCAGAACAAATGAACAAGGAATTTGAAATGTCTATGTTTGGTGAAATCAAATTCTTTATTGGTATTCAAATTCAACAAAATAAAAATGGTATCTACATCACTCAATCAAAATACATCAAAGAGATATTGAAAAAGTTTGGAATGGAAGATTGTAAACTAGTTGGGACTCCTATGTGTACTGGATTAAAACTTACCAAGGAAGATGAATCAAAAGAAGTAGATCAAAGATTGTATAGATCTATGATTGGAAAGTTGCAGTATGTAGTCCATACTAGGTCAGATATTGTCCTTGCAGTTGGTATTGTAGCAAGATTTTCAGCAAAACCAAGAGAAAATCACATAATGGCAATCAAAAGAAAAATGAGATATTTGAAAGGAACTAAGGATTATGGTTTATGGTACAAATTTGGAGGTAATATGGATTTGAAAGTGTTTACTGATTCTGATTGGACAGGAAACTTTGATGACAGAAAAAGTACAAGTGGTGGAGCATTCTTTCTTGGAAAGAGGTTGGTTTCTTGCACAAGCGAAAAGAAAAATTGTACATCTCAATCTACAACAGAGGTAGAGTATGTTATTGTAGTAGTAAACTATTCTAATATTGTTTGGTTTAAACAGTTGTTGGAAGGCATAAAGGTAGAAATCAAAGAACCAATTGTTGTGTTATGTGATAATACAAGTGCAATAAACATATCTAAGAATCTAGTGATGCATTCCAAAACCAAGCACATTGCAATAAAATATCATTTTGTTAGAGAATTGGTGCAAGATAAAGAGATCAAATTGGAATATGTTTATACAAAGGAACAAATTGGTGAAATATTCACAAAACCATTACCTAAGGATGCATTCTTGTATCTAAGAGGTAAGTTAGGGGTCACTCCCCTATATGAAGTTCACTAAAATGAAGTCTTAGTGATGCATCAACTCATACCAGGTTGAAGATCTATCAGTTGATGCAGCACAATCAAGAAATATTGCATATGAATAAGTACTAAAGGTACACTAAAATTCATTTGAGTTGAGTTGTCTTTGGCATGTGTTGTCAAAGAGGGACAGTTTTACTATCATATCTCTCTGAAATTTGTTTAAGATAAAAAGTTTGCTATGTAATTCCTTCACAGAGGGAGATTACTGTAAGAGGGAGATTTTTCTATCTTAGAAGGAGAATTGTTATGTTGACATGTTGTGTTGCCTTATAAGAGAAAGACTTGTTTTCAAATTTCATTCTGCTATGACATGTTGTGTTGCCATCAATGCCAAAGAGGGAGATTGTTGGATACAATTGTTAATTGTGTATTTTCTTTAATGTTACACAAATGTCATATCAGCCATCAGATAGAGTCTACCGAGCTCAGATGGTTAGCAAAGCAATTTATAGTGACTACCGAGCATTCTTGAACATTACACGATAAGTTAGCTCTTACTGAGCTCACTCGAGCATTAAAGGATTTTCTAGCAGAAAGTTAATGTTAAACGAGCTCCCAAGGTTAACAAAGGGAAAGTCAATGTCTACCAAGTTCACTCGGTCATCAAAGAGAAAGTTAGCTTTTACCGAGCTCACTCGGTAAATGAAGGAAGGTCAGTGTTTACCGAGTTAACTCGATCTCCGAAGGAAGTTGCAAGGTTTAAAGTGTTTATCAAGATTCACTTGGTTAACACTGGGGAAACCATTCTGGAGCAGTGGTCACCGAGCTGGGTCGGGCATCGAAGAATTTTATTATTCTAAAGAATTAAGTTTAATTGTTTTGTGCAATGTTTGCATCCAACTGATTTAATGTTTTTCAGTTGTTGTAACTTGTGATTGAGCCGACTTGACAATCTGTAAGGTATATATGAAAGGTCAAGTTGTGAATTCATGAATATAAAAAGTGTGGATGCATAAGAGTGCGAATGTATGGATGTAAATGGAATGAGTGAATATTGAATATATGAGCGAATGTTGTGGAAGGATTAGATATCCTTATGGAGCTGCAAAGTTGTATTCAATCAGTGAGGATCTAGTGAAGTAGAACAAAGATCTGTATTCAACAAAGATAAGTTGCATATATTTTAGATCACTTCATTGTTGCTTTCTAATCATTGTAACAATGATTCAAAATCTCTTAACAGAGTTGTTTTAGCAACTATTTTGTAAATCCTCTAACAAGGTGAAAATTCAGTTGAATTGTTCTTAAGACTTCCAACCAGGCCACTCCTTACAGGGTGATTAAATCCTCTAATAGCGTCACACCTAACAGTGTGTTTTGTAACCTTTAACAGGGTTGGCTCCTAACAGGGTTCACTTCAGAAGAGTGAAAATTGGTGACTAGTTGCTTGGTGGTTTTTCCCATATTGTGTTTCCACATTAAATCTGGTGTCTCTCTTGTTCATGTTATTTCCTTTATGCATGCATGTTAATCACTTTAAATTCTTAATAAGTTAACAGAACATCTATCACGTTTCAACATTTATTTGTGTGGTTACTGAGTGTCAGAAACAACTATATTTTAAGACATCTAAGGATCTATGGATTTATTTTTATGGTAACTGATTAACCACTCCCCTCTCAATTACTCCATCTCTATTTCCAACACAAGGTTTAGGCTTGTTTTGCGTAATTAGAAAGGTTTAGGCTAGTGTTGCATAACTAAATTTTTTAAATTGTAAGTACTATTTTGTCATTTTTTTGGGTATATTTCTACAGGTGAGTGAAAATTGTATAGTTAAGGTTTCATCTTTTGGGTATTCACATATCTCTATGCAAGGATCATGGAGCGTATGGTGGTAAAAAAATGTTATTTCAAAATGTTGATTCAAACCCAACTATGTTCATGTACCAATATTCAGTCACTCAAAAAACATCAATACTTTTGCTCAAATCTACAAGTAGTCTTTATGAAATGCCCCAACAGTGATGTGCAAATTGGACAATCACCAACCAAAAAAGTTACAAAAAGTTAAAATAAAAAAGTGTGATTGACTATTAGTACACTATTAGTACTCAAATTCAAGAAAGGATATATTTTTCATTGTTTAATATTATTCTACTTGTTGGTATAATTGTTAAACTATACCAATTTCTATGATACTACACACTATGCATTTTATCGAATATTAAATAGTGATTATCTTATATTGATAAATAATTGGGTAATAGAATCATTCTAGGTGGAAAAATACCAAAACCATTAATGCAACACAATACAAATAGAATTACACATGAATGACTAGAAGTTTAGTTTAAAATGGTTGAAAGGGACATTTTCTAAAATTTCATTTATTTTCCTAATGATATTTCCAAAGTTGAGTGAAAGGTATTAACTACCATCTCCACATTTTGGGGATGTTCAAATTATTTTCATAATGGTGTTCTAGAGCCATCATAGAAAGACATAGAAAAAGTGGGCAAGTCTCTTATTGAAAGGGAGTGCATGATAATAAGTTTATGAGCTCCATTAAGTAGTTAATGAGATTGTTGAAACAACATTGATCATTATAAAACACATTTATTCCTTCTTAATTTGTTGAACAAGGAATTTTAATAGGAATATTTTCTTATGGTGAGTTAATTAAAGTTTAAGATTTTAATTCTATATTTCTACATGTTTATTGTATTTGATTGTCACATAGTTTATTGAAAATTTATCTCAATCTAGGTGAATTATGTGTTGATAACAAATTGATACAAGTATGAGAATGTGTTTCAATCATTGTTTTGTCACTGATGTCAAACCTACTACTTGCTAGTAAGACAATTGTTTAGATGATTTGAGCACTATCATTTGTTTGATTGATGAAGAGGATTTGATCAAATGAGGTAACAATAACACTTAGAGGAAAGGTTAAGTTATGATATAGAAAAGGAGTTCAAAGATCAATTAAGATAGTGATATTATAGTGCATTTGTTATCTACTTAAGGTTGTAAAGGATGGATACACTAATTAAATTCAGAAGAATAAGTAAAATGAATTATGTATGCCAAGCTTAACAATTTGCATAGTAGGTGTCAAGGAAAGTTAGTGTAAGCTGAGTAGAAAATTAGTTGGAGCCAACAAAAGTCAAATTTCAATGTATGTTGAGTGATACAATGTTAGCCAAGTAACATTTAGTCAATATTGAACACCAGTAAACTTTAGTTCATGTTGAGTGATTTGATAATGGATGTTGAGAAACACAATATGTGTTGAGCATCAAAAGAAAGTTAATGCTAAGTGACAACATTATGAGAAATCTGAGCTAAGTAAAGTTTAATTAATATTTAGCACCAGTAAACTTTAGTTTGTGCTAAGTGATTTGATAGTGGATGTCAAGCAACATAGTATGTGTTGAACATTAGAAGAAAGTTAATGGAAAGTGAAAACATTATGAGAAAGATCGTGAATTTGATGAATCTGAGCCAACAAGTTTGATTTCTTGGATTGTGTGAACCTTATGGAAGATAAGCTTGATGAGCTAGTGGCACAAAAATTAGCATGAACTGTTCTAAGGTGAATTCAAAGAGTACTGAAGGAGAAATTTCTAGAAGGGAATAAAATTAAAAGATGGGTAGATTCATTGAGTCCTACCTAATCCTACATAACCCTGAAATGCATGATAGAGGATGAACAACAAAAGATCTAAATTTTCTATTTATAGAGATGGCTAGTCAGAAGCAAAAGCTGTCATATGTGAGAACCTAAGGAAGACAAGGAGTCTATGATATTGCTTCATTCAATGACCAAAGAGAAGAAATTTCTATTGGAAAGAAAAGAAAGAAGGGTTAAGGGTATGGATGCTTGAAGGGTGGACAAGCTATCAAAGTTGAATTGTGTGAATTTCAAGCAAGATGGAGAACTAAAAAAAAGATTTGTAATTTGCAAGGGGAGTTGTAAGTTGTTATCAGATCAAGCCTTACTATTACTTTCTAATCATTGTATCAGTCTAGGGTAAATCCTTTGGATTAAGGTTGACCTGACAATCATTTACAAATCCTTTTACTAGGTGACATTCCATGTCAATGATCTAGAGTCCTCTAACAAGGCTCACTCCTAATAGGGTGATTGATATCCTCTAACCAGGTAACATTAATAGTGTGCACGATAACCTTAACAAGGTTGGTCTTTCATAGGGCATCACTTCAAAAGAGTAAGAATGAGTAGCATGTTACTGGTGGATTTTTCCAAATTGGGTTTCTATGTTAAATAATTGTGTCAAATGTGTTATTGAATTTATTTATGTTTCATGCTTACATTTTGGCAAAGTTGATTTGACAGTAACCTAGAAAGTTAAAGTGATTGTATGATCCAATGGATGCATGCATGATGAATATGTTTTATGGATATGGGTTCACTAAGCTATGAAAAGTTTTATTTGTACATCTAGACCCTAGATAACTAATTTACCCCCCCTCCCTCTCTTAGTTATTCTAAAGAATTCCAACATTATGTAGTGCCCACTTATAGTTTTCTTTATCTTCTGATTGTCAAACGCTTTTAGGCCTTTTTATTGCATAAGTTAGTTTTAGGGATATTTCATTTACAGTTATATGAAATAATTTCATGTCTAGGATTAGGATGAGTGATGACTACTTAGTTCATTATTCTTCATGAGCTATGTTTAACGAAAATGATTACTTGCATGTTGATAATGCTTCAATTCTTCTTAGTTAGTAAATTTGATTGTTCTCAAGATGATGTCAAATGATCATTATTTTGTATCCATGATAATGAGTTTTTATGTTTGAATATGCAATGATTTGTACTGAAGATTTATTATGGTACTTACCCCATATTTGCATGTGTATGATGTGCATGTATGTTGTACCTTTGTGTCTGATGTCTCTAATGTAGTTAAGAGAGGAGTCATAGTCACCTACTAGTCAGGATCTACATGATGTACCACTCCATTCTATTATATATATATGGACATGCTTATCTTTTATGAAAGTTGCAAGTACCAGACATTGACTTCCTTGAATTTCCAAGATGAGTGTGCCCTATTGCAATAACTCAATGGTAAGAATGAGAAGTTAGTGATTAGATCCAATACCAACCACAACCTAATCACTTGTCTTGCAAGGTACATTGATATCTGACTATCTGACCTCATTAAACATGTGAGTCTTTCTATGTGTATGTTGTTTGACTTTCCCTTTGGTTAGTTTTTTTTATGTGTTTAATGTGATTTTAACTCTGTGATTTGCTTGGTAGAATGCTTATTTGGTTTTTTGGGATTAATCTTTGATACTTGAATTATTAATTTTTATTTTGTTAAAAAGAAATATTAAATAAAATGATATTTAAGTATTGAGAATTATTTGAATATTGCTAATTTGAAGGATTTAATTTGAAGTTCTTATTTAGAAAATTAAATTAAAATAATTTAAAATATGAAATATTAGATATTGTTTTAGTATAATTATTTAATTAATATTGAATTAACTAGAGTTGCATTTCAATAATGCACTCTAATTATCTTTTGATTTTAAATAATAAATAGTTGAAGTACTTGCATTAAATAATCAACTGAGAAAATAAAGGAATATTTTTTAAAACTAAAAAGTTCTTTAAGTGTGCATGAAAGGATTAAATAATTAAAACAATTATTATATAAAAAAGCTAGTGACTTTTAGTAATTGGGGAATAGAACCCTAGTTAGAGTTATGACACTTTGTTAGAGAGTTTGTAGTTCATTTTTGCACACAGGTTTTGGGGAATAAAATTTAGAATTGGAGAAAAAAAATTCTTGAAATTTTAGAGGGTTTGGAATTGCATGCATTCATGGTTTGTCTTAGATTTTAGTTTTTGTTTTGACATAGGGTTTGAAAATCCATTGTAGATTTTTATTGAAAGGTTTGTCTACTTCATGTCTTCATGGGTGCTTACATAATACTTATTAATTTATTGTATTGATTTTTGGATTAAAAAATTATGTTATAGTTTTTGAAAAGAAAAATCTTCTTGATCAATGGTCGGTCAGCTAAATACCTTAGTAACAAAGGATTGGACATCCTTCTACATTGACTCTATGATTAGACAAAATCATGTATTTTCCCAATAATAAAATGCTAACTTCATTTTGTTTGTCAACTTGGGAGCGTAAGCTTGAGAGGGTGGCTACAAAGTATATGCTCTGATTCCTCTTTAAGTCATTAGAACTAAAATAGAAAAGTAATGCTGAAGGAAACTAAGTTAGGAACTAAAATGACATTTTGTCTTAAAGCTTAGAGTAATGCTACAAATAGTGAATCTATTCATGCACCTACACTGCAGGAAAAATTAAATGATATTGTTATCAATGGCTAAAGGAACAACAAAAGTCTACTTTGCAAAGAAACAAATTAAGAAATAAAATCTATTCTAACAAAGTAGTTCACTCACCAAGGGGTACCCCTTGGATGAGAAAATAGAAAGATAGTCAAGAGTAAAGGTATGTTAGCCCCACACTTGTTTCGCCAATTGTAGATACTGATACCCAAAATTTTGCTAAAATGAAGTTGAACTTGAACCTAGTACCCATTTATTGCAACTTCTACTTCAAGTCAGCATCTTTTGTGCAAATATTGAATCCTTCTTTTCCAACTCCCCATCAGTCCAATAGATCTCATGCAAAGAGGGAGTTGAAGTTGAAATAAGAAAAGGTCTCACTTCCTTGCCATGTGTCAAAGATGGAAAAGGAAATAAATATAACAATTACATGGCATGTGTCAAAAGTACCAAGAATTATAAAGTAGTGATTATTTGACATTATTAAAATGAGTTTGCATGCTAATGTGATGGAGATGACCAATGATGAATGACTGACAGTCTTGTCAAATAAATTCATACGCCAATATTAATGATTTTGCACACTCCATATTTGTCCTTGATTTTTCAAAATCTTATGCTTTAAAATCATTCTTTTTCTAGTTTAATTGCCTATCTTGCTATGTCAGAGCCCAAACATCAAGCTACTAAGAACAAAACTAGATGTACTTGACTTAGCAAAAACTAGTGAGTGTACATTTTGGTTTCCTCTATCTATTTTTGCTTTCTTACTCTTGTTTCTCTTGTAAATATAGTTTTATTTTTAGGCATTAAGTTTTTGATTTCCTATCAAGGTGACCATGACTATTTTATGACCTAAGCTTCCTAAACCTAAGAAACCCTATTTTTTAAGCTCTCTATCTAAGATACGAGATACTTTTCTAGTCAATGTAGACCTAACCTGACTAGTAGAGAGAATAGAGAATGCACAAGCTGGACCTATTTACTAGAAACTCATTAGCAGTGGTCTAATAGAAGCTGCCACTTTCCCAACTATGATAGGGTGTCCAGAGTTGATTGTTGAGTGTATGAATCATTATGATCCTCATACTAGATGCATAAAGAAGGTCACAGGAGAAGTTTTGTTCAGAATTGATAGAGTCACAATTAGTTCCTCCTTAAGGATATAACGCAAAGAACACTATGAGCCATGGACTTTTGAAGAATCTCAACACTTGTATGAAGAGAAAAATAAAGATTATGATTCTATCATGGTGTAGACCTAGCTTTTAAAGCCAACACTAGGAGGCTCAAGGTTACCCAAACCACTAACTATAGATAATTTCATCAAAGAAATAGCAGACATAGTATTTCTGCTCAATAGAGTAAAAGGAAATGAGCATGCCTTTCATTCACATAACTAGATATATTTGTTCATTCAAAAAATTATTGAGGGACAAAAGTTCATTGATTGGGCAGATTTGATAGCTGAAGGTTTCCACTCAAGTCTTGTAGGTTTGAATATCTTTGGTCCTTTCTTCATGGCCTCCTTTTTGGTTTACATCCTGGCTATGTCAAAAGAATGGGAAGGGATACTACATGAACCTTAGATAGAAGATATGACCATATATCAATATTTTGGCAATCTACAAGAAAAAGAGCCTTACAAGGAGTTTCAGAGGGTTAATGATGTTTTCTTATCAAGACTATTTTTTCAACTCTGAGGTCAAGAAAATTGTAGGATCTTTGAAGAGTCTATTCAAGCTATTAAGGTTTATGGTTGTTTTTACATACAATTCTCTAAATTCACCTACATCAGAGTTGGGGGTTTTAGTAGAGAAACTTTTAAGTTGCCTCGCTATTGTCTTGATGATATTGTCCTTTTTGAAATCTATAGGAAACTCATGCATGTCACTCATTTGTCTAAAAATACTAAAAGGCTTGTTCTTCCTTGTTTCCTATAGAAATTGACCATTATAGATGTCCTAATGTCAAGCAGGCTATGTTGATAGATTCATTAATGTCTAAATTGTGCCTAAAGCCCTACCTTTCCATAAAGAACTTTGATTATGTGGCATTCACCAAGGATAATCTAAAATATAAATCCTCCATCAGACATGTTCCTCACTTAGAAGACTATTGGGTCAATTGCTCTGATGAGTTTGAAGTGAGACAAAGATTGTGGTCGAGATTGACCATAGGCAAAATAAAAGCATTTGAAGTTCAACTTGACATCAATGGTATAAAAGAAAATGATAATGACAAAATGGTTGATCATTTGTATATTGAACAAATTGAATGTCTCCCTATCCTTGAGCTAGACTAAAACAAAAGAGAAGAGGATGATTTGTATTCTCACATGATAGGAGTTTTGAAGAAAACAAAAAATTGGTTAACTCACAAGATGAATCAAGCATCAATTCAGGAAAAGCCCAAAAATCATTTAAGAGCTAAAAAAGAGAAGCCTTCAAGAAAGCTAATTGTGCCCTCTAATGCTACTACTAGTGATTCTATTGTAGGTCAAAATGAAGCTAAAGTTGAAGTATCTGTTCCTCTGGTTCAACTTCAAGTTCAACTTCAAACAATGAGCACTAAAAGAACTACTCATTTGTCCACTCAAAGCAAGAGGATTGTACAAAACAAACTATAGAGAGTGGGATTGTGATAAATTTGGATTCCCTAAAAATTGAAGAGGTAACAGAACATATCATTGCCCCTAATATGTCTGATTTGATGGAAGTCTAGCAAAAAATGATGGAAGGTGATAGTGCATTAATGAGTACTCTGGTATTGATTGACAATAATTCCATGCCTGGAAAAGAGCCTTCAATGCCTAAGTGGTTAGAGACCTCTGTAGAAAAGAAAAGAAGCATAGTACCTCTTTCAATTTTGGTACATGACATGGTGAGCAAGTTTCTTGGAAGGTCTTCTAAAGTTAAGAAAGAAAAAATGGAGTCTCATCTTGATTTTGACAAAGAAACGAGATGATGGTTGGCAAAAATTGCCAAACCTCCATAGGATAAACTTTAGGAAGAACTCGTGCCTCAAGATTATAAAGTGTCAAAAGTAGATCTAGGTAAAGGTAATAGAGCCATGGGTAAGAAAAAATTTGAAGTGTCTAATAAGAAGATTGCAGATCAGGTATGGAAATATGCTAATGATAATAAAAGTATGAAGGAAGCTGTGGGAAGTATGGCCCAATATATCAATACAATTCTACATCCTGAATCGAAGCCAATTAATGAAATGTCAACCATTGTTGATGTCAAGTCTCTGGTTAATTAACAATTGTTAGATAATTTGCATAAGTGTAAAGTCATAGCTAAGACAATCGAAGAATGGATCAAGACTGTGCAAACTAAAGTAGTACCACAAGCGAATCTATTGAGTGATACTCATCAAGAAACTTTTATTGTCACTAGGAAGGTCAAATCAAATATCAAGGGACATGAGAAGGAGAAAAATAATTGGAGGAAAATGATGCTGTGGATTGATGAAATACAGGGGCATGGTTTGTAAAAATTCCTCTCTAAATGCCTTGTAGCCAGTCTTGATGATAAATCCTTGCATGTGATCTAAGAATGCATTAAATGGAGGAATGAAAGAATCACACAAGGTATAGCTAAAGTCAAAGAAATGCTATCTAAGCTTGGGGTCATAGATGATATAATTCTCGATGACCTAAAGTGGTTTTATAAGCAATGTGCAGAAGGAGAAAGTGACTTTTTCTTACCCATAGAAGATATCATCAAACAAGTGCAAAAAAAGGTTCTTGGAGCTTCAAGAAAAGAAATCACCTGTGAAACAAGACTTTTCAAATATAGCCCATGTTGAGGGCATGCTGACAATCAACTAGAAGTAACTAGTGATGCATAAAGGAAAGATAATAGAGCTACAAAGGCAAAAGGAAGTATGGAAGCATAGGATCGCTTTTCTTGGCCTGCCACATTAGTCATTCATCTCATCTTTTACTGCCATGTATGAAAGATGGAAAGCTAAAAGAATTATTACTGGTGTGAACAATTATGTGTGACACTTGGAATGTTTTTAGTTGCATACTTTCTAGTTTTTATTTTCTCAGTTTTGTTTTAGTGAGTTAGCTTGGTTAAATAACCAAATGACTATCTACTCCTAGTGGGGTACTTTTGGATTCTGTTATCTAGCTGCAAATGATATATATGTAATAAGTATTTTTGAAAAAAAAACTCTCTCTCTATGTGTGAGAAAATAAAAATATTTTTGGTTTTGATATCTATATTCTAAAAAGAAAACTTTGATGCAAAATTTGGTTTTTATAAGGAAATATAAGATCCTACAATTTTATGTTTTGAAGCTTTTTTGGAATAGATAATACTATCTATTCTGTAATGATTTGTATCCTTGAGGATATTGATCATTTGTGAAAAGATTTACATTGTCTTATTGTAATTTAGAGTCATAATGTTGAGGTTGAGAGAATTCAAATTGATAGTGATAAAAGTGGATTCTAAGTCATTTTTATCTATAGGGATTAATCATGTGGATGATCTTGGTTATAAAATTTAAGTGGTTTTTCAATCTACACATTCTTTTCATTTTTATGAATTGATTGTTTAAGGATTTTTAGTATTTTCTTTAAAATACTTGTTGAAAAGATTTTCCCTTAAAGGAGGAATTAATGAACATATTTTCAAACTAGTTACTACACCTTATAGCTTTTCTCTCTTTGAGCTTTAAATCTAAAAGGAAAACAATTTTTTACTAACAAAGTGGAAACTTGAACTTTGTATTCTATTCATTCATAGTAAGAGATTACATCTGAAAACAAGATTACACATTGCTAAACAAACAATCTATTCTATCTTTCTTCTTGTCAAAACCAAGAAAAATCTCCTTTCAAAATTACAATGATAATTATTTAAAGGAAAGTTGCAACAACTTCCTACTTCTATGATCACTCCATCAATGAGGATCAATTACAAATCATAAAGTTTACAACACAAATATCATTAATTGTGTTTTAACTCTTCCATTGGTTGGCTTTGACTTAGTGTTGAAATGTTGACTTGAATATGTGTAGCAAGTACCTACAAAACATTAAGTGCAACAACTTCCACATAGATATATATTCATTTCATCATCAATGTTAGAAAAGGTATAATGTTCAAATTATCACTCTTTGCAAATCCTACAATTACAGGAAGAAACCTACCTAAACATAGCATAGTTGAGGAAATATTTATCAACATGTAATATTCCTCCATTAAACCATTGAAGTCCATAGATTCAAGAAAACACAACATATTTGAACAATCTATACTTCAATCTTCATGTCTTAACATATAGATAATATATTAATAACACCTAAGTTCTTTTGCTTAAACCATAGTCATAAAATGTTCCTTACAAGATAATTGTCTGAAAACAAGATAAAAGGTTCTCAAAGTAATGGTCTTTTAGAGGTTCATCATTCCCCCCAACTAATCTATTGCTGGTCTCTAGCAATCATGAAGTTCTTGATTCAGGCCAACACTCTTTGGTCACTAGGTGTCTTGTCACCTAGCTCATTCTACACATAATCAAAGTAACCATAATTTTTCTTGAGCCTCTTCCAGCTCCTAAACTTCAGTAGTCATGTCATGATCTTTTGTATTGTCATTTACTGCCAATAATGACTACAAGAGAATTGGGGGCTGATACCTTAATGGTAACTAATGTTTGAACTAATTTCTGCCCAAGTCAATATACCAAAGAATCCTAACTATAGCAAGTGTCAACTTTTGTGGAGAGTGGGATTCTCTTATTTTTAGATCATGTGGCATTCTAACCCATCGCCACCTTGATGAAATAATTTTTGTTTGAACATTCTAAGATAAGTGTTGTTCCTAGTCTATAAAGGCCCATTCTCTGACTATAATTACCTTACCAAGTCTTGAAGGATTGTCCAAAATAGAAATCCAATCCAGATATGTTCGTCTAGAATGTTAAAATTTTAGTCTCATGAACAAGGATACTATCATTTCATTTTCCCTATAGGGTGTAGTTAATGTTCTCCACTTATTTCATTATGTATCCATGACATTTTTGCCCTTAACTACATATCCCCTACATATAAGACTGAGTTCCATTCAATGTCATTAGGTACTACCAGATTGTGAAGAAACAATTCAAACAGTAAATTTTTCAAGGCCATAGGAACAAATTGAAATGCATCATAAAACTCATATGGGGTAGAGATAGAGGCGTTAAGAACTTCAGTGATTTGAGTCAATTTATAATTTGCAAATTGTTCTTTAAGAAATAATGCATATACTGGCGATGATGACCTACATTCTATTAACTTTGAAATCAATATAGTGATATGCTCAATTCATCTCTTTGGAACTTCATTCTGATGTGAACTTTGTTTCAACTAGCAACTTTGATAACATGCTTTAATTTGTCTTTCTTCAATTTCCATTGAGCTCTTTCCCATAACAGCTATTGAAACGAATTAATTCCTATAAACAAAGGTGTATATAGGTCTAGTGGTGGCAATGGCTCATGATTAAAGTGGTCTATCCATTCAAATGAAAAATGATGAGTTCTGGTGACACTCTTTAATGTGGAGCACCCTCTTTTTCTTATGACAATATTTGTTTCCTCCTTTTCTTCCTTACTGGATTTTGTGATTGCTGTAGCTAATGTGTCTAATCCTTCTTGATCCAATTTTTCTAGTACTTATTTGACAATTTCAAGTCTAAATTCTAGATAATTCTCTTAAGGGAGTTTGGCAGAATTTTCACTAATGTCTTTCATAGCAGGGTTTTGTTCAAATTCCTTAGAAATTTCAAGCTCACTAGATTCCTTATCATTGTTGATAAGCACATAATCAATAGTACACTCAACTTTCGGTTGTAAATTATGGATTTTCCTCTCAATTTCATTGGATTCAATTTGTTTGCCATTTTTCCTCCAGAGAGGACTCATTTTCATATTGAAACACTTTAGCGATAAGTATGGGAACATAGGCTTCTGGAACCCTACTCTTGAAGAGTCTCACACTTTTCCTCATGGGTGGTGTTGACAAGCATGGAGGATTCTTTTGTGTTCCTTTACTTACAGGTATTTCCTTCACATGCTCTTCAGGAATATTTTCTAGACCTTCCTCCTCTTGAGAGTGTAGGGGTTGATTAAGGTTACTCTCCTCATCTAGTTGTTCTAGCCTTTCTACTTCAAGTTCCAAAATTTTACCCGTCTTTCGCACTAAAAGACCTATTCTTAATAGATAATGGGGCCTTAGGAGCACTAGAAACTTCTTCATTTCTGATTTTATTTTTGATAACAGTGGAGGGTTTAGCTTTGTAAATATTCTTCTTATCTAGCCTAAGACCAGAGGGAGAGGCTTCAAGAGCATTTTCAGATCAAGGAACAAGTTTACAAAAACTTGTGGATGTTCTTTCCGTCCGTCCAACACCCTGACCTCTAGGGATGACCAATGTAGGCTCTACCTCTTTTTAACTATAAGAACTCCTCCCATGCCTCAATTTCTTGCTTATTTAATTCCCTTTCTACAATTAATTTTATTAAACCATGGTGAGAGACAGACTAATCACTTCCTAACTATACTAGAGAAGCTCGCTTCTTAATAATGTTAAACATGAAATTTAGAATGTTTACGTGTCTATAATCATCCTATAGGTGAGCCAACATTTTGAAATGTAGGGTATGCAAGTATCTATAACATCCCTGACACGTGAAATACTAGATGATAAATGCAACAAGTTGAATAATATCCATTGGTAAGGATAGCCCAAAAGTACCTTGTTTCTTATCAATGTACAATGGTGGGTCTTGGTTTATACTGAATTGTGCCCTAGCTATCTTCGAGTCAAAATATTTCTCCCAACTTTTTCCTTCCCAAAGCAACCTAGCAACCTCGACTATCACCTCCTTTGAGAACTTGATTCTCAGACCTTTAACTCCTACAACACCATTCCTTAAGGTGGTCATAAATTGAAGAGCTACCTCTTCATCGAATTCATTCAAACTAAGACAATAATCCAACCATCCACTTCTCCTAAAAATTTCATGGCTAACTACATCTCCCAAAAGAACTTGATGATCACCAGGCTCATTCCTCTGTATACCTCCACCCATGGTTAATTCTAGCTAAATTATGAAAAAACCCTGATGCTTCAAAGCTTAGTGGATCAAGGTTCACAATATTACAACACTGGCATAGAATTCAAGATCAACCATTATGAGTTGAATGTAATTAGGATTGTAAGAGAAGTTTCTAGAGGGAACCTAATGGAAAGAAGGATTTGATGAATTTGACCTAATCCTAAGATGCACAATTTTTATTAAGTGGTAAAAGATAGAAATTATGTTTATAAGTGGATATAGGGCCAAAAATAAGAAGTGTTCTTAAAAATCTTGAGTTTTTGCTTCATATGGTGGTCAAAGAAAAGAACTTGCTATTGGTATACTAGGCAAGAGGACTTTATGAGTTGAAGATTTTAAGGGTGAACAAGAAATTAGAGATGAAGGGTATGAATGCCAAGTAGAGTGTCGGAGGACTCAATTAGAGATCTGTAATTTGCAAGTGATTTTTTTTTCTGATAAGATCAAGTCCTACTACTACTTTCTAATCATTGTATCAATCTAGATAAATCCTTTGAATTAACATTTACCTAATAGTCATTTGTAAATCCTTCAACTAGGTAACATTCTAATGGAATGTTCTAAAGTCTTCTAACAAGTGTCACTCCTAATAGGGTGATCAAAATCCTTTAATCAAGGTCACATTTAATGGTTTGCATTGTAACCTTTAACAAGGTTTCCTCCTCACAAGGCTTAGTTTAGAAGAGTGAAGATTGATAGCATGTTACTAGTGGTTTTTTTCACAAATTAGGTTTCCAAATTAAATCCTTGTCTCAATCTTTATGAATGATTTTTCTATGCTTTATGTTTACATTTTTTCTACGTTATTTTGACCTAGGATAGTGACCTACTAAGCAATGGATTTATAGGATGATCTAATCATTTCATGCACTTATATGGTTGGTCAGTATTGAAAAGTATTATTCAAGTATTTGGACCTTGGATAATTGATTCACCCACCCCTCACTCAGTTATTCTAAATATTCCAATAATTGGACCTTTCTAGAGATGGTTCTTGAGCTATGGATTATGTAGAGTTGTTGTAAGCCACAAATGGATAAAGGCCTCTGGTTTCTCCTAGATCCCCATGCATTGTGTAACTTTTGGAAATAATGAAATAATATGGCTTTTAGCGAGTCCTTTCGATCACTAGCAGTGCTAGCTTATAGAATCAAACTACATGTGGTGCAAAACTTTCATAGTTTCCTCAAGGGAAAAGGTGGACTTTGATAAGGGGATTACTAAATATTTCTCAAACATGATAAATTATATTATCAAAGGGAAAATAGAAAATAATAGATGAGATCATCTTCCTAAGGGTTGGAACAAAACAAATTTCGATGGAGCAAAAAAGGGGAACCTTGGAGTTGATGGTTGCAATATGATTATTTGAAATGGGAATGGAGACCTTATTGAGGTCATCATTGGTCCTCTAGGATTTCAATATAATCACATAGCCAAAGCTATGGGTCTCCTTCATGGTTTATGACTAGTAAACAATTATAATTGCATATGGTTATGAATTAATGGGGAGTCTATGATTATTCTAAACTACTAAAATGAAAAGGTTAAGAGCTTGTGGACCATACCTAATATTAAGATAGACTATAAAACTATTGTAAAAAAATAGATATTGTTGTTATTAGCAATATCTAAAAAAAAGTGAATAACATAGAAATGGTACTAGCTAACATGGAAATCATTTTCTTGAAGCTCATATAATGGGATGGTAACATAAAAGGGTACATGAACTTAAAAGAAACAATCAATCATGAGAAGGGTTTTGGTAAACTGGGAGATTTAAATTTTTTGGTTATTAATGAAAGAAAATCCCAATGACATGTAAAACAATCATGACAATACATATGGAAAGGTGATGTACTGATTTAAGAGATTCTCTCCTAATTTGTGGGTATTTTTCTATATTTCATTTATCTTAGCCCTAATCTCAGCAAAGAGTGCTTTATTTGACTTAATTTTGTTGCTAAGGAAAGATACAAAAACATAACTATGGGTGGAACTCTAAAAAGACAATAATGTGGAGACTGTGTGAGATAGAGAAAAGAACTAGAAGTTTGGGATAAGTTGGAAAATGGCAATTTGTTGCCATCTATGGAGAGAATTAAAGATTCCAAACTAGAGATCAATGAGGCATTTATGAATGGTTGGGATGTAAGAATGGTTGCCTTAGTAGGAGAATATTTTAAGTTGGACATCGACATCATGGCGATGATAATGGGGCTCAAAGATAAAGGTATGAACTTTACCATCATAAAAAAATTGTTGAGGAAGCGGTTAATAAACTCTTGAAAATTGATGATGGGTCTTTTCTTAAAGAAAAGGGATGGGTCTTTTCTATTACTTTTATTCAAAAATTGTAAAAAGTGGTCCTAAAAGCTACAGTTTAGTACATTAATTGGCTGGGATGTAAGATAGTTATCACAAAATTTATTATTTTATGTTAAATAATTCCATTCATAAAATTAGGGTTCACTTTTTGTTTTATTTTCATTTATCTCTAGTGCTTAGTATTAGGGATTTTAAGGAGAAATTGAACAACCCCATTCTCCATGAAGGGTTGATCATATTGATATTTGAGTTTATAATGAACAATGGTAAGGAGATAGTACATAGGTCTATTTCTATTTAATTTGGAAAAGCGTTCAAACTCCTAGTAGTAGAAAAGAAAAATATAAGCATCTAATTATGGAGTTGGGTGAAGATAAAATACAGTGTTTGACAATAAATAAGAAGTATATAAATTACAAAGAAATGATGAATGATTTTGAAGTTTCTAGTAAGGAAGATCTTAACAATATGTAAATATAGGAGGATGGTGAGAGATATTATTCTCATGAGTTAGTTGGAAATATGTTAGACCTTTGAGTACATGGCCTTCCCCTATTTATATTAATTTGGAGGAAGGTAAAGAAATTTTTATGAATAAGAAAGATGTATGTGCCAATATGGTTGACATTGGTGAGAATGAGTAATTTCATAAAGAAGCCATGTGCTTCAAATCTATTGAAGAGAATATAACACATGATGTGTTTACTACTTCTAAGAACTCGTCACTAAAAACTTCCCCTAAAGAAATGGAAATCAAGAGTAAGGAATTTAGGGAAAGGAATTTCACAATGGCCAACCTAGTGGATACGAATGAGGCCAATGTGAAACTATTGGAAGATGGTCTGAAAGGGGTGGACACTTAGCCTCCTATGGGTCATCTACAAATAATGGAAACAATATCTATTTGTACCTTTAGAAAAGAACAATGAAATTTAACTCCATCAAAATGCTCAATATAAATTATAGAATCCTAAATACTAAAATGGAAGAAGCTGTGAATAAGCTGAATTAGGGACCTAGGAATGAAGCTATTGGGTATGATATGAAGAAGAAGAATTATTTGTAGAGTTTACTGAATAGAATTGAGAACCTAGAAAACGCTACTAACAACATGGTTTAAAGTTATCAAAAAATCTTGTAGGCAATGGTAGAGAGCATGAACAAAATTTTATGTAATGTTGATTTGAATGCAAAAAGATTATGTTGTTGGACCTGGATGGCCCTAAGGTAGTGGAAAAGTCTACAGATAAAAAATGAACTAGATCAACAACAAGAAAGTTGTTGGCTAAAGTGATAAGCTTAACAAAGAGGGTGTCAAAGTGGCCATGGAAAAGATCAAGGACATACAAGAGGAGATGGCTCTTGAGCCAGCTTAAAGTTTGGTTGGTTATTGGTCTAGCTTAGTTGTGTAGCTGATAGATCTTTTAGTCTTCTTTTTCTTTCTAAGGGACAGGTCCATAGCTTTGTTTTGTTCTTATTCTCTATTTAAGTTTATTGTTGGTTCTATGGTGGGTTGTTTGATGTTAAGGGGTGATGATTTCCATTTTTTAGTACTATTTCAACTAGTAAATTATTTTATTATTATATTGTAATATTTTTTGGGGTTTTGGATCCCCTTTAAAAAACCTATTTTAAACACTAACAAAAAAACACAAGGAAGAATATTTCCCTCATTTATGAATTGAACATTCTATAGGCACATCCAATCATAATTTCAAGAAGAATTAATTATATATTTTTATATCAATTTGACTATACAAAGAATTTTTCTGCTACAAAACTCATATAAATTTGTTCTCTAAGATACTGCATATAGAAAATAGATTTAAGAAGAATTGCAATAATTTTTGGGAAGTTCTTATCAAATTTCTCACAAATTTTTTGAAGTCTATTCATACTATTTCTTATCAATCAATTCGTTCATAGCAATTATTCAGGATTCTGTCTAGCCTAGGAAATCTTAGCCAAGGATTATTCTTACTTTAGAATTTAAATATATGGGATCAAATTATTTGAAAATAATAGTCAATAGTCAATAGTCAATTCCAATTGAATTGAATTTATATTATATCAATATGTATGCACATATTATTTACATAAGTGATTTTAAAAGTTTGAATACTTGTCACATTTGAAATTATTCATAGGATTATATAATTCTTATAAAACTATAAACTTAAATAACAAACATGGAGTACAATAGAACTTATGCAATTCTAATGTGAAAATTTTAAATTCTAGTATGCAAATGTTTATGTTAATTTGATGGAGTTATAATTTAAAATTTCTATTTAATTGAAACTACGAGATTCATCATCTCATAAATTTATTTATAAATATTTTACTTAAAATTTATATATAATTATAAATGTGTGTGTGTGTGTGTGTGTGTGTGTGTGTGTGTGTCTAATCTAATCGTAATGATTTGTTAAATTTTATAAAAAAAATCCTTTAATATATTATAAAAATTATATTTATATTAATAATAATAATTCGATGTATATGCATACATTTTAGATAAAAAATTAACTTAGAAAGTTACTATTTATATTAGTATAATTTAGAAACTCCATACAAAAAGTTTAGTTGAAAGTGATCAATAAAGAGTATCAAACATAAGCAACTACTTCAATATCTAGACCTAGCAAACACTATACAATTGATTGCATATCAAAGAAGTACATCTCATATAGCCAAAATGAGAGTATATAGAGTATGAATAACATGGACAAAATACACAACTTTTAGAATTTATCACAAAATAATAGACTCAAAAATATCTAGAAGCTTCCCATTCTTCTCCATTTGGGTCCCAACCATCATTAGAAGCCTTTGATTGTAAAGTTACTCTATACAAATACTCTATAAAACATAAGCATATGATTGTGGAGTTGGGTGAAGAAAAAATAGAGTGTTTGAAAATAAATAAGAAGTATATAAGGGTAAAAGAACAAACCTGTGTCACCTTTTATAAATAAATGTGATATCAGAATGCGACAGTTCAACATTAATGACAAAAAAATGGGTAGTTGTGTTTAAAATATGAAGATGATGTAAACTAATGAAATGTGTAGAATTTTATGAATTTTATGCCTATAATTTTTATAATTTTTTTGACTAAGAATTTATTCATTTTATTTTATTTTGAAGTCCCTTTTTTAACTATAAAAAATATAGGATGTAGTTCCCGTCAAACAAGTATGTGCAAATCATCTTTTTTTGTTCTGATTTGAAAATATTTTATAGATGACATGTATAGCTAGTGAACAAAAAAGTAAATAATTATTTTTTATGTATATTTTCTTTGTTATAAGTACTCAAGTTCGACCTTGTCAGAATCCAACAGTTTTTTCCTCCCGTCAAAACTTCCCTATCAAATCTATACCTTCTTGAAAAAAAATTACATATTCGTGAAGCGGATTCTCTCCTCTAGTGATATATATATATATATATATATATATATATATATATATATATATATATTTGATATGATTTACTATTTTTTTTAATTTTTTGAGAGAGCATCTTCTGAAATGTTGAAATATCGACTTATAATGTTTTGAGATTATAACATATTATAACTAATCAAAAAACTCAAAAATTTATATAATGATGATATTGAATCTAAGATCTATAAAAGGGTATTTTTAGTTTTTGACAAAAATTGAGTTTTGATAGAGAAATGAGATTTGACCAAAACAGGTTTTTGTATCACAAATGGTGACACAAATTTGTGCTTTTACCCATAAATTACAAAGAAATGATGAATGATTTTGAAGTTTCTAGTCTATTCTTACTATTTCTTATCAATCAACTAGTTCATAGCAATTATTCAGGCTTTTGTCTAGCCTAGGAAATCTTAGCCAAGGATTATTCTTACTTTAGAATTTAAGCATATGGGGTCAAATTATTTGAAAATAATTATATTATAACACTTGCGGCAGTACAAAATCTTGAGAAAATGAATATAAAAATGATGGTTGACAATATTGTGACTTCCACAAAAAAAATCTTCACACAAAATTGTAATCTTAGTTCAACTGTTATGTGAAAAGTGCACAAGAAAGGAAATGAAAAATATTTTAGTATCCAAGGTATAATATGTAATATTTTTTGGTACATTTATAATTTACTAGTATAAATTTATGCCTGTAATTTTGTATCAGTTAGAATTCCTACATTTAGTCATGACTGTTGGAAATGTGTATGTTATGGAAATAATAACTAAAAAATTGGATATGCTCATTGTTACATATTTGTAGATGTTATGCATGATAGCTTCATATATACTTACAAAAATTGTTGTAGTTCAAATAAAATTTTAATTTAGACTGGCAATATCGTTTCCATTGTTTAATGCAATTTAGTTATTTTAGTATACTTCTCTATTTTGTTCTCCCATAAGTTGAACCTTTTACTTTATTGAAAAGGATGAACAACACAAGACCTAATTAGTTTAAGTAGGATATAGGTTATTTCAATATCATACAAGTCATATGTTTCAATGTGTATGTAAGTCTTATCAATAATCCATTACTCTTGTCTACAACATGTTCTCATGCTTCAATATTGTTCTCCATCTCATTTGTCTTGCAAGAGATATTTGTTACCAATAACAGACAAAAAATGATCTAGAGAGGGATTATATTTATCATAATTATTATGGTTACATGTTAAACTTACGTTTGAGTTGTAGTAATATTGGATGGGTGACCTTATGGGAAGTTTTGGTAACTACAATGAGTGTTAAGTGTTCAATTCATTCTCATGGTAGATGTTTTATTGTGAGCCACTACTCATGAAACACGAGTCAATGAGTTTGACTCAAAAACTATAGAGTTAATCTTGATAATTATATTATAATTTGACTTACTCAACAATTGATAAAGGTTTTGAAAATGTGATTGCCAAAAGTAAGCTTAATCTTGGAGGAAACAAAATAATTATCAATTGGTTGGTTTTTGCTTTGCACTAGTGGTTTAAGCTCTATCGTCAGTATGTAAATATGTTTACTATCTTGACTGGGACTATTATTTGGGAGAATATATTTTTGATATTTTTGAGGTAATGTACTGAGGATGAGCCCCCTTTTTTTTCACTTTTTTTAATATAAAAAATAAAAGTAATTATCAATAATCCATTTTCTAATGCTTTTCACTCTATTTAAGCCCTAGAATTTTTTTAAGCAGCCTTAAAGAACACAATAAAAGAGTGAGTTTAACTTTAATATATCTATAACAATGTTTAATGTTTAATGATATCTCATTTTCCCAAATAAATAGTAGAATTTAACAAAATTATATATACAATTTCCTCATATAATGACACATGTTTATAGATGTTTACTTTTATACACTTCCTCATTTCATTATGATTTGAATCCAACACATACAAGTATACTATTTTGAATATGAATGAATTGGGTTTTTTAAAGTGGGCTGGAAATAAGTTGCTCATACCGACCTTGTCTCCCCACCTTGCCTATAACTTCCCCAAATGTTCACTATTTCAATATCATACAAGTCATATGTTTCAATGTGCATGTGAATTTTTATCAATAATCCATGACTCTTGTAGATACAACATGTTCTCATGCTTCAATATTTTTCTCCATCTCATTTTTCTTGCAAGCGATATTTGTTACCAATAACAAAGAAAAAATGATCTAGAGAGGAAATGGATTATTTTTATCATAATAGTTATGGTTACATGTTAAACTTACATTTGAGTTGTAATATTGGATGGGTGACCTTATGGGACGTTTTGGTAACTACAATGAGTGTTAAGTATTCCATCCATTCTTATGGTAGATGTTTTCTTGTGACCCACTACTTATGAAACACAAGTCAATGAGTTTGACTCAAAAACTATAGAGTTAATCTTGATAATAATATTACAATTTGACTTACTCAACAATTGCTAAAAGTTTTGAAGATGTGATTGCAAAAAAGTAGGCTTAATCTTGGAGGAAACAAAATAATTATCAATTGGTTGGTTTTTGCTTTGCAGTGGTGGTTTAAGCTTTGCCATCAGTAGGTATGTAAATATGTTTACCATCTTGACTAGCATAATTGTATGGAGGAATATGTTTTTGGGCAGAACAAATCGTTGGTAATGTTTTTTTGTTATTTTACTGTTAATAATCTTATGATGGTAAGGTACTGAGGATGCGTTATTTTTAGCTTCTTTTAATGTAAAAAGTAAAATAATTATCAATAATCCATTTTCTAAAGCTTTACACTCTATTTAAACATTAGAATTTTTTAAAACAGCCTTAAAGAACACATTAAAAAGTGAGTGTAAGTTTAATTTATCTATAATGATGTTAAATGTTCAAGGATATCTCATTGTCTCAAATAAACAGTAGAATTTAACAAAATTCTATATACAAAAGCACATGTTTATAGATCTTCACTTTTATACACTTCCTCATTTCATTATGATTTGAATCCAACACCTGGCAACACCGATAAGTGTAGTATTTTGAAATACGAATGAACTGGTTTGTTAAATGTGGACTGGAAATAACTTGTTAATAATTTGAACCCAACACCTGGCAACATCGACAAGTGTACTATTTTGAAATACGAATGAACTGGTTTTTTTAAAAGTGGACTAACTTGCTCGTACCCACCTTGTCTGTAACTTCCCGAAATGTTCGTGTCATCATTGCTTTCGGCAATTCTGCGTCATGAACAGCACCTACGTACGTCATTCTGAGAAATGGGCTGGAAACATCACATGACCGCATTCGTCCCAGACACAGTGCGTTCTGAAACATAATACTTTCATTAAAACGATACCTAACCTTCTGGAGTTTGTAGAGCTAATTCTACTACATATACCTACCAACTCAGGTAATCAACAATCCGGAAATGGTAAATAACGGCCTTCCTGCAGCATTTATGATGCTTTCTTTTTCTGCATTAGTTATAATTTGCAACTCTGGCGGCTTATCTGCTGATGTGGGAGATTCTCTTTCGTTGGGCGCCTTGCTTTCTGGAAATCAGACAATAATTTCAAAGAATGGAACGTTTCAATTGGGATTTTCAGCCCAAATGGAAGCAATAACTGGTATGTTGGCATCTGGTACGCCAACACATCAGAGCAAATCATCGTTTGGGTGGCCAATAGGGAGAGCCCTGCGAAAAACAAGCCTGGCGTTTAAAGCTGTCAATAGAAGGTGAGCTGGGCCTGTTCGACGCAAAGGGCACATCTCTTTGGTCTGTCAATATTTCCCACAAGTGCTCGCGTGCTGTTCTATTAGATTCTGGTAACTTTATATTGCTGAGCATTAAAAATAATTCCAAGATTGTTTGGCAGAGTTTTGACTTTCCTGTAGATACCGCTTTGGCCGGAATGTGGTTCGGTGGACAGGAAAAGTTAACCGGTTGGAAAAACTCAATGGATCCCGCTCCTGGTCTCTACTCCCTTCACTTGGATCCATCTGGAGTCCTACAGTTCGTGCTAACATGGAACAATTCTGTCCAGCATTGGGAGAGTGGAACTTGGGACTGTCATTTTTTATGTGGAGATGCAGAACTGGTAAACGGGGACAACTACAATGCGACCGTCCGAAATACAAGCTCTGGTTTGTATCTCAGTTGTAGTTTACTAAGAGGGATCACCCGCTTTCTCCAAATCAAGTCCGGAGGAATACACGAATATGCTTTGTTTGATGGAACTAAACGGACCATTGTGGCGACTCAACCCAGAGATCAGTGCGACGTATTTGGTCTTTGTGGAGCCTATGGAAGCTGCAACTCCAACAACGTTCAATTCTGCAACTGCTTGGAAGGCTTCTTCCCGGCAGACAAGCGCGCTTGGGACTCGCAGGACTGGTGATCTAGCGGCTGTGTTCGCGAAAAGCCATTAAACTGTGTACCCAAAATGGCAGCACTGACAAATTTATCGAGCTTGGTGTAACGTTGCCTGATGATTCGGCTTCTTCATACCCTGCACACACACACGAAGGAAGGTTGCCAGAAAGCCTGCCTACATGAAAAACTCCCCGTCAAATAGAACAGGGAAAGTCTCCATCCGAGTAGCTGGTAAGAAGAATAAGACGTCCTCTCCCATACTGCAAATCATCATTATTGCGAGTGCTCTCGCCCTTGCTTGAAGTATGTTTTCAATTTTAATCATGTGGCAAAGGTATCGGCTGCCACCACCATTGGAGACGTCAGAGGAATCCTCGGTCTCTTTTCTGAGAATGTATAGTTACATGGAATTGAAGATTGCCACAAGGAATTTCAGAACCAAGTTGGGGAGCGGAGGATTCGGGTCAGTGTTCAAGGGATCTTTAACAGATGGTACACTGGTAGCCGTAAAGACATTGGGGTCTAGTACAAGACAACATGATAAGCAATTCCGATCCGAAATCAGTTCTCTTGGCAACATACAACATGTGAATTTGATGAGACTGAGAGGCTTTTGTGCAGAAGAATCCAGACGGCTACTTGTCTATGATTACATGCCCAACGGCTCTCTAAATTTCCTATTGTTCACTGCTGATTCCAAAACTAAAAGTAAGGTACTGAACTGGAAGACCAGACTCCAGATTGCTTTAGGCACTGCACGAGGCTTAGTTTGTCTCCATGAAGAGTGCAGAGATCGCATCATTCGTGGCGATGTGAAGCCCGAGAACATTCTCTTGGATAGTAATTTATCACCAAAGTTCGCAGATTTTGGGTTGGCAAAGCTTGTGGGTAGAGACTTTACTCGCGTACTGACTACAACATTAGGAACTAGAGGATATTTGGCTCCAGAGTGGATCTCTGGTGTTCCCAGGTTGATGTGTACAGTTTCGGTATTACGCTTTTGGAAATCCTATCTGGCCGGAGGAGTCTAGACTTGACTGTACAGGAGTCAAGTCAATATTACTTTCCCACGTGGGCTGCAACTCAAGTTTGCCAGCGGAAGATTATTGATATCGTAGATGAAGCTATTGCAGCAGAGGCAGATGTAGAACAAGTGAGAAGAGTGGGCATCGTAGGTTTGTTATGCATAGAAAGGGAGGAGGAGAAGAGGCCAAGCATGGAACAAGTGGTGCGTATGCTGGAAGGGAAGATGGATCCTCCAACTCTGCACATGTCGAGTTGAGAGTTGGTGGACAAACAACAAGCAGACGGAAGCAACACAAGCTAAGTAGCAACACAAGCGAAGTTTAGATGGAGTCTTAGAGTATGTTAGAGTTGAAATGGTTTATATGTCATACATTAAGATTCGATTTCTAAGTTAAATGTGTTAAATAGTTAAGGTCGATCTACTTTTTTCAAACGAAATTTTTCTTTAGTATGTGATGTTTAAGGATGGCTGCTAAGGTCTACACTCACACGAACACAAAGACACACTTGTTATTAGAATTAGAGAAATAGAAAGTGCAATTTAGAAAGAAGAGAGAACTTGCACACAAGATAGTTGTGTATGTTTGTATGTCTCTTTATATGTATATCTTTCTATGTGTCTAGATGTAGATTTACAAATTTCTTGTAGATATTTTAGATATAAAATTATATTACTCTAATATTTTATAAGTTTTCTACATTTATTCAATGAGTTAATGTCTTATTTATGTACAATTTTAGAATTTTCTCTCTTTTAAAAGTTAGTATGTAACTAACTTTAGCATTGTTCATGTTTTTTTTCTATTAATGAAAATGTTAAGCCTATATATGACTCTTAATGTAATTTCTATAACGACTTTCATAAACAACAAAATTCATGACACTTGAATGAATGAACCTCTTTTCTAATGGTTTTTGGCATGATAATGACTTCATATTTCTTCTTTATCCCTTTATGTAGATGATTGTCTTTGTCTATTTTACAAGAGTTACAATCTTATTCTTTACTTATGCATGCGCTACCTAAGGATGGAGAGTCATAATATCTCTTAAAATTGAGCATTTGAAGTAGATTGCACCCTAGCTCAATTTGATATTCTCATGATAATAATATGTTTATTGTTCATTAGACCTCTAGCATAATATTTCTTTAAAGATCTTTTGTCTAATGGTATGCTGATTTTTAATTTCTAAATTTTTGAGTGATAGGATAAATGACCAGGATTAAAAGACATAATGAATGGGTAGGAATCAAATGAGACAATATCGAAGCACATGGTTACGTGAGGTTTACAGTATTAAATGTATGATTGAGATGCAAATATAATTTGATTTTTTTGCCTTTCAATAGTATGCAACTTTGGACTATGATGATTATCATTCTAAGAACTCCTTAAAAATAATGGAAGAACCTTATTATGGAAATACATATAAGTCAACTTATAACTAAGATGGAAAGTATCCCATGTTTATAACCATGACCATCATTTGGATTTTTAATTCATGGAAAAAATGAATGGGTTATTTTATACATGAATGGCCACAAAACTAATCTTGAAAAAACACCTACTATACAACTTCATTGATATCTAAAACATCATCAAGAATTTAGTCCACAAAATATTTGTTTTTGTCTCTTAAATTTCATACTATGCTACCAAAGTAACTCATAAATTATGATCCCAATTCATAGATAAGAATAGAAGACTCATGAGGTAGCAAATATAGAATATTGTCATAGGTTTGTATTCGGTCACATCGAAATGAACCTTTCTCACTAAGAACACAAAACATCATGTGGTACTAGAGACAATTAATTGTAAATCTTATACCATATAGGTCCTTTCTTTCTCCACACTATGTCTTTTCCCACTTTTAAAGTCCAACACCAAATGTAATTAAACCACACAACCATAATCAATAGAAGTACATGCAAACTCTCCTCATTGGTCTAATTCCTTTGGTGCCCTAAGCACATATCCTCACTCCCCTCACTATACTCATATCTAAACTCTTTGGACATCTCTTGAAACCTATAAAATCTCATTACTCAGCCTCCTTATATATTCATTATTAACATTCCCCATAAGATCCAAGATACTAACTTTTTCCTCCTTATTTTTTGAACTTTTCAAATTCTCATGATTCTCCTTATTTACTCTCTAATATTTATGGAACTCCCTTAATCCCTAGTTCAATAATGTGTACTCCCTAAGTATGATTAACACTATATGAATATCTTGAGACTTCTTGAATTCCTTTACTGGACTGTGTACACTCCTTGAGTATGTGCCACACCCATTAAGTATCTTGGAACTCCCTAAGTTATCTTCCATTTATGGAAACTCCCTTGAGCATTCTGAGCAATTTTTGATAGGCAAAATTCTTGTGATAACATCCAATCCATCCTTTGAGCTATGATTGTATTAACCCTTGGTCTTTGTCTATATAGCTCCATTGGAAAACCCTACTTATTACCTCCACCCAATGTATTCAAATAGAATCCATATAAGCATGAAATCTTGATACTTCATAGATTCTCTTTGCAATGTACACCTACTAGAGGTCCAAGCCTAAGATCCATAATTCAACGTAATTTCTTACTCATTCTACTATATTTTGTCTTTGTTTGACTCTAAAAGTACTTTTCTTATCGACCATGTCCTCATCTCAGCCATGCACCATAACTCATCTTGGTCACCCGCTTGGAATAATCTCACAACTTCTCTCATTTGATGAACTCCTTTGAAATCCTATCCAAACTACCATCTAAGGACCCACTCTAAGGTCATTGATATCCTTGATTATAATGCGAGTCCAAACTTATAGATATCTTTTGTGTATACCTAGTACAACAACTCCTAGCTCCACCATTCATGGAAATTTGGATTTTCATCTCTCATCCACATAGATAATCCAAATTAAGCTTGAAATTTCCTAATTGGACATGTTGTGCATTAGACTTCATTTCATGGATTAGGTACATTTTTTTCCTAACTTTGAAGTAAGCTAAACTCACTTATATTTATCCCAAAATTGGTTTAGTAACTCAACTTCACTAAGATAATGACCTTAAGTAGTACACACAAAATAGTCTTACTATATTTTGTCAAGGCAGGGTTACTCTTATTCATAACTAATGTCCATGTGACACCTCTATCCTCGTCAAAGACTAGAGAGAAGGAATAAACTAATGCATTCTTCTTGAGGGAAGATATCCATCTTAGAGCAATATTGTACATTCTTGGAACATATTATCTTTTTTATTACTATAATAAACCCTAGACAAGATCATATACCATAAGTGTGAGTGCCATAGTCATGGCACAACCCCATATTGACTATTTTTAATGAATTCTTAGTCAGTAATAGAATGACATCCTAAATTTATCACACATCTCATTTTTAAACTTGAGTATTTTTCACTTTCTCATCAATCCCAAAATCATCTTTCTTACTTTAAAATGACCCAAGGACTCCCACACACTTTTTGTCCATCCTCATTAGTTAAAAGTGGCATATTTATACAAAAATCACTTTAATAAATTTATTCTAGGCATAAATCATCATAATTTAGTAAAAAGGCCAACTATCACATTCCTAGCACACATCTACAAAATAACTTTTCTTTTTTTTTAATCTACATTAGTACATAATCTAAACTTCCTCACTTATAATATTTACTATGAATAAAAAATATTTAGATTATCAATGTTTTTGTTTTATGTTTAATAAATATATCTCCATACATACATTTATCTAAGGATCTATGGGTCTATATATTTGAAAAATAGAAAATATTAGTTTTGTGCTTTCTAGTTTTCTACATTTAATTAAAGTCTTAATATTTTTATAGACTAGTTTTTAGATTAAGGTAAAATTAGGCTTTATAGGGACTGAAAACCCATTAACAACAAGTTATAAAATATATATGAATAAGTCCAAAACTAAAAGTATAACAGAAAATGATTTTTTTTTTTATAAACTTCAGCATCCTAGACACTGCAAACCAATACTAGGTCAAAAACAAGTAGAAAGACTAGACCAAAAAACATAAAACACAAAAAATTAATAGAGACCCAGAACTAAGCAAACTGCTTTAGAAGTTTGGATGCCTGGATCCAAGCTACCTATGAATCCTCCTCTACATTCATTGACACAATTGTTCCTTTGTACTTGTTCAATTTTCCCCTTGTTTTTTTTACCATGCCCTCTCACTGCTTCTTCATGTTTCCCTTTATCCTTTCTAGTGAGGTCCTTTTTACTTTTACCATCTTTTAGCCTCTACACCAGCCCATGGATTTTTGTGTTGCTATCTGTAATGACTTTATTCAAATCCTACATTTGTCCCAGAATGTCATCTTCAAACATTTTTTGGCCCTAGCCTTTTTTAGGCAATTTATTTCTAGTTTTCAACTACCTCATTTATGGCATCAAATCCATTATACAAGTAAAAGCATAAATCTATGTCACCTTTTAGGACCTCTAAACTCATTTTGGTCAAATCACATTCCTTATTCTAATTTTTTTACCAAAAAAAGTGTTAAAAGCATGACTTTTTAAAAATACATAAAAATTCACCAAAAAACAAAAATACTTTAATATTTTAAAGTTTTATTTACAAAATATATTTTGATTTTTGTTTAAAAAATTAATGTTTTTGAAAGAAGTAATTAAAAAAGATAATGTGACTTGAAAAAAGTGAAACTTCTTTAAATTTTGATTCACATTTACAAAAGAAAACACATGGTTGTTCTGAAGAATATGAAGATAACTTATTTAAAAACATTCTATTTTTAAAATGAGAGAATAAGCAAACACAAAGTGTTATAAATGAAAAAGAAGAATACTGATCAATTTTCCAGTATAAGCAAGTTGTTAGTTTATATTTCAAGCAATTAACAAGAGCCAAGTAATAGTATTTACTTGTTGCAAATAGTTAATAGTAAATAGTTAATAATTAATAGTTAATAGTTAATAGTTAATAGTTAATAGTTAATAGTTAATAGTTAATAGTTAATAGTTAAAAGCCAATAGCCAAAAGTCAATAGTCAATAGTCAATAGTCAATATTCAATAGCCAATAGTCAATAGTCAACAGTCAATAGTCAATAGTCAATAGTCAATGGTCAATGGTCAGTGGTCGATAGTCAACAATCAAGAGTTAATAGTCAATAGTCAATAGTTAATAGTCAATAGTCAATAGTCTATAGTCAATAGTCAATAGTCAATAGTCAATAGTTAATTTCAATTGAATTGAATTTATATTATATCAATATGTATGCATATTGTTTACATAAGTGATTTTCAAAGTTTTAATACTTTTATAAACTTAAATAAGAAACATAGAATATAATAGAACTTATTTAATTCTAATGTGAAAATTTTTAATTCTATTATGAAAAGAAAATGTTTACGTTAATTTTATTGACTTATAATTTAAAATTGTTATTTAATTGAAACTATAACATTCATCATCTTACAAATTTATTTTAAATTTTTTAATTAAAATTTATATATAATCATAAATATATATTTGTGAGTGTGTGTGTTCTAATCTAAATGATTTTTTAGATTTTATAAATAAATCTTTTTATATATTATAAAAATTATAATTATATTATTATTAATAATAAAATGCATATGCATACATTTTAGATAAAACAACAACTTAGAAAGTTAATATTTATATTAGAATAATTTAGAAACTTCATACAAAAAGTTCAATTGAAAGTGATTAATAAAGAGTATAAAACTTAAGCAATTACTTCAGTATCTAGACATAGTAATGTTGTACAATTGATTACATATCAGAGAAGTATCATATATAGCCAAAATGAGAGTATATATAGTATGAATAGAATTAAAAAAAACACAAATTTTAGAATATATCACAAAATAATATATTCAAAAATATATAGAATTTTTCTATTCTTCTCCATTTGGGCACCGACCATCATTAGAAGCCATTGATTGTAAAACTACTCTATAAAAAAGCTCATCAATCCATCCTACAAGAACATATTCTTTAGGAGCATTCTTACAAGGCTCTTTGGTCTCTTCATTGCCACTAATAGAAAATACAAAATTCAGACCATTATTGGAAATGTGTAGATCTAATTCCATCTTCTTCTCAAGTTGATTTTAATTCAATAGGATCCAACATATCTTTGAACTAATCCAAATACTGGAAAGCCTTGACCTGTTCTTTGTGAATAAGAAGCATACCACCTTGAACCAACATCATAAATAGAACCATACAAATTTCCAAGGAAAGAGTAACCTATGACATAGTGAGAAAATGTATGAGTTTACATGTAGACCCAATATGCCTTCTATCTTTCTACTAAAAGATCTCTTCATTTCTCGCCTCCTAAAGGAACCATAGGATATTGCAAGTAAGAACAAACCTTGAAATATAATAAGTTTAGAATCAAAGGCTTCAACATATCTTGCTAACATTTTACTACAACAAAGACCTAGTTTTGAATCCCACATAGTGGGATTTCCTATAAAGATTGACCAAACCATGATGGAAAAATTACATTAAAAAAAGATATGTTCAAAAGATTCAATTGACTCACAAATCTTGTAATGCCCAAGACTTAGACCCAAGGATTCCATATTGTAACCCAAAGAAAATTTTTTTAGAAACAATAACCACCTAAAACGTAACTTCTTTGGATCAAATTTTGATTGCCAAAAATACTTTAAAAAGAAACATGTATCCAAAAATGGAGAGAAAAAATGCTACCCTTGGATCACTCTTCAATAGATATTTAGATCTAAAACAAGCATATTATAGATTCTCTTTGAAGTTACTTCATTTAGCACTATCCCATCACACCACATATGTTGTGTGAAAAACAAATTTGAATCAATCACCTTAGAAAATTTACGGTTACCAAGTTCCTTAATAATAATTGTATAAGTTTCTTTGTGAGTCTAAGGAATGCCAAAAATGGCTCTAATTTACTCAAAAGTTCACAACCACTTATTTATCATTAAGACATTGATTAATGAAATACCAAGATCATTCCAATGCTTTGATAACCAACTTAGTGTAAGTGTTGATGGTCTCCAATTTAAATATAGCCCCCACCAAACTAATCTATGAGAGACAATATAAGATGGAGAACACCCAAAATTCTTGATTTTATAGTTCCCCAACACAATGTCATAGAATGACATATTCCTCCTATTTTTACCCTTAGAGATAGTGGAGCATTCAATATTATGCCTAATCAAAACTTTCCACAGATCATTTCCATGGATAACCTTTGTTATCCATAGAGAAGAAAGAGCAATATCATGCTTCTTAAGATCCTTTAGCACCAATTCCAATTCACATAGTTAACATTTGGGTAAAAGCACAAACCTATGTCAGCTTTTATAAAGAAACAAGATATCAAAATGTGGCAGTTCAACATTAATGAAAAATAAATAGTATTTGTGTTTAGAATTTGAAGATGGTGTAAACTGATGAAATGTGTCGAATTGGATGAATTTTATGCCTATAATTTTATTAATTTTTTTGACTAAGAATTCATCCATTTTCTTTTATTTTGAAGTCACTTTTTTAACTATAAAAAATAATGTGTAGTTTGTGTCAAACAAGTATATGAAAATCATTGTTTTTAGTTCTGATTTGAAAATATCTTATAGATGACATGTATAGCTAGGGAACAAAAAATAAAAAAGTTATTTTTTATGTCTATTTTCTATGTTATAAATACTCAAGCTTGACCTTTTAGAATCCAATAATTCTTCCCTCCCGTCAAAGCTTCCCTATAAAATCTACACCTTCTTGAAAAAATTCAAATCAGAACACTCATAAAATTATATAATGATGATATTGAGTATGAGATCTATAAAAGAATGTTTTTAGTTTTGTAAAAAATTGAGTTTTGATAGAGAAATGAGATTTGACCAAAATAGGTTTTGGTATCCTAAATGATGACATAGATCTATGCTTTTACCCATTCAAAAGATATAATGATATTTTAATAAAATTAATTATAGTTTGAAGTTTGTGCCAAAAAAATAATAATTTTACTTTAATAAAAATCAATTGTAATCTTAAGTTTTTGTCAAAAAAAGAATATGAAAGTACTCAAAAAAGGATCCTACAACATTAACTCAATCCAACCTATCATAGTTTTGATAAAAAAAATTATATTATATATTTAGTTAATAAATAAATATACAAATTTAATAGAATATTATTAACAAAAAAATTATTTTTTATGGTTGATTGATTTATTCAAAATTAATTCACTAATTTGGAGAAGTGAATGCAATAGTATTTTCCTACATCAAGTACAATAATATCAAGCATCCACCAACACATTGTTAATATTTGAGAGTTTATGAATTATTCTAAATTTTGAAAGAGAGAAAATATAATGCATAGTTAGTTAGAAAAAAAATTATTATTTGAATGAAATAATGAAATCAGCCAAGGAAAATATTCTTATCTGCAAGATAGTTTTTATTTTGAAATTTTGCAAACTTATTCAAATACAATGAATACAATAATGTTTTTGAAATCAAAATGTAGCCAAAACTAGGGGCTAACCTAGATATATTGTTGAAAAATAACTAATAGTTAGGAACAATCAATATTTAACCTATCCGCCTTCTTCATTTCAAAAAACCCCAAACTAGAGTATCCCAAAATCTAATAGTACTAACTGAGATACCTAAGACAATTAGGATGACATCCTCATGTCCACAAGCTAGTACAGATAGTACAAATTAAGTTATGGATAGGTTACTAGTCACAACAATATACATGCAAAACAAAGAAATATAGAGAAATGGGTATTTTTGGTTAAGGAATTATTTTGTTTATGAAATAATTACACAACTAATTAGGGATGACGTCACAGATGTTAACCCTAAGTCAATGAAAGATAATTTTGTATTTTAGTAATTACATAAAGGCATGAAGCTTGACTGATTAAATAATTTATAAATAGCAACGTATAAAGGAAAGATTGTTATATGAAAAGTTTTAAAAAGTGCATATGATATTATTGATATGAAATTTTTTATGTATGGTCTGAGGATTATGAATTGAGATAAAGTTTCATAACGAGCGACAAAGGCAATATCAAATATTAAAGAGATTAGCAGGTTTGTAAACAAGGTTTTGTATCTATCTCTTTGTGTAGAAGGAACTATAGTGTATATTGCATGTTTGGGTAGTGGACTCATCTTGCATACATTTTGTATTTGTATATATCTCAACTCCTAATAAGTTTGACACTTCTAAGAAGGCCTAGTCCTCTACCAAGAACCAAGAAATTATATAGATGTAATAGACTCCTAATAGGGTCAATATCTTTCACAAGATACTTTTGATTAGTGGATCATTTTGTGGGTACCATTTTGACTAGGGTTTTCTCTTTGCTAGGGTTTTCCTAGTTAAAAAAAAATGGTGTTACAAGTTCTCTTATTGTATGGTTATGTTTACTATTCATCATAGTTAGTTCCCTTTTAAATACAACTCATAAATTGTTAATAATATCTAGTTTTGGGGTAACCTTTGTAAAATAATGATTCACCCCCTCCCATCTCATTATTTCCTATTTCTGAAAATCAGTATCAAAGAACAATTAGCTAGAAGAGGCTTAGCAACTTGAGTAAGATCCCTATGGATATGGTACAGTTACAAAAGATCCTAGAAGAATTTCTTGAGCATATTGATATTCTTAATAAAGAAAGAGATATGTTGAAAGAAAGATATGAATATGCTAAAGACTACATTGGAAAGATAAAAGATAAGATCGACTATCTCAAATCCAAAAAGGATCATAAAGATCAAAAAAAGGAAAGTGCTAAAGTTGCAATATTAAAGAAATGAAATGAGATCATGAAGCATGAACTAAAGATTATTGATATGAAATTGAGCCTGAAGAAAGATGATAGATAAATTGAGTCAGATTTGAAATCTAAGAATGCATATATGAGAATAACCTTACAAAACATACATTAGAGATTGAATCTACTAATTTGTAGTATGAAAAACTTAAGAAGTAAAATACCATTGTGAAAGGAGAGTTAACCCAGTCTAAGCAACAACTTGAAAGATTATATTCTAGTAGTGAAAAGAATGATGAACAAATGTCTTTTCAGAGAGCTTCTTATGATAGGACTAGTCTTGGATATTTCATTGGAGAAAAGTTGGCTAAGAAATTTAAATCTAGAAGAAAACCTAATTCTAACATTCATCAGCCTATGCAAGATAGAGATGATCTAAATAAGATTAAGTCAAATCAATCTAATAATGTACCTCAAGAGGTTGAGCAAGTCAAGCAATCTGAACAAGTTGTTGAACTTGAGAAACATGAACAAATTGAATCACTAAAGAAGTAAGATATGAATTCAAAGATAGATGTTATTAATGTAATGAAGTTGTTCATATGAAAATGGATTGTGGAGGTAAGTCATTTAAACCAATTACTAATTTTATTGTCATAATTGTCATCATTTTGGTCATAGAGCAGTTAATTGTAAGAAACCTAAGTTAGATAATATTACTAGAAATAGTAGAATGTTTAGAGGTACTAACCCTACACAAAGAAGATTTGAAGAAGGAAAAAATGGATCAAGGAACAACATTGTATGTTACACGTTCAACAACTTTGGACATATTGCTAGAAATTGTAGAGCACCTATAAACAAGTCTACACCTAGATTTGGAAACAATACTTCAATATGTCAATTGTGTAACAACTTTGGTCATAAAGAAAGATTTTTTCGAATCGATATGAGGAATAATACAAGGAGTCCAAACATCAAAAGGAATATGAATAGGAATGTAGAAGGACTATTAGTAGCAATGATAGTTAGAAAGACAACATAAAAGAATATGTAGAAGAGTTCAAAGAGGTATTTGTCAAAGCTAAAGATCCATCTAGCTCACATGTAGTGTTAGAGGAATAGTAAAATAAAGTATCTGGAAGTAGATTGAAGTCAACAATTATATTTGATTCATATTACTTAAGGTCAAATTTGATGTGTTGAAGTCATGGTTGATTTCATACATAATTTGGACTTCATATGTGAGTGTATGAAGCAAATCAAGTTTCTTGGTAATCAAAAATAGCTTTATGTTGATTGCATACTTGTAGAATTAACGCAGTGATGAATTGAAAGCCATTTAAGGATTAAAATTGAATTATCGACTACCATTTGATCATGCAAGAGTTAAAGGAGTGATTTGGAAAGAATTTAAGGTGAATTTTTTTAAAAAAACATTTGCAAATATAAGCAAGCCATAATTCTACATAAAATTTATTTTTTGTGTGTGTAGTTATTATTTGAAGTATTAGTTTGAAAGATGGAAAATTGTATACTTTTTGATGTGAGAGAGAGATATATATACAAGATTAAGAAGCACAAATATATATCTTTAGAAGATGATCCCCTAGGAGCTTTTTCACAAGTTCTACATAATATTTTATAGGTGAAGGACATTAAAGTATATATATATATATATATATATATATATAGGTTGTTGAGAGAATTGCTGATAGTGATGTTCACAAGGACTTAGACCTAGTTTACAAGAGTGAGTTTTATTTAAAATAAGGGTTTAAACATTTGAGTAGTTTGAATACAGATAAGCATATGTTTTACATGAACTTTGATAACCATGAATGGAGAATAGGGTATATGCAGGATCATGGTGTGCCAAAAAGTGGTGATGTGAAAAATATGTAGTTTTGAAACATCTAAAAGTGTTTCAAAATGCACTTTGACTTTTTGCCTACCCATCCTAATACCAAACCAAAAATGTAATACCTTGCCTTATCAAGTACCTAATTTGAGAATGGGTACCCAATTTGAGAAGAGATATTCGATTTGAAAATGGGAACCCAATTTCATAACAGGTACCCATTCTATGCACCCAAATCATGGTGCCAAATTATAATTTAGAGGGAGTGGGGATGAATTTTTAAGATAAATATTGATTTTTATTTACTATACACAAAGGGGGGAGGGGGTGGAGGTGGGGGGGGGTCAATTTTTAAGTTATATTGTCCTAGTATAATATAGTTATAACATAATTATTATATGTAGTTACTAGAATTTATTATATGCTATTAAATAATTATAATTATAATTTACTATATAATTAATTTTTTAATAGTTAGTAGTTATTATATATTATTATATAATTATATATTATATATATTATAATTATATATATATATATATTAGTAACCTAAGTTAATAAATTTTATGACGATGTATGTTCCTAGGAGTCATAGGATGCCTAGGGACATACATCTTGTGTTTCAATGGGTTATAGAGCATCCTATGACCCCTTTGACCCTATTACATGATAACCTAGATTCCTAGGGGTCATAGGACCCCTATAGACATACATTTTTTATTCCAATGGGTCAAAATGGGTCATAGAATATCCTATTACCCTTTCGACCCATTACATGATAACATACATTATATTGTCATATAATGGACTGAAAGGGATCATAGGGTATTTGATGACCCATTTTGACCCATTGGAACACAACATGTATGGACCAACATATATTATAATTTAATGGATCATAGGATTTCAACCCATTAGGGCACAACACACATGATGATAAGGGTCCCAAGACCCCTAAGAACATATGTTCTCATGTAATGGGTCAAAAGGGGTCATTGGATACCCTATGACTCCTTTCTAGCCATTAAAATACAAGACATTTGTCCCTAGGGATCCTAGAAACCCTAAGAACATATGTTTTGATGTAATGGGTCCAAAGGAGTCATAGGATACCCTATGACCACTTTCTACCCATTAGAACATAACATGTATGTCCTTAGGGGCCCTAGGACCCCTAGGAACATTATTTGTCATGGATTTGATTGAAATGGGTCATAGGCTGTCCTATGACCCCTTTCGAAACATTTGAACACAATATGTTTGTCTATAGGAGTCATAGGGCCCACAAGAACATATTTTGTCATGTAATGGGTCAAAAGGGGTCATAGAATATCCTTTAACCCCATTTGATCCATTCAAACACAACATACATATCCCTAGGGGTCCTAGGAACCCTATGAACATATTTTGTCATGTAATGGGTCAAAATGTGTCATGGCATCCCTATGACCCCTTTCTACTAATTTGAACATAACATGTATGTCCCTAGGGGTCCTAAGACCCCTAGGAACATATGTTGTCATGTAATGGGTTGAAAGGGGTCATAAAGTATTCTATGACCCCTTTTGACCCATTACAACACATTGTGTATGTACATACATTACATGTTTGAATGGGTCAAAAGGGGTCATAGGGTTCCCTATGACCTCTTTGACCCATTAAATGATAAGATATGTTCATAGTGGTCCTAGGATCCCTATGAAAATATATAATTTGTTAACATGATTTGAATGGGGACAAAGATTACCTCATGACCCCTTTGAACACATTATATGACAAGATATGTTTCTAGGGACATAAATCATGTGTTTAAATAGGTCAAAAGGGGTAATAGGATAACCTCTAGCCCCTTTTGACTCATTAAATGATAACATATATTCCTCAGGGTCTGAGGACCCTAGGAACATATATCATGTATTCAAATGAGTCAAAAATAGTCATAGAGTACCCTATGACCCCTTTCAACGAATTTCATGATAACATATGTCTTTAGGGGTCCTAGGAACCCTAAGGACCCATTTTATTTGTTTGAAATGGTGAAAAGGGGTCATAGGATAACCTATGACCCCTTTCAATGCATTTCATGACAATATATGAATGTAGGGGTCCTAGGACCTCTAGGGACATATTTCATTTGTTCGAATGGGTCAAAAGGGATCATAGGATAACTAATGACCCATTTTGATGAATTTCATCACAAGATATGTCCCTAGGGTCCTACATCCCCTAGGGACCTATTTTATTTGTTAAAATAGGTTGAAAGGGGCCATATGATAGCCTATGACTGCTTTGAACACATTTCATAACAACATACGTCCCTAGGTGTCCTAGGACCCTAGGGACGTAATTAATTTTTTTGAATGGGTTGAAAGTGGTCATAAGATAGCCTATAACCCCTTTCAACACATTTCATGATGGCATAGATCTCTAGGGGTCCTGGCATACCTAGGGATCTATTTTATTTGTTTGAACAGGTCAAAAGGGGTCATATGATAACATATGACCCCTTTTGACATGTTTCATGACAACATATGTCCCTAGGGGTCCTAAGACCCCTAGAAACATATTATAATTATTTATATGAGTTGAAAGGTGTCATAGGATAATATGTGACTTCTTCCAATACATTTCGTGATAACATATGTCCCTAGGAGTCTTAAGACTGCTAGGAACCTATTTCATTTGTTGAAATGGGTTGAAAGGGATCATAAGATAGCATATGACCCCTTTTGACACATTTCATTACAACATATGTCCCGAGGGGTCCTAGGAGTACCAAGGACATATTTTAATATTCATAAGGGTTGAAAAGGGTAAGATAATAACCAATAATTTCTTTCAATGCATTTCATGATAACATATAGACCCTTATGGACCTATTTTATTTATTTCAATTGGTCGAAACCCCTTTCAACATTTTTCATGACAAACTAGGACTCTAGGAACCCAAGGAACATATTATAATTGTTCATATGGGTTGAAAGGGGTGATAAGATAACCTATGACCCCTTTCAATATATTTCATGACAACATATGTCCCTAGCGGTCCTAGGACCATTAAGAACCTATTTCATTTGTTTGAATGGGTTGAAAGGGTTAATAGGTTATCCTATGACCCTTTCTAATTTTTTTCATGAAAACATATGTCCCTATATGTACTAAGACCTCTTAGGACTTAATTCATTTGTTTGAATGTGTCCAAAGGGGTGATATAATAACCTATGACTTCTCTCAACACATTTCATGACAACATATGTCCCTAGGGGCCTATTTTATTTGATCCAATGTGTTCAAAGGGCTCATAGGATAACCTATGACCCCTTTCGACACATTTAATTATAACCTAGCACCCTAGGACCCTTAGGGACATATTATAATTGTTCATATGAGTCAAAATGGGTTGTACGATAACCTATGACCCCTTCTCACACATTTCATGATAACATATGTCCCCAAGAGTCCTAGGATTGACAGAAACTCATTTCATTTATTTGAATGGGTTGAAAGGGGTCGTAGGTTATCCTATTACCACTTTTGATATTTTTCATGACAACATATGTTCCTAGGAGTCCTAGGACCCCTTAGGACCTATTTCATTTGTTCAAATGTGTCGAAAGGGGTGATAAATGAACTTATGACCCCTTTTGGCACATTTCATGACAACATATGGCCCTAGGGGTCTTAATATCCCTAGCGACCTATTTTATTTGTTATGACTGGTCGAAAGGGCTAATGGGATAACTTATGACCCTTTTCAACACATTTCATGATAACATATAACCCTTGGTGTCCTAGGACTCCTAGGGTCATATTATAATTGTTCATATGAGTTAGAAGGGGTCATAGTGTACTCTAGGACCTCTTTTGACCCATTAAATGACAACATATGTTCTTAGTGGTCCTAGGACCCCTAGGAACATATATCATGTGTTCAAATGAGTCAAAAGGGGTCATAGAGTACTCTAGGCCCCCTTTTAAATCATTATATGGAAAAATAAATTCCTATGGGTACTAGGAACCCTAGGGACATACATGATGTGTTTCAATGAATCAAAAGGGGTTATGGGTACATTATCACCCCTCTCGACCTATTATATAGTAACATATGGTCTTAGGAGTCCTAGGAACCCTAGGGACATACATCATGTGTTTGAATGGGTTGAATGGGGTTATAGGGTTCCTTATGCCTCCTTTTGGCCTATTGAATGAGAACATGTGTTCCTAAGGCTCGTAGGGCACCTTGGAACATATATCATGTATTCAAATGAGTCAAAATGGGTCAAAGAGTACCCTATAACCCATTTTGATTAATTATATAACAACACATATTCCTCGAGCTTCCAGGACCCCTAGTGATATACATCATATGTTTGAATGAGTTGAATTAGGTTATATGGTGCCCTGTGACCCCTTTGGACTCATTAAATGAGAACATAAGTTCCTAGGAGAACATATATCATATGTTCAAATGAGTCAAAAAGGGTTGTAGAGTACCCTAGGACCCCTTTTGACCCATTATATGACAACTTAGGGGTACTAGGACCCCTAGGGACATACATCATATGTTTGAATGTATCTAAAGTTGTCATATGGTATCCTTTGACCTCTCTTGACCCCTAGGGACATTTAATATGTGTTTGAATGGGTCAAATGGGGTCATAGGGCTCCCTATGGCCCTTTTTGACCCATTAAATGGGAACATATGTTCCTAGGATTCCTAAAATCCCTTGAAAGATATTTCATGTGTTCAAACTAGTCAAAAGGGGTTATAGAGTAACCTATAACCTGTTTCAAGCCATTATATGATAACATATGTTCCTAGGGAGCCTAGGACCCCTAAGGACATACATTATGTATTTGAATGGGTTAAAATGGTTCATATGGTACGCTATGACCCCTTTTTACCCATTATATGATAACACATGTTCCTAGGGGTCCTAGGACACTAGGGAACATATATCATGTGTTTGAATGAGTCAAAATGGGTTAGAGAGTACCCTATGGCCTTGTTTAACCCATTATATAATAAAATATATTCATAGGTGTACTAGGACCCCTAAGGACATATATCATGTGTTTGAATGGATTCAAATGGGTCACAAAGTACCCTATGATCTTTTCCATCCCATTATATGACAATGTATATTACTATGGGTACTAGGACACCTACAGACATAGATCTTGTATTTGAATGAATCAAAATGGGTCATAGGGTACACTGTGACCCCTCTTTACCCATTATATGATAATGTATGCTCCTAGTGGTCGAACCCCTATGAAGATACATCATATGTTTGAATGGGTTGAATGTGGTCATAGGGTCCCCTATGACCCCTTTTGACCCATTAAATGATATCATATGTGATTAGGGGTCCTAGAACCCCTAAGAACATTTATCATCTATTCAGATGAGTGAAAAATGGTTGTAGAATATCCTATGACCCCTTTTGATTCATTATGTATCAAGATATATTCCTTGAAGTATTATGGGCCCTAGTGACATATATCATGTGTTTGAATGGGTCTAATGTGGTCATAGGTTTCCTATGAACCCTTTTAACACATTAAATGAGAACATATGTTCCTAGGGGTCTAAGGACCCCTCTAAACATATAACATGTATTTGAATGAGTCAAAAGGGGTCATAGAGTACCCTATGATGCCTTTAGACACATTATTTGACAACATATGCCCCTAGAGGTACTAGGACCCCTAGGGATATAGATTATGTGGGTCCATAAAGTTTCCTATGACCCACTAAACAAGAAAGTACATTCCTAGGGGTCCTAAGAATATATATCATGTGTTTGAGTGAGTTGAAAGGGGTAATAGAGTACCTTATGACCTCTAAGCACACTTAATGTCATCAAATGGGTCAAAAGGGGTCATAGGGTATTCTAGTACACCTTTTGAGTCATTAGATCACATCAAATATTTAGTTAAGGGTCCTAGTACCCATAAGCATGCATATTGTGATTGAATGCACTATGACCCTTTTTAATCCTTTGGAACCCTGATATGTATGGTTAAGAGTCCTAAAGCCTTTAAAAAGACATACTAAGGATCCTAAAAAGGGGTCATACTAAATTATTAGATTGAAAAATTAAAAATTTAGAAATTTTTAATTTTTTTAAAATAAATTTTAAAAAAAATTCAAAATTCAAAATTTTAAATTTTTTTGGGGGAGGGGGGGGGGGGGGAATCGGGTATCCCATTTGAGAATGGGTATCCGATTTTGGGAATGAGTATTTGATTTGAGAATGGGTACCCAATATTATTAGGTACCCAATTAGCCTTGTTTTTGCTTTGGATGCTAGCCCTCCATGATCAATACAAAAAAGGTACCAAAAATGTGTTTTTGACCTATTATTGTCTGTTTCTAACTTTAACCATGTAGCTAATGACTTTTTCTCATCCAAATTTGATGAAATGAAAAGGGTTTCTTGAGAACATTCTCATCTTCCCATAGATATAATTTCTATTTAATTATGAGTTTAGTAAGTAATTAGTACTTTCTTTATAATGACGATAGCTACAAAGTGTTGATTGACATTCTAATTGAAAAATAACTAAAACTTTCAAAACATATAATATTTTTGAAATCCAAAAGATATATCAAATTCTATGCTTCAATTACTATAAGGGAAAAAATTTAAGTTTGAATTAGTTAAGGTGTTCAAACATGAGAGTTTTTTAATTCTAAAAATGGTATAGTAGAAAATTCATAATTAATTATTTATTTGGAATAAAAATACCCAAAAATATGTCACATATAGGCATGAGTGTACTTCTTATATCTAGAATCTTATTAAAAAATATTATCATTTTATTTTGATTAAGGTAGTTAGACATACACCTACTTCTTATTTTTGTTCTTGAACTTTTGTACTACTACATTAAAATAAAAATTTTTGACCAAACAATTTCTTTTGCCTTCAAATAAGGCCTAGTAGTTTAGAAACTGCATTCAATTTCCTACAAATTCTTTTCTTACAACTCTTTTATATAAATTCCATAACTACTATGCGTCAAGTTGACATAACCCTAAATTTCTAGTTTTTCACTGCCAGTTAAGGGCATAGTTTGGTTGACCACGATCCTTTACATACCCAATAATCATTTTGAGTAGAATTCATGAAGACATGTTTTGGGTAGGAGATATTATAGTCATGATTGATAATTAGATGATTCATAAACTTACTAGTGTTAGTAATAAAGGTTGTAATATGGTCAATGCAAATAATGTGAAGAAACTCATTTAGACTAACCCCAAGACAAAATATGATGGCAAAAACATGAGACTAGATTTGCTAATAGAAACAAATGTAAGGCCAATTAGAAAAATTATTCTTCACAAAGTGAAATATAGTTCTAAATTACTGTCATTATCTGTTGGATTCATTTATGAAGCTTTCCTGCTGAGTGTAAATAAAGAAAAGATTAATATGTGTGAAATTGCGAGGTAACAATTATTGGATAACATTCATACATTGAAGAAAAAAAATAATGTAGCAATTAAATTTGAATCATTGTTGACACATTTATTTTTCTAGGTAAATTAGAAGTTTTGAAGGTATACCTCACCATGAATGAAATAGTGATAAATGAACTATGAGCATGATAGCATATTACTACAAGAAGTAATCAAAGGACAAAATAACTGATGACATTACAAGGATGATGAAAGGTTACCAATCAACCATGAAACATAGATTCATAATCCCACCATCTTTGGTTGAGAAGTACAAGGATGACATTTTTATGGTAGAAATTGATTTAACCTATATGGAAGTAGTTGAACCTAGAGTCAAATTCATTGAACCTATGGGATATAAAATGAATGAAGGATTAATTGAAGATTATTCTAAGATAATCTTTCAGTCAGAGAGAGATAAGGAGTGTCTTATAAGGAGAACCTATGAGGATAAGGGTAAGGAAGTTCATAATGCACATCGCAACAAGGAAATCAAGAAGAAAGTAGAGAAAAATATTGATGCAATTTTGAAAGAATGGGAATGACAAGAGAGAAATGTAGAGATGCAATGGGAATTTCTATGGAGATGAGAGAAAGTGGTCAAACTGAAGTGTTAATGGCTAAAAAAATATAAATAGATGTTGAAGCATCACAAGGTGTCACTATAGTAGGACCATCAACTAGTGCACCCTATGCAACAGTAACCCAAGTGTAACCTATAGTTGTACCTCTAGTATAGAAGGGTAAAGATGAAGAGGAAGTATTTAAAAATCCAAAATAGTTACCCCACCTAAAACTAGGAGATCTATGAGGTCAATTGAGGTTAAGAAAGAACACACTGAGTCTTATTCAAAGGAAAGGACTAAAACAAATGTCCAGTGGATTAGGAAAAATGAGGAAAATTCTACAAATAGTTGAATTAGATGAATCAGAGGAAGAATAAATATAGGTAAGACAAGTAGATAAAGTAGAGGAAGAAGTAAAGAAACCATCTGGTAAAAGACCTTGGAAACCAAAGGTTGAAACATTGAATGTTGCAATTATTAATAACAACTTTGTATAGTTGAAAAAAAATTATGATCTATATAATAACATTGATAGATTACAATAAGAGAATGCAATTGTGAGACATATTATTTTGGAATACAAAATATTTTAGGATATAAAGAAGAAAATACTAAAAGACTTGTATAATAGACTTATTAACAAAAAGAGAAGAGTAGGAGATGAGGACAAAGGAATTAGGGAGAATTAGATAAGAAAGTTGTATGAGGTAAATAGTGATCAAGACCTTGAAAGAATAGTGAATGGTATTGAGCCCCTATTGAAGAATGATAAAAGAGAAATACTTTTGATGGGTGGAAATTATGAATAGGTAAACAAGGAAACTAAACAATTTTTTTCTTAAGTTTGAAGCCTCCACACCCAACACTGTATAGGCAAGAAAGGGTTTAGGAGGAGTAATCCCTACAATGACAAAATGAAAACCATCAACTAAACATGCAATAGAAATAATGGCATTACCAAAAATAGATGCAGTGACTATATCAATAGTAATATCAGTAGTAGAGGTTCGAAAGGATACTATAATGATTGAGATAACACCATGGGCAACTATTGCTACTGATACCATGCAAGTGGAAAGTACAAATATTACTCTTCATATAGAAGAAGATCCTTATAAGGATTATGGGAAATTTTTTGTTGGCAATTTGGTTAGCTACACCACCTTTGAAGATGAGGGCGAGAAAAGTATAAGGAAGAAAGAATGAAAGAAGTAGAGAAGGGGAATAGATGAGAAGAAATGAAGAAAATAGAAGAAGAAAATAAGAAGATACAAAAAGAAAAGATGGACGAGGAAAGAAAGTTAGATGAAGAGAGCAAGAAAAAGTTTGAAGAGGATGAAAAGAAAAAGAATTTGAGAGAAGAAAAGAAAAAGAGAAAGGAAGAAGAAGAAAATAAGAAAAGAGAGGAAGAAGAATTAGAGAACAAGGAGGAAGAAAGAAAGAAGAAAGAAGAAGAAGATAAAATGATAGAATAAGCAAAAACAAAGGAGGTAGAGGAGAAGAAGGGAAAAGGGGAATAGTAAAATAAGAAGAAGGAGAAGGATGAGAAGAAGAAAAATGTCCCTAATTCTTCTAGGAAACCCCTTACATTAATATCTCTCACTTGATAAGATGATGATGATTAAAATGAATTGATCTCATCACTTATCAAGATAATTAAGAAGAATAGGAAAGTGAAGAGTCTGCAAAATAAAGTGATTGAGATAACAGTTTGATTGTAGAATGCTATAACAATTAGAATGAATAAATCAGGCCCATGAGATAGATCAAAAGGATTGTTCAAGCTTTTTATGGAAAAATTACAATTTTTTTTGATAGAGAAGTGCTTAAGCCACAAACTCTATATGATGTAGAGATATTTAGAAAAACCTATGAAAATATAAAAAATGATATGAAGAAACTTGATGAAAAGATCAAGGAATTAAGACACTATCTAATAGAAGGGAAGAAAACCTATGAGAAGTGTGTTGGAGCACACACACTAATTAGGGATATTATAGACGAGACAAATAAAAAACTTAGAGAACTTGAAGAATTGATGAATGAAGTGGAAGATCCCTCAACCAAGATTGTAGATCTTAAGAACAAAATTAGAAAATTAAATGATGACATCAACCTTTTAGAGCTATAGAAGGAGATGATGTTTAAGATATTTCAATTGCTTTAAGGGAACACCTTGTACTGAAGATTGATCTTTTACAAGATAGGTAGAAAAATTCTTGACATTAAAGGCATCTTATGACAAGTTTGCATATACAGACCTAGAAGTAGTAGAGATAGCATCCTATGCTCTATGCACAATCTTAAGTGTTGTAGATATAGTGAAAAACAAATGAGACACATAGCTCATCATGTTGAGGAATAATTTTGATGATTGAATCTCATGAATCATGAGCCAACAGAAACCTTGAAGATAATGCAACAAAACATTGGACTTGAATATAAGTTTTGGCACCTTTGTCATTGATATCAAAGGGGGGGTGATAAAGAAGATTTTGTGTATGTGTGTGTTTCTAAGGAAGGAATAAGTGGGGGTGTGGGGGTGGGGGAGTGGGTGGAGTTAAATTTAGAAGGTAGTATTAAATTGAAATAAAAGGGGGACTTATAATTTAATTAATAGATATAAGGAAAGATGATTAAAAATGTAATGATCCATGGTTTTGTAATTTTACAATGTTTTGTAAAGGCCAAATTTTGAAGATTGTATTTTTGAGACTTAGCCATTTTCCCATATGTTTCCAACAATGCTAAAGGGTGAAGATTGTTGGAAATTTGGCTAGATTAGAATATTTGATGTTGTCATTTATGACAATGTATCATCCATGTGAAGAAGGCATATCAAGAAGATTGAGTTATTACACTTCTAGTTAGAAAGTTGTCTAAGTATCACTTAGTTTATCTGGCAAAACATATAGAGTTTTGATCAATGCAATTTACATAGGCATCATGGAAATGTGCAATGTTAGGTATAAATACCTCAGATTATTAGGATATTATTTTCAAGTCCGTAGGTCAGTACAGATAGTATAGATAAAGTTATGAATAGATTAACACTCACAATAGTATACAGGAAGAACATATCAAAATAGAAAGATGGGTATTTTGGGTTAAAGAATTAGTTTATTTATAAAGTAATTAATTCACTAATTAGGGATGGCATCCTAGATATTAATCCTTGGTCACCAAAAGTTATTTTTGTATGTTTTGGTAATTGTATAAAGGCATGAAGGTGGACTGATCAAATAACTTATAAGTAGCAAGGTATAAAGGAAAGATTCTTATATGTGAAGTTTAAAAAAGTATGTATGGTATTGTTTATATGTGAATTTTGATGTATGACTAGAGGAATTCCAGGTAAGATAAAATTTTATAATGATCAACAAAGGAAATATTAGATATTGAAGATATTAATTGTAGTGGAAAGAGGTTTTTGTATTTATCTCTTTGTTTTGGAGGAACTATATTGTATATTGCATGTTTGGGTAGTGCACTCGTCTTGCATATATTTTGTATTTCTATACATCAACTTGTATTATGTTTGAATATTTTAACAATGCCCAATCCTCTAATAATAACTAAGATACTATAAAGATATTATAGACTCGTAACAGTGTCAATATCTTTAACAAGATACATTTGATTAGTGTATCATTTTATAGGTACTGTTGACCATTTTACCCCTCCCCCCTTATTTTCCAAATATCTCCAATCTCATAAAACTAGGGTGGTAGCCTTGATCCACATACTTTGACTATTAAAAATTATTTTTCATGCAAGTCTAATTGGATACATACAACTTTTACCTTTTCCTTATATCCCTAGATCTTAATTTTTTCATATTACATGGCTATACCATGTAAATGGTTCGAGTTGCGATGATGAAATTTCCTTTCATTGCTTGGTTACATGTCATGGAGACTTAACCATCAAGGAGGCCATGAAGGTGAGATGCATTCATTTCCATAGTCACTCACGTACTCATAGGTAGCTTCAAGCTTCAATAGATTTAGGTCACGACTACCCAAAGGTTAACCAAAATAGTTCAAATTCATGCCTTGCTCGCTCAATTATAGGTGGTTAAGCTTAACCTAGAGTTAGGACTATGGAGCCATGAAATTCCTTTGGTTACTTCATCACAAGGTTAAAAGCTAGACCCAAATTTAAGGTCATGAGATAGCGACACAGTGACATGTGTCATGGTGGGCTAGGCATATTTGGATCCTATTCATTGCATGGTCACAAGGGTCAAAATATCTCATCAAATGAGGCTTGATCAATTTGATCAATTCCATTCCATCAAAGAGCTCAAAGATTTTTAGTTGCAACCATGCAATAGTCAACAAACCAATCAAATCTAATTCTTTGACATTATCGTGCACAGTTAAGAGGTAACCATGGTCAGAGATGCGAAGGAGAAATACCTTTTGTTTACACAATCACACGAAGTTAAGGGAAAACTTGGTTAAGATGGTGATGTAGTTATTTATTTGATCACTTGTTCATAGGGTTAGACATCAGGGTTAATGTTTAAGCTACAACAGTACAAAAGGTAGCAAAATAGTTAAGTATTTTGAAGTCACAAAGCAATGAAATACATGGGTCATAGGGACATGAACATTTCATGCTAGCCAAGAAGTAAGTAGCGACAATAAAAAATGATCATTTCTATATTGTTGCAACTTCCCTATAGTTAAGAGGATAAAGTGAAAGCAAGATGTGATTGGGTGAAGGTAATCAAGAACACCTAAGGTAATGATTTTTTGCCTAGTCATTAGTTTTAGATGCTAAGGCATAAATTGACTACAAAGAAATGATCATGGCAGTTGCTACATCACTACATTTATTGGGTTAAAGTGTTAAAGAGTTGCAACCCGATTATCAAGAATGAAATTAAGGGTAGTCACAATTTTGCAAAGCTAGACTGTTAAATTGGAAAGCAGGCTACAAAGATACAATTAGAGGTAGTCAATGGGTCAACATACAGATAATAGTTGGGTGAGATGGTAAGGATACTTCAAGGGCATTGGATCACATGGCAAGTTCAGATGGTTGACTCCTTCTGACTTGGTGAAATGGCTGACTTGGCATATCAAGAAGCAAAGATGCAACTCTTTAATGGAAAATCAAATCCTTTTGATCGCTTGCAACCATTTTTGAGTGTTGTCCATGCTTATTCAATTTAGTTCCATTCCTCCCACCACCTAGTTCATTCATCTACCCAATCAATGATAATGGTCACCACTTATGTCAATTTGAGCCAAATTTGTATGCAAAGATCAAATCTTCTGTATAGGGATGTGCAACTGATTAGATTTCCTTCTGATTGGTAGTTATTGCTCCTTTGATATCTCAATTCTACCTAGTTATATTTTAAACTTTATGTAGTATAAGAGTTATGTCTGAACTCTATAAAAGAAAGTTGTAAATATGTTTTTGAGGTTCTCCCCTATCTGTATTTTGTAGTAGCATTATTCTTTGAAACTTTTTCCTTCCACTAAGGAAATAGTTCCCTTCTTTACCTCTTCTTTCCATTCATGATATGTGCATGTATTTTGCCTTGTTCTAGATGTTTTTTCTAGTTTTTAAGATTTGTATGTTGTGTCCAACCTATTGATGGTTTTTGTATTTGTGAAGATGTATTTCCTTTCAACACTTGATCAGTTCTAAACCTGCATGTGAGTTCTTTGAAAATAGAATAGAGCTATGATCTATGTATCTGGACTTTTCATTCATGTGTTGAGCATACATGGGCAGAGTTGCAACCATTTCAATTAGGTACATCATCCCCTTTTAGGTTAGATTAGGTAGTTTTCTTTCTACATCTCCCTCTCCCTTTTCCTTCAAAGAGCAGTTAGATGCATCCTAATTGTAAGGAAGTCAAACTTCTCCAAAGATTCAAGCTCAAAGTGAAAATCCCACACTTGAAGTTAATTTCCATGTTATACAAAGTTTCTTGAGGGTCACACCTCAAGAAAGGGTGTAGACTTTTGCATCAAAAAGTACCATCCTCATCAGGGTTTTCCCTTGGCCAAGATTTCCCTACTTAACAAAATATGGTGTTATGAGTTCTCTTATTATATGGTTATGTTTACCATTCAAAATTGTTAGTTTATTTTCATACGCAAGCCATAAGATTGTTAATAATATCCAATTTTGGGCTAAGTTTATAAAATATTGATTCACCCCACTCTCTGTATTTCGTATTTTTAATAGCTTAGCCTTGGGATTATTTTGTATCTAATTTTTTCTCATTCCTAAGGGACCTTCTACTCCCACCCTCTACCCCCATATTAGAGCCAACAATATGAATTTCCTACTCCATTTTTATTTATTTGAGAATTTGTAGTGGAGAGGTCTTAGAGTGTTTAGTTTCTAAAGTAGACATAGTCTTGGGAGAGACTTGAGGAGTCAAGGTAGAGATAACTTGGTCTGACAACACAATCTAAATATTAATAGGATGGCAAGGGAAAAGGGCTTTGTGGAAGTTGTAGAATTTAAACATAAAATCCTTGTGAAGGACATTAAAAAGGTTTACCTAGCTTCATATTTTTTTGTAACATTGAGGATATTCTCCTCCATGGAATGTAGACTAAGGCAAGGGAAGGAAATGAGGTCATGATTCCTAAAATGGTTTAGGATACTAAAATGGTAATAATAATAAATATGAAACCTACCTAGAGTGATATAACACATAATTTCATAACATATCTCTTTCTTGGGATCCAACAAGGGCATTCTCACAAAACCACCATGGTTATGACTCAAGTTCCCATCACAATAGAATAATTGGTTCAATCTAGCTTCATTCAAAACCCTAATTTTTTTTATCCACACCTTACCTTCCAAGGAAAGACAACCCATCTTCACGATGACCTCTTTATAGATTTAATATGAGATCTCATTCACAATAATGCTTAATTTGTTCCAAGAGTTGATGAACTACATAGACACAACCTTATCATATCTTTCAATGCATTACATATAAGAAAGTCAACCACCCTCCTTCAGGGAGGTCCACATAGCTTCATGGTATTGTTTAATGTTGTTTAGCTCAATGTGAATAGGATTCCTATCCATATCTTTGTCTTCCCCCAAATCCTCAATGAAATCATCACAAGAGCTTGACATAACCACACCTTCCCCAAAAAGAAATATTTAAATGATAAAAGAATTGGTAGAGAAATTTTTTTTGAATAAACCAACTCAAATAAGAAATGAACAAATGATAACTGTCAAAGTAAAAATTATGACCTACGGGTTCAAACCACCAAAAATCATTTTCACTATGAGTATACACTCTTTGACACTAGCCACATATTCCCCTTCCAATAGTTATTGTACTATTAATATTATAACTCCCATCCTCTTCTCTTTGATATGATCCCACAAAATCTTACCTAAGGTGGTGTTCTTTTTTTATGAAAAGACCTTTTACAAATTGATCACCATTATCTAGGCCCATCATAGAATTTTTACTTTTATGGTAATTAATTTGGTTGATATCATCTTTTAAAAAGATGCCCATAGTAATTCTTACCCAAAAGGTTGCACAAAAAAATATTTAATGCTTGGTCCCATAAACATTAAATAGATTCTTTTAGAACTAGGGCTTGAATATTAGCTAGTAGGTAGTTAATTTGTCAACCAATTACACATGTAAGTCATCTCATGATCAATTGATATAAATGTATCAACCACTTAGTGGCGTTCACAGTAAGTATGTTGGATGACCACTTCTCAAAATCTCAATATGAAGGTGTGGGCATCATTTATTATTGGGTAAAAGTTCCAAATAATTTTATTTTGTTCTTTAGCTACCTCAATTATGAGTTGTGAGTCACCCTCAAAAACTAAATTTTGGATCCCAATTGAGTAGGCATATTTTAGTAATTGAAATAACCCCATAGCTTCTGAAGAGTTTTTAGTACTTTTTCCATAGTTACTGGGTGAATGCATCCATCTATGTCACCTTTGGGGCTGACTTGACCAATCCTATTGCAACTCATTTAGATGGATTGGTTTTAGCTAGATCCATCTGGTGCCTACTCAGATTTAGAGGGTGTATATGTGCGTAGGGGGGTTCTAGCCAAAATCAACTCGATCAAACTCATTTTGGCTGAGTCGGGTTTAGCTAAAAATCCCCAAAATTATATAAGAAGTTCTAAGAGCAATGCAGGACTCATTTGAACATGACGACTTGCTAGGATAGCGAAGTGAGAAAGATTTATAGGAGTATTTTGACAAGATTGGGTTACATTAGCATTTTTTTCAATATTTTGGTGTATTTTATGTTTTATTTTATACTTTATTAGTTACAAAATAATTTTATAATAGTTTTTTTAATGTTTTAAATAGTTAAAATAAATTTTACTTTTAGAAATAAATGTTTTTAAATACTCTATTCATTTTAACAAAAACATATGTTATATTTTATTGTAAGATAGTGTAATATAAGACAAGTTAGAAAATGTTTTTAATTTTAGTAAACATTTCACAATATTAGGAAACATATATAAATTGTAAAACATTGTTTCATTATTGGTAGATGAATATGAAATATTTTCTTCATTTTTGTTACAAAAATATTTAGAGAAAATATTAGAAAAGTTAGAAAAAATTACTTTCTTAATGTTAGAAATTGTTAGACAAAACTATAGAAAACACTACTTGAATGACCATTAGTAGGATCTTACATTGATTGAGATGAGGGATGTGATAATGAGAAGTCATCACATAGTAAAAAAGTGAAGTGATATAGTCACAATCAATGATTATTCCTAATGAGTCACCATTGGTGTAACATGAATGTTGTGCAACAAGGTAGCATGATGTTATTGGTGTCCAACTATGGAGTATCATAGATAAAAAGGATGGAGGCTATATCATAGACTCATAGAAAGCTAGGTAGACCTAGAGGTAAGAGCAAGACATTAGGTCTCACTTTTGGGTAAAAAGAGGAATTGTTTTTCCTATCTTTGAAATTTCTTGTCAATTGATGTCAAAATTTGAAGCATTTAAAGATTGAATATAAAAAACTTCAGTACTAAAATCTGTAGTGCTCATAATCTATTTTTTGAATATGTAATTTATTTGTGTACCCATATGATAGATATTTCTCGGTATGGATATTTAAAAATTTCTTTTTCAAAATGCTTGTTTCAGGACCATACTACACTCATGTACAGACACCATAATTTGACACAAATAAATGTTTTTATGTAAATCCTTTTAAAGGAAGTTACATAACACACAAAATATGGATGAATTTATTTTTCCTTCATTTTAATTAAATAATTTTTTAGTTGTTATTTTTTTATTGGCTATAAAGGTAAATTATAAAACCTCTCATATACAGATACATTTTTCGAAAATTCTTTTTTAACTCCAAAATAATTGTATATAGATTTATGGCATATAAATTTATTTAAGAAAAACCATAAATTTTTTTATTTATTAAAGCTTTACAGAACCCTGCTATTTTGCATTTAGCTACCACCTTTGATTAAATATTAATGCGAAACTAGTAAATAAAATCACAACACTATAAAAAATTTATTTTTGAAATCAAGACAATGAGAACTCTAATGGGTTTTTGTTTCATTAAAAATTTTGATCTAAGAAACCCTCTAAAAATTATGAAAAGGCCTAAATTTTTCAGTTCAATGCCTTGGTGAAATCTTGAGAGATTAGGCATAGGCTTGGTCTAACTAAGCCTATCCTGAACCAAAGTTGGAGGTGGAAGAAAAAATTCCACCCCATGTTGTAAAAAAAAAAATGCCCATTTTTTTAAATTCAAAAAAAGGGTGTCTATTTTGGAAAAGTATTTTCAACATTTAAAACACATTTTTAATCCCAAAAAAATAAATAAATATTTTTTTGAAAACGGGGTACCTAATTTCATTTTCTTAAAAAGGTTGCTAGTTTTTAAAAATATCAATTTTAAATTTTTTTTTCAAAACATGCACCCATTTTTTGAAAATAAAAGATGGGCACCCATTTTTAAAAAAAATGGGTGCCCTTTTTGAAGTTGGGATCGAGCATCTGAGAAAAATACAAGTGCCTATTTTTAAAAAATGGGTGCCCATTTATAGAAGAGGATGATCTCAATCCATCATCTTCCATAGAATTGATACTCATCTTTGTGCACTTACCCCCTATGAGGCTAGGGAATTACTCATAGGTAAAAACAAATGTTACATGGGAAGTACATAAACTATTCAAATTTGGATATGAGTAGGATTTGAATTGGAATTTTTTTTGTTGCTTGAGGGTTGGGAAGTGTAAAAATAATTTTTTATAGTTAACTTTGAAGGGTTTTTTCATTGATGATGTTTATGCCATTGAGGAGAAGAGAAGGGGAGATCTAAGTTGGAGTCTTCAGAGCCAAACTAAAATCCAGTTGTTAAACACAATAAGGAAGAGGTGAACTAGTGAAATTCATAGGGTAACTCAATGAATTAAATGAGATTGGATAATCTTCAAGGACTTATCAAGGACATATACTAGGAAGGCTATTCCATTCTGAGATCAATCACTTAGATTCCTTTCTTATTATTGCATCTATTTATCGGCTCTTAATTAGACAAGCTTCTTTAATAATATTTTGTAAATCCTCACATGGTACCTCCTAGAAAGAGTGTTTGTAAATCCTCTAACTAGGAAGATATCACAAGGTTTTGTAATTCTCATAGGTTATGAACATTCATAATAGAATGTGTTCTAAAAAAGAACAGTTGTAGCCTTTAATTGTGCCCTAATTTATATGTAGTTAAAGGGTAGTGGATATATTAATCCCACAGTGGTTTTCATCCTCACATAGAGGGTTTCCATTTACACAAATAATGTGTTATTGATGTATATGTTTTTGTGTAAGGTTACATGGTTTTACAATGTTTCTTTCATTGTTTTACAACTTCTTAGATTATTGATGTTAAAGTTTATCCAGTAAGGAGCTCATCCAACTGGTTCAAAATCTCATTTTGATTCAACCCCACTATGTTAGGATTAAACCATGGATAGAAATAAAAATTATATCCAAATATAAACAATTTAAAATAATAATAAATTGCACAAAAGAGAAAACAAGACACCAAGATTTAGTGTGGTTCACCCAAACCCTAGGCTACATCCACCAAATAATAAGTCCAATATTATTATGATCTAGTGATTACAATCTGTAATCACTAATAGCTCAATATCACTATAAGAAGTAAATTTTTCATCACACATCTTGAAAACCCCTAACCCTAAGCTCTTTTATACAAATATTTTTATTGCTTTAGGGTTATAAATAATTATTACATGTTAGTCCAAAAAAATAGAATTATGAAGTATATACAATTCTTTCCTGATCAATCACCACAAACTATCTCCTAGTTGGGGACTGATCAGGCTCCACACTAGAAAAAAATCTCCCACTTGGAGACTAATTCTTTAGCAATATCGCTACCACATTGGGCTCCTACTAGAACAAACCACCCTAGACTCTATTTTTCTTTTATTCTATTCAGTCTAGAAGACCAACTAAAGATGAAGAGGATTTTAGCTTCTCCCTTGTCACTACCTTTGTAAGCATATCTATTGGATTTTTATCTATATGTATCTTGTCCAAATTTAACTGTCCATCATCCAAAATTGACTAAATGAAATGGTACCACAACTATATTTGTTTTGTCTTTGAATATACAAGAGAATTCTTTGCAAGATGACTAGAACTCTGACTATCTATAAAAAAATAATTATCCTTCTGAGGTTGTCCCAATTCTTCCAAGAAGAACTAAAGCCATATCTCTCCTTGGCTACCTCTATAGCAGCAACATACTCTACCTCTATAGTGGATAAAACATTAACCTTTTGCAATCGAGAAACCATGCTCATTGTTGCCCCAGCAATAGTAAATACATAACTTGTAGTTCTCCACCTCATATCAATAACCCCTACCAAATATGAGTCAACATATCCCTATAAATTAGTAATAGAGCCCACAAAGTGTTAACACTTATGGGATGTACCTCTCAAATATATGAGAATCCATTTGACTACATTTGAATTCTCAAGCCTTGGAAGACTCATATACCTACTAAGGACTCCCATTGCATGTGCAATATTTGGCCTGATACATATAGTAGCATACATCAAGTTTCTTACATATGAAGCATAAGGTATCTTAGACATCTTGTCCTCCTCTTTTTCTTTCTTTGGATACATCTCCTTAGTCAACTTCAAATGACTAGGTAAAGGTATGCTAACAACTTTAGCATTCTCCATAGAGAAATGTTGTAACACCTTCAAAATATAATCAGCCTAAGATAATTTCAATTTCCTATTCTTCCTATCTCTAGAAATCTTCATACCAAGGATTTGTTTTGCTACCCCCAATCCTTCATAGAAAATGAATGTGCTAATTGTTATTTTAACCCCTTTAATGTGATCTATGTTAGACCCAACTACAAGCGTATCATCAACATATAAACATAAAATAATGTAGTTGTCATCATCCAACCTCTTAAAGTAAGCACAATGATTTGAATGACACCTACTATATCCATGCTCATGCATAAAATTGTTAAATTTTAGATACCATTATCGAGGTGCTTGCTTCAAGATATATAAACTTTTCTTCAATCTGCAGACTAAGTTCTCCTTACTTTTGACATCAAATCCCTATGGTTGTGCCATATATATCTCTTCATCCAAATCACCATGAAGAAATTTTTTTTTAACATCAAGCTAGTCTAAATGAAAATCTTTAGTGGTCACAATACATAAAATAATGCAAATAGAAGTCATTTTAACAACAAGAGAAAATATCTCATCAAAATCAATGTCCTTGTTCTATGCAAATCCTTTTACAACTAACCTGGATTTAAATATTTTATTACCTCCATCCTCTTCTTCCAACATGTAAACCTATTTATTTTGTAAAGCTTGTTTACATGCAAGAAACTTGCATAAATCCCATGTCTTATTTTTTTAGCAAAGAGTCCATTTATTCTTTCATTGTAGACTCCCACTGAATCTTTGTGTGTGGTATTTTTGGTGTGGTTGTTGCACATCATGAGGAATTTTTGGAACATTATCTTTTGGAGTATCATTCAACACTACATAATAATCTTCTTTCTTCTCATGTTGCTAGAACAAACCTTTGTACAACACTTTCTCATTGAATATGACATCCTTGTTTCTTACAATTTTATGATTATCAAAATTCCAAAGCCTATAGCCAAATTCATCAATTCCATATCCAACAAATACACACTTCTTCGACTTAGCTTCTAGCTTGGTTCTATTTTCAAAACCTATATGAGAAAATGCTTCACAACTGATGGTTTTGAGAAAATAATAACTCACCTTCTTACCAATCCATGCTTCTTATGGAATACCACAACCTAAACGAGTAGAGGGACCTCTATTAATCAAATATATAGTAGTATCGATAGCCTCTATCCACATGTTTAATGATAACCTAGCATGTAACCTCATGCTCCTTGCATGCTCCATTATAGTCATGTTCATGCATTCAACCACTCCATTTTCTTGTGGAGATCTTGGAAAAAAATTTTATCTACGAATACCATTAATGTAGCAATAATATTCAAGTTCATGACTACAATACTCACCGCCATTATCAAATTTGAGACATTTTAATTTCCTACTAGTCTCATTTTTAACCAAGTGTTTCCATTTCTTAAAAGTTTGAAACACGTCAAATTTGTGTCTAACAAAATAAACTCATACTTTTCTAGTTGCATCATCAATAAATGTAACACAATAATGAGTGCCACCAAGGGAAGATACCTGAGTTGATCCCCATACATCTGTATGCACAAGGTCTAATCTCTCACTTTTCTTTTCCTTCCCACTCTTCACAAAACTCACTCTCTCTTGTTTTCCATATGCACAACTTTCATAGAAATCCATACTAACACATTTCAGAGATGGTAAAACTTTCATACCTTTCTCACTCATGTGCCCAAGTCTATTGTTCCATAGCATTATATTAGAATCTACATCAACTGTTTGTTCTCCCTCCTCAACTACAACAATTGTTCCTGAACATTCATTTTTCTCTAAACCAATAAAAGTAGTAGGAACAATATGACCTATACAAAGATATAAGGTGCCTACATTCACACCTTTTGCTACTACAAGGAAGCCTTTTGAAATCTTCCAAATTTTATTATTAAAATTTACTACACAACCCTCATCACCGAGTTGCTCTATTGAAATCAAATTCCTACTCAGCCTTATAACATGTCTTACCTCATGTAGTAGCAAATGATTCCCATTCTGCAACTTAATCTTAATTTTTCCTTTTCAACAATATAACTGGGTTCATTATCCCCCAAATAAACAAAACCAAATTCCCTTGGACATAATCAATAAAATAGTCTCCATGGGGTGTAGCATGAAATGAAGCACTTGAATCTAAAACCCATGAATCATCTACACTTTCTAAAGAAAGAAGCAAAGTATCCTCTTTGGAGTTGTTACTTACCACATTTTCCTCCTTGTTCCATTTTGGTTTATCTCCTTCATTGATCTTTTGAGCCCAACAATGTTTTTTATTATGCCTTAGTTACCATACTACCAACAATCTCCTAGTCCTCTAGATTGAGACATATTCCTCTTTGACTTTTCTCTTGATTTTCCATAATTTCTAAAATTATTTCCTCTCTTAGTCATTCTACCTTTTCTTAGTGCATTTAAAACACTTCCTAGTGTAGATCCACCTAAGATTTTCCTGTGAATTTACTCACCCAAAATAACATTGATAACATCATCAAATTTTAGGGTATTAGGTCTAGAAACATAATTACTCACAACCAATACCAAGCCATTCTAGCTTTCAATCAAAGAATATACAAAATCAATAAAGCCCTATTTTTTTATTATCAAAATTAATACCTATAAAAGATAACTAACTAGTAATAGTATTAAACTCATTTAAATGATCCACAATAGATCCACCTTCTGCCATCTTCATATTAAATAAACACTTCATTAGAAATACCTTATTTTAAGTGGGGGGAATTTCATATAATTTTTCTAAGGTTTCCATCAATTCTTCCATTGTCTTTATTTTTGTAATATTCAATTTCACTAATGTTTCCATGCATAACCAAATACTTCCAAGTGTCTTTCTATCTAAAATATCCCAGTCCTCATTTGTTAGAGTTCTTTGGTTCTTAGTTTGTCTTTCTAATGGCTTCCATAAATCCTTTTGATAGAGATAGTCCTCCATTCTCATTTTTTATAACTACAAGTTTTCCCATTAAACTTGTCAACCTTTAGCTTACCCTCATCTTCCATTGCTCTCACTCAACCATGAGACTCCCACTCAACCATGAGAATTTCTTATAGAGGATAACTAAAGAAACAAGTTTTCTTTGATACCACTTGTTAGGAATAAACCACAGAAATAAATAATAATTACATGTAAATATAAAAAATATTAGAAAACATTAAATCACACAGAAGAGAACACAAGACATGAAGATTTAATGTGGCTCACCCAAACCCCAGGCTATGTCCACCAAACAATAAGTCCAATATTATTAGGATCTAGTGATTACAACCTGATTACAATTTGTAATCCCTTATAGCTCAATACGAGTGCAGGAAGCAATTTTCACAACACACATCATGAAAACCCCTAACCCTAAGCTCTTTTATACAAGTATTTTTACCACTTTAGGGTTATAATTATGAAGTATGGGATAAGTGCACCAAGTTGTGGTTCCAAAATCATGACACAAAATGAATTTTTTAAATTCTAAATGCACACATATGCTTGCTTGTAGAGCCCAAGCCAAAGTCTGTGTGTGCGCTATATCGCGTGCATGCTTTTTATAATCCCAACTTTTTATATATGGTCTACAAACTCGTGGCCCATTTCATTTGATATTATTGCTACATTCTCTCTCCTAAATAGTGTGCATGCAGGTTGTAAAAGTTGAAGAATTTTCTCACCTACCTCCTTAAAATGCCTCCTTGTCATCGAAGATCAAGATCGAGATAATGTAGTATGTTTTCTACTCTTGTTTTTGCATTATTTTATATGTTTTTGCATTCTTCTGTAAGTTTTTACATTGTTTTATAGGTTTTTTTAGTTTTTGTTTAAATTTGTTTATTTATCTAAAATACAATGGGTTTCTTATTAGGATATGTGAATAATGAACTACCAAATCCCTAGCTCGGTCAAAATAATAAAAATGAAAACCCTCCACAGGATCCAAATCAAAACCCTCTACAAGATGAAAATCAAAACCCTCCACAAGAAGAGTAAGAAATTCCACAACCTCCACTGATTGAAGGACCTCCTCCTGGAACTCAAGACAACATGTAATGAATAAAATAGAAAGAGGTAAAAATGAATTAGAAGCACTCATTGGTAGGTTGAAAGCTTGTGGAAAAACCAATCGTATGAGAGCACAATTGACATCCTCCCTTGAGTCCATTATGTCCCATGTAGCTTTTGTTAGTGGTTAGTTGGATATTTTGCATGTTAAGAGGGATGAATAAATAATATATTGTAAACAAATTATCCTATAAAGATGTAAGAAAAAAGGAAATAGCAAAAGGTAGGATTTGTGCATTGTTTAAAAAGCCTAGAGAAAAATACATTGTTAAACATACAACTAAAAGGTTCCCCATCTATTGGTGAATACATGATGATATTAGAAATAACTTTTGGGATAGATGGTGGATGGTCTTTGATGTCCCTCCCAATAATAATCACAAGGTTCCAATGTATTTCTTAAAGAAATTGTATTGTGAATGTGTCCCTAGGGAAATACCCAATTATTTTGATATATTAGAATCTCAGGGTAGAGGTGGGGGGTCATCATTTGAGAGGCTGGGGGCACGTTGTGACCCTAATGTAGTCAGGGCACCTATTTTCAAGCAACAAGGTGAGCATGTGATTATTCCTTCAATTGTGAGGGAACATGTAGAGACCATCACTTTAGGGACTATCATGTCTTTGATGTAAACCCTCATTCATTGTGTCAGTCCATTAGTTGAGGATGAGCCTTTTGTGCATCATGGTCACATGTGCACATCATGTGGATCCTCATGCACATTTTCTAGTCATGTTGGAGATAGTATGGATGATGGGCTAGTCACTAATGAGTTCATAAGTGACACATTTGGGATTGACACACACATAAATTACAATTATAATAAAATAATTTGATCACATTTCGTATGTATAGTGAATGACTAATTAATTAGCATGTATTGACATTGTTCAAAATCTAGGGTAAGAGTGTTGATGGCCCTAGTACAGATTACCTAGCCCCATTTTATGTCCCATCAACAAATTGAGAGGTATGTATCAATTTAATCATTTAAATTAATACATATATTTATTAAGTAATCATATGAATTATTGATAAAATGAAAAATATTCATGTGTATTAGTTCTCTACTGGACCATCAACATTCACAAGGGACTTTGAGCTTAGGCATGATATGAGCTTTGTAGAGGTACATTTGTTTCATGTTAATTTAATTTATTTTATTATATTTGTTTCATGTTTCATGTTACATGCAAATTGTATTATATGGCATGCATTTGTGAGCCTTTGAGGTGGATGTAGAGAGTGACAATTTGATAGTAGTAAGAAAATAATTAATTTTGTGTGTACATATATATCATTTCAATGTATAATAATTATTGATTCATATCTACTTTGTTTGTATCATCTCTAGTTAGAAAAGAGCCTAAACAAGAGCATGAGCGAGTATGTGAGGAATACCTCATCATCTCCATTATCTCCCTCCACACAATGACTAAAGACCTCTAGGAATTTGTTTCCTTCCCCTCATGGGAAGGAGAAGATATAGGGATAGAAACACATGTATAGGCATTAGTGGACATATATGTTGAATTTTATGTTAGTGGACATATTCGATATACATTTGATGTATATATGATATTTTTTATTTTATATATGACATATATTTGATGTATGCCATTATTAGACTTGTGACATTATTGGTTAATATATGATTTGTTCATGTATGAAATAATTGGTTATCATAATATATATCTTGTCTTTCTTGTTTACTTTTAAGTACATTTCATGTATTTCATTTTAATGTAATTTGCATCCAAAATGATGCGAATTGCTCACACCAAAAGCTAGTGGATTCCCAACAAGAACTTAAGGAAAGCTACCTTTCCCACCTTCCTAAATGTCTTCAAAGACTCGTTTCAAATTGGTTACAATATTGAAAAATATTCTACCCAAATTCAAAAATCAACTTGAACACTTTTCCTATTAAAGACTTGGGATGCAATAAGGAAAAAATGAGCAAATTTGAGAAATGGATCATAATCAGCTTCTTGCTTCAAACTAACACCTTAGACACTTCAAGCAACACCTAATAACTATATTAAAAACTTCAATCTATCATCTATTCCATCCTTCCAAGAGATTATTCAACATCTTATGAGTGAAAAAAATTTTCCAACATCCTATGACTATATTTTCTTTGTAACAACATGCAATTTGCTGATTTTCGGGCAACTCTTCACAAAGGCAAGTGATTATGTTTCAAACCCATAAAATGGCTATTAAGAAAACCAAGAATATCCTTGACATCTTCCCCTAACTCCATTCAGTGATAACATGCAACTAAAGTGGTGTTTAATTTTGAAAAAGTATGGGTTTGTTGTTCTAAATAGGAATTAATGATATTTGGCAATAACTCAATGATCTTATATAAAAGTTTAACATCAGCAGTGATTCTTTTTCATATAAAAAGAACTTAACAATAACCAACACTTATGCATCCTCTAAATTCATAGAGGGTATTTTCATTAACTTTATATCCATTCCAATTGATTACTATTTGGTTTGATTGGTTACAAGGTTAATTTCAACGTTTTTAAAAAAATTGTTAAAATTGCGAAAAAGTTGTCAACAACTTTTACTGCAAAATGTAATTTTTGCACTAACTCTTCCTACAACTTAACCAAGTGGTTTTTGGTAAAATGTAGGACCTATATAAGGTGTAATGACTTTGAAAACACTTATTTATTCAACTTAACAAAAACAACAACAAAAAAAAGAAAAATCCTTAGGACTAAGGCAACTTGGGTTTATAGGTGACCTCAAGTTCCTTGACCTTATAAACAAGGATTACCTTATTACCATAAGAAAAAAATGTTCAAAATGAGGTGTATGATCATCCCTTTACCTTCTATCATGAGCCTCCCTCATTAGATGAGATTATATATCCAATTTCTAGCTAGGTGCCTTGTACCACAAGTTTCAGCATCACTCGAGATGGGGTCAAAAAATCAAAATGGAATCAAATCTCTAAGACGAGAGAGAGAGAGAGAGAGAGAGAGAGAGAGAGAGAGAGAGAGAGGGGTTATTATAGGTCTCCACAACATGGTCCTATAGCACCTAGAATTACATCCATACCTTGCATGAGCTTTGAGATATGCCCTGTCAAAGATCATAACCCTATAGCATTTAGTGATTCTTAGGGATGATTTAGTTTGGCATGCTTGAGAATGTTTGTGCATTCAATGTGACAAGAGGAGCTTGGGGATAGAGTTTGACCAGTCACCCAAAGCTAACTGAATAAACAATTTGATCCCACAATGAACGGTGAGAGAGATTCAGCAGTTGGCAACTTTATACTAGCTAACACAACAAGTTTCAACATCACCCAAGATGGGGCTAAAAAATATAAATATAATTGGATCTCCAAAAAGAGAGAGGTTCTTGTAGGTCTTCACAACATGGTCTTATAGCACCTAGAATTGAATCCATACCTTGCACGAACTCCAAGATATGCCCTGTCAAAGATTGCTGCCCTATGGCATTTAGTGACTCTTAGGGTCATTTCAGTTCAGCGTGCTTGAGAATTTTTGAGCACTCAATGGAAAAAAAAGATCTTTGGGCTAGGCTTTACTTGGCCACCCAGAGCCAATAGAATAGACAGTTTGATCCCGTGACAAATAGCTAGAGAGGTTTGGTAGTTGGCACCTTTATACTAGCCAACACTACAAGTTTTAGCATCACCCAAGATGGGGTCCAAAAAATAAATAGAATTTGATCTCCAAAGAGAGAGAGAAGTTATTGTAGGTCTCTACAGCATGGTATTGTAGCACTTGGAATCACATGCATACCTCACATGAGCTTTCAGATATGTGTCATCAAAGATCACTAACCTGTGACATTTAGTGACTGTTAGGGTTGATTTGGTTTGGCATGCTCGAGAATATTCAAGTGCTCAATGGGATGGGAGGAGATTGGGAATAGGGTTTATCACTTGGGAATGGGGTTTATCCAACCACCTAGAGGTAATAGAATAGATATCTAAATCCCATGATGAACATTGATAAAGATTCAATAGTTGGTACCTTTGCACTAGCCAACACTACAAGTTTTAGCATCACCTAAGATGGGGCCACAAAATCTAAATGGAATCATATCTCTAAAGAGAGAGAGAGAGAGAGGTTATTTTAGGTCTCCATAACATGGTCTTGTAGCACCTATAATTACATCCATACCTTGCATAAGCTTTGAGTAATCCCCCTTAAAAGATCATTTCCCTATGGCATTTAGTGACTTTTAGGGTCAATTTGATTTAGTGTGCCTAAAAACATTCAAGAAATAAATGGGAGGGGAGGAGCTTGGGGCTAGGGTTTACCAAGACACTCAAAGCTAATGGAATAGATTTTTTGATCACATGATGAATGGTGAAAGAGATTCAATAGTTGGCACCTTTGTACTAGCCAACACTACATGTTTTAGCATCACTCGAGATGGGGCCGCAAAATATAAACAAAATTGAATTTCTAAAAAGTGAGAGAGGTTATTGCAAGTCTCCATAACATGGTCCTATAGAACCCAAAATCACATCCATACCTCACATAAGCTTCAAGATATGCCCTATCAAAGATCACTGCCCTATGGCATTTAGTGACTCTTAAGGTTGTTTTAGTTTGACATGCCCAAGAATGTTCAAGCACCAAAAAAGATAGGAGGAGCTTGGGGCTAGGGTTTTCTTAGCCATTTGGAGGTAATGGAATAGACAATTTGATCCCACGATAGATGGTGATAGAGATTCAACAGTTGGCACCTTTGCACTAGCCAACACTACAAGTTTTAGCATCACCCGAGATGGTGCTACAAAATCTAAATGGAATTGGATCTCCAAAACATGAGAGAAGTTATTGTAGGTCTTCAAAACATGGTCCTATAGCACCTATACTGACATCCATACCTTGCATGAGCTCTACGATATGCCCTGTGAAAGATTTTTGCCCTATGGCATTTAGTGACTCTTAGGGTCGATTCAGTTTGGCGTTCCCAAGAATGTTCAAGGGCTCAATTTGATAGGAGGATCGTTGGACTAGGGTTTAAATAGCCACCCAAAGCTAATGGAAAAGATAGTTTGATCCCATGACTAATAGTCAAAGAGATACGAACAAGATATATAAGCCTAGGCCACTTTGTGCAAGATACGAGCAAAAGTTGCTAATTAGGAAAAATTAGCTCCTTTTGAATTTTTGGTCAAGATAGCCTAGGATTAGATGTTTTTAGTTGTTTTATATTAGTTTGGAACCTTTTTCCAAGTCATAGAAGTGAAATCTAGTGAACTTTGCAAAAGTTACACTTTTTGTGCAAAATTGCAAAAGTTTTAAATGTTGCTTAAAAATGAAAATCTATCTGGAAACCTTCTAACCTTCAAAAATATGTTTCCCATGCTCATATTCCTAAGCATGGATAGTTAAAACTTCCCAAACTTGCATTTAAAACTTTTTTTCAAAAGTTGCAAAAGTTGCTTAAGCAACGTTTTAAGCAACATTGTAACTTTTGAGCAAGTTTTGCTCTTTAGATATTTAGGTCAAATGGGTCCATCTAGGACTATTCTAGGATCCTAGTTAAGATTCTTAGGACCTATTAGGCAGCCAAATACCTTATTTTCCCATGAATATTGAAAGGAAATGAATAAGAAATTAGCTACCAGCTAGAGATATTTCAAAGACATTGAAAACAATATATATTGTTCTTTCAAGAAAAATGAGATACCAATTCTGAAAATAAGATTGAAATGATTCCCATTAGTAGCATGGCTGAGAACTACCTTTTTAATACAATGACCAATATTGACTCCCCATGCCTTCTCATTCCTATGGAGTAAAGCTTAATATACAGAGGAATTGTACCTACATATATTAAATATATAGCAGAAGATATAGAAAAATTGCTTAATAGGGAGATTAATCTAAGAGAAAAGGACTTTTTTTTAAAAAAAATGGTCATCTTAGTGCCATCTAGGGTATGCCAATTACTTAGGATGAAGAGAGAAAACCTACATCTATTGGGAAAGAGTGCACATGTACACAAACACAAAATTTTCAGATAGAGAAGTAATAAGTGCTATAGAATTATCCACAGAACAATGTGAAGTGAAGTGTAATGTCCCCACTAATAGGATTAGTTAGGGACAAGTAATACCTACAAAAAAAATATTAGAATCATAACAATAATAAAACTAATTATATTATTCTACCCTCTAAGTTAACCCCAATTTTAAGGATGTCTCTAGATTAGGCTTCATAGTTCATAGCTACTTCATCGTCATCCCAGGAGCGCACCACTTAAGATTTTTCTTGGATGGGAATCCTCTATCCAAGGCCAATGACATATGCATATGTTTGACAACATCAAAATATTCTGCAAACATGAAATTCTAGGCCATGGCGGTTGGTTCAAGGTGTTAATACCTTGCTATCCTGATGCTTCGAGTCTTATATTTCTCCTAATAAATTAATATATTATTACTTGATTATTGGCCATGGTGGCCAATGGAGATCTTAATATCTCCATGCTTCGAGTCTCATTAATACACATGGTGTTAACCCCATGAGCTAACAAAATATTATTCACAAGCATTGTTCATAAATAAATTCATAAATATAATTGAATAAATATAATTCATAAACATACCTTTCTTACCTTCTTCTTTTCCAAAAGTGATACCCTTTCATAATACAAATCCTTTTTAGAAAGTCACTTCCTTATTTTCTTCAAATTACTTTCCTCTTCCATTTTTTCTTTTGAACTCTTCTTCTGTTCCTTTTCTCCCATCTCTAAAATAAACTCTCCTCCCTTTTATATCTTAATTTTAAGGAGTCATGTCTATTTGTTAAACATCTTTTGAATTTTCATTAGATTTAGTTAATTTATATTAAACTTTGTTATATTATTTATTTATTTACTTATATGTGTTTATTTTATTTATTATTAAATTCTATTTAGAAAGTTAACATACTTCCTATAATATTGTCTGTTGTATTTAATTTGATTTCTTTCTTTCTTTACTCATTGAAATTTTATTATTTTTTAATTATTTAAAATATCATACTAAAAATTATTTTATTAATAATATCGATTAAATAATTATTATTTCCTTGGTTAATAGTTTAGTATTATTTTTAATATAACTTTATTATTTATTTAATAACATTGTATTATCTAATTATTATTAAAATTCTATCTTAAAATGGGGATTGTTGGAAATGATTGAAAAGATCATGAGGAAAATTGTTGGAATGATCATATGGAACTGGTAAAGAATGTTCTCAATCATTGTTTTGTCATTGATGCCAAACTTGCTACTTGCAGGAATGATAATTGCTTTAGTGATCCAAATACTATCAAGTGGTTGATTGACATTGAGGAGGCAATCAAAAAGATGTAACTAGAACACCTAGAGAAAGGTTGAAGTTATGATGTTGGAATGAAGTAGAAGGATCAGCTAAGCCATTGATAAAAAAGTGTATTGATGACATACTCTAAGACATAGAGAATGGGCACACTAAAAAATATCAAAGATGTAAGGTTTTAGCTAAGACATCTATAAAGCCTAACTAAAATTCATTAGAGAGAGGGAGCCAAGCAAGCTACTAGGTGTCAAACATATTCCTAGTTGAAGCCAAGAAAGTTCAACTTTAGATGCCGAGTGAACTTCAGATGCCAAGTGAACTTCAGATGCTGAGTGAACATCAAATGCCAAGTGAACTTCAGATGTCAAGTAAAATCAAGTGCCGAGCAAAAACAGATGCTGAGCATTAGAAAATCAATAGTGTCAAGTAACACGGAGGTGTCAAGCATCAGTAAACCAATAATGTCGACTTGCTGCATTATTTTGAAAATTGAAGATTTGCCAGATCTAAGCTGACAAGGTTTTTATCTAGAAGTATGTGAATTAAATTCAAGATAAGAATGATGAGCTGGTGGCACATAACACCATGTAGAACATTTTTGGAGATTAGAACTAGAGTCTCTAGATGAAGTTTCTAGATAAGAGCAAGATATAGGGTAGATACATTGTATCCTACCTAATCCATTTGAAACCCTAAAGTTGGAAAGGGAGAATCAAGCGGCAAAGGAAAATTAGATTTTTATTTAAGGAATCATAAGGTCACAAAGCAAAGAGAGAGAGGAGGTCAAGCATGAAAGCATAATTGCTGAAGGAGGTGCTAAAGAGAAAGAAAGCACATTTACTCTACTTCAACAGATGACCACAAATATGGATGCATTGGTATGATGAGTAAGAAGACTCAAGGAGATGAAGCTTGAGATGACAAGCTGTAAGAACTGAAGTGATTAAAAGCCAAGCAAAAGAATTGAATTGAAGAGTGATATGAAATCTGCAAAGTATGTTGTAAATTGTATCAGATCAACAATCCATTATTGTTACTCTCTAGCAATTGTAATAGATAGTTTAAATCCTATGGACTTAGGTTGGTTTAATAGCCATGTTGTAAATCCTTTAACAAGGTGACATTCCAAGTGAATGTTCTGAAGTCCTTTGTTCAGGCTCATTCCTAACAATATGGTGAAATCCTCTAACAATGTCACATTTAATAGTGTGATGTAAGCCTTTAAAAGGGCATCACTTTAGAAGAGTGAAAATCAAGTAGCATGTTACTAGTGGTTTTTCCCAAATTGGGTTTCCACGTAAATCATTGTGTCATGTGTTGATCTTGCATGTTTTATCTCTGCATGTCGATTTACTGTAACTTGCTAATATGGTTGATCTAAGTTTGGATGGATGAAAAGTGTATGGATTCATTAAAAGTAGTGAAAAAGTATTATTAGGGCATTTGGACCTTGGATAACTAATTCACACCCCCCCCCACCTCAGTTATTCTAAAGAATTCTAACAAGGATATGACATTAAGCCTCAAATTGGCTCATTAGTAGGCAAAGAATCTCATCACACACTTCATCCTAGTACCATAGATGTTTCAATTAGAAATGCCTATTCTTCAATGGCCTTGCATTTATAGGACTTGGGAAGCTAGGATACACAAGTTGTGTGTGATCCCTCAAAGTTCTCATTGAAATATATTAATTATCTTAACAAAACAAAAAAAAGCTTATTGCCAGATTTAAATGGAGACTTGAGTTTTAATGGAGATTGTCAATTCCCAAACATGTCCCAGTCAAGTAGATAACCAAGATGTTTCTTAAATAAAGGGGATACTATTTTTTGGGCAACTAGCTAGCTACTTTGGTGTGGGATTTCTATAATATATAATGTCCTCATACAAGTACATGTCATTTTTTGTAAACATTTTTTATTGTAAAGGATTAGTGAGCAATATTTGTAACGTCCATTTTTGGGATTAAAGATTATAACTATTAAAATCGCAAAGCTTCCATGCTATTGTAATTAAGATTGTGTGCAATAGAATTTTGTTAATTCTGATTTGGTTAATAATACTATATATATATATATGTAAGAAGAATTTGGTTCATATATATATATCTGGTTCTTAATTGTCTAACTACTACGAATGACTTATTGCCTTTGGTTTGGAAAAATATTTGTTGTATACAATACTCAATATTCATATTCCTTTATTTTTTTTATTGGTTAATGTTCATATATGCATATATATTCTTCAGTGATGTTCCTTTTCTTTACTGGATGCACTTGTTGATTGCCAGGCTACCATTCTGAATGAAGAGTATTTAAGGACTCCCACTAAGCTAGGTCTTTTTGACCATTTCTTCCCAACCACTTGCGGGATCATGGAGGAGTCACCAAGCCTTGCAATGCATTTCTTTAGTATACCAAAACAACTCTTTTTTATTATCCTTTCTATTGATTTCACCCTTTTTCCTCAAAATAGGGCTACAAGGAAGAGCCCCAATTAGCCTTATTTCACCTACAAAATAGGAATTTTCTCACTTTTCTTCCAAGGTGTCTTTGTGGACCTATGTTCATTTTGTGAGAGCTTTGAGATTTTCTAGGTTTTAGATCCTAGAATTGTCATACAGTCCTTGTGCTGATTTTAAGGGTTTTAGAGGGTTTACAAGTTTAACTTGTTTGGTCTTTCAGGGTACCTTAATGGGTTGGCCACACCTTCTCCTTCCACCCAAGGGGTCTCCTGTCACTCCCCTACAATGTCCATTTTCACTCTTCAAAATATTTCCACAATTCCTGCAAGAAATTAGCTTTGTTATAGCACTATTCCCTAGCTGAGCATGTTCTAGCTCACCTAGGGCTAGAGCTTAAAATTGCTTGCCAACTTTTTGAAGGGCCCTACTTTTTCCACAATATAGTACATTGCATATAATCACTATCCCCAATAGGCCATACAATTTTAATAGTTGGATATTGAGTTACACCATTATTAATACAAGCTACTGAAAATAGGACAACAAACTGGTGAAAAGAGAGAGATTTTTAAAACTATGAAAAGAAAGTTAGTCAAACCAAACCTATTCTAAACAACCCAATCTACCATGGAACCTAGTATAGTCTACAAAAATAATGTCAAAAATACCTTAAGACTTAGAAACTCAATAATTTTGCCTTCAAATTTCATGCTATAGCATGTTGACAGTACATAATGATATTAACTTCTCCCATTTTAGGGTTTATAAAGTCTTTATATCTCATCCTAGGTCATTCCACTTCATCCTCATGGTTTGCATCAGCTTCCTTCAAGTTTTAAAAGGCAAATCCACAATCTCTTGCAAAACCAACATTTTGCAAAATAATGTAAAATTGCAATATAACAACTTTTGCAATTTTTCTTGCTTTCTCTTCTTAACACTTCTAACTTGTTATTTAGGCTATCCCTTAGTAATTCTATGCTAGGGACCCTTCTTTAAGCTAATGAATCATCCCTTAGGTTACTCATTTCCCTATGGCAAGGTATGCTTTGATTTTTAGGCCATAATAGTGACTCTTCTAGGGACATTAAATGGCATCCAATACCCTAACTACCACACCTAAGTCCAATGACCCTTATTCTACTTACAAGGCTCACTTGGAGCATAATACAAAAAAAAACAAAAAGGTGAGGGCCCTATGATTCAAGGTGCCCCTGCACCTCTCTCCCTCTCTCTCCCCCCCCCCCCCCTATTCAATGTAATGGATCTACTCTACATTTTAATGTCTCAAGTATTGCCTCATGGTTTGTCTCAAAAATATTCCCAAAGAGTCTTATTATGTGGTTTTCCACCATATTTTATCAAGTGGACATTTGATGTGACAACAAGGTTTGAATAATGAAGAATTGTCTTCTCTGTTTTCCAATCCTCGAATAACCACAAGCTAGGGTTCTTCATAGAATATTGTCTAAGCTATGTTCTGGTTACAACCACTCCACGAATATGGTACTTTAAACCTTCGCTATCTATAACCAAGTGATCCAATTTGTGTTTGGCTTGGACACAATGACATAAATAATAATTTTTCCCTTCTTCATTCTCTTCAAGTGTAATAACAACAAAAACATGGTCTGCAGTGATAAATGTACAAAATGTGGTCATTAATTTAGAAAATACTTAGGTAAAAGTTATAAAGTTACATATTGAAATTGCGATAAGATATATATAAAACCAGGTTGTACTAGATCAGGCAACCGATCAAATTTAATGGACAAATCCATCTCTACCATTTCCAGTACTTGTGAGGGATGATAGGTGTAAATTGGGTCCAAAACCTATATATCCCATTTGTCCACCCATTCAGTCGACTCACACTCATACCAATTTTTCCCTGTACATGATGGACAATAGCATGTCATTTTTCATGTGTCGATACTCCATGAACCTACATCAAAGCTTCTAAAAGAGTGCAACTCACTTGATCCTATTAGTGTGCAACAATCCTCATATGGTGCAATGTTAGTATTATCTATAAAGAAAAAACTCTACGAACTGTAGGCTCACCTTCCTTACCTAGACCCATTATAGTGTCACGCCACTGGAGGATGGATTTTGCATCTGTCAATATTTCTCCATCTTTGTACTTTAGTTCTTCACTAGCTAAGGCTCTTTTGATGCATGCACCTACACCATTGTGCTCTCCCTTCCTATAACTAGCCTCTGTGAAATTCCACATATATTGAATTCTAGACAACATGTGCATCCTGCTCAACCAATAGAACATCCATGCATTATTAAATTGAGATGCACAATTGTCTGACCAGATAATTTGTTGATGATATGGTATGCCCCTATTAGTCAAATCTCCATAAAATAGTTGAAAACAACTATGTCAAAACTCTGTAGAATGTGACTGATCATTGTTAATGTAAAATGGTACTCCCTAAAAATCTTCCTATCATCCTCTATACTTCTAGGTGAATGCATGAATGTTAGGTGAACAAATATGGAAACCTATTGAGAAGTATAATACTTTTCTTGCACATTATTTTGTGGTTTTAGTGTGTAGTTCTCTATAAAGTCTACAACTAAAACAATGGTATCCAATGGAAATGTATCCTTTCATAGCTTGAATTGAAAATCTAACCATCAAGCTCTATGTGTGTGCCTTGCATACTCGTAAATAATCATTTTCACCAAAAATCTTCATGAACTCATACACTAGAATCTTTTCAATCACTAAATCACATCTTTTATGTTGTTTCCCATCTTTTAGAGAATATGTCATTGTCTTATACTTTGCAAAATCTATAATTTCATTTCCAATTGCATGTGTACTATCCATATGTTCACAAGTTGATAAAAGTTGCAAAGAACAAAAAAATAAGCATGTACCATCCAATCATGATGTCTTGTAATATTTTTGGCCATCCTCTATTTCATATAAAATGTTGGATATGAATTTTCTTGAAGATCTATGTGGCTCATTCATGCCAAAATTTTCCAAAAAAAACTTAGAATGAAAAGAAACACATAAATGCCTAAAAACATCAAAATGGTGAAAAAATTCAATATGTATCCTACAAAAAAAAGTTGTAGGTGTGTGATTTATCTTCACATAAAAAGGTTTACCCATTCCAAAAATCTTTGACTTATCCAAATTTGAGGATACATATCAATAAATTTTACAAAAAATTGTGTCTTAGTTGTGTCCAAAAAATGTTTTGGATGTGGCTCACAATTTTTGCTACCAAACCTCCTTCTTACATCTCTTTGATTAAGGTCAACATGTGTGTTATTTGTCCAAAAATATTTGATCAATGATTTCAAATGTTGACTAATTTTTTTATCCTTTCACGGTAGTCTACCGCTAAATGTCCATAACTCATTTTTTGTTGGATCTTCCAATCTCTCATGCCTTAGCATGGCTCTCCTTAAAGTACCTCTATCGATTTGCAATGTTTTTCTTGTCTTTCGCATGAGTCAAGCTTTCTTCATTTGGGTACTTACTATTGTTAATGTAAATACTTGTCTTTTGATATTACTATCTCTGGTGCACGATTTAGAACCCACTTTGTCATAAGCACTCATTAGATTCTTTACAATGCTTTTTTCATTTGAATCATCAATTTTTCTTAGTCCAAGAATCTTCATGATAGACCTAAATTTCAAATTCATTATCATTTCAAAAAATAATTGGCATTGACCTATAATATTTAATTCTTCAAGTAATAATTTCTACATATGATTAACTTTTCCTTGACAAATATGCTTGCTAATCTTGTCAAGCATTGATTTCAAAATGTTAGTATCAATATCAATCAAATATTTTGATCTTCTAAAATGAATTCTAGAAGGTTCTATAATCTCTTCCATTCCCTCAACATTTTGAACATCAACATAAGGGTGAGTCTTTTGCATACCTTGAACCAAAGACGATGTGCCTTGGCAATAAGATGCGAAAGATGGAATATCGCCTATTTGATATGTTGATGTTGTGCCTTCAACATGACATGATAGAGTGGGTACATCATCATATATACAAATTAGCATATCTTCAACATGAGATGATGATATGACTCCAATATTGGAAGATGGTGTAGCTCCACAATTCAATCATCTTCTTGAGTGTAACAGTCTCATTCATTTTCTTTATCTTTCCAATTCTTCATCTTTGTTTCTTTGTATTGGTGGTTCTTGTTCCTCTTGGAAAGACAATTCTTCATTATTTCTTTGCAATTTTCTTGGTTCATGTAGTAGTTTCATTTTATCTCTTTCAATTGCCAAATCTCTCTCCCTTTCTTCTACTGTTTAAGTTTTTGGTTTCTATCTTAGCATGATGATGATTTCTATATGTCAAATTATTTAAACATCTGAATTACTTACAATTTCTAAATTAAAAATCATTCAAATACATATACAAATTATAATTATTTCAATGAATACACAATATATATTAAACAACTTACCAAATTTCTAACCATTTCCAAACACCAATTCATTCAAACATACAAATTTCAATGAATTCACTATATATTAAACAACTCATCAAATTATAATCAAAATTTTCTCTATATAGTAGCAAAGAATATTTAAAAAAGATTGCACTAAGCTTTTCTATAGAAATAATAGTCAAAAATATTTCAAAAAGTGTATCCAATGATTGAATTTGGTGTTTTCTAGCTTCAAATAGAATGAAAAAATGTTCAAAAAGCCTTCAAATAGTGTATCCAATGATTGAATATGGTGTTTGCTAAATTCCAATAGCATGAAACCCATGTTTTTTGTTGGAACAATAGAATAGACAATAGACAAAAAATAGAATATGGATTAGTAGGGACCCAAACTTTTGTTACAACCACTTTTTGGTGTTTTCATATAGTGTGTATGCCCTCTAAAACATGTGTGCACTATAGTGCATACACACTGTGTGAGAATTTATGTCTCCCTAACCCACTTTCTCCCATCCCCTACTCTCTCTCTCTCTCTCTCTCTCTCTCTCTCTCTCTCCCTCCCACACCCTACTCTCTCTTTCCCATCCCCTACTCTCACTCTCTCTCACACACATATACTCTCATCCCATTCTCTCTCTACCTCCCTTCCTACCTCCCTCCCTCCCTACTCTCTCTATGATCTCTCATCCCCTACACTATCTCTCACTCTCTCTCTCACTTTCCCTCTCTCTCCCATACCGTACTCTCTCTCACGCTCTTTCTCCCATCCCCTACTCTCTCTCATTCTTCCACCCCTACTCTCTCTCTCTTACTCTCTCTCTCTCACACACACACACACACACACAGATCCCCTACTCTCTCTCTCTCTCTCTCTCACACACACACATGCACACAGATCCCCTACTCTCTCTCTCTTTCTTTCTCTCTCTCCCTCCCTCCCTCCCTCTCTCCCTCCCTCCCTCTCTCACTCCCTCTCACACCACTTACTCTCTCTCTCTCTCTCATCCCCTACTCTCTCTCTCTCTCTCATCCCCTACTCTCTCTCTCTCTCTCTCTCTCTCTCACACACACACACACACACACACACACACACACACACACACACACACACACTTCCATCCCTCCTAATCTCTCTATCGTGCTTTCCCTCTCCCACTGTCTACTCTCTCTCTCTCCCATCCCCTTCTCTCTCTCTCTCTCTCTCTCTCTCACACACACACACACACACACACACACACACACACACAAACACACACACACACATCCTCTTTTATCCCTTACTCTCTCTCACTTTCTCTCCTCTCTCATCCCCTACTCTCTCTCTCTCTCACACACACATACACACACACACACACACACACACACACACACCCCCCCACCTCTCTCTCTCTCTCTCTCTCTCTCTCTCTCTCTCTCTCTTTGTGTGTCTCCCTCTCCCATCACCTACTCTCTCTCTCCCATCCCCTACTCTATTTCCCTTGGGCTTCTATCTCTCTCTCTCTCTCTCTCTCCTTTCCCATCCCCCCACACTCTCTCGCTCTCTCACTCTCCATCTCTTACTCCCTCTCCCATCGCCTACTCTCTCTCTCACTCTCTTTCCTCTTCCATCCCCTACTTTCCCTAACACACACTCCTATCTCTCACTCTCTCTCTATCTCTCCCACTACCTTCTCTCACTCTCTCTCACCCATCCCCTACTCTCTCTCATTCTCCCACCCCCTACTCTCTCTCACTCTCTCTGTCCCATCTCCTACTCTCTCTCTCCCACACCCTACTCTCTCTCTCTCTATCTCTATGTGTGTGTGTGTGTATGTCTCTCTCTCTCTCTCTCTCTCTCTCTGTCTCTCTCTCTCTCCCCCATCCCCTACTCTCTCTCCTATCCCTCTATCTCTCTCTCTCTCTCTCTCTCTCTCTCTCTCTCTCTCTCTCTCTCTCTCTCTCCCATTCCCTCTCCCACTGCCTACTATCTCTCACATCCCCTACTCTCTCTTTCTCACTCTCTCTCTCCCATCCCCTTCTCTCTCTCTCTCTCCCACCTGTACTCTCTCTCTCAATCTCCCTCCCTCACTCCCTCCCTCCCTCTCTCTCTCCCATCCCCTACTGTCTCTCTCTCTGACACTCCCATCCCTCTCTCTCTCTCCCCCCCCCTCTCCCATCCCCTACTCTCTCTCTCTCTCTCTCTCACACACACACACACATCCCCTACTCTCTCTCTCTCTCTCTCTCTCTCTCTCTCTCTATCCCTTTCTCCCTATCCCACCTTCTCTAATCCCCTACTCTCTTTCTCTCTCTATTTCCCCCTCCCTCTCTCCCTATCCCACCTCCTACTCTCTCCCCATCATCTACTCTCTCACATTCTCTACCCTCTCTACCTCTCCCCTTCCCTCTCTATTGAAATTTGGGCTTCAAGAGTACGTCCTATCTATGAAGGCCTAAATTTAAAAATAATTTTAATAGTACATGTGTGCTATTTAAAGCTTTGGATTCTACCAAGCCTAAGTCTTGTTTTTGCATTGAGGATCCAACCAAAAGCTTTGGAGTCTCTAAACTAGTCTTAGAGGTGTTTTGTTGCAAACATACAAAAAATGATTGATTTTTCTTGTGTGCTCTCCTTCAAGTTTTCTCATGGTTGAGCACCAATAAAATCAGGTTACATGACATTGTAGGTCTCTGTATTAGCTATATAACCATATATATATATATATATATAATTATTTGAACTATTTCAAGCCTTTCAACTGTAATTTCTTTTGAATGTATATCCCTTTTTTTTTCAAAAACCAACATGTACTAATTGGGCTATAGATTATAGCTCATTCATCAAATTTTGCAACAACTTAGTTTTTTAGAAACCAAACTCCATTCTACACATTTTGAAAAAAAAGAAGTTTTGATTTTAGATTAGTTATCAATCATTTGTAGGGGGAGTACAAATATATTTCATATTTTTGGGATGTGTCCAATTAAAAAAATCATAAAAAAATACACATTATAAAATTACCTAAAAAATATGGAATAAACTACACAGTGCTAGGTAACTTTGACTATAGTGATTAAAGAATTTTTATTTTTTTAAATGATTTTTTTTTTGGGTGGGCACACTTTGTACTATTTTATGTTTTTCCTAAATAAATAGTACCACTTTTTGTGGCCCCCTTTTTGAGGACCTAAAACTAAACCATTTTGAATTTTTTTTTAGCAATTTAGAAACTAGATTCAAAAGACTACTACTTTTTTCTTTTGGCATATCTTGAAATTTTGAGTGTAACTATCTTTAAATTCTTTTCGAAGTTCAAAAATTGCTGATTTCAGAAAAAAATGTGGCCACTTATACCCTCCTTTTGGAACCACAACTTGATGCACTCACCTAATGTATAGTATTTCCCTGATCAATCACCACAAACTAACACACCGGCCACCCCTCCCCTAGACCCCCCACCGAGTACTAGTTTGGGACAATAGGGATAAATTGTACACAAGTTAGTCTTCTTAAATGTTGGTTAATAATTTTAAATAGATTAGAATTAGTATTTGGGTTTGCAAAAAATTAGTGAATATCTTTATTTTACATATTTCAAGTAGTATAACTAATTGATAGATTTCACCACTATATTTAATTCATAAATCTTAGATCTACTATGAGGCCTTTAAGGGTTTCAACACTATTCAAAAATAGCAAGAAAGCATGCGAGGAGAGTTCTTCAAAATAAGAATGGAAAAATCATACAACTCAAATCATTAACAAAATGTGTTAGATAATTTATAGTACTACATCTTATAAAATAAATATTACAAGCTGTGCATAAAATATGTTATAAAAGGAAAGAGTTCTACTCCAAACTATTACAATGAAAAAATATGGTTTACTTCCCTTTACATTCCTGGCCTTATTTTCTCATCCCTTTCAATGCAAAGAAATTCATAAAAATATCATTAAATTAAATTAGTTTACACACTTGCAATAAAAGAAATCTTTCTTAGAAGAGCTTCAAATCAATCTTGCTCTTACTGATAATCAATAAAGAGATCAATATCCATCACCTTTTTTTCTTTTCTCAATTACAACTTCTCACCATCTATCAATTCCATCACCATTGTCATTGCTAGCTACAACTATCTATCTAGCTATTTCATATCATTCAACTTTAATGTTTTGGAATTTGAGTGTATAGTGTAGTTGGATCATGTATTTTTATCATCTTCTTTATATTTAAAGATGCAAACTTGTTAATGGGTAGATTGGGCTTCTCGGCCTCATCTCCCCATCCCTTGTCAATAAGCCAAAATTTGTCTGCACCTAACTAACCTATGTGTATTTTATTGTGTTCGTTAGTATTACACATTTTCTATGTATGCTTACTTTTGAAATCATGATTATACAAAAAGTTTTTAGGCATCCAATATGCAAATATTTTTAAAATCAAAGCTTCTATCCTAGTAACATTCAAAAAGTCCATTTCAACTAGTTTGCCAAAAAAAAATTGGTCTTTATTATCGACATGATCAAATTGTTTTGATTATTCTAATTGATTATTTACGAAAAATCTAAGAATTTACAAGGTTCAAACTTATCTATTACACAATGCTTATTTCAAAAATACATACTAGTTCTTAAATGTGAGACTTACTATATTCATTTTTAACTGCATATTAAATTTTTTATAAACTTTTCCTTCAAACAGTAACATTCAAAACTAGTGTGTCAATCAATCAACACTTTTCCTAGAAAGAGTTATGTCAACATGTTTGATACATCCATTAGATACTAAGTTATTTTGACAAGGATTTAACCTAACAGTACAGTCATTTGACCTTTATCTATTCTCCCTTTTTCCCTTAAACAATCATGCCCTATAGAATTTGGACAACTTCACTTTATTGAACTCATTGCATTAATTAAGTTGGTTTCTAACATTAGATTAAACTATTAGTTACACGATTATGTGCATACAATGATAAGATGATATAAGTGATATGTTTGATGTGGAATAAAAGTGGAATATTACACATGAATGCAACATCAATCAGTTACATTTCTATTTAATTTAATTTTTCATTTCAAATAAAATTATTTCACTTTTAAAAAATTAAAATTCTAATTTTAAAAATGTACCATCACTTAATTTTAGAATAAATAGAAAATTAAATTATATATCTATATAAAATATTTCTAATTTTTTCCCTACATTTTATAAGAATTTTCAGTTTAAAATTATTTATACATATCAATTAATTTTACAAAGAAGTTCAAAACCAAAATTTAAATAGAAATTAAAGATTTCTCTAAATATGAAAAAAAATCATGAAAAAATTGTAAACAAAATAGTAATTATTCATAATTACAAATATAAAGATAACTATAAAAAAATTGGAAACTAGCTAAAAAAAAATATTGTTTTTAAAAAAAATAAAAATTTAGAGATTAATTTTTTTTGCAAAGTTAATATTCAAGAAAAATATAATTATTTAGTAAAAGTCTTACAACTTTTCTGACCATAAAACATATTTTGAGGGGTAAAGCTCGTACAATAAGCCTATCAGCTTAACTAGCAGTTGTACACTCAATGATGAGCCCATAGGAATTTCTAAAATTGGAATTTCATATAAGTGAATAAAATAAATATAAGAAAAAATGTAAGAGAATAAAACTTTAAATATACTAATTTGGTGTAAATAAATTAAAATAACATTACAACAAACTAGAGTAAATTGAGCACTATAAAAAAAATCAATTCATTTTAGTTATTTTCATGCATAAATCTAAGAGTTACAAAAGCTAAAGTAAGTTAAATAATGTTAATAATATTTGTTGCAATATGTAAGTACTAGAGAAAATAGTTTAAAATAATATCAATTATAAATTCAACAATTATACTAATATTTCATTTTAAAAAATATATTTTCAAAATGTTGTAATGTATTAATTTTATACTAGTAAATATTGTGTTGTAAGACGCACTATTAAAAAATTATATAGCGAACTATAAAATTAAATATAAAATCACCCTAATATTTTATCTAAACATTTAGAACAATTCATCAATAATAGACAGATGAAAGATTATTATTATTATTTATCAGTAAGAGGCCGAAGCCAAATTTATTATTATTATTTGTCATGGTTAATTATTTTTTATTATTAGTTAAGCTTGAGTAAATTTGAACTAAAGACCTCCCAGTTAAGGTTACAATTTACTATTGTGTTGTAGGCTCTTACCTTAATGAAAGTTTAAAATTGTTAAACAATAAAATCATCATTACTATTTTACTTAATGTTGCATGCAACATATGCTCTTTCATTTATCGAATTTACAAAAAAAACTTGAATATCTTATAATATAATTAAATATATAAAAAATAAGTTGTCCAAATTGCTCAAGAAATAAAATTTTCTTTAAATCCCATTTAAAAATCAATATTTCAAAAAAAACTCTTAATTGAGGATTATTAAGGGCAATAATTACTTAAGATGTTATGTAAACAATTGCATTTTAACCTTTATCTGTTCATATTGATCAACTTTCATAAAGATAACATATAGGTAATACATTTATATTCCGTTACCTCAAATTCCCTAACATTTTAGTTTTTAGTGCAAATATGTAGCACCTAATATGACATTGTAGTTTTTGTCAATGCTTCTACATAAAAATTGAAAACTAAAATAGTAAAGCATGGAGCTTTGAACTCTAAACCTCTTAAAGCCATAGATTTTCTTTCAAAGAAGGGTTTAAAAAAAATTCTACATAGAAATTGAGATTTCAATCTTATTTCTTAATCTAAGTAAAACTTTGTTGAATGATTTTGACAAATTTAAAGAAATAGTTATTTTAAGGACATCAACAAAGCATGTAAAATATTTGAAGAGAAATTTCTAAATTAGTAAAAATGGAAACAAATTTATATAGAAATATTGTTAAAGGAAATAAAAAGGATAGAAATAAATAGGAATGAAAGAATTTGAAACAAAATAAAAAGAACTAAATTTAAAATTAAACTAAATTAACTAGAAAGTAACTCAAAATAACTCAAAACATTATTTTATGATTAGGCTGACAAATTTCCAACCAAAAAATGTAAAATATAAGAGTAAAGCTCCCACATATAATTTTATTAACTTAAACTATTGGGCCTAATAAATAAACTAGTAGTTGCACACTTGTATGTGCAACAATAAGCTTATATGAGTTATGATTTTGAAAAGGGTTATATATTTTATATGATTTGAAATGAAGATCATCAACACTATGTAAAAGTAATTGTGAACACGATAACAATTCTTGTGTGGTTTTCTACAACTTCTCTTTGTTGAAAATTGTTTTAATTTTGTCAATGGGCCCTTGGTCTATTGGTGAAGTTGAATGGCTCACAAAGAGTCCACTCGGGATCAAGTCTTGCTGAGTACAAGGTCCCAAGACATCATAAGGGATGAGGCTAGTATTGTGCCCTAGGTGAATTTGGTAGCGTGGATGATCCTTAGTCCTTGACTCTTAGCCAAAGAAGTTTTAGGCAAGTGTGGGTCCATATCGAGTACTTAAAACTTGTTTGTGGATGACCTCCATTAAAAATTGTTTCAATTTTTTGATTTTTTTGTTGTATAATATTCAATCATATAAGGAAAAACATTATTAAATTTAAAAAAAAAAACACTTAATAAATATGAAACAAGATCTAAGAAATAATCAAAATCAAACCCTATATATTGAAAAGAGTGTATGAATAAAAAAAAAAAATAACATTTATTGATGTAAACAAAAGCTGACTAGTTATCATATAAATCTCTAAAAAATATTACCAAATAGTTGAAATTAAAATATATATTTATTACACTTTTGTGAATAATGTGGTTTAAGGTTGATCAAGGATCTAACTCTTCATAAAACTCCAAAATCTACCAAATATTGTTTTTGGTAGCACATAATATCAACAAAGAAAAGGTCAACCCAATAATGGAAGTGTAACCATTAATCATGAAAATGTGAATTTCTTTGCGTAATCTAATTTGCATTGGTTGTTCCAATTGATTATGTTTCATACATTTTAAGCCATGAAGTACCATGTATATGAGTGAAACCCTTGTGTTGCCACTCATACTTATACCAATAATCCTTTATAGGGTTCACACTTTTAGGTAGATGAACTTTTCCATGAGGTAGGAAGATACCAAATATTGTGCTTTTGTTGGGCGAGGTAGGTGTTTTCTCTTCTTGCACTTATTGTCTAGTATGTACAATATAAATAAGCTTCAAGAAAATGAGATAAAAATTAACTCTTAAAAAGAATTAGATAAAAGATAACTCTTAGAGGAAAACAACTACTTGATTTATTTTACAATTATTGACTAATTTATGTTGTCTTTCATCAAATCCATCTCCTTTGTTTCTTCTTGATCAATAATACAACTCTAGATTTTAGGTTGAGTATGATGCTTGACAAATCAATATTTTTTTCTATAATTCTTTACAAAAGCTCAATGTAAAACTGTAGAATTTTACCACAAATATTGCAACCCTAGACTATTGAATGGGTTATTATATCTAGAAAGCTTGCATAAAGGTGTCTTAATTCTAATAAAGATTATTAAGTTTATATTATGTTTACCTTTTATTATTTTTAAAGAACCATATATAAATATATAATATACATTAAAGTATCATATTTAAAATTCTTTAGCAAAATCAAACTTATACGTTAATATTAAACCAATTCATTAAAAATATTAGTCTAAAACTATATAATTTTAAAGATAATTTTAAAATTATTTTTAATTATTTCCTATAAAATATCTTTAATGAAATATAATACACATTACTTTATAATATAATGTAATATTAGTATTAGGACTATTAATATTTACATTGTTAATTATATTTAAAAAATGTAGATGTGCCTATTAAATTACATAGGTAGGAAAAAAGTAGTAGAAAAAATAAGATTTTTATTGGATCTAAAAGTTTTTAAAATTTTTTTAATATGGATTTAAAAAATCAAAATAAAAAATTAGAAAACTAATTCTTAAAAAGAAAGTTAAATTAATGAATAATCTAAAATATTTTTTCAAAAAATGTAAATTAGAAATGAATCAATATAAAATTAGAAAGTAATCAAAACTATAACAAAAAGAAAACTAAATGTAAGAAATATAAACTAAAAAGAAAAAGTAGATAATATAGTACATTATAAAGATGTTTCTTTCCATAAATGAAAGCTATCTAAATCTATCTGAAATCTCTCTTAAAAAATCTAGAACTGTCTTATCTATAGAATATGTCACCCCAAAAAATAAAAGATAAACATTTTTTGTGAGAACATCCAAATTTTCAAATGTATTAAGAAATTCTTTCTATTTTAAATATAGCTAAATTGGTTTGAAAGTAAAATAGAATTGTTTACACAATATCTAATATTCACAAGGGTGCAAGTATATTCAATAATTTTTTAAAAGAAAAAAAATTGCAATAATCAATCTTTTATGAAGATTTAATAAAAACTTCAAAAATTAATATGAACATGGAGGAATTTCTTTCAATGCCAATTTGATTAAAGAAAAATAAATCATTAGAAATCATATTTCTAAAAATATTAAAATAGATATATAATTATATTTTTTTTAAGAAAAATAAATCATTAGAAAGTATATTTCTAAAATATTAAAATAGACATATGGTTATTATTTTTTCAATCAGTAAATAGTCAAAGCTCAAATTTATTATTATTATTTATTGTAATTAATTATTTTTTATGTGTTTAGCAGATTTGAACCTAAGACCTTCCACATGTTATCGTTGCATTGTAGGTTCTTGCCTAAAATAAATATACAATCATACATAATGTCTTATAGCTCAATAAAAACCATACGTTAAGGGTAGACTATGTAAATGTTAAAAAAAATAAAATAAAATTAAGTTGAAACCAGTTAAATAACCTTCCACCATAAATTAAAAAATATTTTTTTTTAGAAAAATGCATTGGTTTTGATATTTTGTTATATTAAATTCAATAACTTTAACCAACTTATAACATTGAAAAATGCAACAATATGTCATTTTACAATGTTTATGAAAATATTTATTTGGAAGTGAAAAACATATTGAGAATAGTGACCTTTCCTATTAATAAAATATATTCAGTTTACAATTCACAAAAAAGGGGTGTAGGCTCAAATCATATTTGTTTGTTTTAAATTTGTGTATTATGTGACTTTAAAAATAAAAATTATATATTCAAGTGTCATTATAGACTAGAATATTTTTACTCTCTATACAATCTTAATCATAAAGTCAGGTTAGTCTAAATTTAATATGCTAAAATAACCATTTTCCTTTGTAATTATTGGTTTTTTAATCAATGGTAAACTCAGAAAATATTTGTATGGTAGTAAAAAATGTGTTGAAAAAAGAACTAAAACATTGGTATGATAGTTAAAATATTTTTCATTGTAGGCTCAAATTATAGGCACCTATGGCAAAAGAAAAATATAGGAAGTCATTAGCTCAAAAATAGTCTTACTGAAAAACTGAAAATGAAAATCAGATATCATACTTCATTAGCCAAAATATTGGTATGATAGCTACAATATTTTTCATTGTGGGATCAAATAATCCAAAAAAAAAAAATGTAACCAATGAACATAGCTAGTCATTAGCTCAAAAATAGCTTTACTCAATTTTTTTTTTTGAAAATTAGAGAGCATACCTTTCTGGCTGCTTTGAATTCTTCTTATTATGTAAACTTCAATTTTTTCAAATAATTGAGATTTTAGATGTTGTATGAGAGAACATAATGATGGAAGATACTTAAAAAATTTTGTGGTTTCCAAAAAAAAGGGGCTAAGAAAGCAGAAAAGAAAATAAAAATTCAAAGTAAGAGGAAAAATAACTAAAATAATTTTCATAAGTGGAAAATTAAAATTAATGGCAAACAGACGGACAATTTTCATCTGCTTAATAAGTTAGATATAAAGTTGTTGGCAAGTTATTATCGTAAATAATTTTTTAGGGAAAATAAAGCTACATATTTAGTTGCTGGCAAGTTATTTCCATAAGTAATTTTTTAAGGAAAAATTAAACTATATAAAGTTGATAAGATATCAATGTGAATCATTCAATAACTAGTCTTTATCCAAATGTATCCAATGAAAATATGAATTAATAAAATCTATATTTTCATAATTCTTTCAACATATCAATGGGCCCTTGGTCTACTGGTGAAGTTGAATGGCTTGCTGAGTGCAAGGCTCAAAAACATCATAAGGGATGAGGCTAGGATATGTCCTTGGCTCTTAGCCGAAGAAGTTTCAGGAACCATAGGCCCGTATCAGATTCCTAAAACTTATTTGTCAATGACCTCCATAAAAATTTAAAAAAACTCTTTAAACCTAAGTGAGAGTTGTACAGAAACTGGATTGGGAGTCGGGACATTTCGTGTTGGAAGAATCGATGTTTCCGACTTTTTTTTCGCGGAGTTCCCATCTAAAAGGTCCATATCATCGATGAATACTTTGACATAAGAAAACATTAGGCAACTCCGAAACCAATTGGTTAAAAAAGTGAGCTAAAATGTCGGAGGCCCAAAAATGAGCAGAGTTATGATGAGCATTCACATTATTAGCTAATGACTTAAGTTTCATTTTCGGAAAAGTGCACCTGACAGGTTAATATAATTTGATCTTATTTTAAAAACTAATAACATTCACATCTCTAGATTATATGACTTCTATATGTTTACGTGTGAAAGAACGAGATGTTCAGTAGAGAATTGGCGTCGGGTTTATTTGGAGTTTAGGGTTTTAGCACGTTTCCTCCAGTAGACAAGTAAAAAAATAAAAATAGAAGAAAATTGGTGTCCGGTTTTATTCGGACAATTTGTGCCTTATTCTTCAAAGTTCTGATGTTGACTCCACAATATAATTTGACCAAATCATCATATATGGTAAAACCATTACTGCGGAAATGGGAAATAGTGTTCTTCAAGCATATATATTCTTAACTGATGGAATGCACGAATTACAACTTGAATTACACAACTATAGCAAAGAGGCAGATGTAGAAGAATTGAGAAGAGTTGACGTTGTAGGGTTGTTATGCATAGAAAGGGAGGATGAGAAGAGCTCTCCATTCAAGGATAAATACCAGGCAAACTGAAGTGACACAAGCTAAGCTCTGCTGGAGCCTCAAATTCCACAGATGATGAGCCCTGCACTAATGGAAAACCAACAAGAAGACTGAAGTTGATAGCCTTGGCAATGAGGTTTCGTTTACTAAAATAATATAAAAAGATGATGCATTAAAGAAAGAAGAGAGAATTTTCTCACAAGTATTCTTATATGTTAGTGAATAAGTTAGTAATGAAGGATGCCATTTTTTTAATAAAGAATGAATTTGCACACAAATTTATTCTAAAATATTACAAGATAATTTAGTTTAGATATTTTAAATAGAAATTGTATTCGAATATTTAGAAATTGTACTTGAATATTTTGAATTGTAAATTTTATGTTATACCATTGTGTTATTTAATTGAACATTTTAAAACTAAGTTTTGGACATGAAGTTCAAAGGTTTTGGTGTAGACTTATATTCTTTACATTTCATGGTTAAGTGATAAAAATTCATTCTAAGTAGTTTAAAAATTCCAAGTAGTTTAAATTTGTAATTTTTAAATTTAATTATAAAACCAATACATTATGCACAATTAGATGCAAGATCTTTAACTTAATAATTTCTATAAAATGATTTTTATGATTTGATTGGATGAATCATTTTAACTCTTATATGGACATTGTAGCTTGTAAAACATGATACTTTGACACTTTTTAAAGATTTTTAATATTGTATTTTTAATAGTATATTTTACAAAATTAATATTTTTAATTCAATTAAAAATATAAAAAATATTATTATATATATATATATATATAAGTCTTATAAGAAATAACATTAAATGTTATTATTATAAAATACTATATAATATTTTTTATTAATTTAAATATTCTATATACTTTAATAAATTTATTAAATTAAAATTAGATTTATACTAAAGCTAATGTCAACTACTAAGCCGTTATAAGACATTATATGGAACTTGTTCAATTATAAAATATTTTATTTCTTTCTATTAAATATTAAAAATTAAATTTTATACAGACTTTGTAATTTAAATTGCCTTAAAGTAGATACTTTTACAAAAATATAAAAATATAGTTTTAACAAATTAAAAAAATGATAGACCCTACAAAACATGTTTAGTAAAACCTAACAAATTCTAAAATTGATATATTTTACTATAAAAAATTATTTTACTAGTAAATTTTTTTGAGTACAGGGGAGATAAAAAAATAATACATTTTTTAATTTAATAAGTTATTAATATAATTAGAATTTTACATATTTTATATTTTAGCATTAGAATTAGTTTTTTGATGAGTTTTTGAAGTAATTGATAGCAACCAACAAGATAGGGGGCTGACCCCAAAGACAAAATTGTTGAAAAAATAGCTAGCAGTAACCTCCTAGTCAACTAACCAATACAAACTTTAAACTTCAAAAAACAATATATGCCCATAGTCATCTTAATAGTACTAGCAGTCTTTAAACTAATATGTATAATAGATTGTAAAATAAAATAACATTCCTTAAAAAAATTGTTGCTAGAATTCTCCTTGATCGACATAAACTTAAAGACCTCGTGGGGTACTGAGTTCATATGCATAATCATAAACACAATAAAAAAAAGAAAAAGGCATAGGGCTAGCTACCCTTTTTGAGCCCATGACTATCATCCTTCTTAGGCACATCCTTGTCCCTGTCCTCTCCTTCCACTTTAATTGGTTTTTCCAGGATAGTCTTTAACCAATCCTCAACCAAGAACCTATAGATGGATCGAGTGGTCTCAATGACTTTGGCCAAGTCCTCCTCATTGTTCACTTGCAAAAAATGTAGGGTGGTGGCCATGGAGTGCATGACCTTGGTGGAAAACATCACCAAGGTTTCAAACCTCTAGCAAATAACAATTTGGTTGTTAGCCAGGTCCCTCATTGAATTCTCCAATCTTTCCAATCTCACCTTGCTATGGCTATGCTTGCCCCTCTTCCCAACACTTTTGGGGATTTCTTTTCTTAAGGAGGTAGTATCTTCCCTCCCACTCCTAACCTAGGTAGACTCAGGGGTGTTAGAGACATGGGAGGGACTTGAAGGGTTTGATGTAGGTTTTTTGTCCTAAGGCATTCTCTTCTTTTTAGCAGGTTTGGCATCACTTTTGGAGGAGTCTGAGCTGGAATCATGCATGGAGGTGACTTAAATTTTTCCATCTAAAGATGTTTGCTAGACCTCCTAACACTTCTCTTACCCTTTCTAGTGTTTGAATTTGACTCAATTAGGATTATTTTAACCTCAGGGTCAATTTTTTACATTTGGGGCAGAGGTTTTCTTGAACTTCTCATGGCTAGGACCAAGGCCAGGGTCAAGGGAGGCTTGGGGGGTGACAAAGGAAAGAGGGTTAACCAAAAGTGGTCATAGAAGGTTTTCCCCTCCTCGTGTTTCCTCCTAGCCTTAAGAATACAATCTTCCAATGAATGCAATAACAAAAATGGGAAGGAGATGTGGTCCAAATTCGTAAAATGACTTAGGATGGGGAAATGGTAGTAGTTTAATACCTAGAAATGGTCCTTCAAGGTGATGTACCACATGATAGCATAGAAAATAACATCCTAGGGCTTAGGAAGGGAAACTTGAGAAAACTCACCATGCATTCTCTCTAGTTCCTCCTTGCCTTTGAAGAATTTTCACAAGCTAGCTTCCTCATTAACCTTGGCTTGCCTCTACCATTTCTTTGCTTCCATAGAAAATTCATAGCCCTCACAATGGTTTCCTCCAAAATATTGAAGCTCATGCCATTGATAGTCACCATCCCATCCTTCCATGTTTGGAAGAATTGCATCGATATTACCTCATTGTGGCTTGCCATACCCTCCATATATTGTAAAAGGCTATCTTCCTGCAAGTACACCATCAGCATCTTACTGCTATGAATACTATCTTCCACACCCACTGGTTTAATTCAATCACTATTTCTCATACTGTCACCCTGATCAACCACTAATTGTTTAGATGACATAGCCTTGTTGCAAGTTTTGACATTGCTGGATATAAATTGAAGAACCTCAGCAAATAAAATGAAAAGGTATTTCATGACCATCATAAGTTTGCAGTGTTTCTGTAAAAACCAATAACCACTCTTCATGAGACATGTGAGCATTCTCTTTCCATTTGTAAATGGTTCTTACCAGCTGTATGTTGTACAAGAATTCATCAACCTATCATTTTGATCATTACTAGATCATTCACTACATCTCATCCTTTTCTGATAGTAATCAATGTTCATAACAACCACAATCACAATGCACATTAGTAAAAAATCATGCCAAAAAATCCCTTTATGAAATGTCCTATTCACATGCCCACATAGAGAAAAGAAGGCTTGCCACCTATTTTGATTATTCATATGGTATTTATGAAGGTATGCTCCCTTTCCATCACAACTTGAGTTGATGATGGAAATAATTTGACATCATCCCATTCCACAAGGCACATGACACTGTGGGGCAAATTTAGCTAGCCCATCTGCCATGCCATTTCCCTCATAATATATGTGGGCAACATGGATCTCTTGGAATTATTTTGTCAACCTTTAGATTTCATCAATTATTACTTTAATTGACTAGTTACTTCTGCCTTCACCCTTAGCACATTGAGCCTCCCTCAATAGCCAACTTATTGACACCCCAAGGTCTCACAATTCCTAGCCCCTAGAGTAGTGCCAAACGTTTAGCCTCATTGTTAGGGCCCCCTCCATAGTTAGCCACATAGGCAAAAACCATATTTCCCATCATAGCCAAACCATTAAATTTTAGCTTGATAAAGGAGTTAGGGGGGATGCCACACCATCTTCTTTCTAGCTAAAACCTTGGAATTGTTGAATTGAGCTAGTATTGGGATAACATTCCAAGTCGAAGCCCATTTCGTATCAAGCTCGCCTAGGGGGTTCACCAAGGGGCAGGCTTCCACCACTAGACCTCGCTGCATTATTTTAGAAGCCTAATAGCAAACTAGGCCACCCCTCGACTGGTAGTGGCTTGGTCACTAAAAATTCTATTATTCCTCTCCTTCTGTATATTCCATGAGATGTATGGGGGGAGAATCACCCATAAGTTTTTGAGGTATGGGTGGTCAATTAGGGCGTCCGAATGAAAAAATTATTTCAAATCTCTATCCATGAACCATTGAATCTCCCATAAAGCAAGAACCTTCCTCTAAACCTCAAGTTGGCACCCTCTACATTGGAGGTTTCCAATAGTTAGAATCGACCCATGCAAGGTTGTCCTTCAAAATAATTTTATCTTAGGTAGGATCATAGAGGTATGCAGACTTAACTATGAATTCCCCTCGAAGGTGTGAGTTTCCAAAATAAGGAGTTCTCTATAGGGGAAAAAGGAATCCTATAGTTGTGTAGGAATTTTTTCAGCTCATGAGAAAGGCCAATTTCCCTGGGCTCAAGGTTCTCGAAGGTAATCCATTGTCTATCTGAGGTGATAAAATTTTGGGTCCATGAGCCATACAATCTAGTGCATCCCTCCCACAAAGGTAAGAACTTAGTTTGGATGAGGGGGTTATCATGAATCCATTGGTCCTCCCTAAAGTCAATAGAATTACCATTCCCTAAAATCTAGTGACACCTTTTTCTTAGGGCTTTTTAGGGATTAACAACATTGTTCTAGATCTTGGGGCCCTTGGGGAGAGTTTGGGCCCAAGGAAATTGGTGAGAAGACAAGCCTCCGAGATATATAGCCAATATTATGTTTCACCAAATTCCCTAATAGTACACCAAATTCAAGCCAATTTTGGTTAAGAGAGCCCTATTCAAGTGGCCAATTCTTCTTAAGTTCAAACCTCTAAGAGTTTTCAGATGACAAACTCTCTCCTACCTCACCAAGCTCATTCTAGTCTTCTCTTCAGTACCAGAGCATAAAACATTCTACTGGATTTTCAAGAATATCTCTGAATCTACTCGAGATTTTGAAAATGGAGAGGAAATACATTAGGATACCTTGTAGAGAGGCAGAGAGAAGCCAGAGTTTCCTAGCATTACTCAAATTTTTTTGCTTCCAACCTACCAGCTTCCATTGAAAGTGTTCAACCAGACCATTTCAATATTGGTTGGGGACATCATTTATGGTAAGTCATAGGCCAAGATAAGTGTCAAGGAGGCACACCTCCTAGCAACCAATAATACTTGTCGCCTTTTCTCTTGAATAAGCAATGGTGTTGAAGAAATAGACTTTTCTTTTTTGATAATTAATGCATTGACCAAAGATCAACACATAGTGGTTTAGAATGTCCTTCCATTCTCTAGCTTCATGTATGGATGATATTCCAAATAAGAAAGTGTCATCCACAAACTATTGGATAACTTGCAAGGGACACTGGAAGGCAAGTTTAATGTCCTTAATTCTACAAGAGTTAGTTAAAGAAAATAAATTTCTACTTATAACTTCCACCACAATAATAAAAAGGTAGGGAGATAGGGAGCCACCTTGATGTAATTCCTTGGAGGAAGAAAACAGTTTTCCAGAGCTTCCATTAACAAGAACCAAGAAATCAATAGAGGTAACAACATTTTTAATAATTCTACTAACCTTCTCATTGAAGCCAAGCCTGGTAAGTATAAAAAAGTGGAAATCCCACCTAACTTTATCATATGCTTTGGAAATGTCCAATTTAAGGGCCATAGCTAGGATCTTAGAGTTTTCCATAGAATGAATCACCTCATGGGTGATTATAACCATGTTGAGAATTTTCCTCCCAGGTACAAAGCCATTTTGGTATTGGCCAATGAATTCTTCTAGGAGGGGCTTCACGTGATTCACCATAACCTTATCTAGAACCTTATAAATAGTGTTACAAAGGCTGATGCGTTTGAAGTCTCCTAGTCTCTGAGGCTCCTCAGTCTTGGGGATGAGAAAAATGAAGGTCTTTTTTAGTTCCTTCAAAAAATTTCCCATTCTAACAAAGTCTCTATTGGCGTGGATGATGTCATATTTTACAATGTCCCAGAATTCCTAGAAAAAGGCAAGAGGGAAGCCATTAGGCCCAATGGCTTTGTACTGATTTATACTGAAAATAATCATTTTGACTTCCTCCTCCTTGACCTTTCTTGTCATCCCCTCATTCATTTGGTTACTAACCACTGGTTGAAATGATCTCAATATATTTTTTGTAAAATAATGTTAGCTTGTCTAACAAGAGGGTTGTACATTTCTTGGATGTAGGAGTTGACTTTGTCTTCTATCTGTTCCACTTCTATGATTTCCTAATCATTATCATCCAACAATATGTTGATAGTGTTTCTCTTTTTCCTTCTCGAGGTTGATCTATGGAAGAACATTGTGTTTTTGTCCCCCTCCTCCAGCCATTGTACCCTGGATCTCTATTTCTAGAAGACTTCCTCCCTAGTCAGAAGGGTTTTCCATTTGTCTCTACACTCCCTCTCTTCCTAGTGATGCTCAAATGTATCACTTTGCACAAGTTGATTTTGGAGAGCTTCAATCTTTTTTTTTAGTAGCCTTCTTTTCTTTAGGTAAACTTTCAAAAGAGGATTTACTCCATTTTCTCACCTCTTTTTATATTCTATGAACTTTTTTAGCATTTTGGAACATAATCATGCCTTCCACTATGTTGGTCATGTCTTTTTCCCTATGCATTCATGAACATATCCCACTATGAATTACTAGTTTTATTTTCAAATTAGGGTTTTGTCTTATCAAATATTGGTTAACCCTAAGAAAAAACACTATTTTAAATATAATTTGTGCCCTAAGTGAGCCCTTTAGGTCATATGTTTGTCACCTCTTAGTTGAGTAATTTGAAAAAATATAATTTGTGGGAACCTTTTAAGATTTTTGTTTTAACTCCATGATTCCCCAAAAAATCCCACACTATCAGATCTTTTTAAGATCTACGGTGGTCACTATATTGCGATGAAAGTTTTTGGTCACTTTATCTCATACAACATAGCAAGCAAGTATAGTGGTACACCTAGGACCCAATTGATTTTTAATATGATTCTAATGTGTTTCACCCGAGCCATTGGATCTTACAAAATCAATGGTGGTCGCTATGTCATGACCAAGAAATTCATCATTTTGGCTAATAATGACATAGTGCCTTACTAAAAAAGTACAATTGGTGGAATTAACATGAAAGAAAGGCGTCGTAAAGTGTTTCATCATCAGTGAAGCCGTGTGATCATTATGGAATGTTAAGAACATTGAATACAGTAAAGAAAATGGGAACATGCACATTTCATAGTGTCAGATTCCTTCAAAGAATATGATGGTTCCTATGTCACAACTAAAAAACTCTTAGTTCACGCTAGTAATGACATAGCACCTTTGCATGAATACAAAACACGGTGGAACCTAAGTTTAAAAGGTAGCACCAAAAGTTTAAAATGTCTTCCCAACATGTCTAAATGATGTCATGTCATGAACCACATGGATTCACACTAAGAAGTAGGACAAATGTTGTTTGTATGCTGTTAGATCAAAGATACATCAATGGCAGGTGCCAAGTCGCTATGAACACTTGTTTGATTTTTAGCACCCATGACATGGCGACTAAACAAAAAGACAAGAGGACCAACCAAAAGTTTGTAAAATATACATCGTTAGATCAAAAGTAAATAAATGATGGTCACTATGTTACATGAAGGAGGTGCTCAATGTTTATGCATAGTGACATAGCAAGAGTGTGACATGTGTCTCTTGCACCAGTGGGTCTAAAATAAGTTACTAGTGGTGGAAGGAAAGGCCTAGGTGGAGAAATGGTATTGGGTTAACTGCCAACCTAGCTCATGGAAAGTGAGTCATTTGCAATCATTTTCCTAGATTGTCAAACTATTTGGAATTGATGATGGGTTTAAAAAATAGAAGGTGATGCCACCCTATTTCTCCTTATGATTCATTTATGAATATTAAAGGCTCCCCATCCAAACCAAAAATAGAATATATTGCAAAATTTTCACCATTTCTTCTCTACACAAACAAATTTCAATTTTCCAAAGAGCTCAGAGCCATTGAAGAACTGTACCTTGTGTGATTAAAGTGTGAAGAGGATTCCCAATATCCATGTTGTGCTGCAAAATTACAAGTAAAGAGTAACAAAAAGCCAAGTAAGTTCCTCAATTCATCATATATATCAAAGTATTCTAGTATTTTGCAAATTTTATCCATCATGCCTCCAAAGAAGGCTTTCTCAGGGAATGTAGATTATGCTAGTAGAAACATACATGATGAGCTTCTTGAATTAGTGGCTAAATCTACTATTGAGTTTTCTTAGATGAAAAAGCTTATTTCTGTAATCCCTAGGCTCAAGATTTTAGATGGTTTGTATGATAGAGGGAATTGGATTAGGGATGCTACTACCACTAAATAAGGGATTTTTCTTTTTTAGAAGTGTTTTTTAGAGAGGAAATTGTTTTCCACCCATGGAAACATTTGGAATTTTGATTTGGGAGGGCTAGTGGTCCCTAGCGTATTCATGTATACTAATCTACAGATGGTTATTGCCCAAAATTATGACCATGTAGCAAGGATAGTGAGAAGAGTAGATGGGAAGTGCCTGATAAGCACAAGTGCTGAAGAAATTAGAAAGATCTTTGGTCTAGAACCATTTTTAGATTACCATATAACCATTGACCTGCCTGGCATTGAAAAGGAATAATTATCAAAGAAGGATAAGGTCAGGCAAGGTGCATTGAGGGCACATTTGGCCTCAATTGGTAATCTGCTACTAGTCACAGCATCCACAAAAGAGCCTTTTAAGAAGGAATTTTTCACCTCTAGAGCCCAGGAGATATATATGACTTTATGTAAGGTTTTTGGTGAGGATGAACAAAGTTTCATGCCAGTAAAGTTTATGTATATGATGGCTTAGATTTCTTCCTTCAGAGTAGATATTGTTTCTAATTTTGCATCATATATAGAATAGGAGATCCATATAGGATTGATTGGAAATACAAAGAGAAAGGTAGAAATTTTTTTTGGCCACTATTCATTGTTGATGAATATGTTCTTGTTTAAAGGGGTAACATAGTTTGAGAAGGAGATGGCTCTGAGCAGACAACGTGAGGGGGAGGCTCTGCCAGTCCAACTATGGAGTGTAGATATGATTTAGGATGCAAAAAAGGTTAGTTTTGTTAGACTTGATAGGTATTTTTATTCTAGGTTAAGATGCCTCGTGTTAAGGGACAATCCCTAAGCTCCCAAGGCATTGATGGATTTTATGAGACCCACGGATAATCCTTTTGATTTGAAAGTATAACATAATTGGGTAGATATCATACTATACTATGTTTCAACTATTTTTAGGGTTTATGGTTTCCAAGGGACTCCCCTTGTATTGCCCCACAAGGTGTCTTTGAAGGTAGGGATAGCTAAGATGTTGTGGCAGCTAGGAGGATTGGAAGAAGTATATTTGGTTGGGAGAGGTAGAGGCTCAATTTTCCCCAGTTGTATTGTAGCCCACTATTTCATAATTAAAAAAGGTGGTTGGTTGTTCTTGTACAAATTTATAGATTAGTACAAGATGGTTGTGTCTCATCCCCAATGATAATGAGGGATTTTTTGATATATTTAGACTAAGGGCTAAAGTTGACTCCAAAAAACATGGGTTTAATTTTCTTAAGGACATAATAAAGAATGAGTTCTCTCTGCAAGAGGAGGATATCAAGAAAGAAAAATGGCGAGTTTTTTCTAGAGTTGTAGAATTCATTCATTGTTTTGATAATAATTACAAACCTCTAGGTGATGCAAAAATAGAGGTACACAAATTAAAGAAACTCATGATTACATTTCTTGAAATCATGGAAGCCATGGACAAAATGAAACAATTTTTTATCAATTCATTTCCAGAAAAAGCAAGAGAGGTCATGAGGAGATTAACAATTACTCCTAAAGTAGGAATAGGTTAGTTGGTTGTCTAGAAGAGACCTAGCTATAATGTGATCTAGAATAAAAGTTCCATTATAGATAAAGGGAAATAGTAATGGGATCAACCAATGTTGTTCTTGAGGAAAGACCTAATGAACCCTCACCTAAGAGGTAGAAAATAATAAAGGAACAAACACCTCAAGCTGAGGAATATACAACCACACAATCCCCACTACAATTAGGAGATGAATAGTTTACTAGGGAGCAGATGGAGAAATTAGTATCTCAAGGGGGAGTGTTCATCACTCAGGTTGAATTAGAAGAGGGAAATCCATAGGAACGTCTAATGCCAAGCCTATAGTTAATAGTTGTAAATTATAGAGGAAAGGAGCTAGATCCTATGATTGAATAGGCCAGTCATGAGTTTATATTTAATGACAATTTTGTTAAAACTAGGGCCTTCTACCAATTTTCTTGGAGAGTAAACATAGGAAAGCTTGAGGAAAGATGTAATAAGCTAAAAGTAGAGCATCCAGGAATGGAGGATGCAAACTTGCAAAATTAGGTAAAAGAAGAAATGATGCAAGAATTCCAAAGCTTGACCCCTGAAGAGGGGAGACAAATGGTAAGGGCATCCGGTGTTTTGTTGCTATCCAATTCAGATATAGTAGATGCTTTAGTTTTTAATTCTATTTCGGATAAATTAAGTATAGAGGATTAGGGGAAGAAGGAAATAAAAGGTGCCAAATTTAGTAAGGACTAGGCTACATTGGCCATTTGTTTAGTAAGGAAAGTATCTAGGACTGGCTCTTCCCAGCTTGATGATACTGGCTTAATAGGAAATCTGATTGTGAAAAGAGAAGAAGAAACTTCTAGTGTAGAAGCTACATATCTACGTGTTGGATTATTTGACTTGAATTTAGCAACTACTGAAAGAGATTAAAAGGAAAGGTTAGAATTATAGGATAGATATAAGAAACTTTTGGCTACATACAATAAAGAAGTAAAAAGAAGGATTAAACTAGAGAATTAAGTGATGGGACAATCCACTAGGCCACAAATTACTTATCCTCACCCATAAATGGAATCTTCTAAATCCACTCCCTTCATTGAGATCCCTCATACTCCACAAAGGCCAGAATTTTATACTACTGAGGAGTTGGAGGAAGAAAAGAATAAGCTCAAGGCCTTGCAAGATGAACTAACTTATCAGTATAGAGAACAATGTAGAAAATCAATCTTATATCTGATAGATAAGATTGATTGGCCACCATTCTATAAAAAATTGGTGAACATATTGGATATGTGGAGTGAAATAAAAGGTGGTGAGTAGGTTTTGAAACCTATCATAAGTAAATGGGATTGGAGAGATAAAGATATTACCCTTTTATGCATTTTAGTTATTAGCTTATCTTGTGAACATATAGAAAAAAACTTTTGATATAATTAGGAATCTATCTAATTTTGATAATAAGAGGGTGGTAGTACAAAAAAGAATAATAATTTGTCTCTCAAAATATTCAAGTGATAAATTTGATCTATTTCCTTATGCACTCAAAAAGCTGGACATAATAAAAGAGGAAGAAGAGTGAGGAAAATAATTAAATGATTTATTATGCCAAAGAATAAATAAAGGAGGTAGTGAAGAAGGATGTGTGATATGGGCAAGGACACATGAAGAATTTGTTAAAGTGCAACTATTTTAAAATTCCCTTAGAGAGGAATTTGTTGAAGTAAATGAAATAGGGGATTGGGTGGTTAAAAAGAAATGAGAAATCTTGAGCTTTGATTGGCCTAATGATACAATCTTCAACAAATGGATGGATGATTTTGTAAGTTCAAAGAAAATGGAAATAGAAGAAGATGATGTGGACCAGGATGAGGACAAAATAGATGACACATCAGTACATGTAGAAGAAGACAAAGAAGAACAACTAGCCCAAATAGAAAGCATAGTGGTCCCAACTAATGATGTGGCAAAAGAAAACTCAGACATAACTATTATTTTAATAGTACATGATGATGGAAGTGGAGATCCTCGAGTTGAAGTGAACTTGTAGAGATTAGAGCTAGACACATCATTAGCAAACCTAATGGCTACATATTTTGAGGATTTAGAATAGTAAAGGAGCCAATCATGGAATTTATAGCATTTGAAAATGTAATAGAACATAGGCCCACTAAAAGGAATATTATGATGTAAAGTTTTTTTGTTGCACAAAATATTGTCTTTTATAATAGTAACAAATGTAAATATCTTTTGTCTAAAAGATAGCTGTGAGCTCTCTATGCCTAAAGCTTGTTGTATCTCAACCTATATAAGTGAGATTCTAGTGCTAGAGAAAGGGTCCAATTTATTGCATAATTTTAGTTTTTACTAAGTTGTTTGGTCTAGTTTATTGATGCAAACTTTATGATGTATTTTCTCTGCCAATATCTAAGAATGCATTGATGTTACAAGATGTTAATGTCTTTTCTTGAGTCATTCTAAGTTGTTTCAATTGTATACAATTTACAAAAGAAATTAATACAATGATGAACTATACCCATATCTGTTCTTGAATCTTGTCTCCATTTTTATTACCTAGACATTTTGAAGTTGTATGAGCAAAGCTTGTTCAGTTGAATGCAATTAAATCTAATTGTATGTCAATTCACTATTGCCTTTAATTCAATGAATTAAGTAAATGCTTTAGTTAAGTTGATAGTGTTTCCATGGTAATAGGAAGGATGTCTGTAAAAATGATTTTTAGTGAAATATTATTGATTATAATGCAATCAATTAGATCTAGAAATTGAATGGACTCTGAATCCCAATGTATGAGGCACTAATCTATTAATTCGGTATGTAGATGGAGAAATCATGAACAAGAATCAAGTTTTTAATCAAAACTAATTTTACTTTACTATTTAAAGAATGTCAAATCTGGTCAACACTTATTTGTATTCTATTTCTGAGTCTTAGTTAGCTGCTATTGCCTAGAAGTATTTGTAAATCTAACAAGAATTGTGACCAAATCTACTATAAGGGATGTGTATTATTGAAAAGTGTCATAGAATGAGTAAATTATGTATGTAGTATCAAATTGAAAATCTTCCACCCCTTAGGTATACCCACCTTGGTTCTGCATAGCCTAAAGAGCAAAAAATCTTGTAGGACTTTGTTGAAGTTGTGTCCAAATTTGATGAACAATTGACTGTTAATGGGAAGTAGTTGATCCTTAGGTTATTATGATGTTTATTATCTTGGTATTGAGTATTTTTTTCCTTAATAGTTGAAAAAACACCAACAAAATGGCAACTCCGTTGGGGAGTTGTTTGACACATATGTGAGAAGTATTGCAGTTTGTTTGGTCTTGTTGTGTACGTGTGTGTTAGATTATTTCAAGTAATTATTTTTGGTTATAGTTGGACCCTTTTAGTGATAAACCTTGAGAATTTTAAAAGAAAGGAGAAACCCTAGTGCTATAGATGTACACAGACGTATACAACCCTTTTGAAGTGTCTTATCTATCAAGCAAGAGCTGCAATCTTATGTTCTTTGTGATTGGTTCCTCTATATGATAGACTCATTCATATTATCTTGTGTATTTTCCTTGAACTCAAAAGTTATTGTATTGTTGTGTTTTCCTTGGAATAGGGTGGTGACTTAGTCAAGGTTTTGAAGTAGTGCTTATTTGATAATTAATTCCCTTAAATGGCTAACAAAAGGAAAAATATAAGAGCCTACACAAGAACCAATTTTGATGTACCACTATATATTAATTTAACTCAAGGTGGTAGGAAGAATATGAATAAGAAAAAGGCAAACCCAAATCCTACTTGGAAACCAAGAGGTAGTGTATCAATCAATTCTCAATACCAACCAATGGTAGGGAGAGAATCTTCTTTTCTTCGCTTTAAATTAGAAACCACAAGGCTCTTAGGAGGAATATTTAGCACCCCATTGAAAAATGGAATAGCTTACTAGGATAAGACTATATCACTAGTAGAATATTCATTACATAGATCTGATGTGATGGCTGAAATGAACCATAGGCTGGGATATAAAAATGTAATGGATGATCCTTTTAACCCTAGGGTAGTTCAATATATAGAGACCAATCTTATAGATCTGGATGATCCTACTGATTTAGAAGCCACTTCTACTGACTTAAGAGAGGTATGATCAAAGATAGGAGATTTAAAGAAATGGGTTGTAGAAGAGGAAGCTAAACATGCTCATTTGGAGAAAGAAAGAGAGAAAAACACCTTGAATGCTATTGTTGAAAGAGACAACTTTCTTTGAAGGATGACTACCTTAAAGGAGCAAAACAAGAAGTTAGAAGAAAGGACTTCAATCCTTCATATTGATGTCTTTGGAGACATACATAGTTTGAGAACTAAGGTTTAGGAACAAGGAAAAATTATAAGCCAAAGGCAAGAACCTATCCTATCTCAAGTCCAACCCTACAATCTTGTTTGAATAGACCATGTAGAACCTACTATCAAGCAAATGCTTAAAGGTAAAGGCAAGGCTATAGGTATCCAAATAAATTAGCCTCAAGTTGTAGCAAGTAAACCTGTAAACCATACCATGTCTAATTTGGATCTAGATTTGGAAAAGGCCAGGAAGGAGAAATAAGACCTTGCAAAAGAACTTGAGAAAATTGAAAATGAAGCTCAAGCTATAAAAACTAGGAGAAATATTCAATTCATTAAGTCCAATTTTTCCTTGGCTTCATGGCCAAACTTGTCCACCTTGACTGCAAGTTTTGTACCTACTTGTGGACCAATAATTTCAAATCAGGTTATGCCTCAGTCTACCCCTAGTTCATCATCTACCATCAACTCTGAAGTCCCTACTGCTCAGATGCAACAATCTCAAGGTGTTACCCATAACTGGGATAATATAGCAAGAAACTCAAATGTTGTTGGTTTTTAGAAGAAGCCCATATACCTAGAAAAATATAGACAAATGTCATTTGTAGGTATCCCTAGTTCTCCACACCCAATATCATTTGACCTAAGAGATAAAGTTGTCAAGTTTTCTAGAAATAATGTTGTTATTGGTGAAGAGCACTTGAGAATTTTCATAGATATGCTAAATGAGTTTGAAGTTGAACATGAAGATGTGGTGATGCAATTGTTTGTGCATTCATTAATTGAGGATGTAAGAGATTGGTTTAGAAGACTGCCTGATGACATCATTAGTTCATGGAGTGATTTAGAAAAATTGTTTAAAGAACAATATGGAGACAATACTAATTTTGGTTTTATGTTGAATGATTTTAATAACATCAAGAAAAACCATAATGAATCTACATTTGATTTCAATGTAAGGTTTGAAAAGGGAATTTACAAGTTGTTCCAGGTTATGAGATTGAGTGAGGATGTCTTCCTTACAATATATTTTAATGCTTTTGATAGCAAGATGCCTTATTAGTTGAGGGATAAAGATCCTAAGACTTTGAGGGATGCTTATAAGATTGTAGCGAATATTGAAAATAATAGAAAAGGTTCTGGTAAGCTTGGGAGGAGATATGATCCGAAGCTATTCAATCCAAAAAATAATAAAAAGGAGGTTGATAAGACTCTTGTTGGAAAGAAGCCTAAGGAGGCCACAATAGGTCAAGTGTTGGATCTGTTGAAAAAGATGAACCCAAAAACTTTCAATACACAGAAACCTAATGTTGGTGAGAAGGCCCCAATGACTAACAACCATTTCAATAGACAACCCAAGATGTAAAATTACCCCTATACCACTCAATGGAAAGATGGTAAACCAATTCATAAGCAGACCTAAAATGTGAAATATAAGGGTACACCAGATCCTCTACAAAGAAGTTATGTGAATATGAATGATGATGTACCATGGTGCATCATATGTCAATCACCTCACTCCTGAGCTTATTGTGCAGTTTCTCAATCGTTTGCTTCAAATCAGAATGCACAAAATGAGGAGGAAGAAGAAGAGAAGAGCCATGATGGTGTAAGCTATAATATGTTTAGCATGTGTGATGACTATGCATATTTTGATTTAGAAGAGTATAAAAGTGGTATTACAAAGTAGAGAGTTGCCTACCTGTTACATCATTAGCAAGTGTTCTCAGATGATGAAGGTTATGATGAAGATAAGGTGTTTGTTACATCTTCTAAAGTTGGTCATGTAAATTTAAGAATGCCTTCTAAAGAGGAGATTGATAGAATCACTACAGAGATGATTTCTCAAGTTCATAGGAATTATAGTTTGAGAAACAAAATAGTTAATAATGATGTTAGGAAACCTTTTGGTATATTCATAAAGGACATTACACATAACATGAAGGATGACAATAAGAAGACTAATGTAGAGACAACTAAGGTTAAAGATAGCAAGACCAAGAAGTGGGAACCCAAGAGTTCAATTGGACAAATAAATGAGATAGAAAAAGAAATTGTGCAAGAGAAGAAGGCAAGATCTAATACTGTCAAGCAAGTGATAGTGTCTACTATTCAAAAGACTTCCATTCTAGGTATTCTTGTAAATCTCACTATGTTTGAATGTATTGATATGATATCTATGTTATCATAGACAACTATTAAAGTACCTTTGTCTGAATTGTTTAGAATTGATGAGCACAAGAGTAAAGCCTTGTCATGGTTCAGTGGGATAGGAAATAATAGCAATATTGTTGAGAAAAGTTTCATTTAGCAAACACCAATGTTGGTAGAAGATAGTGGTATTATATCCCAAATTCCTCAATTATTTTTGGATGATTCATCAAGAGCCTATATAGAAGATATTGACCCATTCTTTCTCAGTACAATTATAAAAGAAAAAATATTAAAAATTTACATGATAGATTTAGGAGCCTCTACTACCATCATGCCCTTCAAAGTCATGGAAGCCCTAGGGTTGAAGGTAGATACTAAGAAAGGTAGATGTAGAGGTATGGATGCTAGGGAAGTGCCAGTCATAGGTACTATCAATGTATTACCATTCAAGCTAGCTACGTACCTTGAGGTAGAATTGACCATGTCAGTCCTTATAGTTGGTATTCCTCCACATTACAAAATGTTGCACTCTAGAAAATGGAGTGCTGCTATGAGAGGTAGCCTACAATGTGACCTATCTTAATCAAATTTTCACATAGGAGATAAGGCTATTAAAGTAGATAGGGAACCAAGGGTCAATCATATTTTGGGAAAGAAATTGACAAGGATTCTACTTGTTTCTTAGACACTAGTGTGAATACATTTAGGGCAGAGCTGATCATTCAAGAAGTTGACAAGCTACCTACTATGATTGATCATGAAGTTGAATGCTGTATGGCTTCACCAAGTTTTTGGACCATGTACTTTGATGGGACCATCTCTAAAGAAGGTTTAGGGGCAAGAGTAGTTTTTGTTTCTCTTGAGAGGAATACTTTTAGATACTCCTTCAGCTTAAATTTTTCATGCACCAACAATATAGAAGAGTATGAGGCTCCTCTATTAGGATTAAAATTCGTAACCCACCATGGAATCAAAAAGTTGCATGTCATAGGTGACTCTGAATTAGTGGTTTCAGAAGTTAGGGAAACTTATGCTTCAAATAAAAAAAGGTTGAAATAGTATAGAAATGTTGTTTGGGATAAGATTGAAATTTTTGATGCATTTGGTATTTCATGGAGGGATAGAAGTTAAAATAATATGGCTGACCTATTGGAAAATGTAGCAATCAAGCCTAAATATGTATCATTTGCAAGAATTTCACAAATTGAGGTCCAGAATTAGCCTTCAATACCTGACAACATAGAAAATTGGCATGTCTTTGAGGATGATAAAGATATTTTAAATTTCATGCTAAATGAAGACAAATACAATGGTCAGGAATTAGATTGTAGTGATTTAGTTGAAACCACAGATGGTAAGGAAATAATTTTTGGTCAAGAAATCATACAATTAAAGACTAATAAAGTAACTAAAGGGTTGGTTGGTTTAGAGAACATGTTTGACAACCAAGATAGGGTAAGGCTTCGAGCTAAAGATCATAAACCTCAAGAGCTAGAAGAAATCAATCTTGGAACTACTAAATCCCCCGAGAAAGTTTATATTGATCAAAACTTATCTACTGAAATCAGAAAGCCCCTAGTTAACTTGCTAAGAAAATATAAACATGTTTTCACATGGTCATATGAGGAGCTTAAGGCCTATAGAGAAGACCTTTTCCAACATGTTATACCATTGAAAGAGAAACTAAAACCTTTTAGGTAGAAGTAGAGACTAGTAAATCCCACCTTAGTACCTAAAATGCAACAAGAGTTAATGAAGCTAAGGGATGGAGGGATAATCAAACCTATTAGGAATTTTACTTGGGTTTCAAACTTGGGGCCTATTAGAAAAAAGAATGGAGACATAATGCTATGTGTAGACTTCAAAAACCTAAATATTGCTTCTTTAAAGGATATTTGTGGGTTGCCAAACATGGAAGCTATGCTGCAACAAGTAACTAGTTTTGAATTGATGTCCATGATGGATGGATTCTCAGGGTAAAATCAAGTCCTTGTGAATGAAAATGAACAATTTAAAAAAAAATTTACAACTACATGGTGTGATTATGTGTATGTGAGAATGCCATTTATGTTGATTAATGCTGGGGCAACTTTTCAAAGGGCTATGGATGTAGCTTTCCATGATTACATCAATAAGTGTATGGTAGTACAAAAACATGACCTTACAACTTATTCCAAGAAGGCTAAAGACCATTGTAGACACTTGGAAATTTTTTTTATCAAAGCCTTGGAATAAGGAGTATCCTTAAACCCAAAGAAGTGTACATTTGGAGTAAAAAAAGGTAGATTACTGGGATATATAGTGTCAAAGGATGGTGTAAAAATAGATCCTGAGAGAGTAGTAGCCATTGATAAGGTGCCTAAACCAAAGAATGTGAAGGGAATACAATCTTTCCTTGGAAAAGTGAATTTTTTAAGGAGGTTTGTTACAAGTTTCACTAAAATTAGCAGGCCTATTTCCAAAATGCTCAAGGAAGGAGCTACTATTAATTGAGATGGTGAACCTTCATAGGCCTTCCAAGATATCAAAGTTGTCATAAAGAATGCTCCAGTCCTTATAACCCCAAATTACACCAAGCCAATGTATATATTTTCTTTTGCATCCTTTCATACTATAGCTATAGTCATATTACAGAAGAATGAGGAAGGATATGAATAGCCTATTGCATTCTTTAGAAAATCCTTACAGCCTACTAAATTGAAATATGAGATTAACAAGAAACATGCTTATGCCTTAGTGAAAGTTCTTAAGGCTTTTAGATGTTATTTGGTAGGTTCCATTTTCATTACATTTGTACCTAGTGTAGCTATTAAAGACATATATTCTCAATAGGAGGTGTCACGTAGAAGGTGTAGATGGATCAATAGGATCCAAGAATTTAACATTGAAATTTAGATTACAAAACTAGTAAGAGGTCAAGGGCTAGCAAAGCTTATGGCTTAGTCCAACTTGGATGCTAATTAGATAAATATAGTAGTAGATGACCTAAGATCAAATTTATGTGATATGGATCACTATGAATGGTATAATAATGTTATACATTATTTGCAACATATGGAAGCTCCTTCCCATTTGACTAAAAATTGGAAAAGAAACATAAAGTTGCAAGCCATCAAATATATTATTGTTAGGAAGAATTTATGGTGGAGAAATTTTGAAGGAGTTCTACTAAAATGTGTTGATCAAGAGAAATCAAAAGAGGTATTGAATTAAATGCATGCTTGAGTCTACGGAGGACATTATATGACCAAAACTATTGTGCACAAAGTAATGAGTGCTAGGTTCTAGTGGCCCTCCCCTTTCAAAGATGGTCAGATAATGGTTAGAAAGTGTGATGCATGTCAGAGATTTGTAGGTAAATTAAAATTTCTAGGTGATACTCCATTAAAGCCAGTTGGAGTTCAAGCACCATTCCAGCAATGGGGGATGGATTTTATAGGTGAAATCTCTCCTAAGTCCAGCACTAGTTACTCATGGATTTTGGTTGGTACTGATTACTTCACAAAGTGGGTGGAGACAATTCCAACAAGAAATGAAACTAGCAAGGTTGTTAAAATTTTTTTGCTAAATAATATAATTTAAAGATTTGGTTTTCCTCATAAGATTGTTATAGATAATGTAATTTTCTTTAGATCTAAGGAGTTTATAAAGTTTTGTGATTAGTATGGGACAAACAGATCAAAATCTTCTCCCTATCATCCACAAGGGAATGGACAAGATGAATCCAAAAATAAAAGGTTGTTGAAAGTAATAAAAAGAACCTTGGATGATAAAAAGAAGGCCTAGGATTCTAAATTGCAATTAGCAATATAGGCAGATAGGGTGATTTTGAAAAAGGCCATAGGTGTAGCACCTTTTGACATGGTGTATGGAATCCAGGTAGGGATGCCTCAGAACAATTTAGTAGGACTATATAATTACATTCAAGTGTATGATGAAGACATCATTGATGATATGCAAGAGAGGTTGGATGAGTTAGTAGGGCTGACTGAGACTAGGAAAGAAGTATCTCTCATAAATTAGAAATTATAGTTGCAAGTCAAAGCACTCTATGATTAAAAAAAATAGTAAATAAGAGATTTGAAATTAAAGATTTGGTCCTTATGTGGAATGCCAGTACTGAGGATAAGGGAAAACATGGTAAATTTGATCCTATATAGTTAGGCCCCTATCTAATTAAAGCTACATGGGGAGGAGACTCTTATATTCTAAAGGATCTATCAAGTAATATTCTTGAACTGATAGTTCATGGATAGTTCTTGAAGAGGTATTATTGCTAAAATACTTGTTTCTTCCATGAATAGTAGTTTTAGGGTTTTTATACATTTTGTATATCCTTTGTGTCTTTTGTATAGTTCTTGTACATTCTTTTTCTAGTGTTGTTGCTCTCTTAGTAGTTGTCATGTGAGACTTTTGGTCAAGTTTGTGGTGTACTTCTCCCAAGGATTATGAGCCCCCATATGAATTTTGCATATTCGTTGTCCCCAAACAGAGTTACTATTGGTCATGTTTTTTTTCCTTATGCCTTCATGAACATATCCTACTATGAATTACTAATTTTATTTGTAAATTAGGGTTTGGCCTTATCAAATATTGGTTAACCCTAAGAAAAAATCCTATTTTAAATATAATTTGTGCCCTAAGAAAGCCCTTTAATTCATATGTTTGTCACCTCTTAGTTGAGTGGGAGAAAATCATTTTTGAAAAAATTATATTTTGTAGGAACCTTTTAAGATTTTTGTTTTAACTCCATGATTGCCCAAAACTCCTACACCATTAGATCTATAGTGGTTTCTATATCGTGATGAAAGTTTTTGGTCACTTTATCTCATGCAACATGGCAACCAAGTATAGTGTTACACCTAGGACCCAGTTGATTTTTAATATGATTCTAATGTGTTTCACCCAAGCCATTGGATCTTACAAACCCAATGGTGGTCGCTATATCACAACTAGGAAGTTCATCATTTTGGCTAACAATGACATAGTGCCTTCCCAAAAAATTAATAATGGTAGAATTAACATGAAAGATGGGTGTCGTAAAGTGTTTCATCATCAGTGAAGCCATGTGATCATTATGGAATGTCAGGAGCATTGAATACAGTAACAAAAATGGTAATGTGGATATTTAATATGGCTGAATTCCTTCAAACAGTATGGTGGTTAGTATGTTGCAACCAAAAGACTCTTGGTTCACACCAGTAATGGCATAATGCCTTCCCATGAATAAAAAACATGGTGGAACCTAAGTTTGAAAGGCAGTGCCAGAAGTTTAAAATGTCTTGCCAACATGTCAAAATGATGTCATGTCATGAGCCACATGGATTCACACTCAAAAGTAGGAGAGTTTTTGTTTCTACACTGTCAGATCAAAGATACATCAACAGTAGGCACCAAGTCACTATGAACACTTGTTCAATTTTTAACACACATCACATGGTGACCAAACATAAAGATAGAAGGAACCACCAAAATTTTGTAAAATATACATCATCATATCAGAAGTAAATCAATGATGGTCACTATATCACATGAAGGAGTTGCTCGATGTTTATGCATAGCAACATAGCGAGAGTGCAACACGTGTCCTTGAGTGCTAGTTGGTCCAGAATAAGTTTCTAGTAGTGGAAGGAAAGACCTAAGTCAAGAAATTGTATTGGTTTGACTACCAACCTAGCTCATGGAAAGTGAGTCATTCACGATTGTTTTTTCGGATCATCAATTTTTTCGGAATTGACGGTGGTTTTTAAATATAGAAGGTGATGCCACCTTGTTTCTCCTTATGATTTAGTTATGAAGATTGAAGGCTCCCCGTGTGAACCAGAAATAGAGCATATTGCAAAGTTTTCACCATTTCTTCTCTATGCAAACAAATTTTAGATTTTCAAAGAGCTCAGGGCCATTGAGGAATTGTGCCTTTTATGATTAAAGTGTGAAAAGGATTCCCAATATCCACATTGTGTTGCAAAATTATAGGTAATGAGTAATGAAAAGCCAAGTAAGTTCCTCAATTCATCATATATGTCAAAGTATTCTAGTATTCTACAAATTTTATCCATCATGCCTCCAAAGAAGGTTTTCTTAGGGAAAGTATACTATGCTAGTAGAAACATACATGATGACCTTCTTGAATTATAGTTCACTCAGATGAAAATGCTAATTTCTATAAACCCTAGGCTCAAGATTGCAGATGGTTTATATGATAGAGAGAATTGGATTAGGGATGCTACTACCACTAAATTAGGGCTTTTTCTTTTTAAGAATTGGATTTTAGAGAGAAAATTGTTTACTCCCCATGGAAACATTTGGAATTTTGATTTGGGAAGGCTAGTGGTCCCTGCTGTATTGATGGATGTTGACCTACTCATGGTCATTGCCCAAAATTATGACCATGCAACCAGGATAGTGAGAAGAGTAGATGGGGAGTGCCTGATAAGCATAAGTGTTGAAGAAATTTGAAAGGTCTTTTTTCTAGAACCACTTTTAGATTATGATATAACCATTGACCTACATGGACTAGAAAAGGAATACCTATCAAAGAAGGATAAGGTCAAGCAAGGTACACTGAGGGTACATTTGGCCTCAATTGGTAATCTACCACTAGTCACAACATCCACAAAAGAGCCTTTTAGGAAGGAATTTTTCACCTCTAGAGCTCTAGAGATATATATGATTTTATGTAAGGTTTTTGGTGAGGATGAACAAAATTTCATGCTAGCAAGGTTTATGTATATGATGGCTCAGTTTTCTTTTTTTGAGGTAAATACTATTTTTGATTTTGCATCATATATAGTAGAGGAGATCCATATAGGATTGATTGCCATTGCAAAGAGAAACGTAGAAAAAACTTTTGGCCACTATTCATTATTGATGCATATGTTCTTGTTTAAAGGGGTAACATATTTTGAGAAGGAGATGGCTTTGAATAGAGAACATAAAGGGGAGACTCTTCCAGTCCAACTATGGAGTGTAGATATGACTTGGGATGCAGAAAAGGACAATTTTGTTAGATTTGATAGTTATTTTGCTTCTATGTTAAGATGCCTCATGTTAAGAGACAATCCTTAAGTTCCCAAGGCATTGATTGATTTTATAACACCCATGGATAATGCTTCTAATTTGAAAGTATCACATAATTGGGTAGATATCATACAATACTCTATTTCAACTATTTTTAGGGTTTATGTTTCCAAGGGACTCCCCATGTATTGCCCTATGAGGTGTCTTTGAAGGTAGGGATAGATGAGATGCTATGGCAGCTAGGAGGATTGGAAGAAGCAGATTTGGTTAGGAGAAGTAGAGGCTCAATTTTCCCCACTTGTACTGTAGCCCACTATTTCATAGTTACAAAAGGTGATTGGTTGTTCTTGTACAAATTTCTATACTAGTACAAGATGGTTGTGTCTCATCCCTATGTTTATGATACTGAGAGATTTTTTTATATATTTAGACTAAGGGCTAAAGTTGGCTCCAAAAAACATGAGTTTTATTTCCTTGATGATGTAATAAAGAATGAGTTCTCTCTACAAGAGGAGGATATCAAGAAAGAAAAATGGAGAGTTTTTTCTAGAGTTCTAGAATTCATTCATTATTTTGATAAAAATAATTATTTATCAATTCTTTTCTAGAAAAAGCAAGAGAGGTCATGAGAAGATTATCATTTACCCCAACAATAGGAACATGGTAGTTGGTTGTCTAGAAGAGGCCTAGCTATAATGTGATTTAGAATAAAAGAGCCAATATAGATAAAGGGAAATAGGTAATGGGATCATCTAGTGTTGTTCTTGAGGAAAGACCTGATGAGCCCTCACCCAAGAGGCAAAAAATAATAATGGAACAAATACCTTAGGCTAAGGAATATTCACCCACACAATCCCCACTATAATTAGGAGATGAACAACTTACTAGGGAGTAGATGGAGCAATTGGGATCTCAAGGGGGAGTGTTCATCACTCAGGCTGAATTAGCAGAGGGAAATCCAGAGGAACCTCTAATGTCAAGCCTAGAGTTATCAATGGTAGGTTACAGAGGAAAGGAGCTAGATCTTGTAATTGAATAGGCCAGTCATGAGTTTATATCTGATGACAATTTTGTTAAAACTAGAGCCTCCTACCAATTTTTCTAGAGAGTAAACATGGGAAAGTTTGGGGAAATATGTAATAAGTTGAAAGTATTGCATCTTGAAATGGAGGATGTAGAACGGAAAATTAGGTAAAAGAAGAAATGATGTAAGAATTCCAAAGCTTGACCCCTAAAGAGGGGAGATAGATAGTAAGGGCATCTAGTGTTTTGTTGCTATCTAATTGGGATATAGTAGATGCTTTAGTTTTTAATTCTATTTCAAATAAATTAAGTAATGAGGATCAGGGGAGGAAGGAAATAAAAGGTGTCAAATTGAGTGAGGACCAGGCTGCATTGGTCATTTGGTTAGTAAGGAAAGGATCTACAACTGGCTTTTCCCAACCTAATCATACAGGCTTAATAGGAAATCTGATTGTGAAAAGAGTGGAAGAAGCTACTAGTGTAGAAGTTGCACATCTGTGTGTTGCAGTATTTGGTTTGACTTTGGCCACTATTGAAACAAATCAAAAGGAAAGGTTAGAATTGCATGATTGATATGAGAAACTTTTGCTACATACAATAAGATGTTCAAAGAAGGATTGAACTAGAGAATAAAGTGATGGGACAATCCACTAGGCCACAAATCACTTATCCTTTCCCATCAATGGAATCTTCTAAATCCACTCTCTTCGGTGAGATCCTTGATACTCCACAAAGGCTAGAATTTTATACTATTGAGGATTTGGAGGAAGAAAAGAATAAGATAAGGGACATATGGCCAACATATGGCTGACATGTGTTAACCCTAAAGCGGCATAAAATTACTTGTAAAAAAGGGCTTAGGGTTAAGCATTTTTCATAAGGTGTGATGCAAAATTTGGTTCTTGTGGCAGTATTGACCTGTAAGTGATTATGGATTGTAATTAGGTTGTAATCACTAGATTGAAATAATATCAGACTTGTTGTTTGGTGGACATAGGCCATGGATTGGGTGAACCATGTTAAATCTCGGTGTCTTGTGTTCTTTTGTATGTGATCTAGTTTTTTTGATATTGGTTATATTTGCATGTAATTGTTATTTCTGTCTAAAGTTTAATCCTAACAAGGGAAAGGGAAGGTAAGAAGGGAAGATCTAATAGAGATCAACTAAACTTGAGAGCTTGGACCTAGACTCAAATATGATCAAGGACTACAATCACTTTTCCTAATAAACAATACTCACTTTTTCCAACTAGTTGGAAAATAAAAAGTGGGGCAACAACTAGCTCTGTCTAGGGATTTGGGCAATCCATGTCCAAGAAAGGAATCCAAGATCTCTAGTTTCACAAAAATAAAAAGGTGGCTACACAAAAAAAAATAAACTAGAAAAAGCAAGGGAAATTAAACTAAGAAAAATAGAAGTGGGAACTAAACCTAACTATGATACAATAAAGGAATTACCTATTTTCAATTTGGGACTTGATAGAGGTTTAAATCTTGACCATTGTAGGTTAGGGGATGTGCTTCACCATCAAGATATACTAGTTTAAATGAATTGTTTTCGAATGCTTGATGAATGGTGAATGGCCATTTCCATAGAGTATTGAACTGTTCATGCATTCCCTTCAGTGCCCTTTTCTTATCCCATAGAAATACAATATCTCCTATCATAAATTTTCCTGGTCCGATCTTCTTATCAAACAATTTTTTTACATGCATCTGATGTTGTGTGATGTGATCCACAATCTATTCTCTTTCTTCTTTGAACTTGCTCAGATTTTGAATTTGATCCCGAAAAATGGGTTCAGAGCAGCCAAAGTAGCCAAAAGGGTGATTAATCAATCATTTGTGTAGTTGTGAAGAACATGATACTTTGAAGAGATTAGCAATCCCTCATCACAGAAGGTGAAAGTAGATTTGCAATTGAATCGCATGTTTATGAAAGTGAAGTATGCAATGCAAGACTATGTTAAATGCAACCCTAGGTTTGGTTACCGAGCCTCGACACTTTATCATCACTAGTGATAGAACAAAGCTCGTATGTTATACAATTCCCACTGTCATTGCAATCATGGGAATATGAATAGAACATACATTATAGATTTTGCAGGATTAAATGTAAGCATTTGAGGCACAAGAAGCCAGAATGACCAAAACACTTGTCCCTTTTAATATAGCAAGTTAATATAAGCATCAAAGCATAAATGCCAGGATGACTAGAATGTTTCTTGCATGAAAAATGCACCAAACACACAAGAGATCCATCTTATGCTAAGTATTCAGTATTTATGCTGCCCGCAATGACCCTTGCATTCGTAACCTGAGACAAAAGTGTGCTAGATATACTCATAGTGACCTGTACGTTCACTTAGTAGGATGAGTATCAGTATTTATTGTAGCATGAAGAGTTGACTCCAACAAACAAGGAGAAGAACCAACGTTATTGGCATATTCATATAAAAGGAGTCGAGGTACACACGGCCATCCAATATGAGATGGAAGCTCTTATAGTGGACACCCCTTTTATAGGAATATATCAACATATTGGAACTAAACCATAGACAAAAAGAAAAGAAAAGACCATGCCCCCAGTCATTACTTCTCTAGTCGAAGATGACATCAGTGAGTTTCTCAAGGAGATATGATAAAGCAAAACAAAGAAAATAAAGAAAATGCTCAACATATCCAAACAAGTATATTATTTTTGAGTTCGATGTTTGTGGGATTGATGTCAAGTGTCAGTGTCTAGAACATGTTTGAAAGAAATCTCTTCAATAGGGTGAAGACAGTAGGAAAATGAAATCAAAATGACTGGTGACTGAGGTCAAAGGGGAATCTTGATGATGAAGAACCTAAGAAGGAGTAAGCGATAGTAAAAAGACACAGCCAAGATGACTGGTGACTGATGCAAGAGAGATCTTTCATAAAGGAATCTAGAGACGTGACCTAAGAAAGAATAGGCCGACATAGCTAAAACAACTGGTGACTATTGCGAAAGAGATTCTATGAGGAGAATCTTGAAAATGAGGTATAGTGGTGATAGTAGGAAGATGCAGTGAGGACCACTAGTGACTATCACAAAGGAGATTCTTTGAGGAGAATCTTGAAAAAGAGTGACACTAGTGATAATAGGCAGACACAACCAAAATGCATGGTGATATAGTAAAGGAGATTCTATGAAGAGAATCTTCAAAAAGAGTGACACTAGTGATAGTAGGCAGACATAGCCAGAATGACTAGTGACTGTCACAAAGGAGATTCTATGAGGAGAATCTCGAAAAAGAGTGACACTAGCAACAATAGGCAAACATAGCCAGAACGATTGGTGACTATCCCAAAGGAGATTCTATGAAGAGAACCTCAAAAAAGAGTGACACTGAAGGGGAATGCCCCCGAGCTATAACAAGACTCAATCCATGGATACATGAGCAGAAAGCAGGAAAAGCATGAAAGCGACTATACATAAAGCCAAAAGATGCACTACAAGATGGAGCATTGGTGTTAGTGTAGTTTTTTATTTTTCCTATTTTGCTAGGTTTTTCTTACACTTTTAATAATCTTGCTTAGGTTAATAAAGCATGTCTTATTAGGTGAATGGTTGTGAGGTATCACCTTCTTACATGTGAGCATCCATTAGCTATCTTGGGAAGATACTTTGCTATCTTTAGTCAGATAGATGGTTTCTCCTCATTGGTTGGTGTTGCCACCTTCTCCCTCTTCCTAGTCTATATAAGCATGCTACCTGGCTTGTATTTGTATCTCTTGTTTTTGCATCCTCTTAATGCTATTTTGCTTCTAGCGTTTGCATTACTCTCTTGGAGACTAACTCTATGATGCTATTTTGATTTTGTATCATTTGCATTCATAGTTTAGATATTTATTCTTTGCACTAGTTTTCTGGGTTATTAATCTTATCAGATTCTAACATGGTATCAGAGCTTTTCTATGTGCAAGAGTAGATTTTAGTTTCCTTATTTGAGAGATTTGGGGGGGGGCTAATAAAATTTATTGTAGTTTTTTGAAAAACAAAGTATTCTCTTCTCTTGAGAATCAGAAAAGTTTTGACAAAAATAGTTTTTCTCTGGGGTTTCAATCTCAAATCTGACAACCAACTTGCATATTTGGAGTTTTCAATCAGTTTTGCAGGTTCTAGCACGCCATTGATGGACTTAAGAAGCTGATCCAACATTTGCATGTCATATTCTGGTTGCTGGGGTGATTTCTTGATTTTTGAAGCCATTTTTTACTGTTAAAGGCGTCTAATTTACACTACAGCAACATCTTTTGTACATTAAAAAGAAAAATGCTTTCTGAGTTTTGTTCGCAGGCCCGAAAAACCATTTGGGTATCTTTTAGATTTTGCATGCAAGCTGTATATTTTGCAGAATCGAGCATGCAAAGCTACAGCCATACCCCTCTCCATCGACAGTCGTAGATTTGAACGCAGTTTTCAAATGTCTCGTTCTTGCTCATACAGACTCCGATTTTGATGATTCTTGTTATGAACTTGGCTTATTTTTTGTGCTCTATCCACTAGTGGAGTTTTTTTTTGATTTTAATGCATTAATTCTTCAAAAATTACAGATTCTTGGTCGTGACTGTGCACAGTTCTCATTTTGGAAACTTCAGAGGATCATAACTTTCTCATACGACCTCGTATCGAGGTGATTCTTTTTTTGAAAGTGCATGATTTTTCGAGTAGATCACAGTGGTGCTATTTTTTTCCTTGATTATTGTGCCTAAATTTCACATTCAACATATTCTCTTCATAAGTGTTTGTAATGCATTGAAATCAAGACCACTAGGTATTTCTTTCTAGTGGTAGTTGTAAATGCACTAAAATAAAGTGCCGAATCATATTTCTTTGGGGGGAGGGGGTTTCTTTGATTGAGTAAAAGAGAGGGGGGCATTGTCGTGGCTGGGTTCTCTTCTTTTTAGCATTTCTTCATCATGGATCAAACAAATATGCCCATGCTAACTCCATACAATTACTTTGAGTGGAAATCACACATGATAATTCACTTAAGGAAAGATGGATTAAATAGGATAACTATGGGACTTGAAACTGAACCTGCTAAAGATGAAGATAAGCCTAAGTTTTTTAACAAATGTGATGAGGCATTTGGAACATTATGTTTGTCTATTTCTCCTGACTTGTTATTTCACATTGAGTCTTTGGATACACCAAATGAAGTATGGACAAAGCTAGAAACACTATTTGGCACACAAGATTCAATGAGGGGTCATATGTTGGAAAATGAATTAATTAGTTTGAGTCCAGGCAATTTCAACACAATCCAAGATTTTTTCACCAAATTGAAATCACTAAGGCTGTAGTTAAAACAATGTGAAATTGAAAAGAAAGATGAACAACTGATTCTCAGTATTCTCTCTAAGCTAAGTTCAAAATATTGTGTGTTTGTCTCTACCTTCTATGCTACTAAGGGTGCACTTGGTACTCAATTCATCATGCCATCTTTAGATGATTTTGCTGTCAATCTCACTCAAGATCAAGACAAGCTAATCTAGATCGGCACTCTTAAGTCCTCTAAGTCACATACCTTGGCTGCCAACCAAGGCACAAAAGAACAACAAGGACAAAGTAGTAACAACAATAGTAAGGACAAGAAATAAAAGAATAGCGAGGAGAAGAAGGATCAGATATCAATTTCTTCAAAAGAAACTATTGATACACCATCTTCCAAGGGCGATAAGCCTAAGAAAGAAAAGGTCAAATGTGCCTATTGTAAAAGACCTGGTCATGATGAACATAAATGTTTGCAAAAACAACTTGATCACTTAACATACATTCTTGAGAAGAATAATATCAGTGTTCTTGAGTCTATCAAACAAAGTTCTAATGAAGGGTCTAACAAAGAAAATGAAAATAGCAAGGGGAAAGGAAAGGGCAAGGCTCTTTTTGTAGTTGCTTCCTCACCATCCACTTGGGTTCTTGATTCAGGTACTTCACACCACATGGCTTCATCTAAGGAAGAAATTGTATCCTTGGAGCCATGTACTATGCCTTCTATGTTGATGGGTGATAACACTCCTATTGAGGTGTGTGGGAGAGGGTCTGTTGATGTGGGGGATGACACATTCCATGATGTTCCTTGTGTACCCTCATTGTCAACTAATCTCCTACCGGTACACTAGATCACTAACACAGGTTTAGGCAAGCAGGTTGAGTTCACTCCTGATTCAGTGGAGATATGTGAGTTGCACAATGATTCTACAGTTGTAGTTGAGAGAGAAGATTATCAGTCACAACTCTATATGTTTTCTCACTTTTTTCTTGATCCTCCTTTGACTGTTTCACTCACTCACTCTAATGATGTGAGCAGATTATGGCATGAGCAGTTTGGCCATCTTAACATCCACTACTTGCATCAGCTTAACCAACAGAGCATGGTCACAAGGTTGCCTTCTACTTTGACATTGGAGTCACTTGGAATACATGATAGATCTTCTAATGGGTCATGTTCACTTGAGCAGTCTTCTACCTCCACTTCTGATGTAGAGAGTGATTCAGAGGACTCACCTCCTTCCTCTCCTAGTCATCATTTACAGGTTGATGATTCTCCTCTAGATTCTCCATCTTCTGGTCCACTTTGGGCTAGACAGACCTTGCAGTTTGTAGGTGATTGGGTTGGGGATCCATCAGACACCAAGCAGACTCATTCACAATTCCAAGATGCTCTACATATCTTCATTGCTATTGTCTCAAATCCACAGTCCTTTCATGAGGCTTATGGTATTTTTGAGTGGGATACAACTATACAGGAAGAGTATAGTTCCTTGATGAGGAACCACACTTGGGATCTTCTCCCTTTTCCTAAGGGAAGAAAACTTGTTCGATGTAAGTGGATTTATTGGACAAAATTTGCAAGCTTTGCTGGAGGTGCGGGATGCTTCATCTTTTGGGGAGGCCTCTTCCTCTCACTTGGAGTCCTAATTTTCTTTGGGGAGTCTCTTTTCTCTCTCTTTTGGGGGAATTTTATGTACATCGGTACCTCATCAGGCTTGACTTGCCAGGACCCATTTCTACATCCACCTAAGCTTCGCTTATGGGGGGGTGTTAGTGTAGTTTTTTATTTTTCTTATTTTGCTAGGTTTTTCTTACACTTTTAATAATCTCGCTTAGGTTAATAAAGCATGTCTTATTAGGTGAATGGTTGTGAGGTGTCACCTTCCTATATGTGAGCATCCATTAGCTATATTAGGAAGATACTTTGCTATCTTTAGTCCGATAGATGGTTGCTCCTCATTGGTTGGTGTTGCCACCTCCTCCCTCTTCCTAGCCTATATAAGCATGCTACCTGGCTTGTATTTGTATCTGTTGTTTTTGCATCCTCTTAATGCTATTTTTCTTCTAGCATTTGCATTACTCTCTTGGAGACTAACTCTATGATGCTATTTTGATTTTGTATCATTTGCATTCATAGTTTAGATATTTATTCTTTGCACTAGTTTTCTGGGTTATTAATCTTATCAGATTCTAACAATTGGGAACAAGAGGTGCCTGCTTGCCAAGTTTTCACCTTCTTGATGAGATTTTTTTTTTTTTTTTTGCTACCATGATGACTATTTCCAAGTTTTCACCAATGGCACTTTTCTTTTTTTTTCAAATTTTTTTTTGATTTTTTTTCTTTTTTTGTGTTTTGATTTTTTCAATTTTTCACTTTTTTTGGTGTTACCAAGACACCTATTACTAGGTTTTCACCAGGGTAACAATTTTTTTAGGACTTTTTCAAATTTTTATGATTTTTTAGAGATTACTAGCTCTCAAGAAGGATTACCTTGATTTTGTTCCAGCATCTAGCAACATGTAGGATGAGATGTAGTAGCAAGCTAGTGGATAAGTGGAGATGGATAGGCAAGGAGTATGAAGTGGTGAATGTTACCCTCAAGGAAAGCCTTCATGAGATTACCCAAGCTAGGGAAAAGTATAAAAATATAAGCTCATGGTGTAATGAAGGGTTTCACGTAAGTAATCCAAGAAAGTGACCATGTCAAGAGATTGCCAAGAACTGAGTTTTCTTCTTTCTTTTGTTGATCAAGACCAAAGGGTTAACTGAATATGATAGAAAAGTTTGTTATGGAGGTTATGAGTGAATGACTTCAGGAATGAGGACATCTGAAGGATAAGCAAGATCATGATAGGATGTCATGGATGGAAGAATTATGTACGATGCATGTTTACTAGGTTTTGATCATGGTACTTGTCCAAGGTGCCACAAGAAGTGGTTTCCACCATAGGACGGATTTATTTTTCATTACTTTTGCTACCAAGGTGCCTATTTTCAAGTTTTCACCAAGGCACATTTTTTTCCTTTTTCTTTTTTTCTTTTTTTTTTGGATTTTTAGAGTTTTTGGAAAGAATTCAAGCCTTCTTCAATTTGAATAGTGCTCCTATAAGAAAGATAAGTTATGATAAGCCAAGGCCATAGCGAGGTATGCTCAAAGATGCTAATAAGGTAATGGAGGGGAGATAGTAGAAAAGATATATGGAGGATAAGGTTTTAGGCTATGGATGAGATAAATGGGATGGAAAGATAAAAGGTGGAGGATAGAAGGTGGAGTGGATAGGGTACTGAAAGGGATGTGCAAGAGGAGAAGAAAAAGTGGGCAAGATCAACATTGACACACACCTTGAAGGGTAGTGGAATGATGGAGAAGATATGGATGAAATAGTATGAGGTTTAGATGTATGAGGTGGTAGAATAATTTTGGAGGGAGATGGAGTGGAAGGCTTTGAAACCTTTTTAGGAAGATGTTGGGAAGAAGATGGAGTGAAATCCTTTGGAAGCTTCAATGTCAACTTTGATTTTTTTTTAATATTCAAGTCCTTCAAAAGAGACTTGGGAATCCATATAGATTTTAATTTGTTATTAGATGCTTTGGAACACATTTCTTTAATAAGAAATTTAAGAACCCACACTTTCTTTGGTTGAGCTCTTTGAATAGTGGACCCCTGTAGTCTCTTTTGCATATTTTCCTTCTTGACATTCACATGTCGATTAGAGGAGACATAGTGAACTTTTGAGGATGGATTCATGCACTTGTGTTTGAGTTGATCATCCAAATTGCTTCCAAAGGAATTGGTATTTGTGGACTAATGAGGCCAATATGATTGGTTTAGATGGAAAGGTAGATGTGAAGAGTTCAAGTATGTGTATCTTTGTTGATCTTGGGGTAGGGTAGGAGGAATGTGTAATGAGCTAAGAGTGGAAGTAGGAAATAGAGGAACATAAGGTCCCAATATGGATGGAAGACTTGAAGGTTTTAGCTTAGATGGATAGGGACCAAGGATAGATTTAGAAGATGTGAATAGACCATGAGTAGGGATATCAAAATCTTTAGAGTGAACTATTAGATTATGGGGACTGATCAAGAAAGTATTGTACATACTTCATAATTAGTGGATTTAGGCCGAAATATTATAACCCTAAAGTAGTTTAATACTTGTATAAAAGGGCTTAGGGTTAGGGATTGTTAACAGATAGTGTGATGCAAAATTGCTTGTTGCAATGGTATTGAGTTGTAAGGGATTATAAATTGTAATCAAGTTGTAATCACTAGATTGTAATAAGATTGGACTTGCTATTTGGTGGATGTAGCCCAGGGATTGGGTGAACCACGTTAAATCTTGGTACCTTGTGTTCTTTTTTGTGTGATCTATATTTTTTCTATTATTGGTTATATTTGCATGTAGTTTTTTTGATCCATTGTTTTATCCTAACAAGTGGTATCAGAGAAAGGTTGTCTTTTAGTTATCCTTTGCAAAAAAGTTTCACGGTTAAGTGGGAATCTCACGATTGAGTGGGAGCGATGGCAGATGAGGGTAAGCTGAGGGTTGATAGATTTAATGGGCAGAACTTCCAGTTATGGAAGATGAAAATGGAAGACTATCTTTATCAGAAGGATTTATGGAAGCTGTTGGAAGGCAAAGCCAAGAATCAGGGATTGGGTGAACCATGTTAAATCTTGGTGCCTTGTGTTCATTTCTGTGTGATCTATTTCTTTTTTGTTATTGGTTATATTTGCATGTAGTTTATTCTATCCATGGTTTTATCCTAACAAGTGCTAAATGGGATCTTTTGGACAGAAAGGCACTTGGAAGCATTCGATTATGCCTAGCATCATCAGTGGCATTTAATATTACAAAAGATAAGATGACAGAAGAGTTGATGAAAACCCTAGTGACACTATATGAAAAGCCCTCCACTTCAGACAAGGTATTTCTCATAAAGCATTTATTTATCATGAAAATGATAGAAGGTGGATCTATTGCAGATCATTTGAATGAGTTTAATACAATTACTAGTTAGTTATCTTCTGTGGGTATCGATTTTGATGAAGAAATTAGGGCTCTCTTGATTTTGTGTTCTTTGCCTAAAAGCTAGAGTGGCTTGGTAATGGAAGTGAGTAATTTTGTTCCTGGATCTAGTACCCTAAAATGTGAAGATGTGATTGGTATTGTTTTGAGTGAGGAAACTCATAGGAAATCCTTAGGTGGATCTACATCAAGAAGTGCTTTGAATGCACAAAGCAAGCGCAAAATGATTGACAGAGGAAATAACTCTAGAAATCATGGGAAATCAAGAGGAAATTCAAAGGGGAAGAGTTCTCAATCGAGAGGACCGAACGACTATTGGTACTGTGGGAAACCAGGTCATAAAAAGAAAGATTGCTGGAATTGAAAGAAAAATGAAGGAGATAAATTAGATGGAGACAAGGAGGACAATGTGGTAAGTAACAAATCTAAAGAGGATGCTTTTTTTTGTCTTTAGAAAGTGTTGATGATACATGGGTTTTTGATTCTAGTGCTTCATTTCATGGTACACCTCATAGAGGTTATTTCATTGATTATGTCCAAGGGGATTTTGGGCTTGTTTATTTGGGGGATAATGAAACCTGTTAGATTGTTGGAAAGGGAAAAATTAAGATTAAGTTGCAAAATGGGAATCATTGGCTACTACATGAGGTAAGACATGTTCCAAGGTTGAGTAGAAATTTAATTTCAACAGGGAAACTCAGTGATGAGGGTTGTGTAGTTACTTTTAATGATAAAAATTGGAAGGTTTCAAAAGGTTCCCTTGTAGTAGAAAAAGGTGTGAAAGTAGACACCTTATATCTTTGTACAGGTAATATTGTTCCTTTTACTTTGATTGTTTTAGAGAAAAATAAATGTTCAGGAACAATTGCTGCAATTGAGCAGGAAGAACAAATAGTTGATAGATTCTGATACAACACTGTGGCACAATAGACTTGGGCACATGAGTGAGAAAGGTATGAAAGTACTTCATTCAAAAAAATTTTTACCAGGTCTGAAATGTGTTAATATGGATTTATGTGAAAGTTGTGTGTATGGAAAATAAAAGAGAGTGAGTTTTGTAAAGATTGGGAAGGAAAATAAAAAGGAGAAATTAGAGCTTGTGCATACAGATGTATGGGGACCAGCTCAGGTATCTTCCCTTGGTGGCTCTCATTTATGTTACATTTATTGATGATGCAACTAGAAAAGTATGGGTTTATTTTCTTAGACAGAAATATGATGTATTTCAAACTTTTAAGAAATGGAAATGCTTGGTTGAAAATGAGACTGGTAAGAAATTAAAATGTCTTAGATCTGATAATGGTGGTGAGTATTGCAGTCATGAATTTGAAGATTATTGCTCCACTAATGGCATTCATAGATAGAAAACTATTCCAAGGACTCCATAGGAAAATGGAGTGGCTGAATGCATGAACTGGACTATAATGGAGCGTGCAAGGAGCATGAGGTTGCATGCTGGGTTGCCCTTACACATGTGGGTGGAAGCTATCAATACTGTAGTATATTTGATTAATAGAGGTCCCTCTACTCCTTTGGGCTATGGTATTCTAGATAAGGCATGGACTGGTAAGAAGGTGAGTTATTCTTTTCTCAAGACCTTTGGTTGTGAAACTTTTTCTCAGATAGACTCTAAATATAGAACCAAGCTAGAAGCTAAATCAAATAAATGTGTCTTTGTTGGATATGGCATTAATGAATTTGGTTATAGGCTTTGGGATTTCAAAAATCATAAAATTGTAAGAAGCCGAGATGTCATATTCAATGAGAAAGTGTTGTACAAAGATCTGTTGTAAGAACATGAGAAGAAAGAAGATGATTATGTAGTATTGGATGATACTCCAAAAGCTGATCTTCCAGCCATTCCTCGTGATGTGAAACAACCGCAACAACAAATACCACACACACCAGTGAATGTTAGATGGTCAACAAGGGAAATTAGACCTCCACAAAGATTTTCTCCCTCTTTGTATTCTATTTTACTTACTGATGCTAGTGAACCTGAAAGTTATGATGAAGTTGTCTAGGTGGATACTAAGATTCAATTGGAGCCTACAACGAAAGATGAAATGGACTCTTTGCTGAAGAATAAGACATGGGATTTGTGCAAGTTACTTGCAAGTAAAAAGACTTTACAAAATAAGTGAGTTTACAAGTTGAAAGAAGAGGAAGGAGGTAAGAAAAGATTTAAGGCTAGGTTAGTTGTAAAAGGATTTGCATAGAAAAATGGAATTGATTTTGATGAGATATTTTCTCCTGTTGTTAAAATGACTTCTATCCATACTATTTTAAGTCTTGTGGCGACTGAAGATTTGCATTTTGAGTAGCTGGATGTTAAAATAGCCTTTCTTCATGGTGATTTGAATGAAGAAATATATATGGCTCAGCCATGGGATTTGAGCTCCAAGGTAAGGAGAAATTAGTGTGCAAATTGAAGAAAAGTATATATGGCTTGAAGCAAGCACCTCGGCAATGGTATCTAAAATTTGACAGGTTTATGCACGAGCATGGCTATAATGGTGTCATTCAAAATATTGTGTTTATTTTAAGAGGTTGGATGATGATAGCTACATCATTTTATGTCTATATGTTGATGATATGCTTGTAGCTGGGTCTAACATTGATCATATTAAGGGGTTAAAATGCTAGTTAGCACATGCATTTTCTATGAAGGATTTGAGGGTAGAAAAAAAAATCCTTGGTATGAAGATTTGTAGAGATAGGAAGAATAGAACATTGATGCTATCTTGGGCTGATTATGTTGAGAAGGTGTTTCAATCTTTCTCTATGGAGAATGCTAAAGTTGTCAGTACACCTTTACCTGGTCATTTGAAATTGACTAAGGAGATGTGTCCCAAGACATAAGAAGAGGATGATAAGATGTCCAAGGTACCCTATGCTTCAGCTATAGGAAGCTTGATGTATGCTATGGTATGCACTCAGCTAGATATTGCTCATGCAGTGGGAGTCGCTGGCAGGCATATGAGTTATCCAGGAATTGAGCATTGGAATGCAATCAAATGGATTCTTAGATATCTGAGAGGCACATCCAATAAGTGTTTACACTTTGGGGGCTCTACTACTAATTTACAAGGCTATGTTGACTCAGATTTGGAAGGGGATATTGATACCAGGCAGAGTACTATAGGTTATGTCTTTACTATTGGTGGGGCAGCCATGAGCTAGGTTTCTAGGTTACAAAAGATTAATGCTCTATCCACTACAAAGGCAGAGTATGTTGCTGCTATAGAGGCAGCCAATGAGATGATATGGCTTCAGTTCTTCTTGGAAGAATTGGGACATCCTTAGAAGGATAATTATTTGTTCATAGATAGTCAGAGTGCCATTCATCTTGCAAAGAATTCAGCTTTGCATTCTAAGACCAAACACATACAGTTGTGGTACCATTTCATTCAGTCAGTTTTGGAGGATGGATAGTTAAAGCTGGAGAAGATACATACCAATGACAATCCAGCAGATATGTTGATAAAGGTTATAACATGGGAGAAGCTAAACTCCTCTTCAGCTTCAATTGGTCTTTTAGAATGAACATGAATAAAAGAATAGCAGAGTCCAGGGTGGTTTGATCTAGTCAGAGCCCCATGTGGTAGTGGTATTGCTACAGGATCAGTCTCCAAGTGGGAGATTGTTGTTTAGTGTGGAGCCCGACCAGTCCCCAAGTGGGAGATTATTAGATTATGGTGATTGATCAAGAAAGTACTGTACATACCTCATAATTAGGCCTTGAAAAAAAATTTGGCCCCTATTTTATCAGGATTCGTAGATTCACCATTCATAAATTTAGGCCGACATGTTATAACCCTAAAGTGGTTTAATACTTGTATAAAAGGGCTTAGGGTTAGGGATTGTTAATAGATAGTGTGATGCAAAATTGCTTCTTGCAGCGGTATTGAGTTGTAAGGGATAACAAATTGTAATTAGGTTGTAATCACTATATTATAATAAGATTGGACTTGTTGTTTGGTGGACGTAGCCTACGGATTGGGTGAACCACGTTAAATCTTGGTGCCTTGTGTTCATTTCTGTGTGATCTATTTTTTTATTTTATTTTTTGATATTTGCATGTAGTTTTTTCTATCCATGGTTTTATCCTAACATGAACAACATGACCAAAGCCATCAATAGATTTATGAGTAACTGTTATAGGAGTAATACCTTTGGCAGGAGTATTTAAAGCTTGAGCATAGTTTTGAAGTGAATGGAATAAGAGGGTGGGGGAACACTTTTCTCTTCAAAAGGCATTTTAGGTAACATAGGAAAACTATCCTTCTCTTGGTCTTTAATAGTCTCCTTAGGGATGGTGGAAGGAATATCTTGATCTTTCTTAGTAGAGGTGCATGACATGGGAGATGGAGGACTATGTGTCTTTTGAGATGGAGGCATGAGATCTTGGAAAACTTGAAATGGGATGAAGGAATATGGGTCTTGATCAACACTTGTTTCTTCATCATTTAAGTAGTCCTCTTGACATAAAACCAATTCCAAGGATAAGGGAGTATCTGAATCTATATTCGGATATATTTCTGGAGGCTACATAATAGACTCTTGAAGAGACAATGGAGGGATAGTTGGACTGGGGATAATAGGAGTAGCAACACATGGAGGGATAGTTGGAGTGGGGATAATAGGAGTAGCAGCACATGGAGGGATAGATGGAGTGGGGATAATATGAGTAGTAGCACATGGAGGGATAGTTAGAGTGGGGATAATAGGAGGAGCAGGACATGGAGGGATAGTTGGATCTTTTGTTTGAGTAGTATGGGAGAGGTTTGTAGCTAAGTTAAGATTAGCTTGAGTTTCCTTTAAAGGTAGTCCTTGAGGGTACACATAGTCAATAGAAAAGGAATTAGGTGCTTTTTTTGGTGGAGGTATGTTGTAAATGTTAGATGCTTTAGAAGGTGATGGCATGTTGGCAGAAGTAGAAGTTGCATTTGAGCCATTACTAGACATGGTTTCATGATGTTGATCCTTCTTGAGAATAGAATCTTTAGTATACAAGATCTTAGATTTTTGAATTATGCCATTGTCAAAGAGATCTTGGATCTTATTAATTCAGCTCCTTACAATGTGAAGTTTTATGTAAATTATGTCTATGATAGGCACAATAGTTACTCATAAAGGAAACTCTCGCCAAAGTGAGCTTAGGTAAAGTAATGAGTTTTTCTTCAAGAAGTTCTTCCAAGGTTAATTCATAAGATTTTCCCAAAGGTTTGAAATCATGATTTGGTTTAGGTTCCCAAGGTTTTTCTTCAAAGATATTTCTAGATTTCTTGGGTGTTTGTGAAGTGTTCTCAGATATCTTGGATTGAAGATCACAAGAATTTGATTTTTGGTTATCATAGGAGGAAGAGAAATTTTCTCTCAAGGAGAATTTGTTTGATGATGTTTTTTCCTCTTCTTTTAGTCTTTGAAGTTGAGCACTTATCATTTCAATTTGTTTCTTCATGTTTGTAATTAGAATCCCTTCCTCCTCACAAGGAATGTTAGACTGAGTGTATTTATTGCTAGCCATTTTGATGTACTATGTTTCAAGTAGTGACAAGCAAGTTTTAGAACATAAGCCAAGTTGCCACAGTCATAGACAATGACAAAAAGAAAAAGCTTAGACAAAGACCACACTAGAACATAGTCTCAAAAAAGCAAGATAAGAGTGCAGTATAGTAAGGTATGAATAGTCTGATTTGAAGGCTAGAACAGCCAAAGGTTATGACTATCATCACACAGAGTACAACAAGAACTAAAGGACAAGAGCAAGATAACTGAGAGACAAGACTAGTTAAAGTATGGATTGCAAGTCATTAGCTAAATAGGATGCCACCATTTGGGACTATTTTCAGATAGAGAAATAGTAAACTGATGTAGGAAATAGACTTGGTATAGAGCATAGATAGCTCTAACAAACTAACTTGACAGTTCAAACTCAAGATCTCGCATGAAGATACTCTGAGAGGCCCATGAGAAAGTACACAGGACCATGCAAAGACTTAGGATAGCATAAATATTTCTCATGAGAATGTGCTCCAAGCCATGTGAAGAAGTGCAAGGTTTGACAACAAAATAAGGACACTAAGGCTAGATCTCACACAGAGATGTGCAATTGTTTTCATGAGAACCTAGATAGAGCCATGCGAAGAAGTGGTAGGACAACAAGTATTAACACAAAAGTTCACAAATTGTGCACAAAAATTGAAACCAAACTTACAACTAAACTAGATTTTGAAAAGACTTAAAGATTTCAGACAATTTTGGATAGATTGTTGATTCATTTGGTAGATTTCAAATAGATAGCAAGGTTTATTTTCAAGTGTTTAAACAACATTTGGTTTTGAACAAGGAAAGTGTTTTCAACAAGACATGGGAAGCAAGCTATAGTCAAATACAATCCAACTGAGGGCAAAGAAACTTAGAGGGACAGGGGAGTCTTGACTTTTAGTGTGTTTGAGAAAGTTTGGACATGTTTAGGATTTGATAACAAACATGCTTTATCCCTAGAAATAGAAAATGGTAGAGAAGGAAAAATATTTGTCCCATATCTTATGTGCATGCATGTACCTCACACAGCCATGTCACCCCCTATAGGGTGCCTGTGTTTTTGGTATATTCAAAGGACTCAATAGTATATGCTGAATTAGTGCCCTTGTGGTAGTGGATGAGTGCATATACCACCTTCAAACATCTAGTAGCATTCCTATGGTGAGTTCTACATGAGAGATTCTTCCCCCTCCTTGCACAAAGATTATGCCTCCTTTCGAAGGTGAACCATGTGGCTTCTCACTAAAGGTTTTTGCTTGGCTTCCATTTGTATTAATTCCTAGTGGATCTACAAGTGCAGTTGAGACCAGTAGCCCACACCAGCATCTAAAAGTGCATACTACTTGCTTAGCAAGCTAGGGGCTGGCACCGACCAGTGCACAAATAGAGCTTCCCCTTGATATGTGATATCAAGAATCAAGGGGAAGAAATTAATCTAGCTTTGGAGTCTTTCACTCTACAAAGCATCTTGATTATAGTGAGTTGGAATCTATGGCAAAAGGAGTGTGCTCACTTGAGTCATTCCCAGAGGTTGGATCACTCCCGTAGGCCCTCTAAAGGATTGACTCAGACTGGTGGTTTGATCATAAGGGTCAAAGTTTTTGATTTTCCTCAAGGGGAAAGAGCATACTCTTCTACCTTACTTTCTCACCCAAACATGTAAAAAAAGTTAATTACTAACTTAGCTTAATCCATCCCACCTTGTCCTATTGCAAGACTTTGATTCCTTAAAAGGAAATCATCATCCCTTCATTAAAGGCTTCATTTGGGAGAACCACTAAGTTGCTTGCCTTCTTCAGAATGTCTTGTTTGAGAAGTGTCTAGGTTTCTGATTCACCCTTGGTCATGACCTCCAAGTGGTGAAGAGCATAATCCCCTATTCTTCCATCTTGCACCCTAGGAAGTTCACAAGCCCCTAATTAATCTAGTTTGGAAAGCAAGAAAATAAGACATGCTATTTTGTGGGTTTTAAAAATGGTCTTCGACAAATGTATCTTCAACAACATCCTACAAACACACAGTCAAATCATGTTTGGGAAAGTTTGTGCAAAGGAGGCTTCATCAAATGTCCTACAAACAACTATTAGGCTACAAAAAAAAAATCAGAAAAACCAAAATGAAGATGCTTTAGAGAAAACACGTTAGTGAAAATGGAAGCTTAACTATAGGAAAATAAAATTTAACTTTTTTTGTTCTTTTTTACACCCATGAAAAAGCTTATAAAATGTCAAAACCTATGAAAACATCAAAATTTAAAATTCATTTTATACTCTCTTTTTTTTTTTTTAATAATAAATTTAAATTATTATTTTATCTAGAAAACTGGAAAAAAAACTATCTTTTGTATCATGATTGTAAAATTTTGCGTGAAATCATGCATAGAACCACTCAAAATCATGTATAGATTTGTGCAAAATCATGCACAGACCCACACAAAATCATGTATAGATCCATGTGAAATCATGCACTGACCTATGCGAAGAAATGGTCTGGGCTGTGCGAAATCATTGACCAGTCCATGCGAAATCTTTTACCATCTCGCATGAGAAAATGAGGTGTCGCATGAAGACTTGTGCAATAGGGCACTTTTTTGCGTGAGATCTTCAAATCCTCATGCAAAATTGGAATGTCTCGCACAAAGATTCAAGTGACTATACGGAATAGTAAGGACAAAATGTTAAAATAATAGAAAAAAATGAAGATGAGGCCAGAGAAATTGATTTTCTCAACCCCACGGTGGGCGCCAAAAATGTACCTATGAATTGTGGGCCTCTGAACATCATAGACACTTCAACGTGGTCATTACCTATGAAGTCATCCTAGGATAAACATGGTATTGTTTACCCAAGATAGCTAACAGTGCGACCTGTTGCCTCCTATCTAAAGGGATTTTTCTTATTAGATATCCTCAGATTTGAGGTGTAAGCTACCATACCCTCTAAGAATGAAGAATTTAGATGCAATTAAGCTATATGAATGTGCAAATTTACTCTAAATGTATAATGCAAACTAGCTTAAGAACTTGTAAAAGGAACTATACTAGATGCATACATTTTAAATACTAAATGAAATTAAGCTAAATGATGAAAATATGTGAGAATGTATTGAGCTACATGAGTGCAAAATGTGATAGAAATTCAATAGCATGAAAATTCAACCTCTGTAATGAGGAATTAAGAGTTCCTTAAATAGAATTCTTGAAATCCATCAACAGGTGAGATCAACTTGGATCGATGATCAAGATTGAAGAAAAGATTTAGTTTAGATGAAAACTTCATTTTGCAGGTGAAGTAGATTGTTTCTGATCTGAGTGTGATGAGCAGTTAACTGAACTTATCATAAGTGTGAGAGCAAGTTAACTGGATTGTTTCCAATTCGAAAGAGAGTTCACTTAGAGTTTCCATTTAGAATTGAAGAAAGAATTTTGAAGAGATTATTTAATTTAATAAGTGAGATATGAGATCATAAATGCCTTTTTCACTTAATTAAATAATTTCATTTAATTAATTAGCGAGGACTTCCTATTTAATTAAATAACTTTGTTTAATTAATCAAAATAAGCATATTTATTAAATTAAATAAATTTAATTCCTTACTACATTAGCTTTAAGGTATAATTTAATTTAATTAAAGTATAAATACTTAATAATTAAATTAAATATTAATCAATAGGTTTCAATATGACTAATATGAGTAAATACTATAGGAATTAAATAACAAGCATGATGAATGCAAATTAGGGTTTCCTACATCTGACAATTAAGTCAAGTAGCGACAATTAGAATGAGAATTGCCCATTAGAATAGGTCTTAGAATTGATCAAAATAGACTAGAATTGGTGATCATGGAAATGAGCCAATTTTGGGGTATTACAATGCTCTGATACCAATTGTTACCATATATAGTCCACCAATATAACTAAGAGTGGGGAGGGGTGGGTTGAATCAGCTATCCAATGATTATTGCAATTATCAACCTTAATAAAACTTAATCATATAAGAAATATAATTAGAAACCTCAAAAAGATAATCATGAATAATGACACTAGATATGTTAACTATGGAAACCCTTGATCAGAGGGAAAACCTTGATGGGGATGATACCCAAAAGTTGATGTACTAATATAAATATTCCTTGTTAGATGATGGACCATGTTAGGAGTCTATAACATCATTCAATTAATATCAGTCCCTATTAGGATACTTTGAATCCTTGTTAGGAGATTCCTACTCTATTAAGAGTTGTGGAAGGTAGATGGACCCATTGTCTAAACAATTTCAGGGGTAATACCAAAGAACCCATTGTCCAAGTGATCTATGTATTATTCCTTGCAAAATAAAAGAATTGAACTATACCACTCTTTCCTCTTCCTCTGTCCTATCAACAAGACTCGTGCTCCCTCTGATCTTGCTACTAGATCACAAACCTCACATCCAATAATCCCTTGGATCACATACTCGTATTCACCAAACACTTGACTCTTATTTTCACTTTTCACTTGATACACTTAACATACACATTACAATCAAGGAAAAGATATTTCCTTTATACCACATCTTTAAAATAATTCCTTGAGTCAGCCTTGAGGCTTTCTCAATTAATTATAATAAGATAATTAATTATTTTGTAATAACAATAGAACTATTGGCTCATAGTCTATAAAACTTCTTACACATGTGACATTGGGGCTTGTGCACTCATTGATGCCATCATCAAATTGTTTACTATTACTATGTAACTACACATCTCTATATTATATCTCTATTAGAAGATATAATGTAATCATCAAAAACTACTTAACAATTATTCTATCTCTGTACTACTCTCTGTAAATGACTTATAACTTCCACATGAATTTGACTCATGTTACACACAATTAACCTTATCAACAAGACATAGTGTGGAACATTTCATTACCTGTGCATCACTAGAACATTAAATGTCTTTTCGTACAACCTTGAACTCTATTTGTTACTCTGCTAGTCTTGACAAAGTTACTGTTATATTGACATCAATGACAAACATAGTCATGAATGCAACATATCAATACTTCCACATGCTCACCAATGCTTAGGATATTCCCCTAAAGGAATACCATCAACATTCATGCTACTAGAGACATGAGCTATAATCATCTACAATGTGTGATTATTCCTTTTTGTCATGACTCATAATTATTCTTAGTCAAAACTACTTCATACACTTCAATAATCAATGATACACTTGTCATAGATCAATAAATGAGATCAACAAATTATTATATCCCAAGATTGGGCTATAGTAGAATTAGATCACTATGGAAATAACCAAACTAAGGGCTATGCATTGCAATTTTAAAACTAAGACAAATTACTAAAGTACAATTTCTACTCACAGATACTGAGAACTAATATAAATTCTAAAAAATTCAGAAAATTTATGCACTTTAAATAAAAGTTGATCCTGAAAAGGAGTTCATATGAGGCCAAAAAAGGTCTTGGAAGTTGAAAAAATTGGGATTTGAGATTTTTAGAAGCACTCAAAAATAGAGATCCAAAATAAATTACACCACTATATAGATCGTGAAATTCTACCCCAAAATGAAAAAAATAAACTCTATAGAAGTAGTCTGGATGATTGAGATATCACTATTTGAAACTTGCCTCTAAATTTATTTTTTCTAAATCGCAATCGTTGCACCTCCAAAAATAAAATAGCTCTAGATTTGGCTTTAAACATACAATTTGGATGAAAAAAAATTAATTTAGCAATATTTGGACTTCCTCTATATGATGCTAACCTCTAATTTTCACCAACAAGCTCCAATTTTCTAATTGCAATAGAGAGTAACAAATGCCAAAACCCCAAGTTTCCTCCAAATAGATGATGGTGTCCAATTTTTCAAATGTGGGACCAACAATGAGTCTATAAAATATTGCGCTTTTGGAGAAAATGTTTTCACAGCTTGACAAATCAAACACCATGTTAGAGTTCTAGGCATCTCTACAACACCCTGAGGATCAAATGAAAGACTAAGATAACTTCTACAAGAGATTGGAATGATAATTTAATTAAGATACAAGAATAATATTAATGATTATGGACTTCCTTGACATGATTTAAATGTACATAATAGGCCTCCTTATATTGGAAAGGTGCTAATAGACAATGATAAGGAGAAGATAAGCTATCACCTACACAAGACTTAATCACATGTCCATCAAAGGTGGATCATCCTCAATTATGTAGTGAAATATGTATGATGGTGAGGATGATAATGTGATATGTAAATGAAAGGTGTATTAAAATAACAATTATGACCACTAAGAGTGGAATTATCCTACACTATATTCTTAAATGAGTTACAAACTCCTAATTGTCTCAATGGAAAACTACTATCCAATGCATTATAGTAAATAAGCTAAATTAGTGTAATTAGTGAATATTTAATTACAAAAAGAGTACACACACATGTACATGTATATATATACCTATATATGTATATGTATATACATAAATATAAATCTACACACACACACACACACACACACACACACACACACGTATGTATATGCATACATACATACATACATACATATATACATACATACATTAATATATATATATATATATATATGTACATATGTACATATATATGTACATATATATGTACATATATATGTACATATATATCTATATATGTATATATATATGTACATATATATGTACACACACACATATATATATATATATGTACATATATATATATGCACACACACACACACACACACACACACACACACACACACACACACACACACATATATATACATGTACATACATGTACATGTATATGCATGTACATGTACATGCATGTACATGCACATGCATGTGCATGTACATGTACATGCATGTACATGCACGTGCATGCAGATGCATGTACATGTACATATACATGTATATATATATATATATATGTACATGTATGTGTGTGTGTGTGTGTATGTGTACATGTATATGTATACATACATGTATGCATATATATGTGTATGTATATGTATGTGTGTGTTTGTAATAGGTGTGTTTATTTGTGGAGGCATAAATGTCTTTTAGACATTGCTTTTGCTTTTGGGGAAAAATTGAAGTGTTTTCCCTAATTTATGAATTCCCTCTCAATAAATGTTAAAAATTGAGGAAATTAAATATTTAATCTCAAAAAAAATTATTAGTAAGAAATATAGTGATGAATTTCTACATTTCAAATATGTAATTGATTTTAGTACCCACATGGTAGAAAATTCATATTTTATGAAGTGTATACAAAAACCACTTTTTCAAAATGCTCTTTTAAGGACCATATCCATCATATTTTTATCTAAATAAAAATATTTTTATAAATTCTTTTTGGAAAATATACCTAGGACACCTAAGACTCATGATCACTTTTCTCTATCATTTTTTAATCTTCCAAAAGGTCTAGTTTTGAAATCTTTGTGTATAGCCACCAAAAACTGACATAGACTTGTCATTTTTTTCAATTTTACATAATCTTCTAGAGGATTTTATGTATATTCATATGATATTAATTTATTTTTTGCAAAAAATATTTTAAAAATATTATCAATATTCTTGACAAAGTTTATATTTGAGGTTTGTGTAGCAAGTTTAATTAAAAATAATACAAAAATTGTATAATTTATGAAATTATAAAATAAAATAATAATAAAAGCATTTTTTAATTCTTCACACTAAGAAGATGTCTTAGTTTTCTATTCATAAAAAAAAACAAGAAGGCCTTTTAAACTTTTTGGAAATGAAGAAGCTTTAGGTTCCAATATGTTAACAATTAATTTATAAGTGCAAGGCACAAGCTTAGTCCCACCAAGGCTATTCCATCCCTCCCTTCTTCCAAAGGGAAGATTTTTGATGTCCATTTGAAAATTTAAGTAGAGCTTATCTATTCTATGTTAATCTCAAATTGGTTTTGACATATGAGTGACAATATACTTAAGTTATTTACTTAGTTCATGCCAAACAAGTAATGTATGTTGAGCATAAGTTTCTAGATAGTATATGTCGAGTAAGAGATATACAATATATTCAAGTAACTAGTAACTGTCGAGTAGATAGTAAGTGTTGAGGCATTCATATATCGATTGATCAATGGATGCTGAGTCATTCATAGGCTGAGTAACAACATTGAAGAGATAGTGGATGTCAAGCATCAAACACCTCAAGTGTCGAGTAAATAGTTTTGGACATAGTTGTTTGTAATGGCACAAAATTCTATGTAAACTATTTTTGAGCCAACTTAAGGATTTTTTTAATGATTCTAAGATGATAAGGATGAATCTATATTGTAGATCCCTATGTAGTACATGAAACCAATGAATTGAAGGGATATTTTAGGTGGAAAAATGGGTGAATTACAATCATTGATTCATACCTAACCCTAAGTCACCTAGGTCTTCTTAAGGAGGACTAACCCTAAACTTTGTATGAATGTTGAAGAAAAAGAGAGAGAAGTTTGCATGCACAAACAAAGAATTCATGGTGGATAAGGAGTTATTAATTGAGATACATTGCGAAATTATGTAGAGGAGAATAGAGGAAAGGAATTAGAGGACATAAGAGATACATCTTATTAGTGAGGATCGAGTACACATCAGGAAAGAGGTGATCTATTATCTAGTAGTAGAGTGCCAATTGTAGGATCATTGATAATAAATTTGAGTGGGTGAATTAGTTAAATCTCTTAACAAGCTATTGTAAATCCTTTAACAAGGTTCTTACTTCATTGTAAGTTAAAGTCCTTTAATCAGGAAAATTTTTAATAGGGTGTTGAAATCCTTTAATAGGGTAAGATCTAACTATATTTTAAGTCTTTAATAGGGTAGACCTTTCATAGGGTAGATCATAGTTTATGATAAAACATTGTAGCCTTCATTGGATACACTTTATAACTACAATAGTTGAGATCTGTGGGTGTCATCTCCACCCCAATTCTACCTTCTCATTAGAGGGTTTCTAGGTAACCAAATACCTTGTGTCATACATGTGTTGAATGTTATTTTCTTTCATACTATGGATGAAAATGTTTAGCTAGCTATTTCAGTTTACATGCAAATTGTGAGATAGATGTGTGGTGAATGAATTTATGGTTAAAGATTTGAAGGACTGATTCACCCCGGCCCCCCTCTCAGAGTTTACATTTCCTATTGTATTTCCAACAATTGGTATCAAAATGTTGGTTCTCTAGAAAGGAAAGATTTACAAATTTGAGGAAAGATTTTGAAGATGGAAGTCTAGATAGTTGGGAAAGATTATTGATAACCAGAAGATTGAAATACAACTTTTCCTGTTTAACCTAAATGAAGCATGAGATGATTTGAATCACTCATTGAAGAGAGGGAAAGAGATAACTATTGAAGAGAACAACACATAATACCAAGAGATTGACACTACTAAATTTTTTGCATATGGAAATTTAAGTGAATTTGATGTAGCACTTGTAGATCTAATGGAAAATAATGGAGTTCTAACTGAAAAGATCAAAAATCTCAAGATAGAACAAGAAGCCCAATTAGTATTAATATGTGAGGTGACTACGAAGAAAAGGAAAGTTGAAGAAGGAAAAGTCATGATTGAGGATGACAAAAGGATACTAACCAATAGAATAGAAGAGAAGACATCAGAGGTGAATAGGATTTCTCACATGCAACTAGAAAAATTGACTCAAGTGATGATTACCAATCATGAATTTAGTAGAAGAGATATTTAGATCACAACACTTAAGTTACAGAATGAACAACCGATAAATGATCTGAAAAGAGAAAAATAATTTGATAAAAGTTTCAACAGACCTAGTAGAACCATCAATTATTTTGAGGAATTGATGAGATCTCCCAGATCCAGTAGTGATACTGCTGGATTGGGTTACATAGGTATTGAAGAAGGAGAATCGTCTAAAAGTGGTGAACAAAGGAGCAACACTGGTAAGAAATACAAAACTACATGTCATAATTGTGATCAGATAGATCATGCAAAAAATGTTTGCAAGAGAAAGACTATAAATTAAAATCCTAAGTAGACGTTCATGGGTCACTACCACAAGTGTAACAAACAAGGACATCAGGCACATGAATGTAAGACCAAGACATCAAGTACACAAAGATTTGAAGGTTATTGCTACAACTGTAAGAAGTATGGACATAGAGCATATGAGTGTAGATCAAAGCCTAATTGGTCATTAAACAAGCAAGATAAGGTAAACCATATTGGAAGATCCTACGATTGGGATTAGAATACAAGGTATAGTTGTCACTATTGTCAAGAGTATGGACATGTTTCTGAAAATTGCATTAGAACACATTTTAGAAGTGACTACAAAAGATGGTTGAGTCAAACTAAATGTTTTAGCTGTTTGAAGACTGGTCACATAAGTAGAAATTGTCCAACAAGGTCAAAAGCACCTAGCAATAAATTAAATAAAGGAAAAGGAAAGGTTGATGTTAAATAAGTCAAAGTGTAGATGAACAAGACATGGAAGAAGGAAGATTGCAACACATCAAGTTTGGATGGGATCACTTTATCTAATGGATAATGTGATCACACCATCCCCAACGAGACAATTAAGTGGTATGGGACTGATATTTCAAAGTTCAATTATACATCAGTTCTAAGGTTTGAGTTCTAAAAGGATCATATATGCATGAAGAAAGATGCAAAGTATTTGTTAGAACATAGAAGAAATCTATGAATTTTCATGTTACTGCCAAGAATGAAAAGTTTCATTGTGGCTGCTGAGTGAAATATTTTTTTTGCCAAGCTATTGAAGGTGATACTATTGGCCAATCTGATAGTGGTTGTCAATTGTGAAGGAAATTACATGGAAGCAAAGTGTGTCAAAATTGCTATTGGATCTGAGCTTATAGTTGTGCAAGCACTGAGCATTTACTATGAAGTTTTAAGGGCTATATGGTTAATTTTTGACTCATATTCAATTATTCAACATTAAAGATAACACGAAGAGTTGGAGATGAATTTCAAAGAAGGATTCAAGCATTTACAAACTGAATTCATTTTCTTCTCAACACCAATCATCAAATTTTTAAGGTATTTATCATGTGTCGAGCTACGTTGTTTGAATTTTTGAAAACCCTAGTTAGTTGTTATGGCATCTAGTTCTTCCATTGCTATGGTTAAAGAAGGAAAGGAAGTTTTGAATGTTCAATTGATAAGCAATGAGATCAAACAACCACATTTCTAGGCAATTCCTGACATTGCATATAAAGGAGACCTATTTGGTGCACTATCAATGATACCACCACAAGTTTTTATGATATAAGATGTGAGGTGTTGCTACACTTGTAAGGTTGGAAGCATTGGATACATGGAGATAAGAGAGTTATATAGAAAATTGTTTGAGAATGGAGTACTAAAAGAATAATTCAAGGTTGTAGAGAGAAAAGAGTTAACCAATGCCCTAGATTTTCCAAACATGTTCAAAACTAAATAGATTAAGATTGTTCTTAGTAGAATTCATGACAATTTTGTGTGGTTGGAGGATGGCCCTATAAAAATAAAAAAGAGGATTATTTATAGAGTGACACGGTATTCAACCCTAGATAGACCTAAGACAATGATGAGTAATGAAAAAGAGGTAATTGAAAATAATATAGGGGCACTATGGAACAAGAGAGGAATGACCATAGACACAATTTTTGATCCCATAATAGCATTTGTAGTGAGAATTATTGCACATAAGTTCTTTCAATCTAGTAGGTTAAACAATGTACCATGTATGGCTATGGATTTGGGTTACAAGATTGTGAAGAAGACCATTGTTATGACCTTGCTGAGCTACAACTATATCAATTATAAAAAAACTTGGGAGCCATAAAGAAAACAAAAAAGTGTGCAATGAAAATTTGATTCAATACTTGTTTGTATATTTTTCTATGTGTAGAACACTTTTACCACATTTGGGAAAATAGCTTGGAAGACTAACACATCAATTGTAGTGTAGATTGATGAATTTATAGAGCAACTGGGAGATAATTTTGAGAGTGTGATGACTAGTTACTTTGAAGACTTTAAGAAGTCAATGAAAAAAGAAAGAGGATTCCAGTATCACTAGTTGAGAAGCATTTCAATGATGTTTGTTTTCTTGTTGATGTTGATTTCACTTATGTTCAAGTTGTTGTTCCAAGGGTGGGATGGCTTAGACCACTACCTTATGAGATTAATGTTGATGAGGCATCTACATCCATCATTGCTTTACTACTAGAAGAGGTAGATAAAGATACTACTACTTTGGGAAACTATGATGTAGCAAATTCAAAGATCACAATGGACTTAAAAATAGCTTCTGTGATGAGGAATAAGAATAGGCTTGTGAAGAAACTCAAAGAATAATTTGGTGAAGGGGTAGAAGGAGATGAAGAAGAAGATGATGATGAAGATGATGAAGATGCACCTACCCAAGCACCACTTGCTCTCAGTCAAGGTCAAGGTGAAGACAAAGGAGAAGAAGAAGCAGAAACTGATGAAGGTGTCAAGGGAGAAGAAGCCAATGAAACACCTATTGCCACAAAAGAAAAGAAGAGAAAAGAAAAGAAGCAAGCAACAAGAAACCTAAAAGGGTTGTGAAACCAAAGCCTACATTTCCTATTACTAGGGCTAGCACAAGAGCTACTACCAATAAGACTTAGGACATTTAGAAGCCTAAAGGCAAGAGAGCTAGTACAACTACACAAGCTAAATCAGATGAGGAGAAGACTGAGTTAGATGATAACAACCAATTCAAAGTGGTAAGTTATTGTCTCTCTTCTAATTTGGACAACTTGTATGAAAAATATTAAGAATAATGTTGATTTAAGTGGATTCATACATGTTAAGTTTGATAAACTTGGGAGGTTAGATAGGGATGTGGAAGCATCTATATATGCCATGATGGCAACTTTTAAGATGACTCCAATTAAGATTGCCAACTATCTACCAAAGAGTCCATATGATAGAGTTGAGAAAAGGTTGAAATATAGTCTCACAACAAAGAAAAATATTAGAGACACTACACTTGAAAGAGTGATGCTAGATTTAGACAAATATGAGATGAAAAAACCTATTAATAAGTATAAGGGAATATTTTCTCCAAAGTACCGAGCTTTTAACATTTTATAGAACAAGGTTGAAGCTGTTGTCTAGCAAAGCATAAGAATATGGAAGGTAATTTATGGGCTAACAAGACAAAAGGCTATTGAGAAAGCACCTAAAGAAGTAGGTGAACACAAAGTAGAGAAAGAGGTAGTTGAAGAAACAAATGATGAATCTATAGTGGAAGTACATGGGGAAGGCACTATAGAGACAATAATTGAAGAAGAGCAATAGATAGAACATAATGTACAAGAAGTACAACTATTGAGTGCTAGTCCTCAAGAAAATATAGTAAAGGTTAAGGATGTGTTTGACACCACCATTCATAACATCAATTTCCTAATAGAGGAGGATATGTAGATGATACTAACTGATTCCACCACCAAAGGACAATTATGTATTCATCCTATGTTGGTAAGTGTGGATGAGATTTAGAAGGCAGAATTGGCATCTGTAGAGGAGAAAGCTCAAGCATTATTAGGTGTCCCCTCACAATCTATAAAGGCGTAACCTATGATGAATATGGTAGTATACCAAAGGAAGGACACCATGCCTTCAAATAGTAGCACCAAGGTACCATTAATTACATTAATTGAGAAAGAAAGGACACCAATCTAAACAAGTCAAGAAGCTAGTCCTGCATAGGTACACCATAAGAACAAGGTGGAGAAGAGATCAAAGAAAACAAGAAGGATAGGATTAAAGAATTAGTCTTGACTATGAAGCTAGATGAAGAAATAAAAATATAGACACTAGTTACCTTACAAGACACTACTACTCCTACTCATAGTTAAGCACTTCATAAGAGAAGTACTAAAGCTACACCATTGCGAGCATCAAGGCCAAGTCCTAGCACATCTAAGGTTGATGAGGTGAAATCCTATGGTGACATCAGCTTATATGAGGTGATTGAGTTACCAAAGTATGATTTTACAACAATCACAATGGAGACTATGAGCATATTGTAGGATGCTCTAGCAAGGAAGAAATGCCAAGAACTACTCAGAAGGGAGCACAGGTAGAAAAAATAACTACATGACATTGAGGACATATTTCTTGGTGCATTCAACCTCCCTACACCTAATGAAGCCAAGCTAATCATTGAGCAGTTGGAAAATATTGTAGAGAAAATAGATGATGAAGACCTAGATACCAATGCAAAATTATTGGAATGGTCTAAGAAGAAATTTTAAACCAATGTGGATGAATAGATATCTAGTGCCATTTCATTACACCAGGTTGAGTTAGCAACCAAGATTGAGGGTGTAAATAAAGTATTAGAGAATATTTTCTCTCTTTTACACCAAGTTGTGTGATACAACTCTGTTCACACAAGAAATGGAGTGACATATTGAAACTCTACAAGGAGATATGAGCTAACAAGTACTACTCTACCCAATTCTCCAACTCATAGTCAAAAGAACTTCAGGAATTTGATGAACTCTCAAGGTCAGTTGGCAATATTGCATGCTCTAGATGTGAACATTTAGGCAACACTGATCAGTATTCAGTCCATGTTGACCCCACACATGGAGATATTACACAAAGAACTAGCCTTTGCAAAAATTATAATGAAGAATGATCCCATCTTTTTACACATGATGGATTAGGTTACCTTTTTTCCAAGTTATATATCCAAATCAAATCATTGGAAGCAGCTTGTGATAACTAGTTTGCAACTCTGAAGATAATACTTGAGGTCAATAAAACTTTCTTGGATAAACACACAATTCATGTACAATCCATGACATAAGTGTCAAAAGGGGGAGAATAAATGAAGTGTGAGAGACTGAAGAAAGGGGGAGAATGCATGAAAGGAAAGATAAGTTTTAGGGGAGACCAAACATAGATAGAGTTAGCATATGTAGAATCTACTCAGCAAGAGTATTGAATTTTAGAATTATTTAGTTTCAAAATCACAATAGAATAATCAACTTAGGGGGAGTTATTGAATTTTGAGGTATGACTGATGAGTCATAAGCATTGAAAAATTTTAAAGTTTTGAAATTTTGTATGCAAGACAAATACTAAATGGATATTATTTGAGTTATGCTTGAAGAGCTAAGTGTATTCATGCATTACCAAGTATTTTTACACTCATGTCAAAGGGGCAGATTGTTAATCTCAGATTGGTTTTGGCATATGAGTGATAATATACTTAAGTCATTTACTTAGTTCATGCCAAACAAGTAATGTATGCCAAGCATAAGTTACCAGATAGCATATGCTAAGCAATAGATATATAATATACGTTGAGTAACTAGTAAGTGATGAGTAGACAATAAGTGCTAAGTCATCTAGATGTTGAGTGATCAATGGATGCCAAGTCATTCAAAGGCCAAGTTACAACATTGAAGAGACAATGGATGCCCAGCATCAGACACTTCAAGTGTCAAGTAAATAGTTTTGGACATAGTTCTTTTTAATGGAACAAAATTCTATATAAACCATTTTTGAGCCAACTTAAGGATTATTTTAGGATTATAAGATGATAAGGATGAATCTATATTGCAGATCCCTATGCAGTACATGCAACCAGTCAATTGAAGGGATGTTTTAAGCAGAAAAATGGGTGCATTACAATCGTTGATTCATACCTAACCCTAAGTCACTTAGGTCTTCTTAAGAAGGAAAAACCCTAAACTTTGTATGAATGTTGAAAGAAGAAGAGAAGCTTGCATGCACAAACAAAGCATTCATGGTTGCTAAGGAGTTGTGAATTTAGATACATTGTAGAATCAATTACATGAGAACATAGGGAAAGAATTAGAGGAAAAAAGACATACATCTGTTCAGCGAGGATCAAGTGCACATCAGGAAAGAGATGATTTGTTATCTAGCAACAAAGTGTTAACCGCGGGATCATTGCTAATACATTCTAGTAGGTGAATTAGTTAAATCTCTTAACATAGTAGTCTTAATAGGTTGTTGCAAATCCTTTAACAGGGTACTTACATCATTGTAAGTTAAAATCCTTTAATCAAGCACACTTCTAATAGGGTTTTACAATCCTTTAATAGGGTAAGATCTAACAATCTTGTAAGCCTTTAACATGGCAGACCTTTCATAGGGTAGATCATGGTTTATGATGAAGCATTACAGCCTTCATTGGATACACTTTATTATTATAGTAGTGGAGATTTTTGGGTGTCATCCCCACCCTAGTTTTACCTTCTCATTAGATGGTTTCTAGGTAACCAAATATTTTATGTCATACATGTGTTGAATGTTATTTTCTTTCATAGTATTGATGAAAATGTTTAGCTAACTATTTCACTTTACATGAAAATTTTGAGATGGATGTGTGGTGAATGAATTCAATGTTAAAAATTGAAGGACTGATTTACAACCCCCCCTCCCCTCACTGTTTATTTTCCCTATTGTATTTCCAACATTATATAATGTGCATAATTATTTTCAAAACATGTAACCATTTTCAAAATGTATATCTATTTTGAAAAAGTGTACACACGAACCTTTTATTACCATTGGATTTGGAAATGAGCATGTTTTATTGAATGCATACTCATTTTCTCAATATAAGATCTATGGATTTACTAAATATCCATCACGTATCACATTTAATTTATAAAGGATATAGTGTAACAATTATTCAATCATTATTGATTGATTTACAGCAATACATCAAATGTTTTGCATGATTATGCGTGTCACTAGTCAATTTATTCCACATTCTCATATTTTATAATTTTTTGCACATGTAGAGTTATTTGAATTTGAAATTTTGAAAACATTGGAGTTGTTTATTAGTTGATTGAATATTTGATCAAAGCACTAGTAGTGGTTGGGAATATTATAAATGTATTTATGATCTTTTAGCTTCCTAATTTTGACCACAACTTTTATGCCTCTAACATATGATAAAAAGGTTCTACAAGTGTGTTTTTCTGGCCTTTCTTGGCATTTCCCACATGTAGGATTCCTATCCTTTGTCATGTTTGACATCTCCAAATAAATATAGGTTACCAAAAAAAATCAACTTGGTGAACAAGTGGCAATCAACTATTACATATATTCTCCTCAATAGGACTCATTGGTAGTATGACCTGCACTATAAAATATAAATGTCTAGTTTTTTCTTGGTGAATGGTCCTAAGTGGTAATTGACCACTAATAGTCTAACTTGTACCTACTAAATAAGAACACCCTAAAAATAGTAGATACGTAGGGTTTTGAGTTACTCACCTTTTCCTCAAGTGCAGTCACTACTTGACAATGCTCTTGGTAGTTTGAGAAATTAAGACTTCAATGTCCATCAAAATTTAGAGAGCCTACTCACCTCAATTGTATAAACTAACACTTATCTATAAATGTATTTATATTATTTATTTTTGGAAAACAAAATTCAAGAATCATATAGCGTATACAAAATATTTAGTGAAGCCCCCATAGTAAAAACATGTTTTATGTAATTTCCAAGGTGATTGTGGTATGTCTAATATACACCCATGAAAATTATAGTTGATGAAAATGCATTAGTGTGGTACACATGCCCACAAAAGTGTGGGGTGAATATCGTCCCTCTCCTAAAAACCCTATTAAAATAAATGGATAAATTTAGGTTGTCCAAAAAATTTCCCTTTCAAAATTGTAGGTGAATATCTTATTTTTTTTTGTGCCAAAAATAAATCTTATTAGCTATATCACATGAAAAAGAGAGCCAAAAACATAAATCATGTGGTGATGGGTTTGGGGTTGTGACCCTTTGTATAGTGGAGTGAGATGTTGTGCTGATACATAAAGTAAATCTTGTTGACAAATCAGTGGATATGCATAATTAGGAATAACACAAAGCTAAGGATCTCTTATGCTTTGAAAGGGGCATAAGCACCCATGTTTAAGCACCTATATTCCATAGCCAAGTTATGAACAAAAAGAACTAAAACTTGTAGTATAAAACCTAGATGAGAACAAGAAAGACATGTTGTGCCTAAAGAAATTATTAAATAATTTATAAAATTCAATTATGGTATGGAAAAAATAAAAGCTATTTTTTTTTTAATATTTCATACTATATAATTAGTTATTATTTATATTAAATTATCAACTAATTTATAATAACATTTTCCCCCTTTCATTGAAATATGCAAGTAAATTAATTAATATATGATAAATATATTTAAGTATTTTATTGACCTAGTCTATTTCTTTAACCTAGTTATGCTTTTCAATCAACCTTTCAAGAAAATTACAAAATTATAGATTTCCTTGTTGGAGAAGGAAGGTGGTCAATTAGAAGGAAGATTATAAGTGTGAAGGAAAGTTAAAAATATACATTGTAAATAAAATGTAATTTAGAAATATATTTGATTCTCATTGTTAAAGAATTTCTAAATTAATTTATACTATAAAAATATTTAGAAATTATTAATATTAATTTTATATTCTATTAAACTGGTCATATCATATATCTTGCATTATCCACTACTTTTTATTTATCTCTTTCTCACCCTTTTTTTGAAATTTACAAGTAGAATATTATAATAAATTACCTTCATGAATTTATGCATTTCTTTTTAGCAATCTTTCTTTTGCACCACTACATATCATAGCAATTATTCATAAAATCAATAAAGTAGAAGGAAGAAAAAGGAGTAGAAGAAAGATACATTCTAAATAAAATACTTTAGAAATTTATTTGATTTACATAATTAAAGTATGTATAAGAATTGATTATTATTATAGAAACCTAAAAATATTTATCTAATTTTAATATTTTATTTCTCCCATTTTCTTCAACAATGCAAGATGAATAAATAATACATTTGGAATTTTTTTGCCTAGTTTTTCTTTTCAACTAAGCTTTTCTTCTTACACCAATATAGATAATGATAATTTTCAAGAAATTTCTATATCATAGATTTAGTTGTTGGACTATATTGTATATATTTTACTTTCAATTAAGTTTTAATAACGTGTTTCTCCTTGTTCCTTAAGATATAGAATTTGAATGAATAATTCATTTTCTTAACTATCTTCTTCTTGTCTTTCTTTTCAACTTACACCATTCAACAACATGATAATTTCTAAGAAATTTCGAAATTATAAGTTGATGAACTAGAAATGTTGACTTTGAAATAACTTATATTATTAATATATTCTAATAATAAAATAATATTAATGTTCACCTTCTTCATATTTTATTCATTTTGTCATATGTATTATAGTATCAACGTATTTTAAATAATTTCTTACTCTTGCTTTGAAATCTATGAGGCACATCTGAGTATTACTTATGTTTTCATGGTAACTCTTTTGTATCTCATTGTTTTATTTGTAGTTGTGCATATTTGGATTCTGATTGGGTAGGTGAAATTGAAGTAGAAGATCCACGAATGGATATATTTTCATGATGTTTGGTGGTGCAATTATTTGGATGAGTAAGCAATAGGCTGTAGCTTCTTTGTCCACTACAGAAACAAAGTACTTTACAACTACCCATGCTTCTAAAGAGGCCATTTGGCTTAAGAGATTGTGTTCTGATATTGGTTTTGATGTAGGACAAATTACTATCTATTGTGACAGTCAAACTCTCCATGCCAGAACAAAGCATATTGATGTACAATATCATTTTTTTTCATGATATGGTGGAAGATGGAAAGGTGAAGTTAGAAAAAGGTTGCAATTTTGGAGAATGTTGTAGATGCATTGACAAAGTTAGTAAACACTAAGAACTTCAGATGGTGTGTTGGTTCTATGGGCCTTGGGGGCTATGTTGTGATACAGTAACTCTTGTAAGGTCTTCATCAAGTGGGATATTTTTGGGATAAGGTGACTCATCCTTACCATGATTTCTTGTTTTATTTGTTCTTTCATGGAAAGTTGCTAAATGAAGTTGGATTCTTCCGCAAGAAAAGATTTGCAGTAGAAAAATAGAAAGCTTCTATTTTTTGGTGATGTATTCTCTTATGCTTTTTTTTATGGAAGGATTGTGTAAAAAGAAGTTTCTAAAATAATTTGAGAGTTCTGGCTCTATAGATTGTATTGTAACTATTGTGTGTTTGGCTTTGGAGTAGTGGGTTTTTTCCCAAGAAGGGTTTCCCACATATATCTTGTGTTATGTGTTTATGAATTAAATCTTTCTATATGTATTTATTTATCTTGCAATAGTTTAATGTTTTTTAAGATAAATTTCTACATCATCTCTCCTCTTAAACTTAGTATTTGGAAGCATTTACGCACTTAGGGTTCCTTTCATAGAGATCATGACAATTATTTTAGAATTCCTAGATTATAAATTTAGTTGTTGAAGGAAAGCAATGAATTATAAGGAAGAACAAGGACTAGAATAAAGAAACATTCAAAATAAAATAATTTAGAAATTTCTTTAATTTACATAATTAAAATATATATAAGAATTGATTATTGCTATAAAAATTTTAAAATATTTAGCTAATTTTAATATTTAATTTCTCCCATTTCCTTGAACTACAGAAGATGAATAAATAATACATTTGGATTTTTTTTGAGCTTTTCTTTTTACACTAATAGAGATAATGAATTTTTCCAAGACATTGCTATATTATAGATTTAGTTGTTGGACTATATTGTATATCTTTGACTTTGACGTAATTTGTTTCTCCTCATTCATTAAGCTATACAATTTGAATAAATAATACTTTTTAAAAAAAAATCTTCTTGTCTTTCTTTTCAATCAACTTTCTATCTTGCAAACATGATAATTTCTAAGAAACTTCTTAATTACAAGTTGATGAATTAGAAATGTTGACTTCAAAATAATTTACACTATTAATTTATTCTAATAATAAAATAATATTCATACTTATCTTCTTCATGTTGATCAAATAAGTAAGATTGACAAATGAGTGTCAACACACTTAACCATCTTCACTATACATGTCGAGTATAGAATAGAAGCCGAGCCAGAACTCTGACACATGCCAATTTACAAATAGTACCAAGTAGATCAGTAGATAGTATGTTCCAAGCAAAGTAGAAGTCCAATAGGTGCCGAGTAAAACAGGAATTCTATAGGTGCTAAGTAACACATGAATTCTATAGGAGTTGAGTAATGTAGGAAACATAGTGGATGCCGAGAAATCCAGAATAGATGGTGCCGAGCATCAGTATTACTTCATGTGCTGAGCAATGCAGGATCAACATGAAAGTTTGTGCAATCGCAAGCCAAGATGTAAAATGGTTATGCATGACTCATTACTTAATAAGGAGATAAGATCAAACCCTCTCAACCACCTATGCAATCTACATGTAGCCAATCAAAAAATTAGAAATAACATGCAACCAATGGGTAAATTTCAAGGGTTTTGAGGCGGAACACTTGAATCAAGGATGCATAATGAACCACTAATCTTTATAAGGGAGTCTTGACGTCATGTGAACACAAAGGAGTCAGGAGAAGAAGGAAAAGTAGAGCCTATTATTAAGGTCACTGTAGAACATTGGTGTCAAAGATTTAGTGGAAAGGACGACATTTACACATCTAGTTGATCAGAACAGAACACAATCAGTAGATTAGATCTAGCAGAGATCAATGATAGAAGAGTAGATCAAGTACCTAAGATCAGCATTAGAGATTGCATTAGATAACGTGTATTATTCTAATACTCTCTCACAATTGTATTAGTAAGTTGAAAATCCTACTGAGTTAGGTGGGCTTAGCAACTCTATGTAAATCCTTTAATAGGGTGGCATTCTAAATTGAATGTTCTTAAGTCCTCTAACAAGGAACACTCCTAACAAGGTGTAGAAATCCTTTAACAGGGTCACATTTAACACTGTGTTGTAGCCTTTAACAGGGCAGGCCTTTAATAGGGAAAACCATCAGAAGTGGTTGAAATCAATTGTTGCAGTAATTTTGTGGGTATCATCCCCACCCCAGTTTTACCTTCTTATTCCTAAAGTGTTATGTGGTGATGCAAGTTTTCTTCTTATGATTTTTTAATGTTTATATGCATGCATGTCAATTTTAGTTATATGTTATTAAGGATTTAAAATAGTTGAAAAGGTTAGTACTTCTGATTCACCCCCCTCTTAGAAGCACTCTTCCCATTAAGACATTCCAACAATTGGTATCAGAGCCAAGTTCTCTCAAGAAGAAGCCTAACAACTTGGAGGAAAAGATCTGAAGATGGAAGTCTTCAAACTTGGGAAAATCATTGAGAACCAGGTGATAAATATGCATCTCGCTCTACACAAGGTAGAGGAAGCTGGAGAGGAATTAAGAAAATCCTTAAAAAGAAGGAAGAAAATAGCTATAGCCAAAAATGATATTCACTACAAGGAGATTGACACCACACAAGTATTTACCAAAGGAGATTCAAAAAAATTTGATGCAGCAATAACAAAACTGATGGAGAAAAATAGAGTTCAAGCAGAAGAGATAAGAACTCTTAAGATGGAGCATGAATCATAGGCCATGATGCTATGTGAAATCACTAAGAAAAATAAAAGAGCAGTTGAGGATAGAGTCATGCTTGAAGATGACAAAAGAAATCTTGCAAATAGACTTGAAGAAAAATGTACTGAATTAACAAGGATCTCAAACATGCAGATGGATACATTTGCCCAACTGTTGAACCTTCATCATGAACTCAATATGAAAGATATTGAGATCTCTAGTTTGAGGATGCAGAATGAAAAATTGCAGAATGAATTGATAAGAGAAAAATAAATAGCAGATAATCTCAACAAGTCAAGTGAAGCTATCAAGTACTTTGAACAGTTGCTAAAATCCCCAAGATCAGTCCATGATACATCAGGACTTGGATACATCAGCACTGAAGTTGGTGAATCATCAAAGGATGTTGAGCAAAGAAGTGACAAAGGTAAGGATTCTAAACCAAATACACCCAAAAGCAAGGGTTACTATCACAAGTGCAAGATGCAAGGTCACATGACACAAGACTACAGGTCTAACATCACAAGGACACAAATATTTGATGGACACTACCATAATTGCAAGAAGTATCAGCATAGAGCCTTTGAATGTAGATCAAAACCTATGTGGACACGAAATCAGCATGTAAGAAGGGACAACTATATACACCATTACAATTGGGACTACAATACAAGACAAAGTTGTCATTATTGTCAAGAGTATGGTCACATACCCCAGAATTGCGTCAGGACACATTTCAAGGGGAACTATAAAAGATGGTTGAGCCAAACTAGTTGCTTCAATTGCTTGAAAACTGGACATGTCAATAGGAATTGGCCAACAAAGGCCAAGGCACCCAAGACTGAAGTAAATAAGGGCAAAGAAAAGGTTGATGAGGAACACATTAGAATAGACATTAAGAAGACATGGTGAAAAAAAATGGACCAAGTACATCCAATGGAAGGGTCACTTCACCCAAGAGGTCAAGTGATCATATCTCATCCAACTAATCACAAGATCAGCCTATGGGGCTGATACATATTAGGAAGTATCATACATTAGCCCTAAATAGTGAAGAAGCATTGTAAAGTATAAATCTGCATGAGATAAGATGCCAACACAAAATTTGAATGATGATACCGAGCTATCCTTGGTTGCCAAGTAAAACTGCTTTGGAAATCGAGTTAAGAAGTTTAGTGGAAGCCGAGTAAAAATTGCAATGGTTGCCGAGTTATCAAAAAAGTTAGAAGATGCCGATTGAGAATGGCTACCGAGTGAAATAGAATGGATGTCGAGTTGAAAACCTTTGGAAGTTGAGTGACAAGTGAATGTACAAGAGTGCATTAAATACAAGGTTTTTGAGTCACTTAAAGGTGAATATTGATTCATTTTGAGCCATTCAAACAAATAGCAATTACCAGGAGCACGATTGAGCAATTTTCAAGCATTCAAATAGTGATTTGTAGTGATTCAGCATCAACCCAAGTGATTTAAGCATTTAACCAGGTATTTCCTTCAAGTGCTAAGTTGTAAAGTTAGTGAAGTTTTCTTTAAACATTAAACCCTAGTTTAGTCAAAATGGCGTCTAGTTCAAAGTTGACCCAAAGGAAGGAAAGCCATGAGATTTAGCTTGTTAGCAATGAGGTTAAAAAACCTAAGTTTAGGCCCATACCAGAGGTAGCATACAAAAATGATCCCATAGGTGCATTGTCTATGATTCTAGAAAAAGTTTTTATGGTTCAGACGTGTGTAAGTGTTACAACTGTAAGATTGGAGCCATAGGAGACCTAGACATCTACAATGCCTACAACAAACTCTGTGATAATGGAATATTGAAGGGTGAATTTTCAATTGTAGAGAAGAAGGGTTTAACCAAAGCCCTAGTTTTTCCAATCGTATTCAAAATTGAGTGGATACGTATAGTACTTAGCAAAATCCGTGATGGATCATTCTAGTTAGAGCAAGGAAAAGTTAAAATTACTAAGAAAATGGTTCATAGGGTCATAGGTTTTCCAACCCGAGATCAGTCAAAGACACTAAGAAGTGACAAAAAGGAAACAATAGAAAAGAACACAGATGCAAAATGGAATAATAGAGGCATGACCATAGACACCATAACTGATCCCCTTCTAGATTTTTCTATGAGGATCATATCACACAAATTTTATCAATCCAGCAGGTTGAATAGTGTACCCTACATAGCAGTGGATGTGGCATATAAGCTTGTAAAGAAAGACCACACCTTTGACCTTGTAGAGCTCATGTTGTAGCAGATAAATGATAATCTTGGAGCAATAAGAAAATCCAAGGGAGCACAATGCAAATTTGTCTTAGTATTAGTTTGTATGTTCTTCTATGTGATGAAGGAATTCCCTTCATTTGGAAAAGTCAACTAGATCAGAATAAAACAATTGTTGATCAAATTGATGATTACATTACATAGATGGGAGATAGTTTTGATGATCAAATGACTATATATTTTGATGATTTCAAGAATGCAATAAAGAAAAGAATGAGGATACCAGTCTCGTTGGTAAAAAAACATGAAAAAGACATATTCTTTCTTGTTGACATTGATTATACTTACATCCAAGCGGTCCTTCCAAGAATAAGATGGCTCAGACCATTGGGATATAAGCTTGATGTTGACCAAGCTTCAGTAGCCATCACAACACTACTTGTAGAGAAGATGGACAAAATTGCCAAGGCATTTGGAACCTATGACACTATCAGATCAAGAGTTGTTATAGAACTCAAAACTACCACAATAGTGAAAAAGAAGGAGAAGTAGGTGAAGAAGATAAAGAAGAAATTTGGTGTTGAAGAAACAAGTGCATCAAGAGAAGAAGAAGAAATTAATAAAGATGAAGAGGAAGGTGATGATGAGAAAAGGAAAAGATGAGAGTGCCAAGGAAGAAGAAGCCAAGGAAGCACCCATCAAAGGCAAAGTCATCAAAAGGAAAGCAAAAACACCTCCTGCTCCTCAACCTAAACCAAAGAAAATTTCCATGCCAACACCCAGGAAGCCAACAACCAAAGCTACAACAAGGGCCTCCACACAAAAAGCCAAAGAGGAAGCTACAACAAAGAAGAAACCAACCAAGAAGGCATAGGAAGAGCCAAGGAAAAGGAAAAGATATGTGTCTCAACCTAATACTAATGAGGAAGATTAGACTAAAAAGGTAAGTCGTCCTCTTAAGTCTTCAACTGATACATTATGTGAAAAGATTAGGAATGGAGACATAAGTGACATGAAAAATATTGATTTCAATAAGTTCACCAAAGAGGAACAAAATAGAATAGAAGAATCAATCTATGCAATGATGGTACAATTCAAGTATACACCTCTTGAACTAGATGGACAATTGCCAAAAGAATTGTCTAAAATTGTAGAAGACAAATGGCATTTTTGTTTGAAAATGGAGAAGGAGATGAGAGAATCAAGCCTAGCAAGCATACTGCTTGATTTGACAAAGGAAAATATAACTAAAGTAGTCAAAAGGCATAACACTAGGTCTACACCTAAGTATAGGGCATTTTCTATACTTTAGAATAAAATAGAAGTTGTACAGAGAACCACAAGATCATGGAAGAATTTATACAAAAAGGTTGAAGATGTCTTTGAAGAAGAGTACAAAGAAGAAGCTACTGCTAAACCAGAAGAGAGAAGAAAGAGGAGAGAAGAGAAGATTGAAGTAGAGAAAAAGGTTGAAGAGGAGGAAGGAAAGGATAAAGATAGGGGTACTGATGGGCAGCAAGACCAAAGTGTACAAGACACAACTACCACCTCCTAGCCCTCCTCACTCTTCCATCACACTTGCAAAAATCATAAAGATTAAGGATGTTACTAACACCACAAGTCAAAACATCAACCCATTAACCACAGAGGATCTAACTAAGATCCTTGACCAAACAACTCTTCAAGCACAATTGTGTACAAGTCCCATATTGGTCAGTGTAGATGAGCTCCAAAAGTTAGTAGATAAACTCAAATAAGCCAAGGTGTCACCACAAGAACCACCTCAAATCAATCAAATTACTGGACTTTCATTTCTACCACCTCCATCACCACCAAGAATAGCCATCCAAGCTCATCAGGAGCTGAGTGCAACAACAAGGGAAGTCACAGGTACATCAGTATAAATAAAAAGTACACCCCCAATAGCCGTGACACAAGAAGAGAATGTAGAAACACAAGATAAGGAGGAGGCTGCAATACAAACATTGATTGAACTACCTAAAACAGGTACTCCTACCAAATCTGTTCAGCAGCTGAGTACTGACATGTTGACCTTACAATTTAGTACACCAAGCTCAAGTTCTACTTGGGTAGCCAGGACCATTCATTATGGTATTCTTGAGCTTGATGAAAAAATTCAAATACCTTATTATGATTCAAGCACTTTAACTAAGGAAAAGATGAATGAAATACAAAGTGCATTGGACAAGAGAAGGAGGCAAGAGGCATTGTGGAAAGATTACAAATACAAGTAGGCAATGAATGAGATCAAATATATATTCATGGATGACTTCAGCCTACAACCTCCAGATGCAAGCAGGCCAATCCTTGAGCAACTAACTGATATAGTTGACCAAGTGAATAATGAAGACCATGATACAAATGTAAAACTCATGGAATGATTAAAGAAGAAGTTTCTAGGCAAGGTCAACCAAAAGATAGCTAATAAAATTATTTTGGGATAGGTTGACCTAGCCAAGAAATTGGATGAGGTAAAGATTGTATTGGGGAACATCTTTTCCCTTTATAGAAAATTGTGTGATTTTTCCAGGTTCACACAAGAAATAAATCAAAAAAATTTGAACCTTGAGAACGAACTTAAGCTCTCCAGTATGCAACTACCCTCAAATCCTACATAGAATGAGAAGCATTTTTCTCAAACACTTCACACTCAGAGGGAATTAGTTGCATTATCAGCAGAAGAGGCCACTATTAAAGAAAAATTGATGCAAATTCAAGCCTCAATTACTCCTCATTTGGAAGTCTTACACAAGGAGCAAATGTATGTAGAAATAGTCGTAAAGAAGGATCCAAATATTTCTACACATGAAAGACTTGTTGATCTAGCAGCAAAGCTTGCAATCCAACACAAGTCATTGGATATTGCATTGAATAACTGTGATGCAGCTCTCAAAATACTCCTTGAGGTAAACAAGACCTTTTTAGCCAAGCATGGCATTACTATTTAGAACCCTTTGACATCAGTGTCAAAAAGGGGGAGATAATGAATGATATGATATTCTAAGGGGGAGATATATTAAAGGAGGAGAAATGTATATAGCAAGAAGATAAGGAGATAATAGGGTCATCAAATAGATCTGATACATCAAATAGGTCTAGAATGCAGGAATAAAATAGGTCAAAGAACAAAGTAGATCAGGCACATTGGCACAATTTTCATGACATGACAAGGCATAAAAAACTTAGGGGGAGTCATAAGATATATTGTTGTTCACAATTTTTTTTTAAATTTTGTAAGTGAAGAATGGACACATAGGATTGGATCATGAATGATCAGTTAAGTGTTTTTGACACTCATGTCAAAGGGGGAGATTGTTGACCAAATAAGTAAGATTGAAAAAGAGTGTCAATGCACTTAACCATCTTCACTATACATGCCGAGTATACAATGGAAACCAAGCTAGAACTGTAAAACATGCCGAGATATAGATAATGCCCAGTAGATCAGTAGACAGTATGTGTCGAGCAAAGAAGAAGTCCAATAGGTGGCAAGTAACATAGGAATTCTATAGATGCCAAGTAACATAAGAATTCTATAGGAGTCGAGTAACGTAGGAAACACAGTGGATGCTGAGAAATCCAGAATAGATGGTGTTGAGCATCAGTATTAGTTCATGTGTAGAGCAATGCAAGATCAACATGAAAGTTTGTGCAATCGCAAGCCAAGATGTAAAATGGTTATGCATGACTCATTACTTAATAAGGAGATAAGATCAAATCCTCTCAACCAACTATGCAATCTACATGCAGCCAATCAAAAAATTAGAAACAGCATGCAGCCAATGGGTGAATTTCAAGGGCTTCAGTGGAAACACTTGAATCAAGGATTCATAATGAACCACTAATCTTTATAAGGGAGTCTTGAAACCATTTGAACATAGAGGAGTTGGGAGAAGAAAGAAAAGTAGAGCCTATTATTAAGGTCATTGCAGAACATTGGTGTCAAAGATTTAGTGGAAAGGATGGCATTTACACATCTAGCTCATCAGAATAGAACACAGAACACAGTCAGTAGATCAGATCTAGCAGAGATCAGTGATAGAAGAGCAAATCAAGTACCTAAGATTAGCATCAGAGATTGCATTAGATCAGGTGTATTATTCTAATACTCTCTCACAATTGTATTAGGATGTTGAAAATCCTATTGAGTTAGGTGGACTTAAGAGCTCTATGTAAATCCTTTAACAGGGTGGCATTCTAAGTTGAATGTTCTTAAGTCCTCTAACAAGGCACACTCCTAACAAGGTGTAGGAATCCTTTAACAGGGTCACATTTAACAATGTGTTGTAGCCTTTAATAGGGCAGGCATTTAACAAGGCAAACCATCAGAAGTGGTTGAAATCAATTGCAGCAGTAATTTTGTGGGTATCATCCCCACCCCAATTTTACCTTCTTATTCCTGGAGGGTTTCTGGGTCACTAAAATCTCAAGTGTTATGTGCTGATGCATGTTTGCTTCTTATGATTGTTTAATGTCTATATGCATGCATGTTAATTTTAGTTATATGTTATTAAGGATTTAAAATAGTTAAAAAGGTTCATACTTCTGATTCACCCCCCTTTCAGAAGCACTCTTCCCATTAAGAAATTCCAACACTTCATATTTTATTAATTATGTCATATGTATTGAATTATCAACACACTTAAAATAATTTCTTACTCTTTCCTTGAAATCTATAAGTCTAATAAATAATTTATTTTTCCTGTAAAATTCTAACAAATAATTTATTTAGGTATTTTCTTTATCTTACATTTCTCTTAACTCAAACTTTATCTTACACCATTGAAGATCATGATAATTTGTAAGAAATTTCAAATTTATGAATTTGCACATTGAAAGGACAAAATTAATGAATGAAAAGGAAGAACAAGACCACCAAAAAGTTTATATATATATATATATATATATAACTGATTTGACTGAGCATTATACAATATTACTAATTTTTTTAAAGAAGCAGTTATTGTTATTGTTATTGGAACTTAAGTGTGTAGTTTTTGAGTCAAATTCATTGACCCATATTTCATAAATAGTTATTCTTATCTTCTTTTAATAATTATATCATTTATGTCTTCCACGACTAATTCCTAATGTGGAAACTTCAGACTACAATCAAAATTACTTGCGTGGTCATTGAACCTTTTCGACGCAATTTCTTTTTTGAAGTCTTTAAGAACATAGACTTTGGGCTCAACACTGAAAGATTAAGAGGAGAAGAGAGATGCAGAAAATCTTAGCATTCAAAAATGGGAAAAAATGGTCTACTGGTTTATATGGTCTTGACTCTTGGTGTACTACTTACAATTTGCTACTGTGATGGGTCATCTTCATCTCCTGATACTCACAGGGGAGACTCCCTTTCCTTGGGCGACTCGCTTATCGGAAATCAGACAATAGTATCACTGAATGTTACGTTTGAGTTTGGATTTTTCAGCCCAAATGGAAGCAATAACTGCTACGTTGGCATCTAGGATGCCAAATTATCAGAGAAGACCATCGTTTGGGTGGCTAATAGGGAGAACCCAGTGAGAAACAAACCTGGCGTTCTGAAGCTGCCTAAAGAAGGTAATCTGGGACTGTTTGATGCAGAGGGCATGTCTCTTTGGTCCATAAACATATCGAACAAGCCCTCGCGGGCTTCACTATAAGATTTTGGTAATTTTGTAATGCTAAGAGTGCTGGAAGTATCAGGCTTCTAAGAGGGGGGTGAATCAGAACACTATTAAATTATCCCACAATTTTATTTCAATAATTTTTAATTCACAATTTACAGCAGTCGAAAAATCAAATTGTACTGAAATGTAAACATACTGAATAATATCAACTCACAGAAAAAAGAGAAACTAATTTTGTGCCGAGGGGAAAACCCTCAAAAATCCTCACGGTTTCGTCATAAGGAGAAAAACCACTCCATGAACCTGTATTCTTTATTGAGTTCCAACTCTTTTACAATCAGCAGCTTCTACTACTCAAAGTATTTAACCCTTTTATTAGCGCTGTAATTACAACCTTATACACACATATAAATGTGTATGTATGACATTTATACATGCATACAAGTTTATAATAAGACTTTTAGTCTTTACAAACTGTTCTGAAATATAATTCTTCTTTCTTCCTTTTTCAATTCATTCCATTAATTTACAAATGATCTCTATATTTATAGAGATAAAATTCGAAACTAATAAGTTACATGAACCTAACTGAACCAGTTAGGGTTGTTCAAAAACTTCTTTTGAAAACGTTGTTTAAGAAACTAACTTCAAAATAGTTTAGTTTTGAATTTGTCCAGTTTCACAAACTAACAACCATTATAAGTTTCCAAACTGTGTATGAGTTATTTACAGATTTGAAGACCCTCGAGAATTTAAAAAAATCTTTGCAGAAAACCATTTTAGGATCCAAAATGACCCCATTATAGCCTGAAACTGTCAGTCAGATCCTTTTCAAAATTGAACAAGTAATATTCTATTTTTGAAACCTTCAAGTGACTTCAAACAAAAAAAACTTTGAAGAATACCATTTTAAGATCAAAGAAAAACCCATTGTAAAAAAAATGAAAATATTTTTGCCTTTTAGCAATCAGAGTTTATCCAAAAAAAAATTCCTTTGAAACCCTTGTTCACAAATTGCTATCTTTAAGAGAGATGCATGATTGTGCTTTTATTTCGAAGTCATTTACCAAACTTAAGACTGAAGAAATTTCTTTATAACCCAACCTTAAAAAATTTTATGCATTTCATTTTAAAACTTTTAAACCCCTGTCTAAATTGAAACTCATACCTTTGCCCCTTTTTAAGAATGACTTTATTCAAGAAGTCTCAAATCGAAATAGGAATAAATGACAAGAACTATATTGCAACATACCTTTGCAGCAACATAGCTGAAGTTGCTCATTTTATTACTTTTGTTATTTTGAAACCCTCATGCATTTGACAATGAACCCATTATTTATCTCATTTTGTGCATGCACGGGAGAAGAAGAAATAATAAGACTTTATCAACAAATACTTCACAATACAAAATCTGTGCTTTTTCAAGTTGAAAAACTTGAAGTTCCAAAACAAAAATCTGTCACAGTCAAGAAAAATGTATCCAGTTCATAGCAACAAACCTTTCTTTTACACAGTGACAATCATTTCATATTCACTGTCAAAGCAGCACCCAGAAGTCAAGAAAAACATTTGCATTCGAAGACATGGATATACCCAGTTAGTAGAGATGGTATTAGTTTGTTAGAAAAAATATTCACAAAGGAATCCACAGAGAAGAATATCTTTCACAAAAAACACCCACAACCAAAAATGCTTTTGATAAATGGTTTCAAGTCCGCTTAAAACCTGGCAGAAACATGCACAATATTATTAATGCCTTAAACTGACTCATGTCAGTAATATATGACCTGTTGCCACCAAAACAATGTTATTTTATGAAATGTTTCAAATATTTGTTTTAAGTATATGCCATGTGATATGTTATGACTTACCACCCTTTAAATGTCTTCGTGGTCAACAATCTCCCCCATTTTTGATGCAAAAACTTTCACCATCTCATATATACAAGATGACTTTGAATAAATAATTCCAACTTATATATACAAGATAATGAATAGTAATATAATTGATTTACCATGAAATGCTAATCCATATCACTGAAACCAACTAACCTGAATCAACCACAAACTAAGAAATCAAATCTGAAACCAAATCTATCAAATCTAAAACCAATAAACCAATTTGCGAAACCAAACCTCTGAACTAACTGTAATCAATCTGTGTGAAACCAAACCAATCTGAAACCAGAAACCAATCTGTGAAACCAAACCTCTGAACCAACTGTGAACCAACTAAAATCAACCTGTGTGAAATGCTGATTAGATTACTCCCCCAAAAATTTTGCGTCAAAAATTGACCACCTTCTTTTCATGAATTCTTTCTGTGAAAGGAGCAAAAGCCTATCGCAGAGTAGTGATTAGGAGGAGTGATTGAGAGAAAACTCCCAATCGTGTTCTAAATTTTTCAAACAGTTCTCTTGGTAGTGCCTTTGTAAAAATATTAGCTACCTGTCCTTGAGTAGGCACATAAACCAATTTGAATTCATTATTTTGAACTTTATCTCTCAAGAAATGAAGTTTGATGGCTACGTGTTTGGTGCGTGAATGCATAACAGAGTTTTTACTTAATTGAATAGAACTCATATTATCACACATTATTGAAATAGGTTTTGAAACCTGAATGCCCAAATCAAATAATTGATAATCCATCCAAATTAATTGAGTACAACATGTTGTAGCGGCAACATATTCAGATTCACAAGTGGATAGGGTTACACAATCCTGTTTCTTACTATGCCAAGCAACTAGACACTCACCAAGAAAGAAAGTTGCACCACTGGTGCTCTTTTTATCATCATATCTACCCCAATCTGCATCAGTATAACCAACAAGAGTAAAATCGTTGCTGTGAGGATACCATAAACCATAATCAAGAGTGCCTTGCATGTATTTCAGTATTCTATGTACTGTGTTAAGATGTGATTGCTTTGGATCAGATTGAAATCTTGACACCATACATAAATCTTGCATTATATCAGGTCTAGATGCAGTTAGATATAGAAAACTTCCAATCATAGATCTGTAAAGAGTTTGATTAAAAGAAGGTGAATCATCATTCTTTTTGATAAAACACTTGCAGCCAAAAATCTTAAAAGTCTTGACATTAGCTATTTTTCCATTCCATAATTCATATGGAGTGTAAGCAGTTCTAACTTTGATTTGAGCTCTATTGAGAATGTAAACAGCTGTATGAATAGCTTCTTTCTTGAATTTATCAGGCAGTTTAGCTTCGTTTAACATGGTTATGGCCATTTCTTTTACTGTTATATTTTTTCTTTCAACAACACCATTTTGTTGTGGTGTCCTAGCAGTAGAGAATTATCTTTTTATTCCATGCTTCTCACAATACTCAACAAATTCTTGAGAGGTGAATTCTCCTCCCCTATCTGATCTCAAACATTTCAATTTTAAATTAGTTTCTCTTTCTACCATTTTCTTGAAAAGTTTGAAGCGTTCAAAAGCTTCTGATTTGTGTTTCAGAAAAATTCACCCAAACCATTCTGGAATAATCATCTATAAATAGCATAAAATATTTTTCACCATTTAGTGAGGCTGTTTTAGTTGGACCACACAAATCAATATGCACTAATTCAAGTGGTCTATTTGACAAGTATTCTTTTGATTTAAAAGAAACTCTTGTTTGTTTGCCTTTAACACACTCTTCACAAATATTTGTTGGTTTGGTAATCTATGGTAGACCTCTAACCTTTTTATTCTTACTGATTCTGGCAAGATTATCAAAGTTTAAATGTCCCAGTCTTTTGTGCCATAGCCAATTTTCTTCTACTTGACTCATTAGACAAGTATTAACTAATGAAGTTTCTTGGGTAGTTGAATCTATTAGGTTATAGAGATTACCATTTTTTCTCAACCTACTAGCAATGACTCTATTCTTTCCATTTTTTATATAACAACCTTTTACATCAAAAGAAATAGAATATCCACTGTCACAGATCTGACTTACACTTAGTAAGTTATGTTTTAATCCTTCAAAAAAGTACACATCATGAATTGGTGTGTCTTTATTCAAAATTATTGAGCCTTTTCCAGTAATGTGAGCTCCTGAGTTATCACCAAATCGAACAAACCCTTCATCAAAATTTTCTAGGGTTTTAAATTTGTTTTTACACCCAGTCATATGGTGTGAACAACTGCTATCCAATACTCACGTTGCAAGTTTTTGAGCGAATAGAGTTGTTTCAACAATTAAAGACTTTTCTATTGTTCTTACTTGCTTCCAGACTTGTTTTGGTTTCATATTCAGTTTACATTGATTTGCATAATGACCATAATGAAACCATTTAAAGCACCTAACCACTTTTCTTTTTCTTTGATTTATGTTATTTTCACAAAAGATAGCCTTACAATTAAAACAATAACCACTAAATGAGAACTTTGTTTTCTAGCTAGTGGATTCTTCTGATGAACTTTGCAAGACTTTTAATTTTTTATCTTTTTCCTCAAGCAAGATTTTTTGATTTTCTATAATCAAATTTGCTTCCTTTAACTCTTCTTGAAGTTTTTGATTTTCAATTTCTTGATTAGAAATCAACTTCTTTAGTCTTTTAAGTTCTTGCAATGATTTCAAAATTTCTTCTTCTAGATCTACTTCTACATTTGAAACAGATGATTCAAATTCACTAAGTTCATGTTTAGGGGTATGGACTATTTCAGCCATGAATAGTCTTTCCCCTTCTTCATCAACATCGTTGGAATCTTCATTTGAATCTTCTTTAGAAAGAAGACTTTTCTTCTTATAATCTTTGAATCTTTTATTCTAATTCCAAGGCTTCCTTTTAGAAAACTTCTCAGTTTTATCATCACAATCATCGAGTTCGAGATGTGGACACTTTGCAGCAAAGTGTCCTAATTGACCACAGCTGAAGCATTCAGGTTTGCCTTTATATTTATTTCTCATTCTTCTAATTAGCAATGCTTCTAAAGCATCTATTAGATCTGAGTCACTCTTATCATGTTTTTCAGCTTTAAAAGTTGATTCTTTTGATGAGGAACTAGCTTGATGGCTAATCCTCATTTCATATGCAGTTAATGTGCCTTGAAGTTGATGCAAGGTCATTTTTGAAAAACTTTTCTTTTCTTCTAAAGTGGATATTTTTGTTTCAAATTTAGGTAACACTGACCTAATGACCTTTGAGACTATATCATGTTCTTCTGTCTCTTCTCCTAGACCCTTTTTGGCATTTATGACTTCATCTACTCTTAAAAAGTAAGTAGCAATAGTTTCATTTTCATTCATTTTCAAATTGTCGAACTGTGTTTTAAGAGTAATCAGTTTAGATTCTTTTACTTTATTATCTCCTTGATATATAGTTTCAAGTTTAACCCATATATCATTGGCTAATTTGCAATAAATGACTTTGGCAAATACGTCTCTAGAGAGACCACAAAGAAGGGCATATCTTGCCTTCTTATCCAATTCAAATTTTAGTTTTTCATTAGCATTAGTGGGAACTATTTCTGGGATAGAATATTTTGTTATTACAACATCCCACATTCTTACATCTACAGAATGTATGAAAGCTTCCATCATAACTTTCCAGAAAACATAATCATTTCCATCAAATAGCAGAGCCCTATTAAGAGAAGCTCCTTCAGATTGAGCCATGACTTCCAAATAATATCCTTGGAACAATTCCAAAAGGAATCTTATGCTATGATACCACTTGTTGGAAGTATCAGGGTTCTGAGAGGGGGGGTGAATAAGAACACTATTAAATTATCCCATAATCTTATTTCAATAATTTTTAATTCACAATTTATAGTAGTGGAAAAATCAAATTGTACTGAAATGTAAACGTACTGAATAATATCAACTCACAGAAAAAAGAGAAACCAATTTTGTGCCGAGTGGAAAACCCTCGAAAATCCTCACGGTTTCTTCATAGGTAGAAAAACCACTCCATGAACCTGTATTCTTTATTGAGTTCCAACTCTTTTATAGTCAGCAACTTCTACTACTCAGGGTATTTAACCCTTTTATCAGTGTTGTAAGTACAACCTTATACACACATATAAATGTGTATGTATGACATTTATACATGCATACAAGTTTATAATAAGACTTTTAGTCATTACAAACTGTTCTGAAATATAAGTCTTCTTTCTTCCTTTTTCAATTCATTCCATTAATTTACAAATGATCTCTATATTTATAGAGATAAAATTCGAAACTAATAAGTTACATGAACCTAACTGAACCAATTAGGGTTGTTCAAAAACTTCTTTTGAAAATGTTGTTTAAGAAACTAACTTCAAAATAGTTTAGTTTCGAATTTGTCTAGTTTCACAAACTAACAGCCATTATAAGTTTCCAAACTGTGCATGAGTTATTTCCATATTTGAAGACCCTCAAGAATTAAAAAAATTCTTTGCAGAAAACCATTTTAGGATCCAAAATGACCCCATTATAGCCTGAAACTATCATTCGTATCCTTTTCGAAACTGAACAATAATATTCTGGTTTTGAAACCTTCAAGTGACTTCAAACAAAAAAAACTTTGAAGAATACCATTTTAAGATCAAAGAAAAACCCATTGTAAAAAAAATGAAAATATTTTTGCCTTTTAACAATCAGAGTTTATCCAAAAAAAAATTCCTTTGAAACCCTCGTTCACAAATTGCTATCTTTAAGAGAGATTCCTGATTGTGCTTTTATTTCGAAGTCATTTGCCAAACTTAAGACTGAAGAAATTTCTTTATAACCCAACCTTAAAAAATTTCATGCATTTCCTTTTAAAAGTTTTAAACCCCTGTCTGAACTGAAACTCATATCTTTGCCCCTTTTTAAGAATGACTGTATTCAAGAAGTTTCAAACCGAAATAGGAATAAATGACAAGAACTATATTGCAGCATACCTTTGCAGCAACATACCTAAAGTTGCTCATTTTATTACTTTTGTTATTTTGAAACCCTCATGCATTTGTAGATACCTGTTTTACCTTAAGAATGCCTCTTTTGAAGATGAACCCATTATTTGTCTCATTTTGTGCATGCACAGGAGAAGAAGAAATAATAAGACTTTATCAGCAAATACTTCACAATACAAAATCTGTGCTTTTTCAAGTTGAAAACCTTGAAGTTCCAAAACAAAAATCCGTCACAGTCAAGAAGAATGTATCCAGTTCATAGCAACAAACCTTTCTTTTACACGGTGACAATTATTTCATATTCGCTGTCAAAGCATCACCCAGAAGTCAAAAAAAATATTTACATTCGAAGACATGGATATACCCAGTTAGCAGAGATGGTATCAGTTTGTTAGAAAAAATCTTCACAAAGAAATCCACAGAGAAGAATATCTTTCACAAAAAACACCCACAACCAAAATGTTTTTGATACATGTTTCAAGTCCGCTTAAGACCTGGCAGAAACATGCACAATATTATTAATGCCTTATACTGACTCATGTCAGTAATATACGACCTGCTGCTGCAAAAGCTAATCAGCTGCAAGAACTCAACAGAGAGATGATAATAAATCTGAGATTGTTTGGCAGAGTTTCGACTATCAGCAAAAGCTAATCAGTTGCAAGAACTCAATGGATCCTGCCCCTCGGCTTGTTTCCGCGAAGCTTGATCCATCTGGAGCTGCACAATTCCTGCTAACATGGAACAATTCTGTCCATTATTGGAAGAGTGGAATTTATAACAGAAAACTGTTACCTGAGGCTCTTCAACAGATAAACGGAGGGTTGTACAATCTGAGCCTTGAGAGACGTCCTGGCTCTGGTTTGTATTACAGTTACACAATGATTAACGTGGCCTTATTCTTTGTCGAATTAAAGTCTGAAACAATGCAACCATTTTTTTTGTTTGATGACATTAAACCAACCCTGGTGGGGAGTCGCCCGGGGGATCCGTGCGACGTCTATGGTCTTTGTGGCGCCTATGGAAGATGCAAATCAAACAATCTTGGCTTCTGCAGCTGCGTGGATGGCTTCACCCCGGCAGACACTCGCGCCTGGGACTCACAAGACTGGTGGTCAAGTGGCTGTGTTCGGCAGAGCCAGTTAAATTGTAGCACTGATGAATTTGTCGACTCTTGTGGAACGTTCGCAGATGATTCAGCTTGGTCATACCCTGCACCAACGAAGGAAGATTGTAAGAAAGCATGCCTACTCAACTGCTGTTGCACTGCGTTTGTTTTCGCTTCTCCTTCTGGACCGTGCCAAATCTGGTCCGTGGATTTGCAAAACATGCAGGATTCTCCATCAGACAGTGGACCTAATCATGTCTTCATTCGTGTAGCTGGCTCTACACGCGCAAAGTTTCATAAACCACCGTCCTCCAACAAACTAAAAATCATAACTATTGCGAGTGCTCTCTTTTTCGCTCTTGCTTTGAGTACTATCTTTTCACTTTTAATGTGGAAAAGGTATCGACCACCAATGGAGATAATTTCTGAGGATTCCATTGACGCTTGTCCGAGAATGTTTAGTTACAAAGAGTTGAAAGCTGCAACAAAGAATTTTAGGTCTAAATTGGGAAGTGGAGGGTTCGGTTCTGTGTATAAAGGATCTCTAACAGATGGTACGCTTGTGGACGTCAAGAAACTGGAAGTATCAAAGCAACATGATAAGCAATTCAGAGCGGAAATCAGTTCTCTTGGTAACAAACAACATGGGAATTTAATCAGACTCAGAGCGTTTTGTGCACAAGGGTCGAAACGGTTACTGGTTTATGATTACATGCCAAATGGTTCTCTAAATTCCCTATTATTCCCTAGCAATTCCAAAAGTAAAGCAAAGGTACTGGACTGGACGACTCGGTTCCAGATCGCTTTAGGCACCGCACGAGGTTTAGTTTATCTCCATGAGGAATGCAGAGACCGCATCATTCCTGGCGATATAAAGCCTGAGAACATTCTTCTGGATGCTAATTTTTTACCCAAGTTAGCAGATTTTGGGTTGTCGAAGCTTGTGGGTAGAGATTTCAGCAAAGTATTGACCACAACGAGAGGAACGAGAGGTTACTTGGCTCCAGAGTGCATCTCCGGTGTTCCCATCACTCCAAAAGTTGATGTTTACAGTTTTGGTATCACGCTCTTAGAAATTATTGCTGGCCGAAGGAGTCTTGATTTGAACGTGCGAGATTCAAGTCAGTATTACTTTCCTGCGTGGGCTGCAACTCAAATTTATCAGGGCAAGACGATTAATATAGTGAATGAAAGTATTGCGGCAGAGGCGGATATTGAAGAGGTGAGAAGAGTGGGCGTAGTAGGGTTGTTATGCATAGAAGGGGAGGAGGAGATGAGGCCAAGCATGGAACAAGTGGTGCGACTGTTGGAAGGGCAGATGGAACCTCAAACTCCACAAATGCTGACTTCTGTTGACATGGAAAATCAAGAAGAGCGAACTGACATTGATAGCGATAGCAGTGACTGTTGTATGATAACCTTAGGGAATGCATTTTAAAACGTAGGAGTTTGATTAAAGTTGCATATATTTTATAGTAGGTGGCCATACCTGATTTTCTTAAAGGGGAGCTATGGGTGTTAGAATCTTAAAGTTTAATTCATAAAATAAAATGTTTAATGTCATATTGATTTTATGGGCTGAGTTTTAACAAATTGTTGGGGTTTTTATATTGTTTGGTTGTGCTCTTTTAGAGGATTGATGTCATGGGTCATATGTGAGATTTTGTTTTGGGATGGTGCATTTTCATTTCTTTTGGATGTTTCATTTTTGCATCCTTTTTGTATTTTGCCATGACCAGAATTTTTCTTCACTAGTTCTTTTGTTAGAGAGCTTTTTTTAACTAGTTTTATTATATAAATATACAATTTTGCCTTTTATTTTTTATTTTTTTTGGTAAAATGAATAAAGGAAAATAGAGTTGATTAGATATTGAATTTCATTTTTGTCAAGATTATATCTAATTAATTGGTTTCTTAATCAAATGAATATTTCTATCGTATTCAATTATATTGGGCGTGTCGCGCCAGCGCTATCGGTCACGTGCATTTTTTTAAATAAGAATTATATCTAATTTAAGAATATCTAAAATATTCAAATTTTATCATTTTACAATATTATGTTCATGGTTCATATAGTTGTTTTCCTTTTATATTATTTTATTGCTATTATCTAAAATAGTAAAGTGTTTACGAAATCACTATTTTAACATTTTCTTTTATTAATTTAGAGTCTATAATATGATTTAGGTTTTCACTAAATTCATTCATTTTATGTTTGTTAAATAATTATAATCAGAATGTGATTTAAATAATAATTTTTTAGCTGATCTTAATTGATTTTTTAAAACTATTATATTACAATTATGTGAAAATTTGATCCAAAAATAAAAAATTAATTAATGTTTCCTTCAACATTATGACTTAAACTAATTATTTTTGTTTTTCTAGTACATTTTTTCTTTGCAGATAAGATGATAATACTTTCTTTGTAAAATCATTCTTATTTGTTAAAACAAGACTAAATTATTTTTAAGATGTGATGATTCATTTTAGATCATATTTTATAATTTTAAAATAATCAATTTGTTTATATATTACAAGTTTTTGAGAAAATTGTCTATCAATTTTTAATATTTGACATCTAGGTCATACTGTGTGATTTTTTTATGAAAAAATAGGTAAGATAAAAGATAGCATATTTTTTGGAAAAAAGCCTCTTCCAAATTAGTTTTCGAAATTTCTAAATCTAAATGCTTTTGTTTTCTTATTTTTAACTCTAATGATGAATTTCTTGATTTTATAATATTGTAACATAAATAGATATATAGTTAATACATTTACTAGTCTAAGATAATTATAATGCATTGTGTGTATATCAAATTAATATATATTTTGTATGTGGCATAGAAATGCCTATAGTTGTGTTATATATTCATAAAGTTTGACAAATCTAACATATTTGTCAAACTAAAAAATTTAGATCCTCTTCTATGCAAACCGTTATACTATTTTATAAAATTAATCTTCCTATCATATCACATTGCATGCACGAAAGAAAACAAGTATTAGTTAATTTAGTTTTTTTAGAAAAAGGTATCATCTAATATATTTAAATATACATAAACACAGATAGTCATGAAGAAAGAGTCGATATTAAATGGAATGACATTTTTATTTGCTAATGTATGTGAGTATGGACTCAAACCTTAGGAGATTTTAAATAGCAATTAACATTTAGTATCAAAAGCTAGAACATGATCAAATGTTTGGCATCCAACATATTTGGTTTAGCTCATCTTAGTAGGAAAAAAATAGTTTTGATAAGAGGCTTAAGGCCTACTTATTTAAAGAAAAAACTTAAAGATGAAATGTGATTTTTTTTAATGATTCTTTGTCAATGAATTTTCTAAATAATATACATAAATTAAATCATTTTTGTTCTTATTGTATCAACTAGAATCTTAATCCTTTAAGAAATTTTTTAAAAAGAGCAATTACAAAGTAATTTTCCTTATAACAAAGCATGTACTAATATCTTGCATTTCCTCTCTTCTAAACTAAAAACAATTCTACAAAAATGTCCTTCAATCCCAAAATGCAATTTTTTTTTTATAGATGCATAAAATGAATTAGTTCTACTTATTCCAAATCACTAACTATGCTATGTATAGATCTTAAGCTCCCTTGCATCGACATCAATTACCTATTACATTTTCTATGACAAGAAATAAAGATATTGTCTAAATAAAGTAAACCGTATTTCCTACAAAATATAATAAATGGACCAATCAGATTTAGGTGAATTGAATAACTTTTTTTAAAAAATTAGGAGCCAAAGTGATTCTACTAGAAATAAATAATTTTTCTACTGGGAGCTTAATATCTTGTCTATTTTTATCTATAGATAACATTTTCCAAAGAAAATTTTATTCTAGAACTATTTATATAAAATGTTTTTGACTAAGAAGGGATGAAAATTGTCTTGATTCCAAAGAAAAAATAAAAGGTTACATAACAATATCCTCAAAGTTAGGAAGAAGATGAAGGAGGGAAAGTCCTATGCCATTTTTCATCAGGATTTTATGTCTAGACTCTATAATTTCCATAAATCCCTTTGCCTCCCAGCCTATTAATATCCAAGTAATTTTTTGTAACCCTTTTGTTTCCACTTCAACAACTCAAGTTTCTGTAAAGACTACATCTATAGTAGAAACTAAAAGCCTTAAATCCATTTTATCCCAATTAATCAAATATATTAAAATGGAGGAGGACATGCACATTTTGGATTTAAAAGTTGAAATAGAGGTTTGGGGAGGGATGTCACTTATAACTAAGAAGAATCTTGAATTGGAAAAGTCTAAGGCTAAACAAGATCACCCTGCAAGCTTAGATTTGACCAGTAGTGGTAAGACTAGGTCTCCCTAGAAAAGGAAGAAAAGGAAGGTTGAAAGAAAAGTAAATATATAGAATATGACAAGGATGACATGGTTCGTGAGGAACAATAGAAGGTGGGGGAGATTAACCCAATTGATAGATAATTGAGTGCCCCATAAATTCTTGTAGGAGGGTAAGGGAGATACAACCACCTCCCCAACCCACCATCAAGATAAGGATAAGAAGAATATGAGTAGTGACCCATATGTGGTCAGGATTGGTGATACTCAAGGCCAAATTGATGTAGCCCAAAACTCGTTCAAAATAATACTTAGAAAATAATAACACAACATAGATTTTAAAAACACTAGATTCTTCATTCAACTTCTCCAACTCTATTCTACCTCACAATGAAAGAAAATGCCTACTTATTACAATTATGAAAGTTACCATATTTAACAGATTTTTGGTAAAAACAAAATTTTCCATTTTTGGTAATTTCCAAAATCCATCCTACGAATCCCAATTTTTTCCAAGAATAGCCCCCAACTAAGGCAAGATGAATTGCCAACTAATCTATGAAATCAAGAGTATGATTTTGGCTATATTAAAAAAACAACTTTCTAAAAAACTAGAAAAAAACATGAAAACTCAATTTTTGAGGTCAAGATGAAATTTCAGGCTCCCAAAAATATTTCAAAACGGCCACCTATCAAGCTAAGCTCAATCAATAATCCAAATAACTCCTCCTCATGTGACTATTTATAAAATTTCAGCCAAAACCCATATCTGTGTCAAAAGTTATGACTCCCAAAAGTTGATACATCATTCTCCCCTTCTTGAAAGAAACACAACTCTTGCAAGTGATTGTCTTTGAATTGTTGCAATTTTACTGGATCCAACTGCATTATTTCCCACCTAGATAACCATGTACTCTCAATTTTAGGTAACTCATCCCACTATATGAGATCTCTATTATGATGACCATGCCTTGTGGAGGTAGTTTGTTTGTCAAGAATTTTTGCAATCTTTTTCCTTCATCTTATTAGGGAGGTGATGTTGCCAATCCACTCCCTGGTCCTCATTTGTTTCAGGAACATCACCATGGAATGTGCATAAATTAGAAACATTAAAAATATGGGAAATATCAAGATTTGTTGTTAAGCTGACCTCATAAACATTATCATTAAACTTTTTGATGATTTTGCAAGGCCCAATTATTTTATACTTCAATTTATGATAGGTGCCTATAGGAAATCATTCATGCCTTAATTAAACCATCACCAACTCACCAACATCAAAGATTTGTTGTCTCCAAGTAGCATCTGCAACAATCTTGTAATTCACATTACTATCCTGTAACTTTTCTCTAACATCTTTTTGGAGCTAGTGAAGGTGTTTAGCAAAAGAAACTCCATCATCACTAATTTTGTCTCCCAAGGGAAGTGGCACAAGATCCAAAACACCTTGAGGGTTTCAACCATAAGCAATTTGAAATGGAGATTTTCTAGTGGATCTATTGACAGAACTGTTATAGGAAAATTCTACCTGGGGTAATGCCAAGTCCCACTATTTAGGCTTCTCCCCAAGAATTTAGCATAACAAATTTCCCTAACTCTAATTGACTACCTCTATTTGTCCATCTATTTGAGGGTGATAAGAAGTACTAAACTATAACTATGTTCCTAATTTCTTCTAGAGAGTCCTCCAAAAATGGCTAAAGAACTTAGTGTCTCTATCAGAGGTAATGGTCTTTAGAAGGCCATGTAAATGAACAACTTCTGAGAAGAAAATTTCTACTACTCTAGTTGCATCATTGGTCTTTTTACAAGCAATAAAATGGACCATTTTTGAAAAACAATCAACAACCAAAAAAATAGAAACATTACCTCACTGAGTGTGTGGGAGACCCATTACAAAATCCATACTGACATCAGTCCATGATTCGGTGGGTACTGGTAAAGTCATGTATAATCCTATATTCTATGAATGTCCTTTAGCCACTTGATAGATTCTACACCTTGCCATGTATTTAGTGATGTCCCTCTTTATCTTGGGCCAATAATACTTATCTTCAATGAAGTTTATTGTTTTGTCCTTTCCAAAGTGTCCAACTAGTCCACCATTATGAAATTCCTTGATAATGTTTTCCCACATGGATCTGCCTAGTATACATAGTTATTTACCTTAAAGAGGTACCCATCCTGCATAAAATAGTCACCTTTCACGTGATCCAACTTACTAGAAGATGAAGCTTTTAGCTATTCCAAAATTTCCTAGAAATCATCATCAGTTTCATACAAGGTCTTAATAGCATCAAAACTAATGACCTTAGTTTCCATTGTTATTAAAAGTGTAGTATGTGTGCTCAGGGCATCTATAACCTAATTCTATTTTCCAAATTTATGCTTGAAGACAAAAGTGTATACTTGTAAGAAAGATACCCACTTGGCATGTCGACTATTCAACTTCTTTTGTGTGTTGAGATATTTTAGAGCAATATTATCAGTAAACAACACAAACTCATGTGGGACCAGATAGTGCCTCTAATGTCTTAATTCTTGAACAATTGCATAAAACTCCAGATCATAGGTAGAATAATTCTTTCTTACTTCATTCAATTTTTTGCTAAAGAAGGCCATGGGATTACCTTCTTGGCTAAGAACAACACCTATCCCAACATTTGAACCATCACACTCTACTTTAAAAGCATTGTCAAAAATTGGAAGTGTTAATTAAGGAGCTTCAATTACCATTTTTTCAAGAATTTAAAACTCTCTTCAACATCTAGTTTCCATGTGAACTCTCTGCCTCTGGTACAGTCTATTATGGGTGCTACAATACCACCAAAATTTTGGATAAACTCTTGGTAGAAAGTTTCCAATCCATGAAGACTTCATATTCTTGTTATACTAGAAGGATTGAGCCATTCTAGGATTGCTCTTAGCTTTTTTGGATCCATTTTAACACCACCTTGAGAAATGACAAAGCCCAAAAAAGGTCAAACTAGTTTGCATGAACCTACACTTCTTCAACTTCGCAAAGAGCTTCTCCTTCCTTAAGACACTCAAGATGACCCTTAGATGTTGCAAGTGTTCTTTCTTGCTGCTACTATAGATCAAAATATCATCAAAGTAAACTATAAAAAACTTACCAATGTAAGGTCACAAGACTATATTCAGATTAGCCACATGAATGTGTTGGGTGCGTTCAAAAGCCCAAAAAGCATAACCATCCATTCGTACAAACCATCTCTTCTTTTAAATGTTGTCTTCTATTCATCTCCCTCTCAAATGCAGATCTAATGGTAGCCACTTCAGAGATTAGTCTTGCTAAAGTACTTAGCCCCCACTAATTCATTCATCATGTCCTCTATTCAAGGAATAGGAAACTAGTATTTAATGGTAATTTTATTTATTTCTCTATTATCGGTGCACATTCTCCATGTGTCATCCTTCTTTGGAGTCAACAATGTAGGTACTACACACAAACTCATGCTTTCCCTGACTAGACCCTTTTGCATCAGTTCTATCACTTGTTTATTCAACTGTACATGTTGTGTTGGATTCAACCGATAGGATACTTAATTAGGCAAAGTTTCTCCAGGAAAAAGATCAAGATGATGTTGAATACCTCTTTTGGGTTGGAGACCATTGGGTAGTTCCTCAAGAGCAACATCAAAAAACTCCTCGAACACCTTCATTGCCTTGGGTGGCACCGCATTTTCTTGTTCTTCTCCTCTTTCTAGTACTAGTGCATAACAACAACCTATTACTTTCATTTCTTTGACAACTTCTCTTGTAGACAACATGGTTTCATTCTTCTTTTCATCCTTAAGAGGAAACAAAACCACCTTAGAGCCATCCTTCCAAAATCTGTAAGTATTTTTCTTGCCGTCATGCATGACATTCCTATCATACTACCATGGTCTTCCCAAAAACATATGGCAAGCATCCATAGGTATAACATCACACCATATCTCATCCTTATTTAAAAATTTGATGGTAAATCTATCTAAGCATCTTTTATCAATTGTTACTTCGTTTCCTTTCTTAAACCATGCAATAGGGTAAGGGAAAAGGTGCTTCTCACATTGTCAATTTAACTTCTCTACCATTTCTCTAGATATCATATTCTCACAACTAGCCCCATCAATAATAACTTGACATACCTTTCCACTAGAAGTGCATCTAGTTCTAAAAATGTTGGTCTAGAGCCACAAATTGTCAAAGTCCTTTGCAGGAACTTCATCTTTTTCTAGGATGATCATTGATCTCCTCATCATGAGGGTTTCTCCCACATCTGGTGAGACTTCTTGCTCCTCCTCTTCTAGTTGAGCCAGGTTCACTCTAGGTTATCTTCCTTGATTTGTTTATGGCATGTTATAGTTTGAGCATTCAAAGGCTCTATGTCCTTCTCCACATTTAAAACATGTAAAGGGCCTCCATTGGGTTTCCCAACCTCTTCTGGTACCATAACCTTGTCCTCACTAAAATCCCTTTACTCTTTCCTATTTTGTAGGATCTTGATTGGAGTCTATATTTCTTTCAATTCCTTGGGAGGATTCTCCTCGGTCATAGTTAGAACCTCCTTGAAATGGTGTTGAGGGACCCCTTCTTCCTCCTCTATTCCTCTAATTGTATTGTCGATTCTATTTTTTTCAGCCTTAGAGCTAATTGGTAGGCTTCCTCCATACTGTTAACATGATGCATGCTCAGTTCATCTTGGATAGAGAATTTAAGTCCATTCATATATCTAGCATCCACCTGCTCATCATCTTCTTGATGCTTTATTCTAATGGATAACTTATAGAATTCATTTTTATATTCTTGTACAGAACACATATTTTTCTTCAAATTTTAAAACTTATGAAATAGGGTTTGTGAGTAGTCTAATGGTAAGAACTTTTCCCACAGCTTTTTGTCTGTCTTGCTCCATGTTTTGATCTTTTCCTTTTGTTTTCTGGTTCATTCTTTCTCGAGTTGGTCCCACCATATCATTGCATGTCCCTTTAATTTTGTGCAAGAAAACTTCATCTTCTTTCCCTCTCTTCCATTCAAAAAATTTTCCCATCTCGCTTAGCCAATCTATCAACTCTTCTAGCTTAAGAATACCAACATAGTCTAAGACTTCAATCTTGATCCCTTCATTTTTCCCTTCTAAATCTTGAAGCTGACTCTATCTTCATAGCTCAACTCTTCCAAGGATTCTTCTTCATTCTTCTTCATTTTGATTAACACCTCTTCCATTTCCCTCTTCATCTAATTTGTTCTCTCCTTGTGCTACTAGTATTCCTTGATTATCCATTCTCTCATTAAGCCATTCAATCTATGATGCAGGAGCATCTTGCATGGAAAATTATTGAAATTTAAAATAGAATTAAAAAAATCTGGAGGAGAGAGAAAGTGATGAAAATTAAAGGAGAAATAATAAAAAAATAAAAAAGGAAAAAGGAGAAAAGAAAGGAAAAGGGGATTTCTATTTTCGAGGTGCATAGGTGCCATAATAGAAAAAAAATAAAAAATAAAAATGCTTGTCATTCCATTTATCGAGGTGTGTGGGTAGAATTCTAGAAAGTTATGAATATTGTAGAAAGTTGTGAATAATGTAGAAGGTTGTGGAGGAATTCTAGAAGGTTGTGGATAAGTTATGCATTGGGTGGTAAGTGCCTATTTAAGCAAGGCATATGAGCATTTCTAAATCAAGCTCATGGAGTAGCTTGAGAAGTGGAAGCTCAAGAAGGAGGAGCTTGGCAAGTAGAAGCTTTGGAAGGAAAGCTTGGAAAGGTAAAAGTTGTGGAAGGTGAAGCTCAAAAAGCTTGGAAGGCTTCAAGGTGTGAAGGAGAAAGAGGAAGTGAAGAGTGATTTTTCCTGAGTCTGTGAACAGAGCACTGAATGTGAGGCATTTTACACTTGGATCTGGGATTAGGTTTGTGAGAAGAGCTAGTGACTGCGGTTTAGAAACAAGGAGGTTTCTTGGTGGCTTGCGAGCACAAGTTGAGATCTCAGAGGTTTCTACCAGAGTGTGGATCTAGGCTAGCTTGGGTTTGGATTGGATCTTGAGAAATCTTGTTGCATTCTTTGTCATGAGTTGGTAAGGATGGTGTGGCCATTTTTCAGTGGTATCAAAGTGTACCTTCGTCAATGGTATCAGAGTGTATCTTTATCAAGTGGTATCAGAGCGGAAGTTCTTGAGTGTACAAGCAGATCACCGAAGTGTGAGGCAGTTTGTACCAGGACCTTGATTCGGTGGAGTTTATCAGAGCAGGAGTTCCTGAGTGTACAAGCAGATCGCTAAAGTGTGAGGTAGTTTGTACTAGGACCTTGGTTGGGTGAAGTTTATTAGAGTGGGAGTTCCTGAGTGTGTAAACAGATCGCCGAAGCTAAGGCATTTTCAACCAGGACCTTGGGAGGACATAAAGATTGATGGATGGGGAGATGGAAGACTGAACTTGTTGTGGCATGATCGTAGAGAGCTGGTGGATTGCAAATTTTTTGTCCTAGACTTGTGATGTGGTTCCTAATTGTTTGTGCGAGGTGACAGGTTGCGATCTAACTTGCAAATAATTTGGTTGTCACAAGGAGAATAGGAAGGATTTTTTGCAGAGGGTTTACGAAGATCTTGGGAGATGGCTCCAAGAGGATTGGACCCTAAGATGATTGCCAAAATCCATGATATAGTGGAGAGGAATTTTTCTAAGATGATTTCTCAGTTGGATGCTAGATTGGTTGATCAAGCTAAGAAGGTCAAGGTGGAAGAGGGTGGTTTTGCTAATCAGTTTGTAGAGCCTGATGCAAAACCTGTAGAGAAACTAGAGGTTGTTGCTGAAGATATTCTTAACATTGTTGATGTTGGCACAGAGGTTGGTTTTCATGATCAAATGGTTGAGACTGACATGGAGATTGTGGAGCATGCGGTCATGGATGATCTAGTTGATGTTGGTGGTGACCTGTATGTTGCAGAACAATTGGTCGTGGATGATCCAGTTGTTGGAGGTGAGTTATGTATTGTAGAGCATCTTGTTGTGAGCAATGAGGTTGTTGGTGTTGAGAGTTTGGCTTGTGTTGATGGAGATCTACATGTTGATGCTGATGCAGAGCTTGTTATTGCTAGTATGGATTCACTAGTTGCTGATGTGAATGAGGGTTTGTTGATGAAGAATTGTGTTCAGTTTGTTCTTGGGAGTGAGCATGTTGATTGGATGTTTGAGATTTTGGTGTTTGATAGAGTAATGCAGATGTGGAAGATTTGCATGCTGATTTTCTTGTCCCTGTTGAGGTGAAAACCTTTGGTGAAGATGAAGATGGTTGTAGATCTTTCTTTTTGGCATCAAAGTGTGGGATACACTTTTCTATCTACCGAGAGAGTCTGATGCAGGAGCATCTTGCATGGAAAATTATTGAAATTATTAAAAAAAAAAAAAAAATGTGGAGGAGAGAGAAAGTGACAAAAATTAGAGGAGAAATAATAAAAAAATAAAAAAGGAGAAAAGGAGAAAAGAAAGGAAAAGGGGATTTCTATTTTCGAGGTGCATAGGTGGCATAATAGAAAAAAAATAAAAAATAAAAATGGTTGTCATTCCATTTATCAAGGTGTGTGGGTAGAATTCTAGAAAGTTATGAATATTGTAGAAAGTTGTGGATAATGTAGAAGGTTGTGGAGGAATTCTAGAAGGTTGTGGATAAGTTATGCATTGGGTGGTAAGTGCCTATTTAAGCAAGGCATATGAGCATTTCTAAATCAAGCTCATGGAGTAGCTTGAGAAGTGGAAGCTCGAGAAGGAGGAACTTGGGAAGTAGAAGCTTTGGAAGGAAAGCTTGGAAAGGTAAAAGTTGTGGAAGGTGAAGCTTGGAAAGCTTGGAAGGCTTCAAGGTGTGAAGGAGAAAGAGGAAGTGAAGAGTGAGTTTTCCTGAGTCTGTGAACAGAGCGCCAAATGTGAGGCAGTTTATAGCAGGATTGTGATGGACTTGTGAGTGTGTAGACAGAGCGCCAAATGTGAGGCAGTTTACACTTGGATCTTGGATTAGGTTTGTGAGAAGAGCTAGTGACTGTGGTTTAGAAACAAGGAGTTTTCTTGGTGGCTTGCGAGTACAAGTTGAGATCTCAGAGGTTTCTACTAGATTGTGGATCTGGGCTAGCTTGGGTTTGGATTGGATCTTGAGAGATCTTGTTGCATTCTTTGTCATGAGTTGCTAAGGATGGTGTGGCCCTTCGTCAATCTACCTCTACATATCCAACATAAATCTTTGCATTGGATTGACACCTCCTCTTCCTCTTCCTCTTCCTCTCGCAACCATCTTCTTACTCTAATACCAAATTATGTAGCCCAAAACCCATTAAAAATAATACTCATAAAATAATCACACAACACAGATTCTTCATTGAACTTATCCAACTCTATTCTACCTCACAATGAAAAAAAACACCTACTTATTACAATTCTAAAAATTACCATATTTGGAAGATTTTCAAAAAAAATAGAATTTTCCATTTTTGGTAATTTCTAAAATCCATCATATGAATCCTAATTTTTTTGAAGAAAAAACCCCAACTAAGGCAAGATGAATTGCCAAATAATCTACAAAATCAAGAGTATACTTTTAGATTTATTTAAAAAAAGCAACGTTCTAAAAAATTGGAAAAAAACACGAAAACTCAATTTTTGAGGTTAAGATAAAATTTTAGGCTCCCAAAATTTTTTTGGAACGGCCACCTATTGAGCTAAGCTTGATCAAGAATCCAAATAACTCCTCCTCATGTGACTACCTATAAAATTTCAACCAAAACCCATATCTGAGTCAAAAGTTATGACTCTTAAAAGTTGATGCATCACAAATGGAAGATTTCTCTACCCTGGAGAAAACTATCAAGAAACTCTAGGAGAGGCAAGATATTGTGGGATAGTGGTTCGATGAGGTTGCCAAATTTGTGGTTAAAGTCATGCATTTGATGGATTATACCCTGCACATGTTGCATGTTGAGAAGGAAGGCCTTGCTTTTGCAAAGGGGGTGGACACTACTGGTGCACTATACAAATTTCTGGTAGATGATTGGCTCTAGGTATTGTTGGAAAAATTGGAGGGGAAGGAGAATGATAAAGAGAGGTAGCTCTCTATTTTCTATTTTTTATTTTTTTATTTTTAGCTTATGCACTTGAGCTAACAGGGCTCTATCTTTTATGCTCTTTGAGACTTTACATCTTTATTGGTACTTTGTATATGTTTATAATTATGGCTACTAGTAGTATTAGAAATAGATTATCAGATACTCTAGTTTGGTCTTTTTTGATATTAAGAAAGGGGGTAGGTTAAGAATGTGTTGTTTCTAACTTCTAGTTGTTTTGACTCATTTTTTAATTTGGGTGACCTCTCATTTTGGATTCTTTTTTAATATAAAAAAATACCTCATTCCTTTTCTGTAAAACTAAGCAGCAAGCATCTTGATGTGACCATAAAAGGCTAGAAAATCATTTGAGAGAGTCATAGAGATTTCCATGGTTAAAATCATACCACGAGTATATAAGGAAACATAATAATTTTCAAGAGCCCCAAGAGACCTCAATACATCAAAGAGATATATTGTAAAATTACAAATATACCCACTTAAAAATTGAAGGATATACAGAGGAAAATATTTTATCAAAATCCTTGTTTTATGCACACAAGTGTGGCCTATCAAAAAATGGGCCATTTACTTGAAAAAATGCAAAATTGAGATATATTTCATTGAAAGGGAATGAATATCCTTGATGTATTGAAAAGATCACAACACCCAAAGGTATTTCTAACCAATAATATGGAAGCTAGTGGTGAGATATATCAAGAAACTCAAGCACAAGCACAATAGTAGACCAAAAAAGAATGATTAGAATATCGGTATGTATTCAATTCAATGTGAATGTACACTAGGAGTGCTTATATGTAAAGGCCTCTAGAATTCTTCTACAATGCCTAGAGATCAGCATATTGATAAGTCATACAACCAAACACATGTCCACCAGAAGTGGGTTATCCTCCATTAAGCACAGGAGTAAGTGTGATAATGAGAGGATAAACCTACATAGGTGTAGCACGTAAATTTATGTTGTAAACACCATATGATAAAATAAGATTGCTAATAATTGTGTTGTCAACATGACAACTCAATTATTTATGCAAACTCTAATGTTGTAGACACCATGTGCTGAATTAGAGTTGCTTACTCTAGTGTTGTCAACATGACAACTCATAAAAGTACACAAACTGCTAAGTGTCTCACCTTAAAAATAATAAAATAATACATAATAATAAAATAATACATTAACCTAAGTAAACTTAAGTAAAGTGCAAATAGTGAATAATTATTTACACCAACAAAATCAACTTGAAGAAATGTAAAGCATGAAACATAACAGATTCATTGGCACACATGACACAATGGTTTATGTGTAAACCCAATTTGGAAAAAACCACCAGTAAGATGCTACTCTTTTTCACTCTTCTGAAGTGATGCCCTATGAAAGGCTAACCCTATTAAAGGTTACAATACACACTATTATGTGTGACCTAGTTAAAGGATTTAAATCAGTTTGTTAGAGGAGTTTAGGCTATTCACTTGGAATGCCACTCAATTAAAGGATTTAAAAATGACTATTAGGTCAACCTTAATCCAAAGGATTTACCCTAGATTGATACAATTGTTAGAGAGTAATAGTAGAGCTTTGATCTGATATAACTTAGAGCTTCTCTTGTAGATTACAGATCTCTATTCGGTTCTCCTTTTTTCTTGGCCTTCATACTTTGCAGCATTGATAGCTTGTTCACTCTTCAAGCATTCATCTCCTTAAGCTGTCTTCCTTAACATGCTATTGCATACTCTTCTCTTAGGTCACTTGATGAAGAAAAACAACTTATTCCTTCTCTTCTTTGGGTTCTCACACATGAAAATTTTTTCTTCATGACTAGATATTCCTATAAATAGGAAATTAGGATATTTTTTCCACTCATTTTCCATAATCCAATTTAGAGTTTGGATAAATTAGGTAGAACACAATGTATCTACCCCATATCTTATATATCTTCTAGAAAATTCTCATAGAATCCATTTGAATTGGCCTAAAAATGGTTTACATCAAGTTCTGTGCCACTAGCTCATCAACCTTATCTTCCTCCTTGTTCACAAGTTTCAAGAAAACAAACTTGTTGACTTAGATTCAATGAATCTTTGATCTTTAAAATAATGCAATAGCTCAACATTATCAACCTTCTGATGCTTGGCACATACTGTGTTTCTTGACATCAACTGTAAAATTACTCAGCATCAAATAAAGTTTACTAATGCTCGACATCAACTAAACTTTACTTAGCATCAACTATCTTGCTTGACATCCACTTGAATTTTCTTTCACTCGACTCCAATTGACTTTCTACTCAACTCGCACTAACTTTGCTTGGTACATATTGTCCACATGATCAAGCTTGGTAGACAAACATTGTGTAACTTGTTCTTCTAAACTTTCTAAGTGTAGCTAGCATTTGCAACCCTAAGTAGATTATTAGTACATCATGTCATCATTGTCTTAACTGATCCTCATACTTTATTACATTATCATAACTCAACCTTTCCTCTAGGTGCTATTGTTACATATTATTGATCAAATCCTCTTCATCAATCAAGTAAATGATAGTTCATGAATCTTATAAGAAATTGTCTTACTAGAAAATAGTAGGTTTGACATTAGTGACAAAACAATGATTAAAACACATAATCTTCTTCGACAATCTCCTTCTTTCAATAATCTTTCTCAATAATGATCTTTTCAATCAGATTTCAACACTCTACCACCTATGTAGTAGTTTTTAGAAAGAAGTGCGCAAACTTTGAGAGGTGACCCACAAGCAGATATATGCAATCCTTGCCTTGGGCTTTAGGCAGTTCTATGATGAAGTTCATAGATAAACACTCCCACTTCTTATCAAGAATTAGAAGTGGCTAAAGTAAACCAGATGGATAGTAGTGTTCCTGCTTATTCTACTAGAAGTTGGGACACTCCCTAACATAGTGAATTACCTCTACTTTGAGCCCTTTCCATGTGAAGCACTCTCTAATTTGTCGGTATGTCTTGTACAAACTAGGATGTCTTACCATAGGTGAATCATGAAAAGATTTCAGAACTCATCCCAAGGACTACATATGTATCTCCCATAGGCACAACATAGAAATCTTCCTTAAAGGCATAATTATTAACTTCCAATGGGAGTCCAATGATCTTACAATCACAATTAAGGACATAGCCATCAGCTACCCTCACTCTAATTCCTCCAAACTCCTCTGTTTGTATGCCATGCTTCTCTACTAACCTAGCATCAATGAAATTATGAGTGGCACTGGTATCAACCAAAGTTATAACTCGCTATCCAAAAAGTACTCCTCTCATTCGAAATGATCCTTCCTTCTTATTACTAGTGAGAGGAGCTTCCCTAAGTTTCCCATCTCCTTCCCCATCCTTGGACTCCATTTTAGACAAATTTTCAGCCTTGTCTTCCTTTCTTTCACCATCTATTTCCTCCATATTAGACTACTAGTCTAAATTATCTAATTTTGATTCCTTATAGTATGTGCACATAACTCTATTAGCTTTTCCCTTTGGTCTAAAAGGACAGTTATGGTTTGCATCATAGGGTCCCTTACAATAGAAACATAATTTTTTCTTCCTCAAATCATTTAATGTTACCCTATCAAAAGTTGTTGGAGTTTTGTCTTTAGAATCATTTTTAAAGTCAATCCTTTTTGGCCTTTTATAAAATGGTTTATTATTCTTACTAGAAGATGCTCCTTTGGACTGAAATTTGTTTGTTGAGACTACATGTTCCATACTTCTTTCCTTTTTCATAGCTTCCTATAAAGAAATGGGATCAAAATCCTTTATCCAACCTCTCAGTGGTTTGGATAGACCCTCAATGAAAAGAACTATGAATCTATGCTCTAAAATGTTTAGCACCATGACTACCAATAGCTAAAATTCACCAATGAAATACTCCAAGTTGCCTATTTGTTTCAGTTGTTTTAATTCCCAGATGTAAACATCTAGATCTTTCTTGTCAAATTTTCAACCAACCTATCCACAAAGTCCTGGTACTCTTCCACTTGATTATGCTAAAGTGTTACCATACCATGGTGAGTGAACCCACAATAATGGGTTCCACTTTAGTGAGACGAAGAAACTTGAAAAAGTTGGCAAATTTTCGCATCTCTATTTGTCATACATTCGCACGAACACCTTAGACATGTTCGCGTGAACATGTACCGCGTGGGTGTTCGCGTGAACATGTCAGGCTATGTTTGTGCAAACATGCGCTAGGTACATGTTTGCGCGAACATATATTGTGACGATTTTCGGTGCTTTAAAGCATTTTAAAAACTTTTCCAGACTCATTTTTACTGTGAGTACTGTTGATTGAGCGTTCGAGCGAACGTATGGCTTGAGCAACTTTTGTCAGCATCATCCTCTCATTTTCATTCTCATTTTCATTATCGAGTATGTCAACATAATATTAATTTAATGTTTTCAACGGTTTTGAAATTTTTTTTATATTATCAAAGTAGATTTTAATGTTTTCAATGCATTTTTTTATGTTTTTAAAACATATTTGAATGTTATTTAAATTTTTAATAGTTTTGAAAACATATTTGAATGTTATTTATGTTTTTAATAGTTTTGAAAACATATAGAAATGTTAATTTAATATTTTTATTGTTTATTTATTTTAATTTAGAAAACAGAAAAATATTATATAGAAAACATTAGAAAACATTAGAAAAAATAGTAAAAAATATATAATATAAAATTTAGGAAAAACATTAGAAAACAAATTCAGAAAAAACATTACGAAAGCATTAGAGAATTTATAATTTAATATAAAATTTAGAAAAAAATTATAAAAAACATTACAAAAACATTAGAAAATTTATAATTTAATATAAAATTTAGAAAAGAAATTTTTTTAAAATAGTTGAAAAAATTAGAAACTTTTTTAAAAACATTAAAAAAAATTCAAAAATTTAGAAAAAACATTAAAAGAATTTAGAAAATTTAGAAAAAAATATTGCAAAAACATTACAAAATTTAGAAAATAAATTTAGAAAAAAATATTACAAAAATATTGGAGAGTTTATAATTTAATATAAAATTTAAAAAATATATTTAAAAAAACATTAGAAAAAATATTAGAATATTGATAATTTAATATAAAATTTAGAAAATATTTTTTTTTTTAAATTGAAAAAACATTAGAAAATTTAGAATTTAATAATAAATTTAGAAAAAACATTACAAAAACATTAGAAAATTTATATTTTAATATAATTTTTTTTTTTTTAAATTAGAAACAACATTAGAAAAACGTTAGAAAATTTATAATAATATAAATTTTAGAAAACAAATTTACAAAATATTAGAAAATTTATAGTAATATAAAATTTAGAAAATAAATTTAGAAAAACATTAGAAAAAATATTTTTTAAAAAAATAGAAAAACATTACAAAATTTTAGAAAACAAATTTTAAAAAACATTAAAATGTGTGTGAGTGTGTGTGTGTGTGTGTGTGTGTGTGTGTGTGTGTGTGTGTGTTAATGTTAAATGTATATATGTCAAATTCACTTTAATGTTTTAATCTTAGAAGTTTAATTAAATAACATATCTTAAGGGTCTAGATCTTGAATTGTACATGTAAAAATATAGATTAAAATGTATAATTTTTTATTTTGAACATAGATATACATGTATGTTTGTTCATGGTTAAAAGTAGATGTATGTACATATTTTTAATAAATTCACTTTTTTATATGTATAATTTGTGTATATGTTAACTATTGATTTTAATTTATCTTATAACTAAGTGTAATTAACTATATTTAATAACACATGTCTTAAGGGGAGATCCTAAATTATACATAAGAATGTAGATTAAAATGTATATTTTATTTCATAAATGTACATGTAAATATGTTCATGTGGTAGATATAGATGTACATACATATGTTTTCAATATTCATGTTTAAATGTACATATGTTATTATTTTTAATGTCTTAATAATTAGAAGTATATAATTAACTATATAATTCAATGACATGTATTAAGGGGAGATCCTAAATTATACATATATAAGAATGTAGATTAATTTACATATCTAGGTATGAATATAACATACATGTACATCCAAACCCTAACACTAACCTAACCAAACCCTAACCCTAACTTTGACCTTAAAATTTAATTTCTAAACCCAATATTATAAATGATAATAAATACCCTAAATCATAATCTTGAACCAAATCATAAACTTCATATGCTAAGTTCCCTTATCCTAAATTCTTAACCATAGACTTTAATATTAACTGCTAAATTTAATGCTAAAAATTATGTAAGTTTGTGTAAACCCTAATAGGGTCATAAGGTCTTAAATCTTACCCTAAAATTGAGCCTAATTACACTAAAACCCTATTTGAAAACCTAATTGAAGCCTAACTTACATAAAATTAAAACAAGTTGACCCTAATCCTAAATTGTTAAAAATTACATTTGAGATACATGCACATACATTCAAACACATGTACATACATGAAGTATGACCCTTGTTTTAAATGATATATATGTAACCAAACTTGAAACCTAAACCTTGAAACATTATCATTTAAGAGTACTATAAATAATTTATTAGGTACCCTTTAATTGAATTCTCTAATAATACCCCCCAAAGTATAATAAAATCTTAGAACAAAAAATTAACTCTAACCATAACCAAACTCTCAATGTTAAAGTTATCTTATACTTATATGCAAATTAATCTAGGTCTAGATGTGTTACAAATTATCTAGGTCCATGATGTGTGATGTATGTTTAATTAAATGTGTATAATTTTTAATGTTAAAAATAAAAAATTATGTACAAGGAACAATTTAGCTCTTCATACATTTCTATAGATATGGCTTCACACGATATGCTTGATGCGGCTTCTGGTGTGACACCTGATGTAGTTCCTACTGTGACACAGGTTGATGCAGTTCCTATTGCAGCACTTGATGTAGTTCCCGATATGGCTCCTCATGCAGCTTATGGTGGGGCTTGTGCTGCATCTTCTAGTGGGGCTCTGTGTATACCTCAATGTAGGGCTCGTCGTTCAGCTCATGTTCTAGCACCTAGTGCAGCTCATGTTCCAGGTCAGGCTGCACCTACAGGTCCTACTGCACCACCTCCACGCATCGATATTCATGCATTATTTGTATTTTTAGAGCATGAGGTTGCTAGACTACAGCACTCTATATTGACCTCTGATGATGGTCTTTATAGAGACATATGTAGTACGATATGTAGGAGTTTACAAGATTTGATCACTAGATTTACAAGTCACCATTCATTTACTCCTGCAATATTAGCTTCCATATCTAGGGAGCTTAGGGCTAAGGTTTTAGGAGATGCATCATTCGATGATGTCAAGAGGGTAGCCCCCAAAGACATCATCTAGAGAGAGCTATTGCCAGCTTATGAGGGGACACAGGGTAGGGTGAGAGGCTACAGAGTCACACGATGGAGAGACCCTATTATTGCTAGCATGATCTATCCACAATTTTTAGCTGCATATGGTCGTTATCCTAATAATGACCAAATACCCCTTTATTTTGCACAGCAATTGTATGCTGAGTTTCGTATAGGGCTCAATGTCAACTACTTGGATATTCCTTATTATTGCGGACAGGGGCATGGTCGGATCACAAATCATGACCAGTACCACAGTGTAGATCATCTTCCACCTGTAGATCTTAGAGATTTTGTTGGATCGAGGATGCCTCCTGTGATTCCTACACATGCACCCATTGCAGATAAAGTCATCATTGCTTCCTAGAGGGAAGCAATTGACACTATTGGGCACATTGCATCTGCGATGGATAGTATCACATCATGTTCTATTGGTCATTATCTTCATAGTCGACATCCTTGTCCACTTGGTCGACCATTATCATAGGCATCTAGTAGCACTTCAGGTGCCTCCTCTGATGATGCATATAGAGTTGTTGGGCTACCACTACTAGGAAATATTTGTGGTCTTTCAAGATAGCAGACACATATGGATATGGCACTGTATTTTTTGAAGGATATGTTGTACTTTATTAGCTATATTTTTGATACACAAAGGATTCTAGTACAGGCGGTGATGGATGTTGTTAGATAGCATCAAAGCCCTGACACAATTCCACAAACATAGGCTGCCACACCAGTGACAGATGATACACCTGTGCGTAGCTCATAGCATTTGGCACTAGACTCACGACACTCTACAGATTACTCGAGCGCATGATTTGGAGATGTCCATATCACAGTTGAGGGCCTTGATGATTTTGGTGAGCAGTTGCGAGGCCTATCTGAGATTGATACTAGTTTGACCCTGGGTATTTCATCATACATGGACCTATTATTCGGACCTGGCAACACTGATTCTACACCAAATGTACCCAGCCAGTTACATAGTCCACTTCACTCGGATTTACTAGTAGTTGGACATGGAGTTTCAAGCTCAGGTGCATCAGTAAATGATATGATGGAGTCTGCTGATCATCCTCCACCTCCAGAGACCCAGGTACATATATAATTTATTTTTAATTTTAAATATATATGAAATTAAAAAATATGTTCATTGATTGAAAAATTTAGTTCAGATATATATGTAGATATTTAATTTAATCTTTAACTCGTAATAAATCATGTAGGCACAGGTCGCTGAGCACATGGTTACACATACTGTTGGTTCAGGGCATCATATACATGAGAGAGATGATTCTATTGAGGCACCTGGTAGCGCTCAGGTACTTGAGATTTAAATAGTTTGTTTAAAGTTATTTAAATATTTTGAAACCTAGATATATATCTATATCTATGCAAATTTTTATTTAATTTGAATGTATATGTACATGATGCACGTATGTATATATATGTTTTAAAGATAGAACTCTAACACATGTATGTATATATGTATATATATTTGCAAGGCTTGGTTGATGCACCTCGGCAAGAGGATGTATAGGAGACTCGATCAGAGGGTCATTCTGTTCGTATGCATCTTGAGGGGTACTTCTAGTAGTAGATCAGATTTATACATTTTTTGATGCATATATATTGGAGGTCCAGTTTACATGTACACATGTGTATTTCAGTTCCTTGATGACATGCATGTACTTTCACTATTTATTTGATTATTGAGTATTTCAGTGTTAGATACCATCACATGTACATATATATGACTTTTTATATTTTGCTACATACGTATATTTATTTGAGATTTACAGTTTGCATTTCAGATACATAGAGATATATTAGATCTATAGATGTTTATTCTTGAGACGTGTATATGTGTACATATGTGTATTTTTTTTTGTTATAGCTATAGAACATAATCTTGAGACACGTGTGTACATGTATAGAAATTATCAATTAGTAAGAAGTTAGAAAGATACATATTTCTTAAATTGTCAATTACTAACCTGCTAAAGATAAATATTAGTTTTATGTGGATAAAAATATGTTAATTAGGTAAGCCAATACATTATTTTAGAGAACTTTTACAAAATATAATATTAAAAAAAATATTAATTTAAACTAATTTAAACTTTAAGAGTACATGACCGTAGATATAATAAAGTAACATTAAAATATATAGTTTTTTAATAAACTGACCTAAATGATAACTATGAACTTATAATCTTACAATTTTAAAAATACATACTTTAATTTTCACTTATGAAATTCAATCTAGTTTGAAAACAAGTTGATAAATGAATTTAAATTATTAAATTCATTCATGGTACAATTAATTTAAATTATATAATTATATAATTTTTTAATAAACTAAATTTGATAATTAAGAACTTATGATCGTACAATTAAAAACACATTTAATTCAAGATGAAATTCAATAGTTTGAAAAAAAGTTGATATTTAAGAATTGTAACATAGATAATGAAATTGTGTAAGTTTGAAATTGTAACATAGATAATGAAAGTGTTGAAATATGAAAAATACATAGAGGGTATGCAAGGCAAGCAAGCAATGTTTGAAGTATGTGATGCAATCCCTAATTTGTGTCCCAAGGAACTAATTGGTTTTGGAGTTCCTGAGAAACCTATTGGCCAGCGTTCAAAGGAAATCAATGTGTTCATGCAAGGGCCACCTTTCTTCTACTATGAGAATGAAGTTTTTACACTGAAGGATATTTGGAAGACAATATTCAAACAATTTAATAATGTTGAACCAAAGTTGGTGGACTCAATGTTCTTTTTAGCTTCCAGAAGAGCAAGAGGGTATGTGCATAACCTTCCAATAGAAGAGCAATTTCAAGTAGAACCTTTCCCCCCATGACTATTCAGGAAGCACTTTCTCAAATAAAAAAGTATTGGCCTTCATGGCAATAGATGACAAAAAAAAATTCCATAGACTCAAGACGATGTGGCACTATCTTTATTGATCAACTGAGAGTTATGATTCAGAATGCTCGAGGGCAACTACAAGATAGTGTGCAAAAATATATACTTCAAAAGTGTGAAAAGTGGAATTTGGTATGGGTGGGGCCAGGTGACCTCGTCCCTCTAGAGCTCCATGAGATAGAGCTTATATTAAAATTTGATAGAGATCACACTCGTGGAACTTCTTGTCCGACTGACCACTTGTGTTGTTTAGGTAATTCATTCCAAATAGATATAGTTGCATATCATTTATCAGTCTTGAAAGCATTATATCCTAATGGCGTTAGAGTAATTTCTCTATTTTCTGGTATTTGTGGAGTAGAAGTTGCTCTTCATCGATTTGGAATACATTTAAGTTGTGTTGTATATGTTTTAAATTATGAGTTTCCTCACATTATAATGGAAGTGAGAGAAATAATGCACTCAAAAGCCTCAGCTAATAATTTTTCCTGATCAATGTGTAGGCTCATTTTTTTTGTAAATAACTCAATGTTAATAGACTACTTGAAAAATGGAAAAGGATTTTAACCAGAACAGAATGTTCTCTACTAATTTTAAATTGTCAAATCAAAAGATTACATACCCTAACTAAGAATAGTAAATTTTTTTGTTTTCAAATTAATTTTATAAAGGTCTACAATTAGAAAATACTTTTTTTTAACGAGAGTTCAATTTTTAGTTGTCCAATGAATTTCTTTGAACTGACTCTAAAGTGGTTTTTCATGGAAGCTTATCATAATAATAATGTTTCTGATCTTCTTTAACAGATGGTTTTTAATTATAACTTTTGGAGGACCTTCGTGGGCTTAGAAAGTATGCATTTTGTTTTACAATGATACAAAATCACCATATTTATTGTTTGCAACTACTTGAATTTCCTTGGAACTTTTTAAGGTGGAGTATTATTAAATTCATCCATGGTACAATTAATTTAAATTATTAAATTATATAATTTTTTAATAAATTAATGAAAATTAAGAACTTATGATCGTACAATTAATCGAAACACATTTAATTCAAGATGAAATTTAATAGTTTGAAAAGAAGTTGATATTTAAGAATTGTAACATAGATAATGAAATTGTGTAAGTTCGAACTAACTTCTAGCCTATTTATATCAAGTTGTTAAATTATTAAATTCATCCATAGTACAATTAATATTATAGTTTTTAAATAAACTAATGATAACTGAAACTCAGATATTCAAATTAAAAACACAATTTCACCAAAATTGATATTCAGATTATTATAAAATAAATCTCAAAGGTCTAATCAACCATGATGTACACTTATAACATGCAATATTTTTTCATGATCTTCACTGTCTAGTGTCCACTTGTGACGTACACGCTTAAGTTTGACTGGATGTAGACAAAGCCTTGTAGCAACGACCAGGTGGTTGTATTGTAAAACTTTGTTGTTAGGTTGATAATCAACAAAGTGTATTCCATGTTGGACTATTTTCTCTTGCTTCAAATATGTTCCCTCTATCACAACAAAACCTGTACCACAAATTTAAGTGTTTTAAAATTTGACAAATATGAAGTTACCTAGATATATATATTTATTTAAATATATATGTGCATGTACATGTATATGTATAATTTACCTATGGGGAACAACATTCCATCACTTTCTTCAGGGTCATATAACTTTGTCCTCTCTGCAGTACATCGCAATAAATAATAACTAACACATTTGTGATTTCCAGGCTCAGCAATCACTGCAAAGACATCTCCTGCATAACAAGTATACATGAATGCATGTGTACAATATATATAAGACAGTTGAAATTGATAATTAAATAAAAAGTTGAGATTAATTTTTATGATACTCACCCACTTTTACCAATCCAGAGATATAATTATAATCATCAGAAATCAATGGAGTATCATCAAAATTTTCATCTTCTTTATCAAATGTATCAATAACATCAAGTGGTACCAAAATCCATGCACCTGTATATCCATGTGTCTGATTGATGCATTCTTCATAGTTTTCATCAATGCAACTGTCACAAAAACATGAGTATTCTCTTGTCTTCAATGTCCAATTGCAATTATCTGTACTCATGACTAAATGTAAGGAACATGTCTTTTCTATCCTCTTGCAACCATGCATGTTTTTTCTATTAACACCTGAAAGTTCGTTAAATTGAAAATATAGAAAAATTAAATTTAAACTTCAATGAATTCAAAAATAAAACTTAACAATAAAATTTTATAATTTAATTGTGCATAAAAGTTAAATAGACGTACACATCCATACCTATTATCTCCTAGAAGACCCTATATGGTGTCTATCGACTCATTGTTGATGATGTCTCAACCTCATCTAATGCAAAATGAGTCTTACACCATTCAACAACATCATGTGCATCATTTACACGAACTCCCTGATAATTCATTTGATAATTTCGCAAAGCACGTTTGATGCAAGCTCCAGCACCATCATGTTCACCTTTTTGATGGCCACTCTCAAAGAAATTCCATATGTTTCTTTTCTTATCTGAAAGAAAGAACGTATTGAAGCAATGTTCTACATAGTGAATGTCATGTTCTTTATCATCACTTATATAAAAATGATATTCCTTTATAATTACTCATGCTTGAACTGTACTCTAAACACCATCCAAGTCTAACTGTGCATGTCTATAAAAAATATGTACCATAATAGTGACCTGCTTATTAAAGTAATAATTTGATTGAATTTCTTTCTGATGAACAGATGAATAGTTCTCTACAAAATCAACAACTGATACAATTGTTCCAAGTGGAAAATTATCTCTCAAAGTTTGAAACTGTTGCGCTTGCCACTTTGCAAAAAATATATGACAAATATAAGGTTGAATCAATTTCTTAAATCTATCCATAAATGTTAGAATAGGCAACTCCTCTTCAACATATTCCAACCTTTTTGTTTCTTTCCCCAACTTTGTTTCATTCTTGACATACTTGTAACTTTTGCAATTCAATATATTTTTTACATCAATATTTTCAGTTTTCAAAGGAAATAGAGCCAATTCACCACATGTTTCACATAATCCTTTGATGCAATTTATTTTACCAGTTGGATCATCTATGTTGTCACACAAAATGGATGATATAAACTCACTTCTCCTACTAGGAGGAGCAACATGAAAACCACATGTGTCTTCTATAAACTTTCAAAATACCTGATAGTGGAGATCAAACTCAATATGATGATGACAACAAGTTTCAAACACTTTTTTTGACCTCACAAAGTATGGCTTCAATTTTTCAAACAATGTTTGCCCAAATTTTACATTAGGATGTTCATTACAAAATGACACATATAACTCATGTTGTGTTGTGTCCAACCAATGTTTTGTATGATGTTCATATTGCCCAGGTGCAATCTTATGCCTGATAACATCTCTACTATTTGATGAAGGACGAGTGTTATCAATCCAAAATGATATGACTAAATTTTTTAATAACTCTTCAATTCTATCAGAACGAGGTGCTCTACACATGATTGTCCAGTTGCCCTCCATAGTACTGTCATCCACAATTAATCTTCTCTTAACATATTGTCTCATTATTTTCCTACTAAAACCCATTTCAGACGAAATTGAAGATATTTGTCTACTTTGAGATATATTTTTACTTACAATAGACATCAAAATCACTTTTCTTGCCAAAGACTTATCTTTAGTTCGAGAGTGTTTTCCTATGTTTCTCAAACCTTGTTTAACATTTTCAATCAAATCAGTTTGCATGCTAGAAAATTTTCTCTTCTTTGATGTTGTGTTTACACCTAACAATTTCAATGCCTCTTGCAACTTTTTTTGTGTAAGCAAATGTGAAAGCAACTGAGCTTGTTCAAGTGTTTCAGTATTATCAAATTAAGTCAGAATTTCTCTTATCTTCTTCTTCATTGACCTTTTCTTAGACAAACTTAATGGATGAACACTTGCTGCAAGTTTTCTCAATTTATCTACATCCATTTTAAATAAATGATCTAAATTCTTATGAGAAATACCATACTTTATAGATTGGACAATATTTAAGAGTTCATCCATACTAGTTCCTGTACCTGATCTTGACCCTTTTCTGATTTCTATTACAAGAATTTCTATAGGGACCGATCTTGAGCCTTCTCCAACATCCATTGTTTGAGATTCAACAGGGAAAGATTCTAACCCTTCTCCGACTTCTGTTATTTGAACCTCTGTAGGGACTGATCTTGAACCTTCTTCAACATTCATTGTTTGAGATTCCATAGGGAGTATTCTTGACCTCTCTCACATACACACTACTTCTACTTCTGTTGAGCCTCTTCAACATTTCCTTCACCTTGTTTAATTCGATGATAACGTGCCATAGTCTTCTGAATATTTCTTTGTTCTGCTTCATCAGATCTTTTTCTTGCATATTTGTTTTGCCTTCCTTTCTTGTTTCCCATTATAAAATAAATAATAATAATAATTTATCCCTTGCCTCAAGATAAATTTTGCGCAATAACTAGATAAAAAAACCACTGTATAGATTCGTCTGTCGCTATTGGTACTTTTAAATTGTTTGACAAAAATCAATAGAAAGTAGTCATCTGCTACAAAGCATAAATATTCTTCATTATAATATGACTAAAATCTGTGAGTCACAAACATTCTTCAAGAATAAAAATTATAATAAATATTCTTGAAGAATAAATTGCTGCATAAAAGACAATGGCATCAGCTATCAAAAGAAGCAAACATAATGTTAGAAATCCCCTCTTTCGTTTGTAGCTCTCATGTCCTTTCTTCTCCAAATGATGTAGCTCCAAATGATGTGAGTCCTAAAATCAAGTCTTAACGTCCTTTTAGGATATTTAGGAATTGGTGGTATCTCATCAAACAAGGGATTAACATTGATGTGTTCACATGTACCTTAGATGATTTTGATGGTTGATTCTTGATGAGACCTTATAGGTGCCATTATTGCATTTGATAACTCCAAAGGTTGTGTCCTAGTGAGTGCTAGCATGATACCTCAGAATGCAAATGCAGTGGAGGAAAAATTAAATGAACTTTATGCCTCTCAAGTGCGTACCTAGACTACCAACTGTGCACTTGAAGTGTGAAGTTGATAAAAAAAATGTTGCAGTTGGTAAAATAGAGTTGTAGAGTGCCTAAAATGCAAATTTTGAGTGTTTTGAATAATTTAGAGTGTTTCCTAAGGTCTTGGGATGCAATGCAAGGTGTGGAAGTGTATATTAGGTTTCTTGAACCTAGAGTGAAACACCTAATTACCAAATGCACCTTAAAACTACCAACTGCGCCCTGAAACTACCAACTTCGCCCATGAAGTGTGCAATTGGTAAAACAAGGTTGTAGTTGGTAAAGGAGGTCATAACTTGATAATTAATATATGGGTATGCAAGATATGAGTTTTTTTGAGATTTTTAAGTGTTTAGAGATGTTATGAAATGTGAGAAAATGCTAAATGACATAGGGTTTTGATATGCAAAGTAAAAATTTCCTAGGGATGTTATGCAAGTGCAAATGCAAGGTGTCATTTTGAAGGTATGCAAGATGAAGATTATGATATGAAAAATGAAAGTTAGTGTTATGTTTTGGACTTGGTAAAGATGCTAAAGGTAGGTGTACACAAAGTGGACTATGCAAGGGATGGTTTCCTAGGGTTGATAATGACATTTAGGAAATGTAAAATGAGGATAGGTGATCAAGAAGACAAGTTGGTTGATGGACAATTTGATAGGGTTTGATAGTGAAAATGATGCTAGGGTTTGCACAATGCAATATGAGGGGGATATACCACTAGGGTAAGTCAAAAATTACATTTAGGAATATGATTATGCTAATGATAGAGGTATACATAAGGTTTTTTGAACTTAGGTGAAATCTTGACAAGGTTTTGACAATGTTTGATGTTTTGACAAGGTTTTGCAAGTTTCCAATGTGTAAATTTGAATGTTAGCTTTTATCTTGTTTATGTTTTACACACGCAAGAAACATTAAGACAAGAATAGCTATTGTTAAAAGTGAACAATCACACCACAACCTAGGCTTTAGGACTATATCCACTGAATTCCTACTTGAACCAAAGTTCAACCACGCTTATCGAGAGTGAACAACTTAGGACCTTAGCACCACAGGCTCCCCCTTACAATGCACTCACTTCTCAGGGCTACCAAGATCTGCGTCTCAAGGGGCATGACTTCCCAAGGTACTTTTGTCTCTACTAAGGACTGCAAGAATGTAGGATGTCTTCACGAGCATGGGTGAGCCCTTGAGCTAGTGGATAGAAAGGATTTTGGCCACTAAAACATGGTTTTTAGTAAGGGCATTCCGTTCAACAAGTGAGTGATAAAATTCCTCAGAAGGTCTCCCAACCCCGAGAATTGGGGTTTGATGCACCATAAGGGTACTGGAGGAGAGCTATCACTTAGCAATACCATCGACATGGCTTTCACCGTAATCAAGTTTTATATAGTGGCTGAAACGTTGACCTGGCTTTTGTTCCATTACCACTCTGAAGTGATCCCCTGGCATACCCAATATCGAGTATCTTGGTCCAAGGCAGGCCTCCTATAAAAGTTACATGGATTTCTCTTACACCCAAGATCCACGAATGGCGAGGGGAGAGGATATGTCCAATGCAACTCTTAGGGATTTAAACACTGTACACACCAGACAGAAAATAAAAAGTTCACTTTAAGCACCAAATGAATTTTTATTTAATCTAATAAATCCACACACATGGTTTTGACAAACACACAATGGTCTTCGACAACGTCTTGCAAAACAAGCATTAGTTGTTTGTTATGATCATGTCTTTATTCCATGATTGCCACATGCTGCAAGGAGACCATTAGTAACACAAGAAGAATATACATTTTTTAACACCATTAATATGTTACTAATTTTTAATTTAACTTCAATGCATCTGTCAAACAACTTCACTAGTGAGAGAAATAAATAAATAATTTAAATGTACAATATTTTTATCAAATTGATGCTTTTGATTTTGCAAATGAAATTCATGGCAAAGACAAACAAGGCACGTAGGTCAGGTTGATGGTAAATAGTTATAGAAATGGCAAATAAAAAGACAAATGGCAACTTTTTCAAAAAATTTTGAGTGTTTGCATGAACATGTTGAATTACACATGTTTGGGTGAACATATGCCCAAACTTTTTCAGTGGCCGCAAAATTTTATGGCACATGTTCATGCAAATGTACGTTTGCATGAACATGGTAGACATGTTCGTGCGAACGCTATGTTCGTGCGAACATACAAAATCACAAAAAATTTCACCTATTTTTCAGATTATTTTTTTTTGCTCTTTTGACTTCCATAATTGCAGGAGAATGATCTCCTATTGTACAATAAAAAATGTCAAAATGTGTTGCTCAGAGCAAGCTTTCCAATGACTATAATTTTAATACATAATTTAATCATTAAGAATTTCAAATATGAGTTTAACTCATTATAGGTTCATTACCAATTAAACATCAATCAACTTTGACAACTCGGAAAAATTAGTAAACTAGGTCAAAAAAATTTTGAAAAATATGGAGGAACTGGCTTATTGAGATGCCTTTCTATTAAAAATAAATGGTTTATGATAAATTGACTTCAAATTATCTGTGTCAAACAGAATGTATGTCTGAATTACGGTTCATGTCACTTCAAAACTTCATAAACTATATCATATTCAACCAAAATAAATCAAACCAAATGCATCCTCTAGATATTGATATTACAAATCTAACATTGAAAGAATTACTTGATTATCATTTTTAGAAAAAAAGTTGTGTGTCAAACGGACTGTCACTTTTTAAAATATTGAATTTTATTATGTACCACTTTTTGGAGGAGATAAAAAATATTGACATAAATTTTTTTAAAAAAATTTAGATTAAAAAATATGGTTACAAAGTAGGAACAAAGTACTCAATATCACTAGTTTATGTCATCTTGAAATTATTTATAGTTTTGGAGATATAATCACTTGAATGTGACATTTGTTGCAAAAATATTGATTTCAGTGTCAAAATTGGTCAAAAAGTGGAACCCATTATTGTGGGATCACCCCATATCTAATCCTACATTTTGCAACTTTAAATGCTCCGTACAAGCTCATCTAGTCTTGAAAATAGGCTCCATTTTTTTGAAAGTGCTTAATTTTTTGTCTACTTTTCTTGGAGTAGTTATCACTAATTAGAACCTTACATTTGGGGGGGAGAGGGGGGACTATCTTGTCTTTCTCCTTTTTTCTCTCTTATGGGGGGGACTTTTTCCTTTTATGGAGTTTTTTTCTTCTCATACTTCTCTTTTGTATATACTTGATGTATGTCATAATTGAGGGGTCTTGTTTACTTCATCCATCCATGCATCTTGTCTTTTCATCTCTCTTTTTAGGGGAGGGTTTTTCCCATGAGGTTTTCCCTCTTTCTCCACTTTATGAGATATTGCATTTCATTATGTCCATGGGTACCTAACATGGCCTAGTAGCTAGAACCCATCTTGCATTTCATTTTAGCTCTCGTAAGCTTAAGTGCATTCCCCTAAGTTGCATTTAAGAGGGCGTGTTAGTGTAAATAATTATTCATTATTTACACTTTACTTAAGTTTACTTAGGTCAATGCATTATTTTATTATATTTTGGGTGAGACACTTAGGAGTTTGCATACTCTTATGAGTTGTCATGTTGACAACACTAGAGTAAGAAACTCTAATTCAACACATGATGTCTACAACACTAAATTTTGCATAATTAACTAAGTTGTCATGTTGAAAACATAATTATTAGCACTTTTATTTTAGCACATGGTGTCTACAAAATAAATTTTTGTGCTACACCTTTGTAGGCTTATTCTCTCATCATCACACTTACTCATGTGGTTAATGGAGGATAATCCACTTCTGGTGGACATGTATCTAGTTGTATGACTTATCATTATGCTAATTTCTAAGAATTCCATAGGCCTTTATATACAGGCACTCCTAGTGTACATTCACATTGAATTTAATACATATCAATATTTTGATCATACTCTTTTGGTCTACTATTGTGCTAGTGCTTGAGTTCCTTGATCTTGGGAAAATTTTACCCTAAGGTAAATTCTTTTAGATTTGACGTATACCTAAAAGTTTTAATTGATTTCATAATTTTATGGATGCATGCATGGGTATGAATGTTTTATGGGTTCACTAAGCTATGAAATTTTTTATTTATACATCTAAACTTTGGATAACTAATTCACCCCCCCTCTTAGTTATTCTAAAGAATTCCAACAATTGGTATCAGATCTACATAAGAGGACTAGTTTGAAGGTACTAGAAGCACAAAATCAAGATGTCGAAAAGAGATGTACCCAAGCTCAATAGAGATAACATTCTTGCATGGAAATTTTTGATGAAGCTACACCTTCGAGGACTTGGAGATCATGCACAATCTACCATTACAGTGGAACATGTTGATCTAGTTGGAGCCCTAACTATTGAAGATATGAAGAAGAAGAAAGAATACAATCAAGCGATGTTGGAGATTGCCTTTGCTCTAAGCTATGTAGAATTTGATAATATCAAAGGTTGTGACATTGCAAAGAAAATGTGGGATGCCCTACACACTATCTATGGAGGAGACAAGAATTTTCAAAGAGCCAAATTTGAGAGTCTTAGAGGTAAGTTTGATGATATGAGAATGGAAGAAGGTGAGAATATTGCTCAATATATTGCTAGAATAAAAGAAGTTGTTAGTGCAATAAAAAGAGCTACTAGTCATATAGATGAACATATTGTGTTAAGAAAAGTCTTGAGAACACTATTGCCTATTTATGCTATTAAAGTTTTTGAAATTCAAGAACTGAGATGTATTCTAGGAAATGATCTAACCCTTTAAGGCCTAGTAGGTAGACTCACTACTTTTGAGCTATCTAACTTTGATAATTACAAACTTAAGAGTCTTGGATCTACTTTCAAAGCTAAGTTGTTATTGAAGGACTCTAATGAAGTGACGTAGAAGAAGAGAAAGATAAAATATGTATCTAGTGATAGTGATATAGATGAGGAAGATGTTGAACAACTAGAAGCACTACTAGCAAAAAGATTTTACAGAGGTGAAGGCAAGTTCAAAGGTAAGTTGCCTATCATTTGTATCAATTGCAATGAGGTCGGTCATATTGCTACAAGATGTATATAGAAGAAGAACTACAAAGGTGGTGACAAGTACAAAAATAGAAGAGACGATGATAACAAAGATTACAAACATAAACACAAGAAGTCATGCTACATTGCTAAATAGGAAACAAGGTATGATTCTAATGAACATGATGATGAAGTGATGTATATTGTAATGAAGGATGAATCTGATGAAGATGAGGCAACTACACTTGTGATTTGTTTGAACTAAAATGATAGTTGGATCATTGACAGTGGATGCTCATATCACATGATTGGAGACAAAAGTAAGTTCATTACCTTAAATTGTTATGATGGAAATAGTATAAAATTTGGTAATGACACACCATGTTTGATAAAAGAAAAAGGTTCTATCAAACTCATAGACAAGATTTCATGTAACAATTCTTACTATGTTTAAGGACTAAACTATAATCTTTTAAGTGTGTCACAATTGAACAATTTGGGGTGCAAGGTTGAATTTGAAAAAAATATTGCTAAGATATATGATATTGATCAAAAACTAATTGGAAAAGGTGATCAAACTAGAATTAATCTATTCTATCTTGATATAGAGGATGCTACTTGTCTTGTTGTAAAATTTGATGATGTATGGCTTTGGCACAAAAGGTTATGTCATGATAATTTTGATAACTTGGTTAGTATTAGTAACATGAAGAAAGTTAGAGGTTTGCCTAAGTTGAAGAAACCTGACAATAAAATGTGCAAACAATGTCAGTTAGGAAAAATAACAAAGTCAAGCTTTAAGAGTAAAGCTTATACCTCTAAAGAAATACTAGAGATTATTTATACTGACTTGTGTGAACAATTGAAGTACAAAGCTACAAGAAAGATAAGTACATAATGCTATTTGTTGATGATTATTCTAGAATGATGATAGTTATGTTTCTAAAATAGAAATATGATGATTTTCAAATGTTCAAATGGTACCTAACAAGAGTTGAGAAAGAAATCGGTAAGAGTCTAAAATGTTTGAGATCAAGCAGAGGAGGAGAATTCATATCAAATGAATTTGAGATGTTATGTAATGATAGAGAAATCAAAAGATAGACATCTGCACCCAAAATCCCTCCATAAAATGGAATGGCTGAAAGGAGAAATAGATCTATAATGGACTATGCTAGAACACTCATGATGGAGAAGAATGTTTCTTTGAAATACTAGAGAGAAGTTGTAAGTATAGCTATCTACACCTTGAACCACGTGCAAATCAAGAAAGTAACACTTACAACACCTTTTGTACTATGGTATGGATATTTGCCCAATGTATAATACTTTAAGGTATTTAGAAGTAAATGTTATATTCTTATAGATGTTAGGAACAGAAAGCTTGATTCTAAGAGTGAAGAAGGTATATTCCTTGGCTACTCCATAAGAAGTAAAGCTTATACGTGTTTGAATACTAACACAAATAAAATTATAGAAAGTGCAAATGTGAACTTTGATGAATATGTAGAAGTACATAAGGTTGAACCTATGAAAGAACCAGATGAATAAAAATCATTTTTATACTTTTATGATGGTATGTTTGTTGAAGAAGATGTTGTAAATCAAGTTGCAAACCAACAAGTTTTAGTGACTATTGAGTCACATCCTATAAATGTCGAGTTGCATTCAAAAACCAAGCTACATTTAGATGCCAAGTTATAGAATGAAGTGGATGCACATTCTAATTCTAAAATTAGTACATATCAAAGAGATGTTGAGATACCTAACAAAGAAAAACATAGTGATTATGAAGCTGAAAGACAAAATGAAGAAACAAGAGTTGAGCCAAGATTGTCAAAATATGTCAAAAGACATCATCCTGCTACTCAAATGATTGGAGATAAAGATGCTAGGCAAATGACAAAAAAAAAATTTGAGAAGTGAATCATGTTTGCTAAGCATGAAGGAACACAAAATAGTGGGGTGAAAGTACAAAGTTGTGTCACCTTTCAAGCTGACTTATCAAAATGATTCAACTTGAGTATTTCTATCTAAAAAAATAATTTTTTTCAAACATATGATCTTTATAAAATTATTCTAGCTAAGTTATATATGGTCTCACACTTTTCCAATTGGAAATATCTATTAAATGCATGTTTTATACTAGTTAGTATCCAATTACTAAAACAATACAATTATTTTAGAAAAATAACATTTCAATAACTCTTACTATCTATTATGATATTGTTTTAATATCCTATAAACACCATTTTACAAAGCTCAAAGTCAAGAATATTCACATATAGAGTTCATAGTGTTTTAATTAGATATAGTATATTGTAATTTAAAAAATTTACAAGTACATATTTAACACTTGAGAAGATGTCAATTTTGAGAAAAAAAAATATATTAAATAATATTTAAAAAAAATTAAAAATGATATGACATTCTAGAGGAGAGAGTTCTCTTCTAGAATCTATAATTTTTCTTTTGTTGGAATAGATTTATTTTGAAGAATCTGGTGGGAGATGAAAACTATCAATTTAAATAAGTTGAAATTTGAGTTATTATAAAAGATAAAATATAGGTCTAAAACCATTTTTTATTTTTGATTGTTCTATCTACATATATTATCAATAACATAATCTATGATCAAAGGGAAATAAGTTTATCTCAATATAGTTTTGTGGGGGAACTAGACCCCTAATTTCTAGCATTTTTTAGTAACTAAAATTTATCATTATAAAATAAGAAAATATATAATTTCTTATTCTAAATAATTATTAAAAGTTATAATCCTAAAATTCATCCATTTCTACGCATTTCATTAGTTTACTTCATTTTAAATTTCTAAATAATAATACCAATTTATGTCATTGAATGTGAACAACTGCACTTTTCTTAGCCTTTTCCTTTGTAAAAGGTTGACATGAGTTTGTGCTTTTACCCAATGAAATATGCATTATAAGATGTGGACTGGTATAAAGCCATGGAAGAAGAAATTGAACAAATAGAAAAGAACAAAACATGAAGTTTAGTTCCTAGACCAAAGACAAGAATCTGATTGGCACCAAGTGGGTATTTAGAAACGAGCTAGATGAAAATGGTGAAGTCATAAGAAAAAAAGTAGGATTAGTTTGCAAGGGATATGCACAAGAAGAAGGAATTGATTATGGAGAGATATTTGCCCCTATTGCTAGAATGGAAGAAGTAAGAACTTTGCTTTCGTATTTTTCATACAAAGGTTTCAAATTTTATCAGATGGATGTCAAATTTGCATTTCTAAATGGCATATTAGAAGAAGTTTACATAGAATAGCTAGAAGGTTTTGTTGATATTAATGATAAGAACATAGTATGTAGACTACAAAAAGCTCTATATAGTTTGAGACAAGCACTAAGAGCATGGTATGAGATCCTTCATACTTATCTTGTGAAGATTGGATTTGAAAAGACTAATGATAACAACAATTTGTACATAAAGACAGAGAAAGGGAAAGGTACTTTGTTATCTAAAATATTTGTCGATGATATCATATTTGGAGGTCAAGATGCTTTATGTAAGGATTTTGCAAATGAGATGAAGCAAGAATTTGAAATGTCTATGTTTGGAGAAATCAATTTTTTTGTCGATTTGCAAATATATCAGATGAAGTATGGTATATACATCACTTAGTCAAAGTATGTCAAAGAAATATTGAAGACTTTTGGATTAGAGAATTCCAAACCAATAAGTACACCAATGGTTCTAAGAGAAAAGTTGTCAAAGAATGATAATTTAGCTGAGGTGAATCAAATATTATATAGGTCTATGATTGAAAAACTGCAATATGTAGTACATAGCAGACCTAATATTGCATTATCTGTAGGGATAGTTGCAAGATTCTCTACTAATCCTACGAAGAATCACTTAATGGATGTGAAGAGAATAATGAGATATATAAAATGAACAAAAGAGTTTGGTCCATACTACAAGAAAAATGAAAAGTTTGAACTAAGAGCCTACAGTAATGCTCATTAGGCTAGAAACATTAATGATAGAAAGAGCACCAATGGAAGAGCATTTTTCTTTGGCAAAAGACTAGTTACATATACTAGCAAGAAACAATGTTGTACTTCACAATCTATTGTTGAAGTTGAATATGTTGATGTTGCTGTAAAATGCACAAACATTGTATGGATCAAACAACTACTCAAAGAAATGAAGGAAGAGATCACAGAGCTAGTGATACTTTATTGTGATAATACAAGTGCTATCAATATATCAAAGAATCTATTGATGCACACAAAGGCAAAGAACATTGCCATCAAGTATCATTACTTGAGAGAGTTAGTTCAAGATAAAGAAGTGAAGATGGAATATGTCAACACAAAGGAGAAAATTACTGATATCTTCACAAAACCATTACCTAAGAATTCTCATGAATATCTAAGAGGTAAACTAGGGATGATACCCCTATCAAAGTCTCTCTAAGTAATAAGAGGAGTTCCTTGCATCAAACAAGCTAATGTTCATATATTACAAATTGATGTAGTGGATATTACTTTAGGGGCTGCCTAAAGTAATCACAAAGCTAAAACTTCAAAATCAGTCACAAGCAAGGTGACAGAGGGAGAAACTGAAGAAACTACAAAAGCTTATATTTGCCTATTTTAAGATGACAAGTTTTTGGTATACATCTTTGGCATTATTGTCAAAGAGGGAGAGAGTACATTAAACTGATCATCATTAGAAAGGGAGAATGTACATTACACTAATCAGAGGGAGAAAGTATATATCAAAGAAAGATATCAAGAGCTTAGTCAAAATAGATAGGGAGATATTGATCAAAGAGCTAGAATGTAAAATCTTAGAGTGAGAGCAGACAATTATTGATGTTGTTGATTAGAAGAGGACACATGTATGATGAGGGAGATAGAGAAGAATGAAAGAAAGAGGGAGAAATCCTAATCTACCTAGTAAGAGGGAGATACAAGAAGAAACTCGAAGGGAGTTATAAGAAAGAGTTTTGTAACCTAATTAGAAGATGGAAGTTGCTAATAGAGGGAGAAATTTTGATACAATTTTTTATTTTTGGCATTGTCTTGCTATTTTAGCTTAGTCGGTTTAGTTGAATAAGATGTTCATCATGTGATTGACTTAGTTGATTAGTTTGGTTTGCCATCAATGCCAAAGAGGGAGATTATTGAAATTTGATTGAAAAGATTATTATTCAGAAGGATTATTGAAAAGAAATTGTTGAAGAAGACTATGTGTTTCAATCATTGTTTTGTCATTGATGTCAAACCTACTATTTGCTAGTAAGACAACTACTTATAAGATTCAAGTACTATCACTTACTTGATTGATGAAGAGGATTTGATCAATAAGATGTAACAATAGCACCTAGAGGAAAGGTTTAATTATGATTATGTAATGAAGTACAAGGATCATTTAAGACAATGATGACATAATGAATTAATAATCTACTTAAGGTTACAAATGCTAGCTACACTTAGAAATTTTAGAAGAACAAGTTAGATAAAGTTTATCTCCCAAGCTTGACTGAGTAGATAGTAGGTGTTGATAAAAGTCAATGCAAACCGAGCAAAATGTCAACTGGAGCCGAGTCAAAAAAAATTATAGTGGATGTTGAGCAAGATAGTTGATGTCAAGTAAAGTTTAGTTGATGTTGAGCATTAGTAAACTTTAGTTGATGCCAAGCAATGCAGTATGTGCTGAGCATCAAAGGGTTGATAATGTCGAGCTAGTACATTATAGATTGAAGATTCCTTGAATCTAAGCTAACAAGTTTATTTTCTTGAAACTTGTGAACTAGGAGGAAGATAAGCATGATGAGTTGGTGGCATACAAATTGATGTAAACCATTTTTGGAGAATTCAAATGTATTTTAGGAGAAGTTTCTATGATGGGGACACAACCCAAGAACAACATGGACACAACAAAAAGGGCATATTATATTAACTAAGGAAATAAGCTAGTACAATAGTACAAAGAAAATAAACTTCAAAACATGCCCTAAGGGCTTATAATAGCATAAATCTGGAGATAATTTCTCCTTTCAGTACCTCCTCTCAAACTCCACTCCGAACTGCCTTTTACAATGCCATAAATCTCCTTAAATAGACCCCGAAGGGTTAAGGACTAGGAGTACATTATAGAAAGTGCTAGTAAGCATCCACCGACCAAATAGAAGGTTCCAGAAGCTGCGTTACAAGTCGGTGCAAATCAAGAAGAATCCAAAAATGGTAACCGAACTTTCGCGAGGCATAACTTTTGAACCGTAGCTCCGATTGACGAACCGTTTACATTTTTGAAAAGCTCTCGAAGCGCTCTATAGCCCTATGGACTAGCTTTGCTTGTCCCCCATTTTTTGGCCCTTTTTGAGGTCATTTAATGCCCCTAACCTGACTTTGAAGCATTCTTAGGAGGTCTCCAAAACTTGAAAAACTACAATAACTTTCAAACCGTCGGGCCTTTTGACCTAATTCTTTTTCTGGAATGCTCTAAATCACAATTACATTCATTTGGCCAATTCACACCTTCTAGGTCACCAAAATGATGGCCAAATTGCATGCTCCTATTTTTTTGGAATTTTCTAGCTCACTGATAGTGGAACTATGAGAGTTGGAACCTTTATTTGGCCCAAATGGGTATCCAAAAATGAAAAGACATGAAACAGAAACTAAGTCTAAGTACATTTTTTTTTGGGTGCCACAGGATTGCCCTTATACCTCTGGATGCTCCTGCATCAGACACCCAGGGTAGATTGAAAAGTGACTCTGTCACTTTATGAATGGTAGAGGAAATTCCAAATGGGAAACCTCAGTTGCTGAAATCCAAGTTGAGTCCTCGATCGGCCATCCTTTCCACTTCACCAAATACTCTTCATACTGCTTGTTTCTAGTACTCCTACCCACACGATGATCTAGAATGTCTTCTGTATCCTCCTTCTTAGAAGCAGAAATTGGACATGGCTCTAACACCAGCTCCTCATCTGCACCATCATCATGATACTCTGTTAAATTTGCAATGTTGAAAATGGGAGAAATCTAAATACCATCTGGTAGCTCCACTTCATATGCATTTCCTGAGTCATGTTTCTTCAAAATTTTACAGGAGCCAAATTTCTTCATTTTCAGCTTGTTGTAAGTACTGGCTGGAAATCTTTCTTTTCGTAAGTGCACCATGACTAAATCTCCTACTTGGAATTCCTTATGTCTTCTCCTTTGATCAGTCCTAGCTTTATACTCTTGATTCATCTTGGTAATGTGTGCTTCAACCTCCTCATGTAGACGCTTGATATGTTCAGAAAATTCTTTCACTTCAGCACTTGTCCTCTCCTCTTGCTCTATCTTCCTCAATTCTGGTGCAGTCCTTGGGCTATTCCCATATACAATTTGGAATGGTGATTTTCCAGTATTCCTATTTATAGAGTTATTGTAAGAAAACTCTACTTGTGGTAGAATCAAATCCCATCCCTTGCGCTTATCCCCAACTAAACATCTTAGCAAATTGCCTAGACTTATGTTTACCATTTATGTTTGGCTGTCAGTTTGTGGGTGATGTGTGGAACTAAATTTCAAGTCCGTTCTCAACTTTTTCCACAATTTCCTCCAAAAATACCCCACAAATTTAGTATCTCTCTCAGAAACTATACTTCTTGGAAGACCATGTAGTCTTACCACCTCTTTGAAAATAAGTCTGCAATATGGAGAGCATCATGAGTTTTGTGGCATGGAATGAAATGTGCAATTTTGGAGAACCTATCAACTACCACGAATACTGAGTCATTACCCCTTTGTGTCCTTGGAAATCCAAGAACAAAATCCATACTTATGTCCTCCCATGGCCTTGATGGAATAGGCAATGGCTGATATAGGCCAGTATTGTGACTAAACCCCTTGGCAACTTGGCAAACCTAGCAACTCTATACAAACTTCTTCACATCCTATGAAATTTGAGGCCAAAAATAATGTTCTCTAAGAATGGAAACGGTCTTATCTCGACCAAAATGTCCTGCCATCCCTCCACTATGTTTCTCCTTAATCAGATTTTCCCTCATGGAACTTCTTGGAATGCACAATTGACTACCCTTGAACAACATGCCATCTTGAATCAAATGGTCTAACCACTTGGTTCTATCAACAGAAACAAGTTCTTTACAAGCTTTTCATGCTTCAGCAAAATCAGGATCCTCTGGGTACAAATTCTTGAGTTCATCAAACCCAACTACTTCAACTTGTATTACTGTAAGCAACAACTGTCTCCTACTTAGTGCATCTGCAACCCTGTTAGATTTTCCACTTCAATGCTTCAACACAAATGTATAACTCTGCAAGAACTCTACCCACTTCATATGCCTCTAATTCAATTTACCTTGGCTATTTAGGTACTGTAATGCCTGATGATCAGTATACAAAACAAATTCCTTTGGCAATAAATAATGCCTCCATTTCTTTAAGTCTTGAACTATTGCATAGAACTCTTGATCATAAATAGAATACTTCTTCTTTGCATCATTGAATTTTTCACTAAAATATGCAATAGGCTTACCTTCTTGGCTTAATACAGCCCCAATAGCACTGTCACTAGCATCACAATCCACCTGGAACACTTTTCTAAAATTTGGAAGTACCAACACAGGTTTTTCTGTTACCTTCTTCTTCAGTAATTCAAAACTTCTCATAGCTGTTGCAGTCCATTTGAACTCTTTTCTATCCCCTCTTATTGTATCAGTTAGGGGTGTACATATCCCACTGAAATTCTTAATAAACTTCTTGTAAAAACTAACCAAACCATGAAATGATCTTACCTCAGTAGCAATCCTTGGAGTAGGCCATTCCAAGATGGCTTTTACCTTCTCTGGATCCATTTTGAGACCTTCAGGTGATATAACAAACCCCAAATAGACTAACTTCCTTTTTGCAAAGTTACACTTCTTTAGATTAATTAATAGTTTTTCTTCCCTTAGCCTTTCAAGGAAACTACGAATATGCAGTAAATGTTCTTCCAAAATATTGCTGAAAATTAAAATATCATCCAAATAAACAATAACAAATTTTCTCAAGAACTTCTTAAGTACCTCATTCATGAGCCACATGAAGGTGCTTGTTGTGTTCATCAATCCAAAGGGCATGACTAACCACTCATAAAGACCCTCCTTGGTCTTGAAGGTTGTTTTCCACTCATCTCCTTCTCGAATCCATCTATGGTGATAACCACTCTTCAGATCTATCTTTGTGAAGTACTGAGCTCCACTCAAGCAGTCCATAATATCATCCATCCTTGGCAAAGGAAACTGGTACTTGATGGTGATCCTATTTATAGCTTGAGAATCTGTACACATCCTCCACTCTCCATCCTTCTTTGATGCGAGTACTACAGGTACTGCACATGGACTCAGGCTCTCTCGAATCAAGCCCTTCCTCAACAACTCCTGAACCTGTCTATTTAGCTCCTCTATTTTAGTTGGAGTCATCCTATGAGTAGCCTTGTTAGGAAAACTAGCTCTTGGAATCAGATCTATCTAATGACTAATTTTCCTTACTGGTGGCAATCCATTTGGAACATTATCAGAGATAATATCTCCAAACTCCCCTAGTAGATCTGAAACTTCAAGTGGCATTTCACTACTACTTTCTTTATCTTTCCTAGGAATCAAAGTATAGCACATATGCTAATGTTTCGTGCCATCTAAAAACTTCCTTCCATCAACAAGACAAATCCTAGCACTGCTACATACCTTTTCACCTTCCTTTTTCATGGGCTTCAATTTGTGGTGAACTCCATCCTTTGTCAGAGAGTATGTGTTTGCATGTTCATCATGCACTGCATGTCTATCAAACTGCCATGGTCTACCCAACAATAGATGGCAAACATCCATCGAAATAACATCACAGAGAACTTCATCATGGTAACTCCCAATTTTGAATTTTACTAAACATTGTTCACTTACCAGGACCTTATGATCATCTTTTACCCAAGCAATCTGATAGGGTTGGGGATGTTTCTCCCTCTTGAGCTTCAGCTTAGAGACCATCTCTTCTGATACCAAGTTATCAGTGCTACCACCATCAATGATCACAACACAACATTTATCCTCACACTTGCATCTGGTACAGAACAAACTCCTCCGTTGTCCTGGTTCAATCTCACCACTTAGTAGGACTCTTTCATTTACCAAGGTCTCTCCTATTTCTACATCCTCTAAATGTGATGATTGTGCATCCTCATCCACATGAGCAACCCTAGCTTGGCCCTTAGCTCTCCTATCTGTCCTTCCTTGTCATTGAGGGCATTCAAAGGCACGATGACCTTCTTCATTGCAATGGAAATAGGTACCACAGAAGCCTCCTCTTCCTTGTCCATGTCCTCTACCTCTTCCTCTCTGATTTCCAAAGTCTTGGTCATGGGAGCGGTTGAAACCCTCATTCCTTTGGTTCCTGCTAGTACCCTCATCTTCATTTTTCTTTTGGGTTTCATTGCAGCCTCCAGATGACCTACCACTTCCCCTTCCTCCTTGACCGTTCCCTCTTTGTCTTCCTTCAAACCTTTTATTTAGCTTCTCTTCAACTCGTAGGGAAAACTAGTATGCCTCTTCAATGCTGGTCATTCTTACCAGACTTAATTCCTCCTGGATGCTAGGTCGCAACCCACTGATATAACGAGAAACCTTCTCCTTATTTGCTTATGCCTGCCTCGCTCTAATCAAGAGTTGATAAAATTCCTCTGTATATTCTTGGACTGATCTTCCTACTTGCTTTAACCCATGCATCTTCTTAAACAAATCAAGCTCGTAGTCCATAGGAATGAACTGTTTCTTCAATTTATCCACCATGCAATCCCATCTTGTGATCTTCTCCTTTCCTCTTCTATTTCTTTCTAATTGAACCTCTTGCCACCAGATTTTGGCATGGCCTTTCAGTTTAGCCTTTGCAAACTTAACCCTATCTGGGTCCCTGATATCCTCATACTCAAAGTATTCTTCCAGTTCATTGATCCAATCGATCAACTCATCTGATTTTAGATTTCTTGAAAATACACCCACTTCAATTGTGGGTCTTTTCCCAAACTTAGTAATGGCCCTAAAAAGCCTTTCCTTTGCATGATTTAGAACTTCCTCGTCAAATTCCCCTCCTGGTCCCATAACTTCTTCTTCTTTGTCATCCTCACTGTCGTCACCAACGGCAACATTTGCTCCTCTACGGAGCTCCTCTTGCAATGCTTGTACCTGCCTTTGGAGGGCTCTAACCTCCTCAGGATTAATAGCTCTAGCCCTTCCACCATGCTCTCTTCATGGAGGCATCTTCTAACTCAAACCCACAACCACACAGTCCTGGTGCAAACTGCCTCACAGTCGGCGCTCTATCTACACACTCAGAAAAACTGGCTCTGATACCACTTGATGGGGACACAACCCAAGAACAAAATGGAAACAACAGAAAGGGAAAATTATATTAACTGAGGAAATAAGCTAGTACAATAGTACAAAGAAAATAAACTTCAAAACATGCCCTAAGGGCTTACAATAGCATAAATCTGGAGATAATTTCTCCTTTCAGTACCTCCTCTCAAACTCCACTCCAAACTGCCTTTTACAATACCATAGATCTCCTTAAATAGACCCCAGAGGGTTAAGGACTAGGAGTACATTCTAGAAAGTGCTAGTAAGCATCCACCAACCAAATAGAAGGTTCTAGAAGCTGCGTTAGAAGTCAGTGCAAATCTAGAAGAATCCAGAAATGGTAACCGAACTTCCAGGAGGCATAACTTTTGAACCGTAGCTCCGATTGACAAACCGTTTACATTTTTGGAAAGCTCTCAAAGTGCTCTATAGCCCTGTAGACCAGCTTTGTTCATCCCCTATTTTTTATCCCTTTTCAAATTCATTTAATGTCCCTAACCTGACTTTGAAGCATTCTTAGGAGGTCTCCAAAACTCAAAAAACTGCAATAACTTTCAAACCGTGGGGCCTTTTAACCTGATTCTTTTTTTGGAATGCTCTAAATCACAATTACATTCATCTGGCCAATTCACGCCTTCTAGGTCACCAAAATGATGGCCAAATTGCATGCTCCTATTTTTTTGGAATTTTCTAGCTCACTGATAGTGGAACTGTGAGAGTTGGAACCTTTATTTGGCCCAAATGGGTATCCAAAAATGAAAAGACATGAAACAAAAACTAAGTCTAAGTACATTTTTTTTTGGGTGACACAGGATTGCCCTTATACCTCTAGATGCTCCTGCATCATTCTAGAAGAGATATAAGATATGGGGTATATATATTATATCCTACCTAATCCATCCAAACCCTAAATTGGATGATGGAAAATGAGCAGCAAAAATATCTTAATTTCCTATTTATAGGAATGTTTGGTCATGAAGAAAAAGTTGTCATGTGCAAGAACCCAAGGAAGAGAAGGAATTAAGGGTTTTGCTTCATCAAGTGACCTAGGAGAAGAGTCTGCAATGGCATGTTAGGCAAGAAGACTTAAGGAGATGAATGCTTGAAGAGTGAACAAGCTATCAGTGCTACAAGGTATGAAGGCCAAGTTGAAAGGAGGACTGAATAGAGATTTATAATCTGCAAGAGAAGTTGTAAGTTATATTAGATCAAAGATCTACTATTACTCTCTAACAATTTTATTATTCTAGGGTAAATGCGTTGGATTAAAGTTGACCTAACAGCCATTTGTAAATCCTTTAACCATGTGGCATTCTAAGTGAATAGTCTAAATTCCTCTAACAAGGCTCACTTCTCACAAGGTTATTGAAATCCTTGCACCAGGTCACATTTAATAGTGTGTATTGTAACCTTTAATAAGGTTGGCCTATGACAAGGCATCACTTCAAAAGAGTGAAAAAGTGTAGCATATTATTGGTGGTTTTTCCCAAATTGGGTTTCCATGTAAATTATTGTGTAAATTTTGTTGATGAATCTATCATTTTTCATGCTTTACATTTCTGCAAGTTCATTTGATAGTAACCTAAAAGTTTTAAGTGATTGCATAATCTTATGGATACATGCATGGGTATGAATAATTTATGAGTTCACTAAGCTGTAAAAAGTTTTATTTGTACATCTAGACCTTGGATAACTGACTCCCCCCCCCCCCCCCCCAACCCTTAGTTATTGTAAATAATTCCAACACAAAGTTGTTCTTCATAGAGATATTCATATTACATGGCTTACCTCAGAGCGTTATGAGTGATAGAGATAGTAGGTTTATGAGTCACTTTTGATGGAAGCTATTCAAGTTGTTTGCAAAAAAGCACACTCTAAGTACTAGCTACCACCCTCACACAGATGGTCAAATGGAGATAGTGAATAAATAGGTGGAGGGATATCTCAAAAATTATATAGCAGGACAAAAAAAGGCATTGGTAAAGTTGATTTATCTCTATGACTATTGCTACAATACCACTTATCACATGTCTATTCAAATGTCACCCTTTATGGCCCTCTATGGATATGAGGCATCAAATTTTATGGATCTACTTTTGAGTGAGAGTAGAGTGCCCAATGCAAGTGATTTGTTACAGGAGAGTCAAGAGATTGTTAAGACTCTCAAGGATAATATAACCAAGGCACAGAATCAGTAGAAGTAGTATGAAAATTAGAAGAGGATTGAGCAAACTTTTGACGTTGGAGATATGGTGTATCTTATGTTGCAGCCTTACTATCAATCCACTCTCAAGAAGAGTGGTGCTAAGAAACGTAAGCCATGATACTATGGTCCATTCAAGATTATCAAGAAAGTGGGAGAGGTGGCTTATGAGTTAAATTTTTTGGCAGAGAGAAAGATGCACAATGCTTTTCATGTGTCACACCTCAAGAAGGCACTATGACATCATATTGTTCCTTCTACTGTGCTTCCACCCTTGGATGATGAGGGACAATTAGTATTGGTGCCAGAGGCTATCATTGATTTCAGGGAAAGAAATTTGAGGTGGCATAATGTAAGGGATTATTTGGTGAAATGGTAGGACCTACCAATAGAGGATGTGACATGTAAGAATGAGGAGATTTTTGCACCATCTAAACTCGAAGTTTCTTGAGGAAAACCAATTTCAAGGAGGGAGGACTATAATGTCCCCATCTTTTTAGCAACTCAATGGAGTTCTTAGCCTTTACATTCTCTAAAGGCTAAGTGAAGAAATAAGGAGAAATTGATTAAATTAGTTTTTTATAAAGTCCTTAAAAAAATTAAAATTAAAATGTGACTTTATATTTAATTAATTTAATTTTCTAGAAGCCCAATTAATTATTGTATTGCAAGGGAAAAGTTTCTAGAGAGTGCATTTTCTAGAAATACAATTAATTATTGTATTGAAAAGGGGGAAGCTTCTAGAGAATGCAATTAAATAATATTTTATTTCCTTCTAGAAGGGTGAAGGAAAAGAAAAAATAGAGGTGAGAGCTTCATTTTTTATCATTTGATTATTGTGAATTGCATTTGATGAGAACTTAGGAGAAGAAACTAAGGTTTCTAATTCCAGTCAGCCATTAGAGAACGTCAACTTTTTAGTGTTGCAACCATTTGAGGTGGTGAAATATCCACTAAATTTGGTATTCAGGAGAGTTTCAATTTAGGAGTTCTATTTGTGATTAAATTGGAGAATACATTTATTGTTGGCTGCTATAGTATGCAAGAATGATGCCGCACTATAGTACTTATGCTTGATTAATCTCCATTCTTGGGCATCACTATTATCAAGTTCATCTTGCAACTATTAGTAGTTCGCATTGTAATTTTTAGGCATATGATTTTTCTATGATAATTCAAAATCAGATTTTGGCATTATTATAGTCATTATTGTAAGCCCATTTTATCTTGGCAAACTCATAGAAACATTGTACATGAGAATGAATTCAATAAAGGAGATACATGTTGTATACCATTTGTTTGAAAAAATGTCCATCTAATAGCATATATGATTAGCGTAATAATTGTATGTCAATCATTTGTCAAAATATTAGTTGGTTGTACGTATGCATTCCATATCTAGTTTCCATGTATAAGCATTGAAAGTACCAAAAGAACTGCACTTGCATATTAGTTCATTATAAGAGGCATTGTAATATCATTTGTGGCCATTCTAAATTTCTTAGCATTAAGAGGCAGCATACAAGTGTTTGACAATATTCCTTGAGCTAAAATCAGTTAATTTGGGCAAGTGATATACACTAAGTCTCTCTCTATGATGTTTCATGCCTGAAATCTAGAACCAGTGCCAATTAGAGATACACATAGATGAAGACATTTGAAAGAGTGCCAGCAGCATTTAATCAATATTTCATTTCTTGGGCGAATAATAATTGCTAATTGGAATTTATACAAATCAATTCCAATTGTCATAAGGTGAAACGAACCAACTCCTCCACGACATAATGAACAACTATTGGCAAATTCCCCCATATGCATGAAAATGTAACAAATTGAAACTTGGTGAACATGGCATCAGTTCCATTACCTAGTCGGCTATGTGAAAGGTGAATACCACCTAAAAAAAATCAAATGCAAATTTTTCTTGATGATTAGATGGAGTAATGACATATTAACCCTGATAAAGCTAGGCGATTGGGCCACTATGTAATGGCTCACAAATCACCAAAATCAATGCCATGAACTCCTTAAATTTTCCACTAAATTATACCTTGGTATACATACATATATATATAGATATATATACATCTATACATATATACATATATATGTACATATGTACATATATATGTACATGTATATATATATATATATATATATATATTTATATATATACATGTACATGTATGTATATATCTACATATATGTACATGTATGTATATATTTACATATATGTACATGTATGTATATATCTACATATATATATATATATATATATATATATATATGTAGAATATATGTTTGTGCATATGTTTGTATGTATGTATATAAAATCTTATAGATATATAAATACACATATACATATATATACATATATACACATATACATAAATATATATACATATACATATATACATACATATACATATATACATTAATACATATATACATACATACATACTATTATCCATGAATGGTCCACATTTTTTTCGATACATGGTCATGTAATAATACATAAGCACTAAACAAGATCCATGCTTTATAGTTATTCCATTGTCAATATTAATCCTCTCAATTTTCTTGTCTCGAAAGTCCTAAGGTTGAATAGTCCCATGAACTTGAACATTGAACACCTTGTTAGGTGTTCAAGGTTCAAGATTCACCAGGTACCTTAGTCATTTAAGGAAGTCAGTCATGTTTGGATACTAATACTCATCATTAGAATGAAAATGAACATTGAACACTATGTTCATTTTTTCAAGGTTCAAGTTCATGAGTGCATCTTCCTTACAAGTCAAATCATGAGAATAGTTTCCAATATTTCATGACCTTTGAACTTCAACATTGAACTACCTCATAGTTCAAACATTCATATTCATCTGGTTATAAATATGTATGCCACCTAGTTATAAATATGTATGCCAAGAGTGATGCAAGTTGTTGAATCTATGGAAACGATCTGCATTAATGAGGAGTTAAGAGAAATAATGAAAATGTATTTGATGGCATGTGTGGAACTTAGGGGAGCTAGTAATGATCATAACTTAGGGAATGTCTTGTCACCAGTCATGTCATCTATATGTATCATTTAAGTCTAGGCTTCACATTTTAAAAGAAACTTGCATTTTTTTCATTCCCTTTTATTTCCACTTCTGGGTAAATGGTTTGTCTCATCTGGGTGTATGCATGATAGTCTGAGCTTTTTCTTCTTGAAAATCCACATGCACTAAGCTTGGTGAGTCCCTAGTCCTTCACTTTCAAGGTGTTTTTTCCTTCTGCATTTCTTTTAGATTGTACATTCATTCTGTATCTTTGTTTTCTATTCATTTCTTGTCATGGCTACCCCTTTTCATCCAAAACTCCCTGACAATATTAGAGACATAGTGATAATTAATGTCCTCCTTGACATGGAGGTATGCCACTAGATGATTTATGCCACCTAGTCATAAAGATGTATGCCAATAGTGACACAAGTTGTTGAATTTATGGAAAAGATCTGCATTAATGAGGAGTTAAGGGAAATAATATAAAGGTATTTGGTGGCACGTGTGGAACTCAGGTGAGATGGTAATGATCATAACTTAGGGATTGTCTTGTCACTAGTTGTGTCATTCATATGTATCATTTAAGTCTAGGCTTCACATTTTAAAAGAAACTTTCCTTTTTTCATTCCCTACTATTTCCTCTTCTGGATAAATGATTTGTCTCATCTAGGTGCATGCAGTGATAGTTTGAGTTGTGTCTTCTTGAAAATCCACATGCACTAAGCCTAGTGAGTCCCTAGTCCTTCACTTTCAATGTGTCTTTTCCTTCTACATTTCTTTTAGATTGTACATTCATTTTGCATCTTTATTTTCTATTTGTTTCATGTCATGGCTACCCCTTTTCATTCAAAACTCCCTGACAAGATTAGAGAGTCAGTGATAAGTAGCATCCTCCTTGACATGGAGGACACCTTCCTTGCCAATAAAGATATGAATAGATTCTTGGATAGGTTCACAAATCCATCACCTAGATCCATATCCCAAAAAATTCATCAATAGTGGTTTATTGCAAGTGTTCGCATTCCTAGAGGCTTTCCCTTGTCTTGAATTAGTCCTATCTTGTAGGGATAGATATGATGCTACTGAGAAATGAATTTGTGCTTTCAATGGTGAGATTTGATATATTTGAGTAGAGTTTCTATTATGGGTGCTCTGAAAATTCCTCTATGGGAAGTGTACAAAGACTAGACTACTAGTTCCTCCTGTGCTCAATTTTCCACCAATGTCACAGAATTGAACAACAATATCACTAAGAGATGACCCATCAAGTCTGAAAAAGGGGGTTCCTACCTTTCAAAACCTTTGACTAGAGAGCATATGATTCCTGAGATTAAGGATGTCATTACATTTCTCAATAGGGTAAAGGGAAATATTCATGCTTTCCATTGGGAAAACTAGATGTATTTCTTTATTTAGACTATTCTAGGGGAAGATAAATACATTGATTGGGAAAATATAATAGCAACTAGGTTGCAAGAAGAACTTTCCCAATCCTCTAGAACTATTAGTTTTTACATGACCTCCTATTTGTTCTACATCCTAGCTTGTGGGAAGGAGTGAAAGGGCCTTCCACACTCAGATTGGAACCCAAGTATGCCCATTTACGAATATTACCCACTCTTGTAGAAGAATAGAAGCCTTGATGTATTTGAGATAGTTTAGGACACATTTTTGGCTAAATTGGTGTTCGAGTTACAAGGGAGAGAAAACATGACATTGACAAAAGAGGCCACTTAGCTGATTGACATTTGTGGCAGTTACTTCACATAGTTTCTGTGGTTCACATATCTTAGAATTGGAGGCTATGATGGTAAACCACTAAGGCTTTCCCAATATTGCCTAGACCATATGGTGCTAATTGAGGTGTGCAAATAGTTGGTAGAGGTCTTAAAACATTGTAAGGTAAGGAAAGGTTCAAGATATAAATTCCCTCTTGATCTTGCACATTACAAATGCAAAACCATTATGGATGCTCTCAAACTCAAAAAAGAGATCAAATTCCTCAACTTACTGACCTACTCTCCTAGGCCAAATTTTGATAGCCAAGAATTTGACAAGAAGTATTCTAAAATTGTTTCTTTTGATGCACACACTCCATTTAGATAATTTTTGGGCTAACTGTCAAACCAACTCTAAAGTTAGGAGAAAACTCTAGTCTAGGTTAACTCTATCACAAATTAAAGATTTCAATATCTCATTTGATATCTCAGGGGTGACTAAAGAGGATGGAGAAGTTGTAGACCCTATCTACGTTGAGAAAGTCAAAACCTATCCCTTACCAGAGTGATTGGTCAATGCTAGAAGAAGATGATTTACACATGAGAATTTCACCTATCTTAGCCCAAATAGAGAAATGACCGACAATAAAATGATAGTCATAGAGCTTTTAATGTTCAAAGGATTCAAGCTTGTTCATGTTCACCTTTGGTTGTTTCTAGTTCTAACAAAATTGTTACTTCACTCACTATGGGTAAGTTAAGGCTTAGTATTGAACCTAAATGTCCTATTCAAGGTTTAGTTCATCTCCTAATGTCTATCAATTGGACATGTTATCATAGCTGAAGGAAGAAAGAATAATTGAAGAAATTAAGCATACCCCATAATGAGTCTGTAGCTATAGAGCTAGTCGTAGTAGAAGATCAAGAGGAAACAAGGGAATCTCTCATCAGTGGAATGGAATAGGGATGTCAATAGATCATAGAAGGTGATACCACATTAGGTGTGATGTCTCTCAATCCTACACCTGTGCTACAGAATCCTTACTCTGAGGATAATCATCTGGTGCCTAATTGGTTCTAGTTGTTTGTGAGCAAGAAGAGAAGTTTTTGGTTAGCAAATGCTTTAGGAAGACCCCTAAAAACAAAAGGCCTATGATAAAAATTGTACTAAATAGTGAGGATAAAATAGGGTAGTGGGTAGCATAGGTTATAAAGCTTACAAGTGGTAAAAGCATACAAGAAATACATCTTGAGAACTATGCAGTAGAAAAGACCATACTCAATCCTGCTTGAAGGGCTACTAACATGAAGATCTAGAGTGTAGGGAATTCTTGTATCTCTCATCTAATATGGAAAGACTAGAGGTACAAGAAAGAATTAAAACAATCCATGAGAAAGATGGCTGAGTACATACACGAGCTACAAAGACCTCATGCGGAAGCTTTTCCTAGTGCGATTACAATTATTGATGTGGAATCTCCTTTGAACAAAAGATTCCTTAAATAATTCAAGAGAGATCTTTCAATCCCCTAAGTGTATAGTGAATGGTTGAGTGTAGTGCATACTCAAACAACCCATTACTTTTCCCATTTCACTAATACGAGGGAGAGGGAAGATAAATTAACCATAGCCTTAGATTCAAAAATCAATGCTTGGGAGTCTAAGAAGATCAAATGGGATGAGTACATAAATAACATCACTGAAGTTTAGTAGTATTGCATTGATAAGTTCATGAAGGAGAATCTAGAGGCTAAGGTTGATGTTGACTTCTTGTTCATTACCTGTACCAACTTAGAATGGAGAAACATAGTAATGGAGTAGGCACTAGATGAATGTTCTGAGCTACTAAAGGAGTTGGGTTACCTAAAATAAATCTTAATGGCTAACATAAAATGCATTGATGTGAAAATCATGGAGAATGAAGATCGTATTGAAAAACTTCCTAAAGAGGTAGAGGTAGGCCTTCTTCGTGAGAATCAAACTATTGAAAGAAATAAGTGAGGTATCAGTACATGATTTAACCATAGCTGCTAGGGAAGATTCTATTATGATTATTTGCACTAACCACTTGGAGGTTCGAGATAAGAAGCTAGATCACATTGGTCAAATTGTGAAGATGTGGAAACTTAGGCTAGAATAGTTAGGCATTTCATACTAGCAAGAACTCATCAGTTTCCTCACTGCTCATAGAGTGTGGAAAGAAATCAATAGCTATGGTTCTAATCACTATGAATCACAAGCTATGAGTGGCGTAGTTGGAGCTTGAGAAAAGTCAAAGAGAGCTTTTTCTCTCTTATTTTATTTCAATTAATATGTTATAAATTCTACTAGTATTTTGCAAGAAACATTTCAACTCCCTACATGGACTTATTTTTTATTGGAATTTGGAAAGCCTGAAGTGGCTATGTATGTAATATTTTAAATGATCTTGAGGGTCAACTCTCTAGATTTTCTTAGTTAGTTCTTTGCTTAAGTAAGGATAGTTAGTTGCTTTTGTGTTTTATGAACAACAAGTTAATTATAATAGATACTGATCGTTTGGTTATTTTTATGATTTTTATCTGATAATCATGTGGTTATATTATTGGTTTGTAGAGCTTGTGTGAGGCTTATGCCATATAGATTCTATTTCATTGATTCTATTGTTGTTTTGTCTTTCAGTTTGTTCTAGTGAGCTTGATCAAATTTGAGATTCCAAATATTGTGTCATATGGAATATGTTTGATTGCAGTTATTCTAATTTGCAATATTATTTTATGGTTATAAAAGTATATTTACATCTTTCCTTAAGTTCTTTCTAGTTAAAAGAATGACAATAATGATTTATTTGTAGAAAGAGTTATATTGCAAATCATTTTAGAAGTAAGTTGTTCCTTTGAAATATAGAGATTCTTTACAATTATAAAGACTCAATTGTTGTGAATGTGTGTTTTTCTTCCAAATAAAGCATCAATAACTGAGGGGGGGAACCTTTCACTAACACATACTACATATGTATATATGTGTCTACACACACAAAGATATATATGTAATACACTTCATTTTTTCAACATTATTGATTTTACTATTAGGCCTTATCAAGATCTTTTGTGAAATTTATTAGCTCTTGAGTTCAATATTTGAAAATACAATACTTAAATGTTTAGAGAAATGGATTATATTAGATAGTAGTGATTGCTTACTTGCAATGATGATGTTTAATTTCTCTTAGTTAGTTAATGAAATTGCCTTCATGGTGATGTCTTATGAAGTGTCTATAAAAGATGTATATTTTATCCTCATGATGATGAGATGTTCATGTTAGAATATGATGTTAATATATTCAGTATTTACTATTATACATACCCATACTTGCATGTGTACTTGGCAAGGTAAACTTTAAGCAACCACCCTCAAAAAAGAGATATAAAAATATTGGCGAATCTTATGTTATTTTGAAAAATAAAAATAATTTCTATTATTTAATTAGAGAATCTTATGCTATTTAAATAATTGTATAGCTAAATTTTATAAAAATATGGCAATTTTAAATATTTTTAAGAACTAAATTATTAGCCAAAATTTCCTAAAATTAGCGAATTGGCAAATATTAGCCACTAAAAAATACCCTGGTACTTGGCATGTGTCTATTTTATATTTCTATCTAGGATACCTTATATGGTTGAGGGAGGGAGTCATAGTCACCTTCTAGTCGCAATCTACACAATGCACCACACCCATCTATTTACTATTTATCACAGATATATATGAACATGTACATGCTTGTCTTTTATGTAGGTTGCAGGTACGAGGTATTAACTTTCTTGAATTGTCAAGATGAGCATTCCCTCTTGTAATGACTCAATTGTAAGAATGGAAAGATAATATTTAGGCCCAATCCCAACCGTAGCCTAATTTATGATCCTAAGAAGGAGGACATGTACCTAAGTTCCTACCCCTTTTAGCCCAAGAGTTTATCTTGTGTCTATTGTTTGATTTTAATTTTTGGTTTTTTTCATTTATGTTGATTTCATGTAGACTTGACAATGTGATTTACTTTGTAAATGATTTAATTATGACTTTTGCATTAACCTTATGATATTAGAATTATTAAATATTATTTTATTAAGAAGAAAATAATAAAATATGATGATATTTAATTAATTAAAAATTACTTAAAAGTTTGTGCTTTAATTTAAAAGAAATTAAAATAAGAAACAATAAGATAGAGCAAGGAAAGAAAACAATCCAAGTAAGTTAAGTGTGAAATAATATTACCATGAGATAAACAAGATCCAATAGCATACACCAAGATAGTTCAACAATGAAGACAAGGATTTGAAAGGGGAAAGAAAAGAAAACCTCTTGTAAGTATTATGAATGAAGACAAATGCCTAGAGAAGAGAGAGAGAGAGAAAGTTGTGGATCAAAATAGCTCTAGACAATAACATCAAGGTGATGTGCATTGAGAAGAAATAGAAAGAAGCATCTCTTATGAAGAGATAAGGAAAGAGTTTCATGTATTCACATGTGTAACTCCCATTTCTATGAATGCCACATTCATAATAAGTGTGTGCAAAGTATCAAGATCCTCTTAAGGAGGATAAACTAAATTTCTTAGTAAAGGAATTATAAAAATGAGTTTTTTCTCACATGTGGACTAAAGGAAAAGTAAATGACGTGTCTTCCACATATGTACAATAGGAAAAACTACATTTAGGGATCCTTGGAATATCCCAATTAAATACATCCAAGGGATGATTAATATTTCTAATGTCCCCCCTTAATCTTGACATGGGGAGCATTCATCAAATGGAGTTAAACCCAATTTACAATAATACAACTTGATGTTTTTTGAAACATCTTCAATCATGCAAGATGTCTCGTATTAGCTTGGGTACATTGTCAGAGAGCCAAGAGAAGTGGAGAGTCCTTCAAGAATGATACATCTTCAAGAGGTCTTTTATGTGCCATGTTGTATTACATGAAACATGGAAACAAGAAACAAGGAAACTATCCATGAGGAGAATTTTATCTTATATTCAAGTTAGAAAATTTCTAAGTACAAGTAAATTCTCATGGAGTAAATTGGAATAGAGTGATAAATATAAATATAAAGTAATCAAGATAAATCATATTCTTCAAAGAACAAATATGTTATCAAATCTCTCAAGAAAGGAATATACAAGGCACAAATGACCATAGATGAGGTCAACTAATGAACCGAACATCAACAATGCATCAATAATGTGGATATAGATAGTCCACTAATAAGTTATTTTAGTGCAAGTTAATGGGTGATCAATCCATAACTTGCATGACTCACAATTTAAGCAACATTATATGACATGATTTCAAAGATACCAAAGGGAATAAGTATGAGTATTAACAATAGATTGCCTTCAAATAAGAGTAAATTGCCTTCAAGATGGGTTAGATTAACTAAAATTGGAGGGAAACTCCAAGAATAAATGGTATAAATCATAAAGTGCCAATATGGCAATAGAATGATGCTAGAAAAGCATAAATTGCACTTAAGTGCCAATCAGTTAAGAAAAATAAATGACGAAAGCAATAGTGTATAATAACTCATAATCCCAAGGAATAAGAAAGGGCAAAAAAAAAATTTACTTATATGAAATATAAAGAATGCACTCATATTTGACAAGTCACAAAAGACACAATAATTTGTATATTTATCGGGATATATATGTGCACCCCCATATATATTCACAAATAAATATACCTAAAATATCATGGTATGAAATCATGTAAAGAAAATTAAGATCATATATAGAACATAATTTCTAGGCTTTACAACATACTAAAGAGAAATGCCAAAGATGATGATTGAGGATCATTATAATTTGTAAGATAAAACATCAAACCATATTTTCAGTAATTAATCCTCCTAAGTGTAAGTCCACCCATTATTGATCCATTTTACTAAGCAAGTTTTGAAACCATTTAGTTTTTCTCTTAACAAATTTATTACTAGAAGAAGAGTCATGATGTATGATGCATCATTTGTTTCAATATTAGCATTATTACCATCACCACTACAATTTTTCTTCCACTAAATTGTTCATTTTGAGCATTAGAAGGATCATGCACATCATTTTCTGCAAGACAAACAATTTGTGCTATATGCACTTTGTTAGGAATATGAAAAGTCCTAGGTGGAGCAATAGAAGGTTAAAAAAATTCAACCATATTAGATGACATGGGATTAGTGTTCAAATGAGCAATCCTTTCATGCTCCATGTTAAAATTACTATTTCATGCAAAGAGTTTTTTAAAGAAGTAAACCTAGAAAATTTAAATAAGTTATCATGACCTAACTTAGCATTAGCAACAACTTCATTAGTGTTAGGATCAATAATAGAGCACATGTCCCTATGAGATTCAACTTTGTAATCTTGACATAATTTAACAAAAGAAAGAAGATTTTATTTTAACTCAAGAACATAAAGGACATCATGTAATTTTCCATTAGGAATACTAACATTACCAAATCCTTCAACTTCACAACTATTATTATCAACTAATTGAATTGGAATATTAGAAGGATTGGGTTTTAAAGAATCAAACACTTCTATATTATAAGTAATATTGAGATGTACTAGTATCAATGATCCATTCTAAATTTTTAGGAACAATGTAACTAACAATAAAAGCATGATGAGATGGATGAGAATTTTGATTATTATTATTGATAGTTTGCTTATCTTTTTTCTTTTTAAAACAATTATTTAAAACATTACCATCTTTTCCACAATAAGTACAATGAGGTTTGGAATTTGAATGATTTCTTTGATTATTATTATTATAGTTGGAATTACTACAATTGTTGTTATGATTATTATTATTGTTATGTTTGACATTAGATTTATTATTTGAATGATTAGAGTTGTTATGATTAGGATTATTATGATGATGATTATTATTATTTGATTTAAGAGTGCCAAACTAAATTAACTTAGCTTCTTCCTGCCTCAATAAGTTTTGAAAAATAACATATGTCAATTTAGCAGTTAAAGTAAGAATTGCAAGCTGAGCATGTATATTAGTTATTTAAACTACTGAAACTATCTAGGAAGACACTTTTTAAGAATATTATGAATCAAACAAATGTTAGCTAACTAAACAGTAGACCAACTAAATGACTTTTAATAGCATCAAATTTTAACAAAAATTCATCCATGGTTTTGAAATCTGTATACTTAAGGTCTTCAAGTTGATCTTGTAGTTGTATTTTGCAGGATTAATCTACACTGTCATAAGTGGTGCTGCAAAATTCTCCAGGATTCATGAGCTTTGGAACACTTTGAAATTAATACATATAAATTAGGAATGATTGAAATAATGATTAAATCCTAAAACTTCCTCATTTTTAATTTTCCAAGCATCTTTTTCATCTTGGGTAGTTGTTGAACTAGGTTCAATAGAAGGATTAATGGCTATGTCCAACATGTGTCTAAAATGAAAAATGAAAGAAATATGTGTTTTCCAAGAATGATAGTTCGAACTATTAAGTTTGATTTCAAGAATTAAGGTAGACATACTAAAAAATAAAATAAAAATGTATTTAAAGAGACAAAACTTTTATAGATATATAATTCTTAAAATGAATTATTTGAGACTTGTAAAATAGATACAACTATATTGCAACTAAAAAACATAGAAACTAAGGTTTTGTTGAGAAAAAAACTTTTTACATTCTTGTGATATAAGAAACTTATTAATTATAATAAATTTAAAAAAATTTAAAAATCAAAAAAGGTAAAGTACTTTTGAAAAAAAGTCAAAAAAAACTTATACAATAGTCTCTAAATTTGAATATTTAAGAAAAAAAAGAAAGCTTAATATCAAATGTGAGAACACATTAAAAAAGATGTATTAAACTTTATCAAATAGACTACTATAGTTAGCAAACCTAATAGCTTGTTGTAAAGCAAATAATAAGAAATGAATAAATATTCAAAAGAGGTTGATAGAAGGCAATGATGAAATCAAATGATGCCTCTACTCAGAGCTGAGAAACATAAAAGGAAACTTGCAAGAGTAGATCTAATGAATGTCCACAAGAAACGTCACCCAACAAAAAAGGAATAAAGAATGACAATTTATTTTTGTCAAAGTAGATTTTTACCAAAAATGGTTAAAGATAATGATAAAAAAAAAAGTTGGACTTGGTATATGCAATGATCTCTACACACAAAGGCCAAAAAGAATTTTGAAATTTGCACACAAGGAATGGATGGGTGAAGGCAAACAAGGAGTAGGCTGAGAAAGTTGAAAGGAAGGTCATCAGTTTGAGAGAGAGACACATGGCACATCAAGAGTTTAAAAGGGCCAAGAGTTTGAAAAGAGGGGAGAAGGAGGCTCATGACAAGCAAAAGGAAGTCATAAAGAATAACAGAGGTGGCTTAGGGAGTGATAGAGGGGCGGCTAGGTAAGAAAAGAAAAGTGGGACCTAAAACTCTCCACAACAACAAGGTATATCGGTTGTTAACTCTCCAATATTAGCTACCAACTCTCCATAGTAGCAATGGCAATAGAATGGAGGGAGAGTCACTAAAGGAAGGCATGACTAGGCAACAAAAACTCATGCAACAATATTAGAATGGGAGCAAGGTGGGAGCAACATGGCACTCACATGAAAACAAGGCAAGGAATGGCAAGCTAATGATAGAAAAGCAAGAAAAAGAGAATGATGGCGGAGAGAGGGTCACACAAAGGTGAGGTGAGGGCAAAAGGAAGGAGCGGCAGCCGAAACAAGAATGTAGAAGGAAGAAGTAGAAGTGTGATAGAAAAAAAGCAAGGGAAGCTATCACAACAAGAAGCAAGGGAGAGAGAGTAAGGGAGAACAGTGAGTAAAGGGGTAGTGACACTCTGCAAGGGGAGGTCACAACGATGAAGACCAGACACGTGTAGAAGAAAGGATCCTTCAAAGGGAGTGATAGCAAGTGAAAGGAATGGTCGAACTGAAGGGGGGTCAACAAGAATAAGGATTAAATAGATTAAAATGGGCAAGGAAAATGGGGAGATATAAGGAAAGTATTAAAAAATAAGAACATAATAGGAAAGGTAAGATTAGTATAGAAATTGATCAAAAAATTCTATAAAAAAAAAAATCGGATTAAAATATAAAAAGAATAAAAGAATTATAGTTAGAGTTAAACTATTTAAACTTTCAATAATAATATGAATAGGTTTTGACCTATAAGTAGAATTTGAATCAAAATTTAATCAGAAGTAAGGTTTTTTTTTTTAAAGTTCCCTGCAATAAAATGTTAGGGAAAGAATAATGTATTTTTTAAAATTTTGAATATTTAGAAAAATAAATATAATTAAGAAACTATTAATTTAATAATTTATAAATGCTACTTGTTAAAAAAAGAGAAAAAAAAAATGATTGAAAAATAAATTTAAAAAAACCCTTTTGTGGCAATCTTTCCAAGGAGGGTTAGAAAAAAAATGATAATAAATAATTAAAAACCTACACACACAAGATGTTAAAATGAGCTTAGAACCAAAAAAAATAAAATCTCAATAACGTTTCCAAATAAGGTGTGCTCCAATGAATGGTAACCTTCAACACAAAAACTTAAAATGAGGATTAGTAACTAAACTCTGATACCATGTAAGAAATGAGAAGATGGAGCAAGGAAAGAAAACAATCCAAGTAAGTTAAGTGAGAAATAATATTACCATGAGATAAACAAGGTCCAAGAGCATACACCAAGATAGTTCAACAATGGAGACAAGGATTTGAAAGGGGAAAGCAAAGAAAATCCCTTGTGAGCATTATGGATTAAAGAAAATGCCTAGAGAGAGAGAGAGAGAGAGAGAGAGAGAGAGAGAGAGAGAGAGAGAGAGAGAGAGCAAAATAGCTCAATACAATAACATCAAGGTGATGTGTTTTGAGAAGAAAGAGAAAGAAGCAACTCTTATAAAGAAATGAGAAAAGAGTTGCATGTATTTGCATCTCAAACTCCCATTTCTATGAATGCCACATTCATAACAAGTGTATGCAAAGTGTCAAGATCCTCTTAAGGAGGATAAAATAAATTCCTTAATAAATAAATTATAAATATTAGTTGTCCTCACATGTGGACTAAAGGAGAAGTAAATGACATGTCCTCCACATATGTACAATAGAAAAAACTACATTTAGGGATCCTTGGAACATCCCAATTAAATACATCCAAGGAAAGTTTAATATTTCTAACAATTACTCTAAAAGACCAAATTAAAAAATTAGATAAAGAGCATTAAAATATAAAATATTTAATCTGTTTATTTTCTATTAGATATAAAGTAGAAGTCTAAAACATCATAAAGTAATATAGTATTATTACCATCTTAAGTTTACTAAAGCATAGAGTACATAACCATGATCTATGGATCATTCAAATCTACCTTTAATAACTTCACGCTAATCAAAATAACTCAAAATGAGGTACCACTAGACTACTCATTAGCCCATTTTGTCCAAGGCATGGGGACATTAGACCACTTAAACTTCATGTTGTCATCTCTGATTTCATTGTGGGAGTTGTTGGGGAATATTGTCCAAGGGATAGTACCTGAGCTCCATGGAAGGCATTGATTAGGATGCATGGAGTCCTTCAATTTTTTTTATCTCTGTTATGTTTCATATTATAATAACAACATTTTCTTCTTTACCTTATGGAATCATCATGTTAATAGTTCTATGTGCATTGTCTTTGTTTTTCCTAGAACCTTCTTACTGGTTCTGATCTTCTTGTCTATTCAGATCAACAATCTTCTTCCTTTGGTTCATATGCTCTAAGATCTCCTTCAAGACACAATCATAGTTAAAGTTTCATTCCTCTTTGGTATTGACCACATAGTCTACTCCTTCTTTGAGTGCATTTGTGTGTAAGACTTGGTAACTTTCAACAATTGATTTATTGTGATTATTTAATTAATAATAATGAAATTTTATTTTTATTTAAATTATGAGCTTTGATTAGCATTATTAATTCAAATAATAAATTATGCTTTAAAAAGCATTTGCACTAACTAATAAAGTGAAGGAAAAGAAAAGAAAATATTATTTTAATACAAAAGTTCTTTAAGTGTGCATGAAAGGATTAACTAAAATAAAGTAATTGTTATTTTGTGACTTATCATAAAATTAGAGAACATAAACCCTAGGTAGGGTCGGGGCTCTTTATTAGAGATTTTTTGGTCATTTGAACACAAACATGTTTTGGGAAGGCAATTTGAGAATTGAAGTTAAAGAATATTTAAAGACTTAAGAGTATTTGGATTGCATCTATTCACCATATCATCTAAAATTTCAGCTATCAAATTGAGGTAGGATGTGAGAATCCTTTTGTGGAAACTATTTCTGAATAATTGTCTACCTTGTGTTTGCTACATTGCTAAAATTTATTGTTGAATTTATGGAATGAAATCATTGGAATAATTCTTCACAATTAGAAAATGGAATTTGATTCATGTGTTTTTTGAAAACCTTTGTGTAATGTAACTAATAGGATCATGTTGCTGAAAATTGATTTAGAAAATCCAAATTTGAACACTTGGGGAAAAATCAATATTAAAATTTGGAGGTAATGGTTTTACACCAGCTAGGGTTTCAAAGAGAATCATCTGAAACACTTCGATACAAACTCTCATAAAGATTCATCAAATAAAATATATACTTGCCTCATCTATAAACATAATTATTGGCTGAAAAACTTTTAAGATAATTACATTTAAGATAGAAAATTAGGACATATGTTTAATTATCTCAGATATTTGAAAATAATAATTTTATTTTTTAATATTTAAAAATAATTAAATTTTCATTTTTGTATTTATAACTCTTTTTTTTTAACATTGAATTTTTTTTAAATGTATTTATTTTGAAATTTAAATAAATATTATTACTTTTTTTATAAGTGGATTTAAAAATCAATCATTTTATTTTACAAGTCTAGTTAACCTAATGGTTGGATATGATTTAGTTATATTTTAAAAAGGTTTTGAGTGGAGTCAACCATATCATCATCTAGTTATGAGTATTTGATATTATGGGTGAGATTACAAATTATTTAATTATAATTATAATTTCAAGCTTAAGTTATTTGTAGTTTCATTATGAATTAAAGGAAAATTAAATATTAATATTAGACTTAAATAGAAGGTAAATTAATATTCTATAAATAAAATTGATATTAATATTTATTTTAACAATATATGTTGATGTTATTAATTAAGTCATTTAAGACCTAAAATTATTCAAATTAAACATGTGATAATATTGGATGACATTTTGTATGAATAAATAGATTTGACATCTAAATACTTAACCATGGAGGAAACTATGTAGTTTAAGCATAGTCAAGCTGGAGTAGTACTTGGATGGGTGACCTCCTAGGAAGTCTCGATGCTTCACCTCTATGAGCATCACCCAGATCCAATGATTTCTAAATGTTCCATTTATTCTTATGAAATATAGATTCATGTATGAGATATGGGCCAATGAGTTTGAATAAAAAATTGCACTGTTAAATTCTCATAGCAATATCACAATTTAAATACTTATTATTTTAAATAACTATATAAGCTTGACTACTTATGTAAACACGTATATTCTTTCTTTATTTCTAAATACATTCTTTACACCTAATATAAACTTAAAAAATTATATAATTAAACCATATGACTGAAAATTACATGTTTCTTCAATATTTTATTTAAAGTCTTGTGATATTTATTTCATGATGGTTCTATGTGACTAGTGTAGTTGACCAAACTAGGATGTGCACTAGAGGTGTCTTTAGATATATTTTTATGATGATTTTTTTATTGTATGTTATGACATATTTATCATTCTTATTAAGATTTATGTTGATCACATTTATTTTGATGTGAATGTATGATGATTTGAGTTTGAGACCAATGCATTTTTTAGATTATTTTTAAGGAACTGAATTTGATTATTATTACTTTTGTGGTATGAGACATAGTTGTGGTTTGTAAGTTTTTGGAAGGTAGTCTAGGTAAATCCTATGGGAGTAGCTTGCAATTAGGGTCAGGGCCCAAAGTGGTTACCAAGGTAACTCATTGTAAGTTGCGTAATAAGTGACAATCGAGTAATTAATATGTGGAAAATAAATTAAAAGGATTAAAAGAGATGTTCCCTCACCCATAACTTGATTGATTTTATGGAATAAGTATTGTAATGTGATGATACCTAGTGAGAGCTATGACTAGTATTCTTTGTCTTTATGAGAGGGTAATTTTAGTTCCATGGTTTAGGAGCACCTAGGTTATTCTTAAAATCCCAATGATTTTTGGCTTGTAACTAACTCTAGCCAAGTCCATAATTCTTTTCTTTGACCTTAGAAGGTCTTTTTTGTGTGTGTGACTATATGAATTAGTGGTTAGTGCTAATCCCAATCTACTTTGGTTAATTTTCTTTTAAGTGTTTAGTCCTTAGAATAGGCTTAAATTTGGGAAATGTGGTCTAAATGTGTCCTAGACCTTAGCATGTTGAGAAATATGCTCAAAAATTATTTAATGACATTTTTTCTTCAAGTTGTATGGTTTAGAGGCCCTAAAAGTTAGTTTTCTTCATAATTGCAAAAGATGCTAAAAAGTTATCATGACAACATTTCCAATTTTTGCAAATGTTGCATGTAACAGAAAATTTGGATTCTCTTCATTCTAGGACTGGGAAATCAATGTTGAAGTCCTAAAAACATGAGAGAGGAACCTTAAGATACCTTTTGGATTATTTCCCAATGTAGAGAGCATTGTATGTAACTTTTTGAAGTGAGAGAATAGCACAGTGTTCTAAATTTCCCATACAATTAAAATGTTTTGAATTAATGAGTGATTAAATGGATTGAACTAAAAAACTTAATGTTGGATCAATGTTGAGTAGTTAATTTCAAGTACTTTACATTCTATAACCAAGTAGATTAGAATATATTAGAGTGCATTTGTAAATTGTTTAAGTTTTATGCTAGTTGTTGCTCTTGTTCAAAGTAGGTTTTTGTTTCATGGATCCCCAATGAAATCCAACTATAAGAAACTCCAAAAGTTGGATGAATGTGTTAGGGGATCCCATGAATAATGTGAATATTCAATTAGGAGGTCAAAGTAGTCAATTTTCTATTTTTAAGACCATGCCCTAGGAAATCTTAGACTATTTGACTAGGTGTATGGAAGATGAAAGTCTAAATGTAGAAGCAAGAGTGAGTATGGAAGAACTAAACCAAGAGTGGTTATAGAATCATTAGGGTCCTATAGAGCTTTAGGTGTGAGATAAGAGCTTGACTAGTCAATTTGAATACATTTATAGGTAGAAATCAGTCCACTACCCTATTATCCCTATTAGCCCTACATTTCAGGACACTGGTGTATGAAGAACTTGAGGACCTTAGACATAGAAAACATTTTAGGTTTTCAAAAAGGATATAAGGAGCTTAGGTTATAATTTTAGGTTTTTTCTAATTTTTGGGATAAAATCCAAAGAAAACCCTCTAGATAGGGCTAATTGGTTAATTAGGCCTAATAGATTCCTATAACAGTGAATTGGGAACTCAATTGAATTGGGGTTGGAGACAGGGATAACTTTAAGAAACCCCCCTTTGAAAAAATGTATAAAACCATGGAAAATCCAACATTATTTTAGGGGGAAAAAATTATTTGAATTTGTAAAAAAAAATTCAAAATCAGAAAAAAATTAGTTTTATTGGCGATTCTTTTCCCGTCATAGTATAATTTTGTAAAACCATGGCGAATCTTTAATTATTTCAAAAAATTGAGACCAAAACAAAAAATATATATCTAAACCATAAATTTGTATCATCCAAGATACAATAACCCTATTTAATGACCATTAGATGATCCTAATTCAATGGTCTAAATCCCATTTCAAGCTAAAAAGTTAAAGTACAACAAGTTTTAGAGAAAGTTTCCAAAATAATGACACCTGTCCACACTATAATCTATTTTGGGCCAAAGATTAGAAGGATAAAAATTCCCTAAGAAAGTCTCTAGAATAGAGACACTTATCAAATATATGTACTTTACCTATAACCATGCCCAACTTAAAGTTTTACCATAGACTAGTGAATGTAACCATTAATTAAGACATATCTCAAAAATTATGGGCAAAAACATTTAATTTACCATGTGGAAAGATTAGATTCCATTGGCAAAGTCATCATCAAAATAAAAATGATTATGTATCATTACTACCAATTGGTCTAAGCATGTGACCTAGTTTTTGCAAATTGTGGGCAATGTTGCCACCCAAAAAGTGCCAAAAGTTTTGCCAAATTCAAGATCCTCGATGAGAGAGATTAGCCATTTTGAGAATATTCACCACTAAAGTAAACCCTAGTTGGAGACCTATTCAAATGGGGATGAATGGATGTAGAATAAGTGAAAAAATGATCTATGAGGTCCTAGTAGCATTGGTGGAGTTTATATAAAGGATTTATGTCGAGAATCCTTCAAGCAAAAGTGTAGCATTGAGACAAAACTAGTGATAGTTATCCTTCAAGGTTAAACACAAGAAGACTAACTCTTGGAATGGATTTAGGGTAGTCTTAGGCTTGGATTATTGAGGCTATGGAGATGATAGGTGATGGATTAGGATCCCAATAAGGTTGGACAAGTAAAGTCCTTTGGTAACTTGTGTAAGCACCCCTTGGAGTACTTCTATCAGATTGGTATGAGAGACTACAAGATTAGGCTCATGGTTAATGTTCCAATAGGAAGATGTAGTTGTAGAGTCCAAAATAGTTACCGATTTAGAGATTTCTAATAAGGTAGATGAGAAAGAATAATAAAAATAGGTTTCTCAAATTTATGCTAGCTCAATTGGAACAAAAAGTGGACGAAGTGGATGAGAAGGTTGAAGAAGTCAATGACAAGTTTGAGGAACAATCTAAGGAAGAAAAAGGTAACAAGGTTGAAATTGAGGATGAGGTCCCTAAACTGGACCCTATAGTCACTTAAGAACCATTCCCTAAAGCATTGAGAGCCTTTATTTTCAATACTCTAGAAGGCACTCCAATATTTAGTGGAAATATGGAACCTAAGGTAGTCCTAGATTGGATAGAAGGACTAGAAAATCACTTTTAATGTGATGAAATAACTAAAGCTCAAAATATTAGAATTGCAAAGGCTAGGTTAAGAGGGCCTGCACTTACTTGGTGGAAATTTATCCAAGATGGATGAGAGAGAGAGAGAGAGAGAGAGAGAGAGAGAGAGAGCCCATTGCCACACTTAAGGCATTGGTGGTAAAAAATAAGAGATACTTATGTCCCTGAGGATTATGAAATCTAGTTACATAAAAGGAGACTAAGTCTTAAATAGAAAGACTTTGATGTGAACTCTCATACTCAAGATTTTCAAATATTGTGTATGAGGTAGAGGGTTGCAGAAGATGAGAAGGTGAAGGTAGCAAGATACTTTAGTGGACTTAAGTGGACCATACAAGATGAGATGAGTCTCTTGACTCCATACACTGTTCAAAAGTGCCACCAAATTTTTTTCAAAGTTGGAGAGAAGTTAAGAAAGAAACAAGATTCTAGTAATAATAGGGGCAAAGGTAAAGGAAGAGACAAAAATGATAGAGGGGTGGGTATGGTGGAAGGAGTTTTGAATGAAAGACACAAGAAGAGATCAACTACACTAAACACCAAGAAGGAGGCTTTGAAAGAGGTAGGAGAGGAAAGAATTCTAATAGTAAAGGAAAGAATAGTAGCCAAGGAAGAGGTACATATTTAGCAAACATGAAATATTACCACTACAATCAACTGGGACATCTTGCATATAGGTGTCCAAAGAAAGGTTCTACTTCTCATGGAGGTAATAAGAGGGTAAACTATTTCCAAATAACCCTATTAGCCCTACATTTGAGGACACCAGTGTACTAAGAACTTGAGGACCTTAGACATAGAAAACATTTTAGGTTTTCAAAAAGGATATCAGGATCTTAGGTTATAATTTTGGGTTGTATATGATTTTTGGGATAAAATCCATAGAAAACCCTCTAGATAGGACTAGTTGAATAACTAGGCCTAATAGGGTCCTATAAATAGTGAATTCGGAACTCAATTGAATTGGGATTGGAGACCTATTCAAATGGGAATGAATGGATGTAGAATGAATGAAAAAATGGTGGATGAGGCCCTTGAAGCTTTGGTGGAGTTATATAAATTATTTATGTTGAGAATCTTTCAAGCACAAGTGAAGCATTGAGACAAAACTAGTGATAGTTATCCTTTTAGGTTAAACACAAGAAGACTAACTATTGGAGTCAAGTTAGGGTAGTCTTTGGCTTGGATTATTGAGGCTATTGAGATAATAGATGAGTGATTAGGATCCCAATAAGGTTGCAAAAGTATAGTCCTTTGGTAACTTATGTGAGCACTCCTTGGACTACATCTATCAGATTGGTATTAGAACCTACAAGATTAGGCTTGTGGTTAATGTTCCAATAGGAAGAGTTAGTTGGAGAGTCCACAATGGTTACCAATGGAGACCTTGATAAGAAGGTAGATGAGAAAGAATAAGAGAATATATTTCTCAAATTTAGGCTTGCTCAATTAGAACAAAAATTGGATGAGGTGGATAAGTTATGTGAGCCTAGGAAAGCAACATTTTGGGAAAGGCAAAAAGTTAGCTGATTAGGTGGAGGGTGTTAGGAAAAAGGGTTAAGTTTAATTTTTTTTTTAAAGTGCTTTTGGGTAATGGTTAAGTTAGTAAAGTAAGAGTGTCATGTATTAGTTAGGTGTTTGGGGTTACCAATTTAAATTAGTATTACTGTGATTAGTGGTTAGGAATGGTTAAGTGTAGATTATTTTGTGAGGAATAATCTAAGGAAGAAAAAGGTAATGTGGTTGCAATTGAGGATGAGATCCCTAAATTGGACCCTATACTCACTTAAGAACCATTCCATAAAGCATTTAGAGCCTTTAGTGGTAAGGCTCTAGAAGGCATTCCAATATTTAGTGGAAATATGGAACCTAAGGTAGCCCTAGATTGGATAGAAAGACTAGAAAATCAATTTGAATGTGATGGCATAACTGAAGGTCAAAAGATTAGAGTTTCAAAGGCTAGGTTAAGAGGGCTTTCACTCACTTGTGGAAATTTATCCAAGATGAAAGAGAGAAGGAAGAAAAGAAGCCCATTACCACATGGAAGGCTATGGTGCAAAAAAATCAAAGATACTTATGTACCTAAGGATTATGAAATCTAGTTACATAAAAGGAGACTAAGTTTTAAATAAATAGACTTTGATGTGAACTCTTATACTAAGGAGTTTAAAATATTGTGTATGAGGTAGAGGGTTGAAAAATATGAGAAGGTGAAGGTATAAAGATACCTCAATGGAATTAAGTGGATCATACAAGATGAGATGGGTCTCTTGACTCCAAATAGTATTCAAAAATGCCACCAAATTGTTGTCAAAGTTGAAGAGAAGCTGAGATAGAAGCAAGATTCTAGTACTACTAGGGGTAGAGGTAAAGAAAGAGACAAAAAGTGATAGAGAGGTGTGTATGATGGGAAAATTTTTGAATGAAAGACACAAGAAGAGATCAAATACACTAAACACCAAGAAGGAGGCTCTAATAGAGGTAGTAGAGGAAAGAATTCTAATAGCAGAGGAAGGAATAGTAGCCAAGAAAGAGGTACATATTTTACAAACATGAATTCTTACTACTAAAATCAATTGGGACATCCTAAATATAGGTTTCTAGAGAAAGGTTCTACTTCTCATAGAGGTAATAAGAGTGTAAACTATGTCCAAGAAGAGGCTAGCGGTGGAGATAAAAACCCAAAGTCACCCTTAGTGTCTGAAGAATGAGAGAACTTGATGATTAGGAGGATAGTAATCAAGGAACCAATAAAGGAGGAACCTAGCCAAAGAAGTTCAATGTTTAGAGTGAAGTACAAGATGATGGGTAAGGTTTGTAGAGTCATTATAGACTCAGGGTCTACTAATAACATAGTGTTGGAGGAAGTAGTCATCAAGTTGAAATTGAAGAGGATACCCAACACAAATCCCTATAAAGTTACTTGGTTGAACAAATGGAAACATTTCCTTCTCAATGAAAAAGCTTGGGTTGGATTCTTAATTGGGAGATATAAGCATAAAGTCTTATGTGATGTCTTATCTATGGATGCTTGTCACTTTCTCTTAGGTAGACCATGGAAATTCGATGCCCAAGCCATGCATGATGGAGTGAAGAACTTATACTCTTTCAAGAAGGATAATGTGACATTTAAAATCTAGTCACTATTAGAAGATGTAGAGGTAAAAGCATCTAGACTAAATAATGTCCTCATGGTAAGAAAAATAAAATTCTTAGAGACCCTAGAAAAAGGAGGAGTTGCAGGCAAGATAGTAGAAAGGATAGACTTGCTAAAAGAAGTCAATGATATGTTGCATTAGTATGAGGGAATAGTTAGTAATGGACAACCATAAACCCTACCCCATAAGAGGGTTGTAGGGCATCATATAGACCTTATTCTAGGTGCTACACTTTCCAATCAGGCAACCTATAAGATGACCCCTCAACAAAATGAGGAGATTGCCAAACAATTAGAAGAACACCTAAACCAAGGATTCATTAAAAAAAGCATTATCCCTTGTGTTGTACCCATTGTCTTAGCCCCTAAAAAGGGAGGAACATGGAGACTATGTATTGATGCTAGAGAATTAAATAGAATAACCATTAGGTATAGATTCCCTATCCCTAGGATAGAATACCTAATGGTCTACCTAGGAGAAGCCAAATAATTCACTAAGATTGACCTAAAAAGTGGATACCACCAAATTAGGATCAATCAGGGAGATGAGTACAAGAAAACCTTCAAAAGCACAAAAGGATTATATGAGTGGCTTGTAATTCCATTTGGGCTATCCAATGCCCCATCTACAGTCATGAGGTTGATGAATGAATTCCTTAAGGACTATATTGGAAAATTTGTGGTGGTGTACTTAGATGACATACTTGTCTATAGTAAGACAAGGAAAGAACATCTCAACCACCTAGTAATGCTTTTCAAGAACCTACATGAATAGAAGTTGATCATCTTAGAGAAATGTGGGTTCATCAAGATAGAACTAGTGTACCTTGAATTTATGCTATCCCTATTAGAGTTAAGGTTTGTTAACCTTTACTCTTGAATAGTAAAAATGTTAACTTTACTATTATCCTCTTAAGATTTCTCTTTTCTTTTTTTCATAATAGCATTTACTTTTTATTAAATGTTATTCCAAGGGGTGGATGATAGGTCTCTCTTGTCATCCTATCCTCCTTGTGAGTGGGTGTGTCATGACCCTATCTTCCTATCTCCTTGTGGATGAATGTGGCATAACCCTATCTTCCTATCCCCATGTGGGTGGATGACTAGGTTGACACCTATCCTATCCTGATGGATGACTAGGTTGCCCTTATCCTTACCTCTTGGTCAAGAGGTTGAAATCCTTTATAAGGATGTTCATACCTTGCATTTTGTAACACATAAACACTTAACACAATTGTACAAATTGTAATTTGTGTCCCATTAATTCATTTTGGATTGATTGAGAACTCTTTCTGTTCATGCTCTAGATTCTTCCATGTAGCTTGTATTTGTTGTCAAATTATCATCCCAGGCTTGTCAAGTTGTTTACCTATCAACTCTAATATGATATCAGAGCCCCGTATTCAAAAAATACTCGCTCATGTTTGATGAACTTGGAGCACATGGAAAATTTAGAGGATTCAACATTTTTGGGTTAGATTTGTAAAGGAGGTATGTTTGGAGCATCTTCGGTCCAAACGAACTTCACGGATGGACTCAAAGGGTGTCAAAACCCCTGTTCCCATTTTAAACTTGTCCATTTTGGACAAAGTTGGAATGGGTGGCAATTTTTTTGCCCAAGGGCCTTTTTAGCCCTTGGCAGACAAAATGAGGGAGGGTTGCAAAAATTTTAATTTTTTTTTTAAATAATAAATTTGCAGGCTTTTTGGGCACTTGCAAGCACCACCAACAACTCCACTAGTCAGCCACCTGCTCCAAGTGACTGCCTCTTCTCCCATCGATGGGGCTCTGTTGGTTCATCTAAAGACCCCACCTATGGATTTTTGCCCATGCAGTGGCCCTATGCTATGTCCATGCCTTCTGGATCAGCTCCTACTCCCTCTGATGCCTAGTATCTGCTACACCTACAATGACATTTGACGCTCTACCACCTGCGATCTATAGTGCTACCCTCTTCTACTCCACCTTGAGGCCTAGCATATGTGCCTTATGATCACCCCTCTCTATGGTCCCTCCTTGAATTCCTACCCTCATAGCTTTTTTGAGCTAGCTTGCAACCTACATTACCTTTTCTCCCATGGCAATGCCACCACCCACGGCCTTCCTCACCACCTGAGAAATGTCCTCTAGCAATCACGGCCCTAAAATCCCTTTGTTGTCTCCCAAATAGATCCAAGCTACCCATTTCCCCTTCAGCCTCCTCTGATCCTTCCATTGTCAACCTAGCCTAAACCTTTAGCTAAGGCCGCCACCCTCCTATCATCATGGTGCTACCCCTACGGCCACCAATCATCCACCCAAGAAACTCTCCACCCAACTCAAATGGCTCACGAATACCCTCACCACTGGTTGAGTTCTAACACTCTTCTAGCATCAAGTTCTTTTGTCGACCACCAGACTGTCTTTATCCAATTTGTTGTCTTTTTCCTACATAGGTGAGGATATTTTGTCGAAAGGAGGGCTTTTTTTTTTGCAAGCATCTGGAATTTCTTTTTTCTAGTGGGGAGAGATTTTTCTGATGTGATATTCTTTGGGTAGGGGGGATTTGTTTTGTTGATTAGATTTTGTTTTCTAGGGGTGACTTTTTCTAGCATGTGGCATTTTTTTACAGTGCCACTGATTTTTATATTCCTGGGGGAAGGATTTTTTCCTTTGACTGGATTTTACTTCAGAGGGGGGATATTTTTTGGCACTCTCATATTTTTTTTGGAAAGGGGGCCTTTTTTTGTGACATGATGATGTCAGCAATACATCATCACACCAAGGCCTAGTGTCACAAGGATGCACTGTCAACATCTTGTCAGTGCTCTTTCAGCTGACACATCGCTACCACATGGAATGCCATGTTATAGTCCTTTTTTGCCATGATGGCCATATGGCCATCAACTTCATCATGGTGGCATGCTAATGTCATCATGACATTAGCACTGCATCACTCGCCTACAAGTCTTTAGGTCCATATTCAAACCTATTGTTGGTTTTTTAGCCATAACTTGAACATACAAACTCTATTTTTGGCAAATAAAATATTGTTGGAAAGCTAGTTCTGAGAGCTATCCATTGGTGCAGGTTGTTTTGGATTTTGATACAATTTGACTACCCTATTTTCAGTCAAAGCCTGAGGTTTTATTTTCTACTCTGATAGGTATAATATGAGCATTCAAACACCATTTTATGAAAACATTATATCACCAGAAAGCCTATTTTCTACAGTTTCTAGTCATGTTGGTTGTCATTTGTGATTCTTCTCTAGGTTCATCTCTCTCTATTTTTTGCATTTTTGCAAACTAAGGGATAGCTTGTATGTTACAAGTCCAAGGATCATTTTTTTCAATTGTGATACCTCATTGTAGGTTATAATTTCTATTGTATATGTCTTATACCTTTTTTTGACCTTTAATGAGACCTTTGGTAAGCATTTTTCCATATGAAACTGAGATAAAGTGTCATCTTGCATCTGTATTCTTGTTTAGTTGTTTGCCTTGTTTTGCCTTCTAATTTGAGCAGTGTCATCTGAGGACACTCATGTAGATAATTGTATTCTTGGGATCTCTCTTCTTGTGCCATATTATGCATGCAGTACTCATTAAAGTGCCATGGGGGGTTAATGTTTTACCTTTGTTTTCCATCTTCCTTTATCTAGTAAGTGTCCCTTCTTAGGCATTAGCCTCATGATGTGTCTAAGATTAATCACCTTAGTACACACATATGTAATCTTTTTTTCATGTTGATCATGGTTCCTTAACATTCAAGTCTACTGGCCCACTCTCTTAGTTTCTTGTCACCTCACCCTTCTTGTTATCTAGGGTGTATACCTATTGATTTCAAATGCTTCCTTGGTTTGAATTATAGTGAACCATGTATTCAGTATTGTTCCTTTGTACTAGGCAATTGCAATGGCTAGGTACCTATGCATGAGATGGAACACTTACCATATAGACAATCTTCCCTATGCATTCCTATTTTGGATGCAGACTTCCTTGTATAATTGATTAGCTCTTCAGGCTTGGTGTTTTACACCATCTATATCTTTGAGTTTAGTTGTTTTCCTTTACGTGCCTCCTAACTCAATAAGTGTCATCAAAAAGCACTCATATGGATCACAGTCTTCTCTACTTGGTCACATTTCATTGCCATGGAGGTTATTCAAATTAGCAGTACTGTTTGACAGTTCTTTGCAACTTCATCAGTGTTCTTCAAGATCAGCAATTATTCCTATTTTCTAGAACAATCCTATTGTTGGAGGCTTCTTTAGTCCTTCACTAGTTTTTTCAGCTATATCTTTCTAGAGTAGAGTTTTTCCCATGATGTTTTCTCTATTTCTCATCTTTATAGAGATTTGGTTGTAATTGGTTACCTAATTAGGCTTTTCTTGCCAGGAACCAAGTCTGCATTGTAGTTTTTTATGTTGTATTGTCACAAATCTTAAGGGGGGTGTTAGAGTTAAGGTTTGTTAACCTTTACTCTTGAATAGTAAAGATGTTAACTTTACTATTACACTCTTTTAAGATTTTTCTTTTATTTTACATAATAAAATTTAATTCTTATTAAATGTTATTCCAAGGGGTTGATGACAAGTATTTCTTGTCATCCTATCCTTCTTGTGGGTGGGTGTTTCATGACCCTAACTTCCTATCTCCTTATGGGTGGATGTATCATAACCCTATCTTCCTATCCCTTTGTGGGTGGATAACTAGGTTGACCCCTATCCTATCTTGGTGGATGAATAGGTTGCCCTTATCCTTACCCCTTGGTTAAGAGGTTGAAATCCCTTATGTTCATACCTTGCATTTTGTAACACATAAACACTTAACACAATTGCACATATTGTAATCTTTATCTCATTAATTCTTTTTGGATTGATTGAGAGTTCTTTGTGTTCATGCTTTGGATTCTTCCATGTAGCTTGTATTTGCTATCAGATTATCATCCTAGGTTTGTCGAGTTGTTTTCCTATCAACTCTAACAATCCCAAGGCCACCTAAAGATGGATCCAAGAAAAGTGGAAGACATTTGTAATTGTCCTACTCTAAGGACAATAAATGAGGTAAGAAGTTTTCATGGTTTGGCTAAGTATTATAGAATTTTTTAAAAATAATTTAGTGCAATTTTTTCTCCTATGTTAGACACTATTAAAGGAGGTATGAAAAAAAAGTTTGTATAGAATGAACAAGGTGACCGTGGTTTTGAGTTGTTGAAAAAGAAATTTCTACCCAACCTACTTTCATTTTTTCAAGATTTGAGAAGCTATTTACAGTAGAGTGTGATGTTAGCGATGTAGCATTTGGTGTTTTCTTGAGCAAGGAGGGTAGACCAACTTGGCTTTCCATTCCAAAAAACCAAGTGAAGAAAAGAAGAAGTATTCTTCTCATGACGTAGAGATGTATGGTGTAGTCCAAGAACTAAGAATTTGGAGGTATTACTTATTTCCAAAGGAGTTCGTAGTCTATTCAGAAAACCAAGCAATAAGTTTCTTGAATTATCAAGACAAACTTAGTCACAAACATATGAAGTGGGTGGAGTATCTATAGGCATACACCTTCAACATCAAACACGCGAAGGGATTGTAGAATAAGGTAGTTGATGCCTTAAGTAGATGAGCCCTGATCATCTAAGAGATACAATTTCATAGCATGGGGATATACAACTTCAAAGGCCTCCATGGTAAAGATGAAGATTTTGCAAACATCTATAAGGTATGCCAAGACTAGAAGAATCAATTTCATGGTCAATACTCTGAGTATACTTTGCAGAGTAACTTATTGTTAAAATAAATTAAATTATGTCTCCCTAGGGGGTCTATAAGTGGGAATTCAATTTAAGAAAAACATTATGGAGCACTGAGTGGCTATTTTGGGGTGAATAAGACACAAGAATATTAGGAAGTTTGTAGAAAGTTTTTTTGTGTGTTAGAAGGCCAAGGGAACATCTTCTAATGTAGGCCCATACCAACCTCTTCCCATTCCTAAAAGACCATGGGAGTGTTTAAGCATGGATTTTGTGGTAGGTTTACCTAAAACCAAGCAAAGGATGGATATCACTTATGTGATAGTGAATAGATTCAGTAAGATGGCATACTTTGTACCTTGCAAGACAACCAATGATGCAAGTTAGATAGCTTCCCTATTCTTCAAAAAGATAGGTTGAATAAATGGTTTGCCATTGTGTATAGTGTCAGATAGAGACACCAATTTCATGAGTCATTTTTGGAAGACTCTATGGTAGAAGGTAATAAAAAACTTGTCTTTTGGATCTGCATACCATCCTTAGACTAATGGTCAAACTAAGGTAGTCAAAAGGAGTCTTGGTAACCTCCTAAGGTGTTTTAAAAAGTAGTATGGTCAAACTTGGGACCAATTCATTGGACAAGTTGAATATGCCTACAATGACACTGTGAAGAAGACTACTAGTAAAAGTCCCTTGTAAATATACTATGGCCTACACCCTGGAGGAGTATATGAGGTCATAGATCTAAAGGATAGAGCTAAAGGGAGTGGATATGTAGAGGACATTGCATATGTTATGCAAGAAGTTAATGGCATAGTAAGGAAGATATTGATTGAAAACACAAAGAAGATGAAGAATAAAGTGGATGAGGGAAAAAGTGATATTCAATTCAAATTTGGGGATCTAGTGATGATACACCTCAAAAAGGATATACTATAGAAAGGAGTCCCACATAAGCTATAGATGCAAAGAATTGGTCCATGTACCATACTAGCCAAATATGGAGCAAATGTTTACAAGGTGGAATTACTAGATAACATTGGCTTATCACTTGTTTCTAATGTAGAAAACTTGTTCTTATATAAGGGGCCAACACCTAATCCAAATTAGAGGTTGACTATAGTCATTCAACAGGTAGAAGAACTCAATTTTCCATCTACACCAATAAAAAAGGTAGAATACATACTAGATTCCACAATATACAAGAAGACAAGGAAGAAATAATATGTGGAGCACTTGGTGAAGTGGCATGGAAAACTAGATGTAGATGCAACTTAAATAAACGAGTTAGAGTTCAAAAATTTGGGCATTGACCTCAACTTACTCACTCTAAGGATGGATTGTAGTCTTTTCATTTGGGGAGGATGGTGCAAGACCATCTAGGCTATTCCTAAAATCCCAATCAGTTTTGGCTTGTAACTAACTCTAAAAAAATCCATATGTCTTTTCTTAGACTTGAAATAGTCTTTTTTTGGTGTGACTAGATGAATTAGTGGTTAGTGATAATCTCAATCTAGTTTAGTTAATTTGCAAGTGTTTAGCCCTTAAAATAGGCCTAAATTTGGGAAATGTGGTCTAAATGTGTCCTATACCATAGCATTGTGAGAAAGCTACTAAAAAGGGCTTAATGATGTCATTTAATTAATTTGTATGGGTCAGAGGCCTCAAAATTTATTTTACATCATAAATGCAAAAGATGCTAAAAAGTTGTCATGACAACATTTGCAATTTTTGCAAATGTTGCATGTAATTGAGAAACTTTGAATTCCCTTAATTCTAGCATTGGGACATAAATGTTGAAGGCCTAAAAACATGGGAGAGGCCCCTTAATATACCTTGTGGCTCATTTCTTGAGGTAGAGAGTATTGTATGTAAGCTTTCGAAGTGAAAGAATGGCACAGTGTTCTAAATTTCTAGTATAGTCAAAGTGTTTTAAATTAATGAGTGATTACATGGATTGAACTAATAATCTTAATGTTGGATCTATATTGAGTAATTAGTTTCAAGTAATTTTCATTCTGTGACCAAGTAGATTGGAATATCTTACAGTGAATTTTAAATTGTTAAATATTTAGGCTAGCTCTTGATGTAGTTTAGAGTAGGAAACTCCAAAAGTTGGATAAATGTGTTAGTGGAGCCCTTATATAGTATAAATATTCAATTAGAAGGTCGTAGGAGTCAATTTTCTATTTTTAAGACCATGCCCTACGAAAGCGTAGACTATATAGCTAAGTGTATAGAAGATGAAAGTCTAAATGCAGAAGCTAGGGTGAGTGTGCAAGAACTGAACCAAGAGTTTTTACCAAGTCATTAGGGCCCTATAGAGCCCTAGGTGTGACCTAAGAGCTTGACCAATCCATTTTAATAGGTTTCTAGGTAGAAATCAGTCCACTACTTTCTAGGAACCCAAATAGCCCTATTAGCCCTACATTTCAAGAGACTGGTGTACGAAGAACTTGAGGACCTTAGACCTAGAAAATATTTGAGTTTTTTGAAAAGGGTATCAAGATCTTAGGTTAGAATATGGGTCATTTGTGAGTTTTGGGAGAAAATCTAGAAAAAGTCTCTAGATAGGGCTAAATGGTCAATTAGGCCTAATAGAGTCCTATAAACAATGAATTAGGAACTCGATTGAAATTTGGCTTAGAGACCTATTCAAATGGGAATGAATGGATGCAGAATGAGTGAAAAATGGTGAATGTGGCCCTTGTAGCATTGGTGGAGTTGACATGAAGGATTTATGCCTAGAATCCTTCAAGAAAAAGTGAAGCAATGAGAAAAAATTAATGATAATTGTCCATCAAGGTTAAACAAAAGAAGACTAACTCTTGGAGTGGAGTTAGGGTAATCTTAGGCTTAGATTCTTGAGGATATTGAGATTTTAGGTAAGGGATTACGATCCCATGAAGGTTGGACAAATAGAGTCCTTTGTTAACTTGTGTGAGCACCCCTTCAAGTACTTCTATCATTCCATATGTATTGTTTTGAGGGTCCAAAGTCTAGAGTGACAAGTCTAGGGTAACTCAATGCTTGAGAGTCTAGTGTCAAGAAAGGGTCTAGTCCAAGGTAACTCAAATAGTTTGACCATGTGATGACACTCTATAGTATGTAGCCTAAGTCTTCTCCGTAGATTTTGTATTTATCTTTTTTGGTGGTTCTTTATTGTTGGAGTTATTGTTACTAAATCACACCTATTGATGACAATTGTTTATATGTTGGTTTTTTTTTAAAATTTTGCATCTAATTTGGAAGTGAAAATTCATTTAGTATTTTATCTATTAACGTTGGTACTTTATTTTTACTTGATGTGACGGTGTTGAATTTGGTACGTGATGTTTATTTAGTTGATTTTCTTTTTGACTTCAACTATCATTTAACTATGAGTAGTTTGTGTTTCTTTTGAGGTAGATTGAGTTATCAAGATTGATCACCTAGGATTTATTTTGTGATCGGATATTTGTATGTGGATCATGCATTATCTCCCCCACACAATGGGAGTGTGAGCCTAATTAGGTGACCATGTCGTAGGGAGATAGTAACTTCCTACCATTTGGGTCTCCCTTAGGTTGACACATTCTAGATGTTTGTTGATGCAATATTCAATTATCATTATTACTTTTATCTTAGATATTTCTGTTCATATGTATTCATATATCTTATATTTTGAGATCATGTGGACCGATGTAGTGTATGTTTATTTACTTTCATTATATTATTACATGTCATGTGACATGTACAATGGATGTTGTTATTTGGATGTATTTCATTATATCATTTGCACTTATCTATTTGTTGATGAGATTATGTATCTATTTTTGCCATGGCTATGGACATTATAGTTAACATTAAAACTAATTAATCAAAATTAATTAAATGTGACTCAATCTGAAGGATCCCTTGAGGATTGTAAATGTGTTTATAATTACTTATACAAGATTGATATGTATCTGTATGTTTCTTTCGCATTTATATCTTATTGTGTATAAACTCGAAAAAAAATAGTTTAGTATACATTATGACATATTAGGTTAGTTTCTCTTAGGTTCCTAAATAGGGTGTTATAATATAGACAGATAGGTAAATAGATAGATATGTGTGTATTTGTCTCTCTCTATGTGTGTGTGTGTGTGTGTGTGTGTGTGTGTGTGTGTGTGTGTGTGTCTGTGTGTATTTATATATGTATATAGATAGATAGATAGATAGATATTTGTATGGATATATATGTGTGTGTATATATATACATACATGTGTATACATATATATACATGTAAGGATACATATATGTATATATATGCATAAATGTATATGTATATATATGTATATATGTATATATATATATGTACATGTATATATCAATGTATATGTATACATATATATAGATATATGCATATATACATACATATACACACACACACATACATACATACACACACACACACACACACACACACACACACACACACACACACACACACACACACACATATATATATGAATACATATACATATGTCTATGTGTGTGTGCATGTTTGTGTGTGTGTGTACATATAAATACACACACACACACACACACACACACACACACACACACATACATATACATATACATATATATACACATACATGTGTACATATACATACATACATACATATATATATATATATATACATATATATGTATGTATATGTATATATACATGTATACATGTATATATACATATACATCCACATATATACACATGCATATGCATGTGTTTGTGTGTTTATGTGTTTGTGTGTGTGTATGTATGTATGTATGTATGTATGTATACATGTATGATTGGTCTAATGAATCTATTATTTTAATGGATTTATTGTCGCAAGGATTTCATTACTTATGACTTGACATTTAGTTGAGACATCCCCTAATTAATGTCCTTACTTAACTCTCCTTAGGACATAACTTTACTTGGAATCTTCTTATTACCACTTAATAGCCCATTTTCGTTCCTAAAATACCCTAAGTGGTTCTAGGATCCATTAGGACCCCTTAGGTTAAATTACAACAACTTAGCATACATTAGGATCACTTATGACCCCTTGGGATATAATAGTACCACTTAGTGCCCCAATGTGTCTTAATGAGACCTAAGGTGTCCTAAGGTGTCCAAGTAGTCCTAATGCATCATAGTAGGTCCTAAGTGGTCCTAAAGTGTCTTAAGAAGTCCTAAGAGGCCCTAAGACAAACTAGAACCCTTTAGGATCCCTTTGTATCCTATGTGGTCCTAATATGTCTTAAGGGGTCTTAATGGGTCACAATAGGTCCTAAGTGGTTTTGAGACATAGTAGGACCCCTTAAGAAACCTTACAATACACTAAAAAATATTAAGACACATTTAGGATGACTTGGACACCTTTGACCCTAAGCAATCGTAATGTATCCTAAGTGCTTGTAATGTAGATCTTAAGGGGTCCTAATATCTCATAAGTGGTTAGAAGGTATACTTTTTGGTCATAATGTAATATGAGGATTCCAAATATTTCTTAGGACCACATATGAATTATTATGACACATTAGGACCCTTTAGGACCTATTACCAAACATTAGCACCATTCTCATGCCTTAGGACACCTTAGGTCTCGTTAAGACACATTGGGTTCTTAAGTGGTACAAATGTATCATAAGGGGTACTAGCATGTCCTAGGACCACTTAGAATATATTTTGACACATTAGGAATCCTAAAGATAGGTTAGGAACCATTATATCACACTTTAGAACCCATTAGTGTGCCATGTATCCCTTAATGTGTTTAGCATCCCACTGTGTCTTAAGGGAACCTAAGGTGTCATAAAGGGTCCAAGTGGTCCTTATGTGTATTAAGTGGTCATAACATGTTGGAATAGGTCCTAACTAGTGTTCAAAAACATTAGAACATGTCAAGATACACTTGTACACATTAGGACCCCTTAGGGTATATTAGAACAAATTGGTGTGTTCTAATGACCGTAAGGTGTTCCAAGGGGTCCATCTAGTATTCATGTGTCTTAAGTAGCCCTAATTTATTACAATGGGTCCTAAGTGACCCTGGGACACATTAGAACCCCTAAGGATACATTAGGATACATTATAACCCCTTAGGCTACACTGGACAAAAATTAGGTGTTCTAATGTACTTAAGGGGTCCAAGCTCCAAGTGTATTAAGTCTTGTTGTCATGTATCATATGTCATCATAATATAACCAAAGGGGTACTAATCTATCTTAGGACCTTTGTGCCTTATTACAACACATTAGGACCCCTTAGACCTATTTCCACACATTAGGACCACTTAGACCCATTAGGACATTATAGGTCCCCTTAAGAAACATTGGAGTGGTAAGTCAACTGCTAGTTTATCCTAGAGGGTACAAATATATCCTAAGACCACTTAGAACCTATTACAACACATAAGGACTTCTTAAGACACAATAGGAACCATCAATCCATATATTAAAACCCATTCATGTATTTCACACCCCTTAGTATGTTTAATACTCCATGTTGTCTTAAACGTACCTAAGGTGTCCCAGTGATCCTAATGTGTTTTAAGTGGTTGAAATAGGTTTTAATAAGTTGCAATAGGTCCTAAGTGGTCCTTGGTCACACTAGGACCCCTTAGGATATATTAGTACACATTAGGATCCTTTAGGTTACATTAGAACAAATTGGTGTATGTGCTAATGTGGTCCAAGTGGTCCAAGTGTCTTAACTCCAATGCTAATGATCATACTATTGTGAAAGAGGTTCGAGTAATCTTTATCTATTGTAAGTAGTTGTAATGTGTTTTAATGGGTCATAAGTGGTACTGGGATATATCATGACCCCTCAAGAGATATTAGTACTTATTAGGATACATTAGGCCTCCTAAGGATACATTATAACAAATTTGGGTGTTATAATTATCCTAAGGTGTCTGAAGGAATCCAAATGGTCCTAATGTGGCCTAAGTGGTCATAACATGGTAGAACAGGTCTAAGTAGCAATCAAACACATTAAGACCCCTTAAGATACATTAGTACACATTTGGAACCCATAGAGTACATTAGAAAAAATCAATGTGTTCTCTTTTACCCCAAGGGTTCCAAGTAGTGGTTGTTGATGTTAAGAGATGGGATGAGGTGGATTGGGGTAGAAAGTTAAAATTGGCATTAACTTTGGGATAAAAGGAAAATTATTTAGATGTATATGTTAATATATAACAAAATCAAAAGGTCAATGGAGAAAAAAGACTATCAACATGTTAAGTCAACTGTATAAAATAATGGGAGAGTACTGAATTAGTGTATCAAATTTAGAAATGTTTTATGCATTACTTGACATTATTAAGCATAAAAATATAAAAGAAGGGGACAACTAGAAGGTAAATGCAGTGTTTCATCCCCAACCACTTCCACCACTTTTGAACTTGAATATTTTATCAGGACAATTTGTTATTGTGAAAGAAAAGCAAGATAATGATAGTTAAAGTAATCTTGGAATTGATTGAACAGCCTGCACTTTTAGGACACTGGACGTGATGATGTTGACATTGTTCTAGTTATAATGGAAGATAGATGTATTTGGATCTGGGTATGTTCATAGTTTGCAAATAATTATAATTTATAATGATCTCTAAGCCATTTTGTATAGGATCTAGGTCTTAGGTTTTATGCTCTAAGAATTCTAGTTTAGTATTGGAGTTCTTTTAATATGGATGAGAATCTCCAAATTGATAGATGAAGCTTTTGGGTTGAGTTTGTATGGGCTAATAATATTATGAATGATCGGGCTTTGGAGAAAAATCGTATATGCATGCATAACTATTTTCTTTAATTTACTATATTTATATATAAGCATCATTCCTTTTGATAAAGAATAAAATAAATAAGTCACCAACTTTATTTATAAATTGGAAGAATAGAAAAATATTAATTAAGTTGGTCAAGTAAATTTTCATGAATATGTACAATATGATTTTCCTTCTCTATCTCCGTATTCATCTCATTGTCTACCACTATATTCCTAGCTCCTTAACCTCCTCTTATTTATTTTTCCTAAACTCCTCCACATTCTTTACCAAACTATTTTATTGTATATGAAATCATCTATTATTCTAGTAATGTGAATTTTAGTCCTAATAACATTTCTAATAACAAATATTAAAATTGATATTCTATAATTATATTTCTTGCCATTGTTTGTATTATTAAACACATCTATTAAAAATTAAACTTTGAATTGTAATCTTATAAAAAGATTTGCATTATCATTTTATTAGAATAAAGAACCACGAAGAGTACTAGCTTTCAAAATTATAAATACCCACTTTTAAAAAAATATCATTTTATTAGAATAACAAGAGCTCTTGTGAGAGTTGGAGTCCCTGCCTTGTAGAGAATGGAGAACTTAAAAAATAGCTAATATCTTCAATATGAAGCATGAAACAAAACTAGTAAAATTTGAAAGTGGAAATTGGAGCTATCAGCTTTTAGAAAATTTTCGAGTTCTTTAGTTATGCTTTGAATTAAAATTTTGGGAATCAGATTTAAATGGCTAGTTAGTAATGTTCTTGATTCCAAGAGTTTAAAATAATTCAAAATAGTATATAATATCAAACACATAATGTTAATTTGAAAAAGAAAATCAAGTGCATAAACTAAGAAGAGTGCCTCATATTTTAAACATAATATAAATTAACAAATTATGAATATTACATATATGTGTAGCTATATTTACATAGAGTGCCTCATGTTTTAAAACATAATATAAATTAACAAATTAACAGTCCAAAACTCTTTATAAAAGATATGAACATTACATAGATGTGTAGCTATGTTTACATACTGTGCCAAAGTTCTAGAAGGCATCATTATAATATACACTTCACATATCTAAAAACAAACATTTATAAAATGTTTGAAAAAAAAAATTAGTGCTCACATTTCTTTTTCTATCTATTATAAAAAAATTAGCATATTTGAAAATAAACATGAATAAAATCTTTTAAAAATAGATATTACTTCCAGCCCCTATTTTGAAATCAATGAAAATACAAATATTTTCTAACAACTTATCATGCATTAATGAATGTATTAATTACAACTTTATCTTTTCCACATTTGTGACAAGTTGATAAGATTTTGTTTTTCAATCATTTTATCTTCCACCTCACATGTGTAATCAATATTAATTCTCAATACCAATATAATTTCAATATCTTATATCTTTGTATTTGAATTTCTATTTTTTTTTAAACTTTAATTTTTTAATAAAGGTAGTTAAATCACTACTATTATTTTACTTTTGTAAAAATAAATTAAGCAATATTATTTTTGTATTATATTTTATAATAGTATTTGTAATATGTATAATTGATGAGTGTTACAATTTATAAATTATATCATTTATTATTATTAATATTTTTTATTTAAATAATTTATCATTTAATTTAAATATATTTAAAACTTAAATATATATTTTGATACTAAATTAATAATTATATTTTACATCATACTAAAGGAAATAACCACAAAAAAGAAACTATAAGGTTAGACTCTATTTTAGTTTGAGTATATAGTGCTCAATAGCTTCAAATTTATTATATAATTGTTAAATATATTTAGATTTTATAAGCATTGGAAATTTAAACTCTTTCATATTAAATTAATTCATATATTTTATTTTTAGATTTTCAATTGATTATTTTATCAGACATAAATATTATTTAAAATTTGAATTCAAAATTTTTAATCTATTTTGAAAAATAATTTAAAAAATAATATATCAATTTATTAATTAATTTTCAAATTTGAATTGAATTGTCAATTTGTAGTTTAAAAGGTCCAATCTTTGTTTCACAACATTTAATTTTGAAAGGTCAATATTTCAGTGTTTTACAAGTGCAGGAAGTTTCACATGATATAGGGGACAGGTGGATGTCACTACTGTTGCCTGCAGTTACACTTCATGTGACTGTGACACATTTGAGCCTAATAATTCTAATTTGCAAGTTGTGTCTCCTCCGTGATCAATCACAAAATTGGGATGTGAGATTGTGGATAATTATGGCATCTAAATAATATGTCAAAACACTCTAATTATTGAAGCAAGGTAGGGTTATCCCCATGGTTGTGAATGTTAAGAACCAGAAGCAGTGTAGAATTCAGACTAATTAGTGGCGAAGCTTGATTGATTGTATCTAAGCTATGGCAGTGGAGTCTTCATTGATATCACTTTCAATTATTCAATGACCTCCTAGAATTCTTTGCTAACTCATTATAAAAAGGTATTAAATTCTTATGTGTCCATGTTGAAAGCATTCAACTGTTTGTCGCTATGAGGGTTTTCTCAGGGAGATTTCCATGGAGGAAGAATGTTGTAATCTATTGAAGCAAGGCTTAAATGCAATATTTTTATTTGATAGAAAAAATAGCTAGGATGCAAATGATTGATTTTCATGTGAATGGCTTTTTTTAAGATATCTACAAGACCAGTAAAGCTAGTATATACTTGTGAAAAAGCTGGACTAGTACAGATATTTTTGGTTCTACCTTGTACAGTTGGTGCTTTTTTCAGAACATTTTTTGTCTAATTTGTATGACATCTAACTATAGTTTTTTTTTTTTGTGAAATTTTATAAACCCAGTAAAGTTTTGAAATTAGGAGGAAGCATTGTAGGATTACATCATTAATAGTTTAGCAGATGATGGAATTCATTCAAGAAATTTATCATGGAATATAGTAATTATGGATAAAAATGGGCATTGATGGGAGAAGCCAGGTAGGATCCACCCCAAATGCTAGGCTACATATATTATCAGATGCAAATCTCTACAAAATGTCTTGAAAATTGACTAAACACTCACTCATTTTTGTTGCATTCATGAAGACTGGCAAGAGGCAATTTTGAATCTCCCATTGCATCATCTCCACCATGAAGCTTCTGAGGGACTTGGTTAAACTCATAGCTTCTTGTCTTCCTTAACATCTTTCATAGCTCCCCATCAACATTGAAAATGCCTTGACCCAAGAAATCATGGAGAAGAAAGACGAAGTGGTCCCCCTTTAGGTAATTTTCAAATTTGGTCTTGAGCTACACACTAACTAGGTAGTAGGCTTCACGTAGCCACTGTTCATTTCAGCTTTCTTTTACATAGCAACCAAATACCATTAGAATTGTAGGTACATGCGTTGCTTAGTCTTCATAACACTTGACTACAAAGGACCCAAAAATACTAATTCTATCATCTGTTCTTGCGAAAGGAGAGTAGCTCATCTTTATCTAAACTGTATATGAATAGCTACCCAATTTCTCCACCTCCCTTGTCTACCGAAATAGAATACACACGTTCATCAAAAAAATATTTAAATAAAATGGTTAGGGTTTGATCAAATTGACTGGAACTACAGAACCAAAATTTCAAAGGTTTTACTACTTAATCAAATTGAAACCTTTATCTGTAATCAATTAATGGATTGTAAAAAATTTATAAAGAATATATTGAAATCTTTAGCCCCAAAAATGAAATTTTTAGAGTTTGATAAATTGAAAGAAAATAAAAAGTTCAGGAGAAAAGATTGTATTGTAAGAGCTACTTTTTGTAGATTGCCAATTTGAGGTTGCAGAGAAGAAGCTTTGCAGGCTTTGTGTTAGTCTTCTAACAGGCTTTATCTATCATCTAAACCTCTATTCTAGTCTTCTCAAGAAGATTCCAGCGTCCAGTTTCCAGTCTTCCATAGCATTCATAAAAGACAGAAACTACATGAAATGCAAGAGGAAAGTTATGGCTTCTGGTTAAGGGAAGCCTATTTTAAACCAAAAACTATCATCAAGGTCACATGGATATCACCAATGAGCTACATCTACATAAATACATAGCCAAGAGCAACTATTAACAAATGAATGATGTAAAGATATTTTCATATGGATGCTGGCCTGTAAAAAAAATAGAACAATCAGAGATTCCAGATGAAGAAAAGAGGAAAGCTTACATGAAGAGGGCATACAAAAATTTACTTGTTCAAAATACTTCCACATCTGTGAAATGACAAAGGTTGTTTCTTTCTACACCAAAAACTAGATTTCAAGATGCATGGCAAATGCGACAACTGGGCAAGATAAGCTCAAATTAATTGCACTCGTGTAAGAGTTAGCAAGAGCAGATAATTACTAGGTGAACGTGGCCAGCCCAGCCTACTTTCCTATGGTCCGTGCGCAGGCCAACACAGCAAACGCCGGCAAGTGTCTTATCAAACATTAATAAAAGGATGCATATGTTAAACAAGCAATACACTTATACATTCTTCCAGTTGTTTATTAATATTATTATTTAATTTAGAAAATTAGTTAAACCACTAGAAAAAACCAGCTGACCAATAGGAAAATTCAAAAATTTTAATAAAATTCAAAATTTGAAACATGAACTAGTATGAAACATAGGATATATTATTGTTTTCAAAGTTTGACAGCACAAATTAATTGTCATAATCGATATGAAAACAATAGTCTCTGCGTTTCAAAAGGCAGGGACTAACAAGCCACAAACTCTTACTTAAAAAGGACAAGACAACTAATTTTAAAATGCATCGTGATGTTTATGCAAGATCTTATTTAATAACGCACTTTGAAAAAGTAACTTATTAGAATAAGATATCCATAATAAATGTCTGGACCACTGACTCTCTTTTAAAGAAAGGTAAGACCGCTGGCTTTAACAAAGGTCCCAACATTTTAAAATACATTCCCGATTTAGGTCATTCTAAAATTGGTGTAGTTGTCACTGCTATCACTATGGGTCTCGGTTCGATCAACTTGGTTTTCCTGAACTGCACAACTCAGCGTCTGCGGAGTCCCAAGTTCCATCTTCCCTTCCAACATCCGCACCACTTGTTCCATACTTGGCCTCTTCTCCCCCTCTCTTTCTATGCATAGCAATCCTACAACGCCTGCTCTTCTCAACTCTGCTACATCTGCCTCCGTTGTAATAGCTTCATCTACGATATTAATTGTGTTTCCCTGGCAAATTTGAGCTGCAGCCCACGCAGGAAAGTAATACTGACATGAATCTTGCACGTTCAAATCTATACTTCTTCGCCCAGAAATGATTTCCAAGAGCACAATACCGAAAATATAAACATCAACTTTAGGCTTGATGGGAACCTCAGAGATCCACTCTGGAGCCAAATACCCTATCGTTCCTCTCGTTGCGGTTAGTGCTTTGCTGAAATCTCTGCCCACAAGCTTCGACAAACCAAAATCAGCTAACTTGGGCGAAAAATTACAATCCAGAAGAAATTCTCTGGCTTTACATCGCCATGAATGATGCGATCTCTGCATTCCTCGTGGAGATAAACTAGACCTCGTGCAGTGCCTAAAGCGATCTGGAACCGGGTCCTCCAGTCCAGTACCTTCCGTTTACTTTTGGAATTGCCAGGCAGCAGTGAACAGCACTGGGTCTTGCAGTCAAGCAACTTGGGTTTACTGTTGGAATCACTAGCGAACAATAGGGAATTTAGAGAGCTATTGGGCATGTAATCATAAACAAGCAACCTTTTGGAAGCTTCGGCACAAAACCCTCTAAGCCTGATCAGATTCCCATGTGGTATGTTGCCAAGAGAACTGATTTCAGCTCGGAACTGCTTATCATGTTGTCTTGAACCTTCCAGTCTCTTTATTGCCACAAGTGTGCCGTCTGTTAGAGATCCCTTGAACAGTGATCCGAATCCTCCGCTGCCCAATTTAGACCCGAAATTCCTTGTTGCAATCTTCAACTCCTTGTAACTATACATTCTAAGAGAAGAGTCCAAGGAATCCTCAGACGTCTTCATTGGTGGTAGTATCCGGTACTTTTGCCACAGTAAAATTGAGAAGATAATCAAAGCAAGGGCTACAGCGAGAGCACTCACAATAACTAGGGTTTTAGGTTTGGAGGAGGGCAGCGGTTTATGATTATATGGAAGTGCAGAGGCAGCTACTCGAATGAAAACAGTAGATCTGGTGTCTGATAAATGGGTTTGCATGTTTAGCAAATCTCCCGACCAGATCTGGCAGGAGACTGAAGGAGAATTGAAAGAAAAGGCAGTGCACGAGAAGTTGAGGAGGCAGGCTTTCTTGCAATCTTCCTTTGTGAGTGCAACTGCAGGTTATGACAAAGTTGTGTCATCAGGCAACGTCGCACCAGAGTCGATAAATTGGTCAGTGCTGTAGTTAAGTGGGCTCTGCCGAACACAGCCACTTGACCACCAGTTTTGAGAGTCCCAAGCGCGCTTATCTGCGCGGTAGAAACCATCCACACAGCTGGAGAAGCCACGATTGTTGGAGTTGCATCTTCCTAAGCACCGCAGAGACCATAGACGTCGCACTGATCTCTCGGGCGACTCCCCACCATGGTCGGTACAGAGCCGTCATGCAAAGAAATGGGTTGTATTACTCCGGATTTGATCTATAGAAAACATGGGATCTGATCAACCCCTTCGTACCAGAAGTACAAACCAGAGATAGTGCTTTCAAAGGTGAGATTGTACAGCTCCCCGTTTACCAGTTCTGGAATTGCACTGAAAATTTTACCGTCCCATGGTCCACTCTCCCAATACTGGACAGAATTGTTCCATGTCAGCACGAATTGTTTTTCATTAGATGGATCCAAATGAAGGGAGAAGAGGCCGGAAGAGGGATCCATTGAGTTTTTCCAACCGACTAGCTTTTGCTGTCCACCGAACCTCATCTCCGGCAACAAGATATCTACTGCATAGTCGAAACTCTGCCAAACAGTCTCAAATTTGTTGTCATCGCTCAGCATTATAAAATTACCAGAGTCCAATAGCACTGCCTATGAGACCTTATTTGATATGTTGGCCGACCAAAGAGACGTGCCATCTACATTAAAGAGTCCAAGGCTACCTTCTTTTGAGAGCTTCAAGACCCCAGGCTTGCTCTTAGCAGGATTCTCCCTATTGGCCACCCAGACGATGATCTGCTCTCGTCTTTTGGCAAACCAGATGCCGATATACCAGTTATCACTTCCATTTGGACTGAAAAATCCCAATTTAAACTTGCCATTCTTTGAAATTATGGTTTGATTTCCAACAAGCGAGGCGCCCAAGGAAAGAGAATGTCCCCTACCAGTACCACTAGATGAGGCATCACAGTTGCACATTATAATCAATACAGCGACAGCGAAAGCGAACATCAAATATGCTGGAATGCTTTTCTTCCCCATTATCAGGTTTCCTATGCTGCAAATCCAGCCCTCTTTGTCTCAATATATCTTTCGCTCTTGAAGTCCCGGGTCAAAGTCTTGTCCATTACGAGTCTGCCGGGTAAAAGTGTCAACACTAGAAATTGGTTTACAATTATAACATGGCCTATATCTTTCGCTCTTGAAGTCTCGGGTCAAAGTCTTGTCCATATTCAGTGGCTTACACTAGTACATTTGATCCTATTTTTAGATCAAAATTTTTGACCATCTATTAAAATATTTTAGATTGGTCGGAATATGGAAAGCAAAAATATGGTCGACCAACACGAACTTAACATGTGAAAAGGGCAATTTCTACCTCTTTCATTGTTTTCTTTCACGCGCGCGGGAGCTGTAAGGGTTTTTCCAGCGATCAATTGAAATTTTGGTCATGGTTTTTACTCTGGCAATTTGAAGTTCCCAGAGCTTTGTGGTGGGTGTGTTTTTTACTCTACTAGGCGTGGTGAGGATGTATTAAAGAGGATTTTATGTTTCACTTATTGCAAGAATTGAATCAATGATCCATCATTAGCTTAAGTCGTTACTTGCAATATTATAAATAATAATAATAAATATAACAACATGGAGCAGGTCTTTAATATTTTCGATGCTCGTCTGGTTCCATGACTGTTTTATCTAATCTGGATTCATGTAACAAATAAAACCGATACGTTCTCAAGAATTGAGATCTCCATTTTATCTCAATGGTTTTTAATATTCGTAGGTAGTTAATCTTACGGCGAGTTTACATGTTACGTTGAGATAGGACTTGAACATGTTACGTAAGCAGTAGTCTTATTGGTTTCAATAAGGGATGGGAGCTTCACCAAGTCCAAAGTTGTGTTGGGGGATGGGAGCTTCACAACTTCAATATTCATTCCAGCGTAGAAATATTCAACTGTTTTGGATTTTATTGTAGGATATGCGGGTTGGTACATCAGTTGTAGGATTTAAAACGTTTATCAGTTTTAATATGTGGGTTGGTACTTCAAACTGGATATTAAAACTTTTATCCTACAATAACTGACTGGGGCCATATGGGGAATGCTTAAATATCAGTTTTAATAAATGTTTTAATATGCGAGTTGGTATAATATCAGTTTTAATATCCTTCAAAGTAAAAGCATTTAAATTTTCTTGGATTTTAGTATAGGATAACCTCAATATTGTAGGATAAACATTTTAATAAATGGGGTCAGAGACCAGAAACTATTGAATATAACCTGACATTAACATATTTGAAAATGGACCCAAATTTGTCAGTCAATAGCACTCTGGGCACCATTAACCTTCCAAAACAAGAGAAGCAAGTGGGAGGTCAAATATCCTTTGTTGAGGATAATGGTTTGGATCATCATGTGAGGATATGAAATTGGATTTGCAATAGTTTAGTCAAAAATGGGCTTTGATAAGAGCCAAGATACCACATACTAAGGTAAGGGCTCATAAAATAGTGTAAAATGTACAAGGTTTGAATTTATGATGGTACACAAAGCAACTAGTAAAAATTTAAATGACTCATTATTGTTATAAGATAAATAATAAATAGAATAAGTGCATGTGTATGTAGAAAACCTTATTCAATTACAACCTAGTCCAATTCATTGGGAAATGTATACATAGATAACAAAGAAAGATTGAATGCATAAGAAACAGTGTTCCCCACATTGTTTATTTGTTTCACCTTAATAGTGATGTATATTTCCTATAAAAATTCAGACATACACTCATGTACCTTTGGAGACAATTAGAAATATAACTTATCGAGATTGGGGGTGGCAGATATTTAAAGTATTTGAGGCAAACTGTCATGTTTATTCTGGATATGTAGGACTAAGAGATGTAAGTACTTGTTTACTTCTATTCATAGTTTACTAGAAGATTACCTCTATACATGATTTTTTCAATGTTCACATGAAATATTTTCCTTGCTTGAGCTTAGTCAATTTTACTTGACTTAAAAGAATGTTCCAATGACATTTATCTAACATGTCCAAGTTTAAGAGAACATTATGACACACAGAGCACAGTGAACATTGTAGCTATGCAAACAATTGTAATTTTTTATTGTTTATTAACCAATGTCAAGGAATATCTATATGATCACAAGTGAGAGGTAGGAAATCATCTTTCATGATGATGGATTTCAATTTTGATTAGGGATTCTCTATTTTTTTATTGATGTTTGCTTCTAATTGAAAATGGTTTGAGACAGCTTCCCAGTGGGTAATCACAATCACAATGTGATAAGCTTAATTCATTATCATGATGACCATTACAATGAAAGTAGCCACTAAGAAACTACTAGTATCATGATTGGACTTAGTTATTATTATTATTGACAGCATTAGAATGATCTGAAATTGATACCTAGATAAGAACTCTAGACTAACAGCTACCCGTTTGACTACTATTCAACATCTTGTGTAATTGTAGACAGTTGTAGATTACATATTCTTGTAGGATGTCTCTCACTCTTAACATTGTTGTACCTGAAGTATTGTTGGGAAACATACACTATTTCCCACTGTTGCAACTCTGTTCTCACCATTTTCTTTTTCCTATACTAGAGATTGCTAGCATGAAAGGATGTGGCCAACAAGTTGTGCTCAAAGCTAGTATTATGTTTTTGAATCCTTGCACTTTTTATTTTAATCTAGTACTTACCATGTCAACATCTTTTTGTTTTCTAATATTTCCAACTCTTGTTGCTTTTAGAACATTTTTTTTTATTTGGCTTTGAAGAAAATCTCATTCCTGATTTGGTAATGGTGCATAGGTGATCTTTCACTTGACTGTACAAGCTCTTATATTCATTCCTACATTAGCTAGAGTTTCCAACAGGAATCCCTGCCACATTGAAATGAGTCAATAATTGTTGTATGTTGCCAAAGAGGTGATTTTGCATTAAGTTTATATGATCTCTACACATGGGGCAACTGAACCAAAACTTTCTACCATCCTGTATGAACACAACATGAAAAGACATGACAAATTCACAATCTTGTAACTTCAAAATAAACACAAAAAATGACATAATTCTTGTAGTATCTATAAAAGGGTTTTACAAAAATTTGAAAAATCTTGAATTCTTTTCTGACAAGATTCATTCACTTTTAATAGATAAATGTGCCCTTTTAGTATGTCACTCTCTGATTGCCTCACCCTTAAGAAAAATGCAGCGACCTTGAAAAAATAATGTTAGCTTGGAAGCAAAAATGTTGTTTTACTCACTTGCATTTGTGAAATGAGGCAAAAGAGTTTAAACTTCCCTACTTTAAGGCATAATTGGGATAATTTAGAGTTTTTTTTTTTAAATATGCTTTAAAAAATGTTGTTCTTTCAACTTTTTGATAGGGAGGTCTATGGTTCTGCTTGGGTTTGGTCAGGTTTGGAGTGGACACAGGGAAAATCCAGACAACCTGATCAAACCCAGAATGTTCGACCTCGAATTGGACCCAAAAATGATATTGGGGGCTTTTTCCAAAACTTAGAACATAGATATGTATGGTCATATAATAAATGTGGTGAATTTCTTGTATTATAAATTTTTAAAATCCTCTCTATTTTAAATTTTCCCCTTTTTTAAATTATTGTCCCCTAAGAAATGCTTTAGACCCCCTACAATTGGAGTGCACACCACAAACACTATTGCCCATATTCATGAGTAGTTGATAAATCTAAAGCATGTTTAATGGGATTGCTTTAGAAGAATTAAATCTCTAAAGCATCTTGCTGAGTAAAATCCCATCCATGACTTTAGAAATGGCATGGTTTTCTGCCCTAGTGGTTTCCCTTATACAATCTAATATACACTCTCTCAAGTTTGCAAGTTTTCGGATGATATGATGCAAAGCTTTTTTCTAGCAGAAACATTGAAGTACTTGTATCTTCTTTTCTCACCATCCACTGTCATATCCCTTGACCACTAGGTGTTTAACACTGAAGCTCATCCAGTCAAAATTATTCCTTGCTATGTAGATGTATAGGAGAGGGAAGATTCAAAGCAGGTATCTGATGGCAACCATATGACTACAAAGATATTTGGGAGAAATCAAGATTGGCCATAGAGGTCATTTTGCTTATTTTCATCTAGAAGGATATTATTGCCCTGAGTTGTTCAACAATAATATCTATAATATTATTCCAAAGCCAAGTTGATTTGCAACCTATACATTTGGCTTTGGTAAGTTAAATGGCCATATTTGGCTTCTTTTGTTATTATAGAAAGCACTACATCTATAGTTAAGAAATATGCTGAAAAGTGGAAGGATTTTGTGACAAAACGTAAGAGTTTTTTTCATCAATTATTAGACTTTAGTTATGGAAGTAATGCATAACTCTGGCATAAGAAGACAGAGTTAAGTGATGAAAATATCCCTCTCTTTGATGAAATATAAATGGCTTCTAAATCAAATATAAATGGCTCCTAAATCTTACATAAGTGAAGTAGTATTTGAATCCTACTCCTTGGGTCCAAGCAATTTATATGCTTCCCCAACTAAGAAACCTGAAGCTGCCACTTATTCTAAATGAGCTAGAAAAAAAAAAAAGAACTTGGCAATAAGCCAAAACTAACCTAGTCCTATCATCATCCACACTCATTAAATTGAGAAAGAAAGTAAACTAAGCTGTTTATGGGCTCTGAAATAAAAAATGATGCCAAAGTCAATTCAATAGAATTATCCCTAGAGCCTATTAAAGCATGCTGAAAATTAAATTGAGCAGTCTTCTAAAAAATAACACTTCTTTGCTTTCAATTTATGTCTAAGTATAAACTAATCAAATCCAGCTTATTCCCTTCATTTTTAAGAGGAGCATCTTCTTCTTCCATACAAGAAGACATTTCATACATGTTAGTGAAACTTCAATCAGAGCATAAAAATCACAATTTTTAACATTACTCCACTTTTAACATTACTTCCTATTGAATGAAAGGAAACCTAGCAGCTTTAAGCTCTACGTCCCCTATTTTGCTCTTTCTGTCAACTCCAAAATCATTAATCATGAATTCAGATCTCCAGTAGCAAAAAGAGAACAAGGAAAAAGAATTCTCAATTGACATCTTGTTTATCAACAATGGTTGCTTTAATCTTTGTATAGATAAATAGAGTAGACTCAAAAATAGTTTCAACTTGACATCTTAAAATATAGAAGCTTAAACTTGGTGCATAAAAGAAAGCCACCAAAATTTCCAGCCTATGTTCAGTCATCTTATTTTTTTCATCTTAATCAGATTGAATATAAATTCTATTGAAAGGGGGATATTTAGATCCTTCTCATAGTGTACCCTCAATTTTGGTCCATGGACACACACCAGACACATGTGCACATTCACACCCACACCCACATCGTGATCCCCCTGCACACCCTAAATGCATGCACATGTACACACTGCACCCACACTTCCACACATGCAGATTGTGCATGTCCACATAAGTGGGACACACTTTGTTTCTTTCATTAATGTTGAGAGTGCAATAACTTGAAATTTTTTATTCTTCCATTAGAATGAATAGTAAAACAATATTTCAGAACCAAACCCATGAGCAATAGCATATAGATTGAAATGAGGACATATTCTAATGGGTAGAGTTTGACACTGGATCTTGTTATGCTGCAGTACACACACATATCAAACAATTTCAATCAATAAATTTTATATAAAAATAACAATTTTTTTTCCTATCCTAAATGTTGAGACTTGAATGTGCAATAACTTTAAAAAAGTTGTTCTTCCATGAGAATGAATGAATAAATTATAAAACAACACGTTAGAAAAAATGAGAGCAATAACCTATAAGTTGAAAATAAGGAGCATATGCTAGTAAGTGGAGCTTAACACTCATATTTAGATTTGGTTCAAACATCCCTGTTGCAGATGGCAAAGAGTTTTTTGTGTTGCTTGGACACCTGGAAGACTGACATGGGTTATGAGTTATATTGTAGTGCTAAGTTATACTATGGTTATGAGCTATTTTAACAACCCACTAAGTCTAGAATGAGTGAATACTGAAAACCATATAGAGGATGTTTTGTCCTTTAGATATTTATTGTTTTGAATGGTGAATTTCTATAATGCATAATTTTTATTATTATTATTTTAGTATTTTGTTTAATTATTGTTCATATAGTGTCTTAAAATATCTTATTATAAAGTTGTTTTGTGCATTAGTTTAAAGTTGGGATATTGTCAAGGCAAGTCCTACTCTATTTTTAGGAACTTTAATTGTCATATGGATGAATGTTAGTTTAAAGTTGGGATATTGTCAAGGCAAGTCCTACTCTATTTTCAAGAACTTTAATTGTTGTATGGATGAATGTAAAACTATCAAATTTTTTTTTTTTGCCTCAATTGCAACTTGATGTGTTATTGTGTGTACTTGGCATCCAACTTGAGGGGGGCTTTACTAAGCTGAAAAGTCAATTTTTTTGAGTAGCAAATCAGTGTAGGCAAGAGGCAACAGAGGAAAGAGGATAATCGATGTCCTCTCATCAATCACCAATGATCATTTTCTATTCTTTTTGCTATGGTATGTGAATGTTGGAAAAGTGGTTGTATTAAAGAGCAGATCACTATAAAGGTCCTCTAGTTCTAATGATTCTTTAACTCTTGTACTTTGTTGGAAGATTATCATTCAATGAATGAGTTCATTGGCAATGGTGATCATGTGTAACAATAACTAGACAAAAAGATCTAGACAATAGTATGCAACATGATATGATTTTCTTTTCAATGTTCCTAGTTGTGTGAATAAGTGGACATGCCTCATTGTGGGGGGTGGAGGGGAGGGGTACTAGTTACTAATGTTCCATTCCTGTTTGGTGCCAAAATGACTTAATTCAATGGCAGCTTCCTATGGCAATGATAGTTGTCTATACTGTTTGAGATTGAGTGACAGCGATCGATAACAATGACTACAATTAAGAACATTGTGATTTTAGGGAATGCATTTTTCATATTTTGTCATATGTATGTTGACTTTTATATAAATTCCCTATTGTACAAGCATAATGGCAAATAAAAGCACCAAAGTAGTTAGTTCAAGGATTTGAAAGGGTTGGTGAGAGCATAGTTTGCAAACTTTATGAGTACTCTCAATTTTTTTTGTTGGGCGAGTGCTCACAAGTTTCTCTCATTTTTGTAAATGTAAAAAAATGTACTTAAAAATGTTGATGCAAGTAAAATGTCAGTTAAAATGCATTTTTTACATGTTGTTAGTGCTATAAAGCTATGCATTTTTTCTATTGAGATGTCAAAATTTCCACCTTCATTGGTCAAAATCTCCACCAACATCTAAATTTTTTTCTACCTTTGTTGGTCAAAATTTCCACCTTCATTGGTCAAAATTTCCACCAACACCTAAATTTTTTCCTACCTTTGTTGGTCAAAATTTCCACCAACATCTAATTTTTTTTCTACCTTTGTTGGTTGAAATTTCCACCAATGCCTAAATTTTTTTCTACCTTTGTTGGTCAAAATTTTGACCTTCATTGGTCAAAATTTTGACCAATTCCTGAATGAACTAAGACAATGGCTTTGAAAGGTTTTTGACCAAAATTTTTGGCCAAAATTTTGACCAGAAGAATAGCGACCAATGGGTTGGTCAAAAATTGGTCAAAATTGGGTCAAAAATTCGACCAATAAAGGTCAAAAAATGAACCCAAATGTACTAGTGTTACAATTAATGTGAAGACTATCCCATAAATTAATTATCAAAATCTTTTAGAAATTTTCCCATAATCTAGAAAGGATGGGTCTTGCCATAAAGCCTTGTTAGGTACCCATTTACAATCACTTATCAATATTATCATTCATATTATTTCTCCTATATCACAATCACATTTGGATTTTTGCGACTTACCCCTAACCGATGCAATTTTGTAGTTTCAAACTCACCAAAAACTTCATCATGCAAGTGGTTTCAAGATCACCACAAACTTCACACTAAGGTGGTTTTGGCTGAACACAAATCTCACCCACAAATATTTTCAAAATCATCATAAACATTGCACTCAAGTGGTTTTGGATTACCACAAGCCAAGCACATAGTGCTCATAGACGAATGAAATGGGGAAACTATCATTACTTTGGGCTTTTCTCCTTCCATATCTACGTCAAACTAATTATTGAGTCCATATAAAAAGAAATCCATCTACCGAGATACATGGGTACCTAGTCGTTGTACTTGCCATTTGTATAGGAATCCTTTTCAAATACATTGTTCATCAATATGTCAAACAAAAAAAAAACTTTGGTGTGTCAAGCACAACCGATAATGAACTCCATAAATTCACATAGCCCATCAACTAAAATTCACTAAATCAATCTTCACAACTTTGTTGGGGGATATCAATCTAATAGTTTCTATGACCATATCTTGACAAAATCATAGTCTTCACAATTAGACAAACACATTCTCACTACTAATTCCAACACTTTATTACAGATTAGCACACACAAACCTCATTGCACCATGATAACCAACTCACCACCAATCCAAACTATTTTCACTTGATGCAATTAAAACTAACCTCCATAACTAATCTATAACATCATAATAAACCAAACACACATACTTTAAACACAAAGACATAATAAACACTTTCCATGATGAATGTCTTCCATGCTATGTGTATATATTCGCTGGCACTCCTGCTGTTACAAAGATGCTCCACATGCTTCTAATCTATGAATGATAGCTTCACACAATTCTAACTCAAACACCCTTCAACTTTGACTTCCTTATTTTCACAAATTCTCTCATTTGTATAGCAGACCTTCAATCTCTCATTTTATTCTTTTCACCCAACTCAAAATGCACATTTCTAAGCCCACATTGCTTAGATTTCTTGACAACTCATGGTGAATGAAGAACACAATAGTAATAAAATACACGATATGATGTAATGTTGCATAAATTATTGTTATTCACTTAACACTTTTCAAATATTTTAGCTCACTTAACAAATTAGCATTCACCAATCTTCATTCCATCTTTGTAATGGGAAGCCTTATCAGAACATCTGTCTTCTTCACGAGACAATAGCAATCCTCCACACTTCTCAATCACAATCTTTTGGCCATAGCTCTTCATACTCTTAGATCATTGACCATTATCTTTGATAACAAGTAAAAAATAGAGGCAATTCTCTAATACCAAGTTGAAAATCATAACACAACACAACAGAGAAACCAAAAGAGATGAGAAACCCAAAATGGGTTCTGCTTATCATAGGCCCAATCCATTATATTTATAATGAAATACATATTAAATGCTAGTCTTACTATTGTAGAGAGTTAGCTATACAATTAATGCTAGATAATGAGGCTGGTGTGTTAGAGGGTGCTTGGATAGTTGTAGTCTAGTACACATGGGAAATAATCTATGTGCCGACAGTTGCATGGTAGGTGTAATTAATTTATCATTCTAACAAGGATGGATTAAACATCACACATTAAGACTTGATTCTTAGGCTAAGAGTGTCAAATAGTCAAAATTAACTTTTTTTAAATGTTTTATAATAACGTATATATTATTCGCATAATTGTTGTTAGATACATCTTATTTGAAATAATTTATGTTTCATAATAAAATAATAGCTTTGGCTCGACAAATTCTAAGTCTTTGTAGTTCTTTGGACTCTGTCTCCTTTCATCATATCCCACACAAATGGAATAGAGGCAGATTGTTTGGCAAAATGAGCTTTAGAGAATGTGGTTAGGGGGGATATTAGTTGTAGGGATGAGTTACCTTCTGAGTATTGTGAGATCATTGAGCAGTTATTATTAGAAGACAAGAGTTTGTAGTGTTGTTGTGGACCTTTGGCCTTTGCTCTATAATTTGAATTTGATTGAATAAATTTTTACCCCTCTTTTTTCAAACAATTAAAACACTATAAACTCTATATAAAAATATTCTTGACTTTGAGCTCTATAAAATTGTGTTTATATTTTACTGAAAAAATATCATATAAAATAGTAAGAGTTATTGAAACGCCAATTTTCTGAAATAATTTTATTTTTTTAGTAATTAGATACAAACTAGTATAAAACATACATTTAATAGACATTTCCAATTGGAAAAGTGTGAGACCATATATAACTTAGTTAGAATGAATCTATCCAGATCATATGTTTGAGAAAAAATGATTTTTGGATAGAAATACTCAAATTTAGCTGTTCTGATAAGTTAGCCTAAAAGGTGACACAACTTTGTACTTTTACCTCTCTACTCCTGAATGTAACATTTTACATAATAATATCCTTAAAATAAAAACAAATTACAGTCATGCAAATTAAACAACATATATAGAATAAAAATATAAAACATTGAAGAATAATTTTATAGTAAGTTTATACAACTGCAAACTTATAGTCACTTTATACAACTATATTTATAAATAAATAAATCAATCAATACTAGCCTTATCAAAAATAGAAAAATTACAAAAATATTGTTCTTGTTGCATTGCGATTGCCACTAGTTTATATATATATATATATATATATATATATATATATATATATATATTACATCAAGCCTAATCATTCTCGAGGTGCGTATTTTCATAAATCCCAACTATGATTACTTTGTTATTGTTGTGATTTCTATTGTTTGAGAAATCAAAAATAATTTTTTTATGTTTTATTTAAAATACTTGTATTCATTTTTTTTTTACACTTGTATCCATATTTTTTCAAACTATTTTATTTTTCCTACTAAGATGAGCTCACCCAAAGATGTTGGATGCCATACATCTGATCATGTTCTAGGTTTTGATAGTTGATATCAATTACTATTAAAATCCCCTTAGGTCTAAGCCATAATCCAAGACATTGACAAATAAGAATACATTACCATTTAGGAATGGACATGGCTATCCTTCCTATAAATTGTACCATTGACTATTTTTTTTTTTAAATGAAAACACAATGAAATTTTTTGAAATTTCTAGTACTTCATCTTCATGATCTATATATTTTGTGATTGAAAACAACAAAATTTTTGAAAAAATTTAGCTATGTTTTCGTGAATCTAAAAAAGAATCATGTTTGCCTTTTTTTCTGTCTTTGGTGCATTTTGTCTGGAGATTAGCCAACACTTTTAGGAATGATTACAGCTTCACCACTATACTTATTTATTTATATATTAAAATATATCAAATAATTTTATTTCTTAAACAAGTGCTACAAAGCATCAAAGTTCCTACCAAAAGTGTAGTGAATTTAAAGTCAAGATTAAGAGAAATTAATTGATCCATGTTTCCTAACTAAATTAATCAAAATTTTGGTATTTCAATTGTTAGAATAAATCAATTTATATTTAAATTAAAAATTGAACTCATTTGAAGCAAAATATGACAAATATAATTAAAGTGTATTAGAATTTGAAATAATGGAGTTAAACTCTTAAGAAACAAATTTAAAAGTTTTGAATTCAAGTATGCTAGGAAAACTTTAGCTTTATAAATAATGGATGGTGAAAAACATTTAACTCTTATTTTAAAAGTCAAATGTTAACAATAAAACATAAAAAAATAAAAATATAACTATAATTTTAAATTAGATATTAACAATGTACCGAAAAATTAACATCATAAATATTGAGTAATTTCAAATTCAGATTATTTTTAAATTCAATTGATATAATAGTTAAAATTGTATCATCATATGATTCTTTTAATTATTAAAAAAAGTATGTTCAAAGATGATTAATTTTTATAATTTGATTATTTTAATTAAATATTTAAAGTACATATTAGAGATTTATAAACAGACTTTTTTTTTTTTTTTTAAATATAAATTATTATTTTAAACTATCATGTAAAATTTTTTAATGTTACTCTTAAGTTTTTGACTTAAGAATATTACTTTTTTATTAATTATGAATAATTTTAATCTTATGAAAAAATAAAAAGAAATGTTATTAAGGAAAAACTTTAGATTAAAATAATTTTCTTCACTCTAATTTATGTTCTTAAATAGGATCTCCATTTTATTTTTAAAAAATAAATAATAAAATTTTAAAAGTATGAGTTCAAACAAAAAGTTGAATCTATTTAATTATCCGATAGGCTTTTTCACTAGGACCACAAGCCACCAAAATTGTCTCACACAACCAAAAAGTTGAGAATACCAGCAATTGGAATCATTGTCATATCTAGTGTCTGTCAAATTTGTTAAGTAGGTGAGTAATCTGGTTGTAAAGTGGCTTCAATGAAACAACAAGGAAAGAATGCCTAGAATCTATAATGAGTATGATAGTTGGGAGTAGTATGTAGCAAATTCTACCAATCACTTTGATTTATGCAAGAGTTTCCATTTCTTTATCATATCTAGATGAGCTATAATGGTTAGTTTAATATAACAAAAGAAAATGATTTAAACCAAATTGTGACAATGTTTGGTATAATAATGGGTCTGTACTTTAGCCTCATAAAAATTAATCATTAGACTAAAAAAGGGTTCTTTAAAATGAATTTAATAATGTGCATAATTCTGTTAAGAGTTTTTCTTTTGGTTCTTGTAGCAACTCTTAATGGACAGAGCCTTAATGTTATATTTAAATTTACGTGTTGCCCAGCATTGAGAATTACATTAGATTCAACTAATTTACATGTCTTGCATAGATTTAAGTTGCCCACTACATGGATAATGAATAGAACAAAAACCAACTCATCAATTATAAAATATGCATAACTTGTTTTTTGGTCATAAAAATAATTACAAACAACCATAAATGTCTGAAGATGTCAAAAATATTGATTAGTTGCAACAAATAGAGATGCCAAACGTGTTGTAAAAATAAAGATGCCAAAGATGTATTTATCCTTGTGATTACTATCATTTGTGCAATAGCATACACACCCAAATTCAATGAAACACAACAAAATATACACTAAAAATTGACACACAACCTTTTCAATAAACATGAGGGACATCAACACCAAAATTAGTTCTAGTTGAATTGTGGATATGTGCCATATTGCAAGCTGCTATGGTCTAAAAGAAATGGCAATACATTATGTACCTCAAATAGAATTGGATAATTCTAGGATATGAGATAACCCAAGTCTACAATGAGTTTTCCATCCATTTGTGACCACTTGAAATTATATGTGGGATGAATTCAAGAAGGGATTCACCAAACTCAATCATTCTGAAAAACCCATCGAACACTAAGTTTTAATTCGCCTAAGTCATGAAGCATACACAAGAATTTACACAACACATAGAACATTAAGTATACATGTGAATACATATATGAAGCATACCCAAAAATAGATGTCATTTTTGTATTTTGCGTTTTTGGAACAACTTTGAGAAAATCTGGCAAGAGGGTATGGAATCTCTAGAGTACACATACCCAAATCGATAAGATATATCTAAACCAATTCCTTTCATGCCCTATTTGCAAAATTACCTCCCCTACAACCAAGGATCCTTCCCTTGACTAAAAATTTTCTACAAGTGAAAAATGGATATAGACCAAATGGTCAAGCTTTATAATTTGATAATTCCTCACAATAAAATCTCGGCACCCATTTATATTTCTAATCAGGTACCTAATCTAAATTAAATAAAAATTAAATTCCAATAATCCATGATTTAATATGTAACAAACTAATGGAAATTCTAATAAAAATGGTCAACCAAATTCATCTCAACACATCACAGAAACAATTAATTTTTTAAAAAGAACTAGTGAAAATGCCAATAAAAATGGCTGGCAAAATTCAATTCTTGTCCACGTTCTCACAAACCAAACAAAGTCACAAAGGTTCAAATTCCTATTTGAAAAACAATACTAATTCTTTATGATTTATTTGTCCTGCTTATGAATAGATTTCTCTATATTCTTCATCCAAAACCATTAAAACATGGGCATTTTTTCATCAAAAGAATTTTTATTCCAAACATATAATAAAGATTATAGAGCAACAATGTCCAATAATTGATAACATTCAAACAATCTAGCACTAAAATCCAAAAGAAGCTCCCGACAAAATAATTCCCTTAAAGAAAATAAATCAAATCTCAGTCTCCTACTAACAAACTCCTGCTTGAGGGTTGAATAAAAAATCTACAAATCCAAATACAAAAAGGAGAGATTTTGATGGCCAATAAAGCAGAATGGTGGAAGCAAGAGAATAATTGGGGCCAGTTAAAGAAGAAGGAAACCCATAGATGTCAAATTTATAGTAAACTTTGGCACTCGATTTGTGGCAGTTAGAGAGGCAATACACTCTAGGTAATTTTGGGTAAGCCAGCATTTATACAATTATAGAATCATAGCCTCTTGCTTGGCTTACTGTCTTCTTAGGCTACTCAATCATTGGAAAGTAGAATCAAGGCATGCCCTTGCTAACAGTGGAGATAAGGGAATTCCAACAGCCCTATGCAATAAGGTACATGAGGAATTGCCAGTGGGCTTTTGCCCAAGTGAAAACCTATCGACAATCATACCCCTACAAGATTTTTGTTAAAGTTTAAGGTTTAGTCTTTTCTCTTTCTCCCTAACTCGAGTCAATGCTCTTAGAAATTTCCCAAAGTTTGTAAGTTGTGTTGGATGTGAGCTTTTGCATTTGCCATGGCTAACAATTTAACATTCATTGATTTTTTATTTGCAAGGCTATTTTCAATTTACCTAACTAATTGGCTCGAAGGGCTTACTAGCCATAGTGCCAAACTGGGGGCTTAGGCATATGGTATTATGTCCCATCAAAGTATAAATTTCTAAACATGTATGCAAAATGTGGATGCAAATATAAGAATGAAAAATAATTTGACAAAATGACTCAGAAAACTATAGATTCATGTTTCCCCCAATTTCAAACTATAAACACAATGGTCTTGTTGACAAGGCATCATGAACTTTAAAGAAAATGAAATCGATATCTGCAAAATTGTATTTAATAGTCTTTAGCAGTTAAACCTTCCCGTCTATGCCAAATGGGAGCTTGGAGCAAGGTATAGACATCCATCAAAGCATGAAGGAAGGGGGTTACTATTGTTGAAAATGCCTTTGCAAATGTATGTATAATGTTGATGCCTTATTGGAAGGGGGTTATTGTTGTTGAAAATGCCTTTGCAAGTGTGTATGTATAAGGTTGATGCAAGGATAAGGCATGCCATATGTTTGATAAATTGTCTTGAAGATATATCATCTTGGGAAGTATTTATTGTAGTGTATAAAGAAAATAGGTCCACTTAAAAAATATTTAGATGCACTATGATAACATCTTCATCAAGAACTTAATAGAACATAATCACTCTACTGTTGTCAATCCACTCGATAGGTGGTAGCACTATTTGAGAGTGTTGTTTAAAACAATGATTTGCACAACAACTATGGCCTAAGTGTTTCATCAGTCTTATAAAGAATAAAACTCTCTATATCATTCCATAGAAACTTTGAATGCTTTTCATTTTAGAAGGCCATATCTAGATTTGTAATTGGAATTACTAGGCATTAACTTCTTTGATGACATGTTATTATGCAAAACCAGCCATAGGATCATTTTGTAACATAAACATTTACATGGCAAGGATCAATGTGAGCACTCGGAAGGTTGTACACCCATTCAAGAAAGTGAATACTTAAGATGTAAAGAGTTAATTGAATATCTTAATGTGTGAGCGATTTTAGAAAATCACTATTATGCTTGTCTTTTTTGTGCTCTACAACCTTTATAACATCATGCCTATCTATGGCAAAATGGGACCTTTGAAAGAGGGTATTATCATCCATGAACTCTCCACAAATGCCCAACTCAAGTATACCTTCTCCCCTACACGGATAAGAGCCAATGGGTGGGCTATTGTTACACTAGCAAGCAATAAAACACCTCAATCATTTTGTGATATATGACTTGGGTATGATGCCAATTGGAGAATTTGACTGTCTGAACAGAACCCTAGATTGGTCCTACCAATTTGTGGGAAATATAAGTGTGGGCAAGGAGGGCACAACGAACAATAATTATGACAAATGTAGGAGATAGTAACAACAATGCAATTGTGGTTAGTACACATAGATTATAGAGAAGAATTATTGAAGATGTGTCCTACAACATCAATTTTTGAAATTTCCAAATGGCTAGCTAGTATCGGCTACACCCTTGCACATGTTCTTGGTGCAAGTGCTAGTATTTTAATCTTCTTTAAAATAAATGGAGCCATAGCAATCGTCGATATGTCTAGTCCATTTGCAAGGATCTTTTATTAATATGTTCAGTGCCACAATACATAAGTTAATAAAATGACTATTCAAAGTGTATATTAAATTAATAGTCCAATGTTTCCTCCAAACAATCACTTTATTTTGCCAACAAATTATTTTTTCACATGTGAGCTAATAATTAATGGTCACAATATTGATATTATTATATGTATGTACATATTGTACAAATGACATTGATAGCCCAAAAATCTTTATTTTTTCTTATAGGAAATTGATTTTACACTACTAAAATTTGTATAATCTAATCAAATAGAAAAAAAATAAGAATTATATAATCATAGAAAAATAAATATAAATATTAGAAACTTCATTTAATCTTTTAAATTATGTGATATGAACAAATTGAATTGAATGGATACAATAATATCTTGCTTTTTCACATAAATTAAAAACTAAATTAAAAATAACGTAATATTAATTAAGATTCAAACACCGTAGCTCCCATAGAAGAAAATCATGTATGGCCACATGCTATTAAAAATAAACCCAACCCTTGTCCAGCTTCTACATTTTAAAATGCAATCCCCTTACATTATTCTACAACATAGTCAATTACTATCGCTATCAATGTCAGTTCGCTCCTCTTGATTTTCCTTGTCAACAGAAGTCAACATTTGTGGGGTTTGAGGTTCCATCTTCCCTTCCAACAGTCGCACCACTTGTTCCATGCTTGGCCTCTTCTCCTCCTCCCTTTCTATGCATAGCAACCCTACAACGCTCGCTCTTCTCAACTCTTCTACATCTGCCTCTGTTGCAATAGATTTGTCTACGATATCAATAATCTTCCCCTGACAAATTTGAGTTGCAGCCCACGCAGGAAAGTAGTACTCACTTGAATCTTGCACGTTCAAATCCAGACTCCTTCGGCCAGAAATAATTTCTAAGAGAGTGATACCAAAACTGTAAACATCAACTTTTGGAGTGATGGGAACACCGGAGATCCACTCTGGAGCTAAATACCCTATCGTTCCTCTCGTTGTGGTCAGTACTTTGCTGAAATCTCTGCCCACAAGCTTTGACAACCCAAAATCTGCTAACTTGGGTAATAAATTAGCATCCAGAAGAATGTTCTCAGGCTTTATATCGCCATGAATGATGCGGTCTCTGCACTCCTCATGGAGATAAACTAAACCTCGTGCGGTGCCTAAGGCGATTTGGAACCGAGTCGTCCAGTCCAGTACCTTTCGTTTACTTTTGGAATTGCTAGGGAATAATAGGGAATTTAGAGAACCATTTGGCATGTAATCATAAACCAGTAACCGTTTGGACCCTTGTGCACAAAAACCTCGAAGCCTAATCAAATTCCCATGTTGTATGCTACCAAGCGAACTGATTTCCGCTCTGAATTGCTTATCATGTTGCTTTGATCCTTCCAATTTCTTGACGCCCACAAGCGCGCCGTCTGTTAGAGATCCTTTATACACGGAACCGAACCCACCGCTTCCCAATTTAGACCTAAAATTCTTTGTTGCAGCCTTCAACTCTTTGTAACTAAACATTCTGAGACGAGTGTCAATGGAATCCTCGACAGATACCTCCATTGGCGGTCGATACCTTCGCCACATTAAAATTGAAAAGACAGTACTCAAAGCAAGAGCGAGAAAGAGAGCACTCACAATAATTATGATTTTCAGTTTGGAGGACGGTGGTTTACGAAACTTCGGAAGCGTAGAGCCAGCTACACGAATGAAGACATGAGTAGGTCCACTGTCTGATGGAGAGCTTTGCATGTTTAGCAAATCCACGGACCACATTTGGCAGGGTCCAGAAGGAGAAGCAAGAACAAAGGCAGTGCACGAGCAGTTGCGGAGGCAGACTTTCTGGCAATCTTCCTTAGTTGGTGTAACTGCAGGGTATGACCAAGCTGAATCCTCAGGCAACGTCGCACCAGAGTCGACAAATTGGTCAGTGCTGCAGTTAAGTGGGGTCTGCCGAACACAACCACTTGACCACCAGTCCTGTGAGTCCCAAGTGCGCTTGTCTGCCGGGGTGAAGCCATCCACGCAGCTGCAGAAGCCACGGTTGTTGGAGTTGCATCTTCCGTAGGCGCCACAAAGACCATACACTTCACACTGATCTCTCGGCGACTCCCAATCATGGTTGCTCTAGTGTCATCAAACAAAGAGAGTGGTTGTATTGCTCCTGACTTTATCTGGATAAAACATGTGACCACGTCCAGCACTGTGTAACTTAAATACAAACCAGAGCTAGTATTCTCAAGGCTCAGATAGTACAACTCTCCGTTTATCAGTTCAGGAACCCCACTGAACATTTCTCCGTCCCAAGTTCCGCTCTTCCAATACTGCACAGAATTGTTCCATGTCAGCACGAATTGTGGAGCTCCAGATGCATCCAAGTGAATGGAGAAAAGCCCGGGAGCGGGATCCATTGAGTTTTTCCAACCGATTAGCTTTTGTTGTTCTCCGAACCGCATTCCAGGCAACAACGTATCTACAGGATAGTCGAAACTCTGCCAAAGAGTCTCAGATTCATTGTAGTGGCTCGGCATAATAAAATTGCCAGAATCCAACAGCACAGCCCGCGAGGGTTTGTTCGATACCTTCACTGACCAAAGAGAGGCGCCCTCTGCATCAAACAGTCCCAGATTGCCTTCTTTAGACAGCTTCAAAACGCCAGGCTTGTTCTCCGCCGGGCTCCCCCTGTTACCCACCCAAACTATGGCCTTCTGATAATTTGGCATACCAGATGCCGATATACCAGTTATTGCTTCCATTTGGGCTGAAGAATCCCAATTCGAAGGTGCCATTCTGTGATATTATTGTCCGGTTTCCAATAAGCGAGTCGCCTAAGGGAAGGGCGTCTCCCCTTTCAGTACCAGCAGATAACCCATCACAGTAGCAAATTGTAAGAGCGAATATCATATAAGCTAGCACACCATTCTTGCCCATTTCCGAATGCTTAGCTCTTCACGCGTCCCTCTTCTGCTCTTAATTTCTCACTGCTGAGCTCAAAGTCTGTTCTTAAAGTCTTTGAAGTAGAAACTACGTCAAAATGGTTCAATGGCCAAACCGGTAAATTTGTTTCTATTTAGAAGTTTCCGCGTATTAGGAAAGAGCGGTGCAAGACTTAAACGACATAATTATAAAAAGAAAACCCCGCCCTGGCGAATAGTAGGGCTGGGAACCCTACAATTCTATGGGCCCCTCCCCCCATTATAGAGTAGGGGGGCTCCCCCTTAGCCGCCCTATCCATAAGAATATTTATACTTTTTAATAGTATTATGTAATGGTCAATCAGATAGATTTTAATTTATATATTTTTTTGGTTCTTGTTCTTTCTATTAACTCATTATTCTTGTTCTGAGTTGATAAATTTGAAATTTCCTAGAAATTATCGTGATCTTGAATGGTATAATAATATGGAAAGTTTGAGTCAAAAGAAATATTACGTAAAAATAATATCTAAATGTATTATTTATTAGAAATGCATTTCAAGGAAAGAGTAAGAAATTATTGAAAATGAGTTGAAACTACAATACATATGACATAATTAATAAAATATCAAGAAGATAAGTATGAATATTTATTTATTTATTTATATTAGAATAAATTAACAGTGTAAATTATTTTAATATTAACCTTTTTAATTCATTAATGTGCAATTCAGAAATTTCTTAGAAATTGTCATGATCCTGAATGATGTAAGATGGAAAGCTTGATTGATAATAAGAACTAGAAGAAAAAAACTAAAAAATGTATTATTTATTCAAATTGTATATCTTAAGAGTCGAGGAGAATGAAATAATAAAAATTTAGTTGAAAGTGCAAGATATAGTCCAACAACTAAATCTTTGATATAGAAATTTCTAAGAAATTATCATCATCTATATTAGTCTAAGCAAAAAAGCTTAATTGAAAAGAAGACTAGGTCAAAAATATATATAAATATATTATTTAATCATCTTTCATATTTCAAAGAAAAAGAAAAAAAATTATAAAAAATTAACCCCACACACACACACACATATATGTATGTGTATGTGTGTGTGTGTGTGTGTGTGTGTACACACACAAATACACAAGCTTTGGGCCCACGCTCATGAGAAACACTTTATAAGAGGGTGTCTTTTAATAAGATGGTCCTCCTGCATTTGCACCTTGGGCCTTGCCATATTAACTCATAAGGGACCTTTTTCTTAGCATGTGCTCACATCTACATAATTCCTTATTGGACCCAACATTTTTCTTTGTGTTAAAATTTTGGGCTATGCACATATTTTTTGGGACATGTGATCCTTTTTGTCATTTTTTAAATAGTCAATGGATTTTTGGTGACATTTTCTAGCATCGTTTCATGTACAAGGCTCATGATTACCAGATTTTATGGGCATGTGCATGCAATAATGATCCACCATTAGTCATGGGTGACATTTACTATTGGTCTCTATAATTTTTGGTGTGAGCACTTGTGTACCCCAAATGAAGGTCTCTGCACTTGATTCGAGGAGCAATTTGTGTGTAGGTCCATGTCATCATAGGCACGCATTTTATTTATGAGGCCTTTATTATTGGGTCCACATATCCTTTCTACCCATCGTGTCATGCACTAATGGTGATTTTGACTTTATTTGTCACACATGGTACTTTTATTGGCCACCGGAGTTTTTTTTTTGGCATTGGCCCCTTTTTTTTCTAGTGAACTGGTTTTTCTAAGTGACTAGATTTTTTTCCTAGTAGGGGTCATTTTTTAGGCTTTGTTTAGAGCTACGTTTATATTTTTGTTCATATCTCGGGCATAGACTCCATTTTCCATAAATGAGATGTTGAAAAAACTCTGGTTCCAAGCCCATCCCAGTGGTACAGGTAATTTTCAATTTCGATGCTTTTTATAGCTTTTTCTGTTCTCCAACTCAAGAATTATATTTCACACTATGGGAGACATATCTTGGGCATCTAATCTCCAATTTGGAAATTCTTTATATCATTGGAAATGTCTTTTTGAGCTCTTTCTAGTGATGCTAGTTGGGTAAAAGTACAAAGTTGTGTCACCTTTCAGGTTGACTTATCATAATGACTAAATTTGAGTATTTCTATCTAAAAATAAATTTTGTCCAAACATATGATCTAAATAAATTCATTCAAGCTAAGTTATATATGATCTCACACATTTCTAATTGGAAATGTCTATTAAATGCATGTTTTATACTAGTTTGTATCCAATTACTAAAGAAATATAATTATTTCATAAAAGTGGCATTTCAATAACTCTTACTATTTTTTATAATATATTTTTTTAATAACATATAAACACCATTTAATAAAACTCAGAGTCAAGAATATTCTAATATAGAGTTTATAGAGTTTTAATTAGAAATAGTATATTGTAATTAAAAAATTATACAAGCACATATTTTAACACTTGAAAAGATGTTAATTTTGAGAAAGAAAAAATATTAAATCATATCAAAAAAATTAAAATTTATATGATATTCTAGAGGAGAGAGTCCTCTTTTAGAATGTATAATTTTTCTCCTGGTTAAAATAGATTTGTTTCAAACAATGTGGTGGGAGATGAAAACTATCGATTTCAAGTGAGTTGAAATTTGAATCATTATAAAAGAGAAAATATAGGTCTAGAGCTGATTTTTATTTTTTATTGTTCTAGCTTTATATTTTATTTATAACATAGTCTAAGATCAAAGGGAAATAAGTTTATTTCCATCTAGTTTTGTGGTGGAAACTAGACCCCTAATTTTTAGCATTTTTTAGCAGCAAAAAATTTATCTATAAAAATTTAAAATATATAAATTCTTATTCCAAATAATTATAAAAAATTATAATCTTAAACATCATCCATTTCTACACATTTGATTAGTTTACTTCATTTTCAAATTCAAAATAATAATACCAATTTTATGTCATTGAAGGTGAATAGTTATACTTTTGTTAGCCTTTTCCTTTACAAAAGGGTGACACAAGTTTGTGCTTTTACCCAGTTGTTTTTCTAGATTCTACTCTAGGCACATTCTTTTTAGTTTTCTGTATTTTTGCTTTCTAGTGGATATCTTGGTTGTTTCAGGTCTAGGGATCAATTTTGTTTCTTTAGATGATTTGTTATAGTTTTTTGTTGGCATTATATTGTATTTTTCATTAGTGACAACACTTATTCGATTTTGAATGATTATCGAGCTCATCATTTAGTCTACAGTGTTTACCGAGCATTCAGTGGTTACCTTGTAGGTTCATCACTTAAGCAGTTCACACTGAGCATTCATGAAGCTACCAAGTGAGTGTGCAGTCCAACAGTGTCTACTGAGCCTACAGTGTTCACCGAGCTTCACAATGTCTACTGAGTCATCCGTTTGTGCAATGGAAGCTAGTGTTTACCAAGTGATGGATGTGTAGTGTTTACCAAGTGAAAGCAAGGTAAACAAAGGATTCAATTTTTATCGAGTGACACTATATCTACCAAGTCTCCAATGGTTACCGAGTTCCAAGCTACGTTGTGTGTTTAGTATGGACCAAGCTTCTACTTCTACCAAGTACATGACGATGTTGAGTAATGCAATGGATGCCAAATATTAGAAGGCCACCAAGTCAGCTTGAAGAACCCGAGTTTTCTACTATTTGGCCGACTCAGTAATATTTTGTTCGCTAGTGTTTTGGCTGACCTTGCAATTGTAATTATTGAAATGGTATATATGTAATGTATTATATCATTTGCAATGCGTGTATATCAAGGAATGGATATGTAATGCTTTAAAGAAGAGTAAATGTGAATCAGCAACAGAGCAGAGTATTCAACAAGGTCTACAAGCAGCAGCAAAGAGTCATCAATCATAAGAGGTGATTTTTACTTCAAGGATCTAATCAGCAATCAAGTTGTAAGTAGATCCACTGTTTCATCCTAATAGTTGAATCAATTTTGTAAATCCTTTAACAGGGTAGACTTAACAATCTCTATATAAATCTCCTAACAGAGTGCATACTTCATTGTATGTTTGTAAATCCTCTAACAAGGTGGATCTAGCAGTCCAAATTGCTCTTCATAGGGAAGATCATTAGAAGTGATCAATGTAAGCCCTAACATGCCAACTTTATACTGTAGTAGTGAAGTTTTGTGGGTATCATCCCCACCCCAATTTTACTTTCTATTTGGAAGATTTCTAGGTCACCAAAATTCTGTGTTCATGTGTTATAAATGTTTATCTTTCTCATGCATACAATAGATTAGATGAATGAATGATGAATGGATTAAGTATTGAATTGATTTAAAGTTTTTGAGGTTATTGATTCACCCCTCCCCTCTTAATAACCTAGCTAGTCTTGATTATTTCTAACAATTGGTATCAGAGCATTGTGGTTCTCAACATAAAGTTTGACAACTTGAGAAAAGATCTAAAGGACAAATGGAGATATTCAGACTTGACAAAGCAATTGAAAATGAAAAGCTAGATCTGGAGATGGCCATAGTTCAACTCAAGGAAGCAAAGGAACACCTTTCACAATCCCTAAAAAGAAGAAAGCAACTTGCAAATCAGATGAATGATCTCAAGTATGTTGAAGAAAAGATTGAAGACTTTTTCCCCTCAAGTAGCTTAGATGAAGCAAACAATGCAATCAAAGAACTCCTAGAAAAGAATGGATCTCTGCAAAAAGAAGTAAGAATGCTAAGAAGAGAACAAGAAATTCAGTCAGCAACATTATGTGAAACCTTGGAACAAAGAAACAAATTGGAAAATGAGACAAATGAAAGGATCAATGCAAATCAAAGTCTTATCAATCAACTATCCAATGCAAATGAAGAAATCATGAATCTGAGATTTGAAAATGAAAGCCTGAGGATTGGTTTAATCACTGAAAGACAAACCAGTGAAAGTTTGGAAAATGACCTAAAAGCTGAAAAGAAAATAAATGAGAGAATGATGAAGTCTTAAAAAGATATTAATAAATTAAATCAACAAAATGAGTAGAATATTCATAGACAAAAAGGCAAAGTAGGACTTGGATATAATGAAGAAGGTGAATCTTCCAAACAAGGTGCCCAAAGGAATGAAAGACCTACTTGCAATCACTGTGGTAAGTTAGGTCATACATCAAACAAATGTTGGAGCAATGGAAAAGAAAAATTCAATGGAAAATGCTACAACTACAATCATCATGGTCACAAAGCTATTGAATGCAAGGAAAAACCAAAGTTTGAAGGTAAATGTCACAAATGCAAGAAGCATGGTCACAAGGCATTCCAATGCAGATCCAAATCATTCAATCCAGCTAAACAACTTGTTAAGGCAATATTTGGACGAGATTACAATACATAGTATAGATGTCATTATTGTGGAGAATATGGACACATTGGCAAAGACTGCTCAAGGCATCACTTGAGAAAAAGAGATACAATAGTAAGATGTTATACATGCACTGAACTTGGTCATATAGCTAAGAATTACATGAATATAGGAAGAATTGAAGATGAAAAGAAAGCTAAAGCTGATAACATTTGGAAGCAAATGAGACAACAGTGGATTCCTAAATCTACTGAGCAGAATAATTCAAATGATGGCCACATCACTCAAGAAGTGGGTGACTCCACCATTTCCAATTAGATTCGTAAAGGAGGATCTAGAACTGTATCATCAAGCTATACATAGAACAGTTCTAAATGAAAGAAAGAAAAAGATCCAATCAGTATTTCAGATACAAAGGGTCACAAGAAATCAGGTCATACCAAGCAAGGTCAGTCATAGACTAAACTAAGCTAGATCGAGAGTAACAAAAGTTTTGTTTGATCACCAAGTCCCAAGTTTCTACCGAGCAAGTGTGTGAATGCTAGCCTGTCAAGCACTATGTCATCACAACTACTTTTGTACCAAGCATTAATGGTAGAATTTTCATCGAAAAGGTAAAATTTGATTTCATTTCTCACCGTGTTTTCAAAATTCTCAGAGCTAAGCAATTTTAGGTGCATCTAGGCTATTTCAAGCAATTTTAGAGTGAAGGATTTGTTCGAAAGATTTCTATCTTTTACGGAGCATCAATGGCATCTGAGAGTAGTAGTAGTAGCAAGGCAAAAAGAGGTTCAGAAATGTTGGTTAAGGGTGTGGAGTGGAACGCGCCAAATTTCAAGCTAGTTCCGGCAATTGCAGAGTCACTCAACCCCAATGGAGCTCAATCGCAAATTCCACCAAAGGTACTCTTTATCAACAATATTTGTACACATTTCAAATTTTCTATTTAAGAGATTGGAAACCTAGAGATGGACAATGCCCTAGGAGAAATGTGTGTTGATGGTTCACTGAAACCCGAGCATAAGCATCTAGAGACCAAAGGATTAACCCATATCTAGCATATTCCAAGGAATTTCCAAATTAAGTGGATTAGGTACATTCGCAATCATGTGCACAATGGTCAACTATGGTAAGAGCAGCCAGTATTAATCACCAAGAAGATGATTCATAAGATTACTGGTCTCCACATGCTAAGTAAAGCAAAAACTACCAAAACCCTAGGTCGAGATGAACTTCAAAAGAAAACCCTAGCCCAATGGGATGGTAGAGGTTTGAAGGTTAGCACCATTTTTGACGTTGAATTAAGGTTTGGCATTCACGTCATTGCTCACAAGATTTATAACTATATTCATTTGAACTGTGTGCCTTGTGAGGTCATGGATTTGGCATTCAAGATTGTAAAGAAAAATCTAGAATTTGATCTGTCAGAGTTATTGTTAAAACTACTAAACAAGAATATGGACAGAATTAGGATATCAAAGAACAACCCTTGCAAATTTGGTTCTTTATTGACATGTCTTTTCTTCTATGTACAAAAATTCTTTCCATCCAAAAGATCTGTTGTGTGGAGAAAAGATATTCCTATTTTGTATCAGATAAATGAGTTTGTAGCAAAAATGCGTGTAAACTTTGATAGCATCATGGATAATTATTTTGAAGATTTCAAGGAAAGGATGAATAACAAGTTCCAAATTCCACCAAAATTGGTTGAAGACTACAAAGATGATGTATACTTTATGGTTGATTGTGATAGAGTATACATTCAGGCAGTTAGGCCCCGAGTTGTATGGGTGAAACCTCTTCCCTATGAGGTCAATATTGATGAAACCAGAGATATTATTAAAGCACTGGTGAATGAGCCAATAGATCCAAAGTAATCCACTTTTGGAACTTATGATGAGGTAAAGGCTAGAATTGAGCTTGAAATCAAGCTACCCCAAGCTATCAAAAATAGCAAGAGGAAGATAGCCAAATTGAAAACTGCAACTAGCCCTCTCATGCTTACCCAAGGTAAAGGAGAAGATGAAGAAGAATAAAAAAATGAAGATGAATCTAAGAAAGAGGTAGAGCCAATCAAGAAGGGAAAGGTAATCATTACCAAGCCATCTAAAGCCTCCACAACTGTGTTTACCAGAAGATCAAAGAAGAAAGGAGGAAGTGAAGTTGTATTCAATAAGCCCCCTCTCACCTTCCAAGAAAGATTAAAACAAATGGAAGAAGGTGTAGGCATCTCAAACTTCAAGGATTTAAAGTATGAAACTAGAACTGATGCTGAGAAGATGCAGATTGAGGAACTGGTACTCAACAAAATGGGAAAATGGAAGTATTCTCCAGACCAGATAGTCCCTTGGATTTCAAAAGAACTATTGCAGCCAAGATGGGAATCAGCTGTACAAACAACTAAAGATATTTATGAATAAACTTTGAAGAAGTTATTGCCAAATCTTACAGATGTAGAAGTAAAGGCAGAAATGAAGATCAATGAAGGATGAATGATGATTAGATTCCATACATGTTTGATTTTAATCAAAGATATTGAGCATGTTGTTAATTATGCAACAAACATGTGGAAGGGAAACTATCATCTACATAAGCCCAATGATGATCCTTTAAAAATCAAGGATGATGAAAGTGACCAAGACAATGAGGAAGATGATAATACTCCCTCAGTCATAGTAACTAATGAAGATATGGAAGAATTGATGAAGGATAAGGAAGAAGAGGAGAAGGAGGAAGAAGTAGTGGAGGAAGAAAAGGATGAAGATGATCTGGTCAGGATAGCAGTAGAAGCAATTGCATCTCTTCCTCACACTCCACCAAATACTATCACATATGTGGAGACCACTTCTACTAGTGAGATTGTGAGCACAATAGCAGCATGAATTGCTCACTCTTCACATGTCTCCTCCTAGCTCTAGGTATCTGCAATGGAAGTGTCAAGCACTTCATCTATCGAGCTGTCTATTACCTCTTCAACTACCAAGTTAGCTCCCTCTACTCCTACATCATCAGTATGTTCTACAATCTTTTCTTCTAGAGCTCCAGTTGCACCAATTTTTGTTCCAATTAGTTCTTCAATTGTAAGTATTCCAACCTATACATTACCAATTGGTACATCATTTTTGGTAGGCACATCAATTTTGGATACAGTTAGCACTTCTCTCAGTTTTCCTCTAGTTGGACCAATTCAAGTTTTTTCTAGTAGTCCAACTTCATCAACTATTTTTTCTATTTCTAAATCCAAGGAAGTAAGGACTAAAGTAAAACCAAAGACTCTACTAAAACTTCTGCTTACTAGCAAGGCAATTGATGAGGATATAGATTTGGACAAGGAAATTGTTATACTTAAGATAGATCTGGATACTACCACAGTTGATGAAATGAGACTAGTCAGTTAACTTTTAGAGCTAAGAGCAAGGCAGAAACAACTTAGAGATCAGAGAGATAGAGAATTCACTATAATTGAAAGTGCTAAAAATATAATTACTGAGGCAATAGGTGTTGATGTGGATTCTTCTCAACACATTTTTTTACAAGTAGAAGAGGCCATACATAAGTTCAATGAGGACACTTCTGGCCGAGAGAAGCTTATAGAAAAGGTAGAGAAAAAGTTTGACAATAAAGTTCTTGAGCATATTGCTCAACAAATAGCCATTAAGTAAACAGAACTTTCTACAATTTTGGCTAATCTTGAAAATTCTTTTACAAATGTAACATCCCTTTTTGCCAAGCTATGTGATGTTACCAAGTACACAAAAGAAATGAAGCTAAAATTGAATAAAATTGATGACGATCTGAAGGCCAATGCTCAAAAGTTGCAGCTTGACTCTAGTTCAAGCTTCACACATCACATAAAGATTAGATTCTTGTCAAACATGCAGGCAGAACTATTGAGAGAGGAAGAAAGGATCCATTCTACACTAATAGACATCCAGAACATGATCCTTCCTATCATGTACTCAATGTAGAAGCACATTGCTTATTCAAAAACATTGATCCATGATAAAAAAAAATTCAATTGTAGATCATATGATTGAACTATCAGTAGAATTCCAAGTTGCACTTCATATCTACATAATTTTGTAAGAAAATTGGAATAAGACATTAGCTCTTATTCTTAAGGTTCATTTTGAGTTTCTCTCACATTTTGGTGTATCTGTATAAGTATGATTACCTTTGGCATTATTTTCAAAAAAGGGGGAGTAAGAGATAGTAAAACTCAAGGGGAGTAAGAGACAATGGAGAAAATAAGGGAGAATATTATAGATTGATATAGGTATAGTGATAAGCTATGTATATAACATGCCATATGTATGAGGGAGATATGTAAAGATATGTAAGAAATGTATATACAGCAAGTTTACAAAGATCAATTTTGAAACATCAATTTTAGCATGTCAGTGTACATAAGTTATGGCTAATAAGTGTTTTTGCCACTAATGCCAAAGGGGGAGATTGTTGGTATTACATTGTATCTGTCATTAGTGACAACACTTATTCAATTTTGAACGATTACCAAGCTCATCACTCAGTCTACAGTGTTTATCGAGCATTCAGTGGTTACCTTATAGGTTCATCACTTAAGCAGTTCACACCGAGCATTCTTGAAGCTACCAAGTGAGTGTGTAGTCCACTAGTGTCTACTGAGCCTACAATGTTCACCGAGCTTCATAGTGTCTACCGAGTCATCAGTTTTTGTAATGGAAGCTAGTGTTTACCAAGTGATGGATGTGTAGTGTTTGCCAAGCAAAAGCAAGGTAAACAAAGGATTCAATTTTTACCGAGTGACACTATATCTATCGAGTCTCCAATGGTTACCAAGTTCCAAGCTATGTTGTGTGATTAGTATGGACCGAGCTTCTACTTCTACCGAGAGCATGAAAATGCTGAGTAATGCAGTGGATGCTGAGTATCAAAAGGTCACCAAGTCAGCTTGAAGAACCCAGCTTTTCTACTATTTGGCCGACTCAGTAATATTTTCTTTGCTTGTGTTTTGGCTGACCTTGCAATTGTAATTATTGAAATGGTATATATGTAATTTATTATATCATTTGCAATGTGTGTATATCAAGGAATGGATATGTAATGCTTTAAAGAAGAGTAAATGTGAATCAACAGTAGAGCAAAGTATTCAGCAAAGTCTACAAGGAGCAATAAAGATTCATCAGTCACAAGAGGTGATCTGTACTTCAAGGATCTAATCAGCAATCAAGTTGTAAGTAGATCCACTATTTCATCCTAATAGGTGAATCAATTTTGTAAATCCTTTAACAAGGTAGACTTAACAACCTTTGTATAAATCTCCTAACAGAGTGTATACTTCATTGTATGTTTGTAAATCCTCTAACAAGGTGGATCTAGCAGTCCAAACTACTCTTAATACTACAGTAGTGAAGTTTTGTGGGTATCATCCCTACCCCAATTTTACTTTCTATTTGGAAGGTTTCTGGGTCACCAAAATTCTATGTTCATGTGTTATAATGTTTATCTTTCTCATGCATACAGTAGATTAGATGAATGAATGATGAATGGATTAAGTACTAAATTGATTTAATGTTTTTGAGGTTACTGATTCACCCCTCCCCTCTCAGTAACCTAGCTAGACTTGATTATTTCCAACAGTTTCTACTATCTATTGTATCATCCTTATATCCCTTCTAGTCTTTATAGACATCTATTTCATGCATTCTTATAAACACACTAAGATAAAGTGTCATATTGCATCTATATTTTTGTTTTAGTTATTTTGCCTTCTAATTTGAGTAGTGTCATCTGAGGATACTCATGCAGATTAGTGTATTCGTGGGATTCACCATATCTTGTGCCTTATTATACATGCACTACTCTAATTAAAATGCCATGGGGGGTTGATGTTTTTTCGTTATTTTCCATCTTCCTTTGTTAGTGAGTTTTCCTTCAATGACATTAGCCTCATGACGTGTCTGAGATTGATCACCTTTGTACACATATATGTATTCTTTTGTGCATCTTGATCGCCATTCCTTGAAATGCAGTCTTTTTGGACCACTTTTCCAGTTTCCTATCACCTCACCCTTGTCAATATTAAGGGGGTACTTTTATTGGTTCTTATGCTTCCTTGGTTCGATGGAGTGAGTCGTGTATTCAATATTTGTTCCTATGTACTAGGCAGATGTAGTGGTTGGGTACCTATGCATTTTGGTGAGATGGATCATTTAACATATATAGACACTCTTCATTTCATTCCTACTTTGGTTGTAGCCTTCCATATTTGATTGATCAACTCTTTAGGCTTTGGTTTTTTATGTCATTTGTATCTTCAATTTCAGTTGTTTCCCTTTATGTGCCTCTTAATTCAAGCAGTATCTTCTAAGAGTACTCATCTAGATTACACTCTTCTCTACTTGGTTAGGTTCTATTTTAGTGCAAGTTCTTCATATCAGCAATTACCTTTGATAGAGTTTGCAACTTCTACATACTTTAGTGGTGTTCTTCACGATCATCCTTTTATTCCTATCTTCTAGGACATTCCCTAGTTTGGAGGCTTCTTCAGTCCTTTACTAGTATTTAAACTTATGTTTCTTTCTCTTCTTAGAGTAGGACTTTTCTCATGTGGTTTTCTCTATTTCTCCTATTTACAGAGATTTGGTTGTGCTTGGGTGCCTCTTAAGGCCTTTGTTGTCGGGACCCAACAACACTTTTAGTAGTAGTTTCTAGGTTTTTAAATACTTCCTAAGATTATCTTAAGGTGGGGTGTTAGAGTAATTAGATATTTTCTAATTAGCTATATTTTAGTTAAGCTAAACTTTAGGTATCTAATAATTAATTCTTTTATTAATTATTATCATGGAATCTAGTTTTTACCTTTTAGGGTTTTTATCTCCTTTTATAAGGATTTCTCTCTTTGTTATTATATTCATTCTCTTTTGATAATAGAAATTTATCCTTTTTCTCCTCCATGGGTTTTCCTCATTTCCTTCTATGATAGGTGTTTTCATGGAGGTGATTCTTAGGAGTTGTGGGGTTGATCTTTCATCAACTTCAATAGTTCTTAATGTAGCACACCCTTTTATTATGCATTCTATTAAAGGAAAATAAATATCATTTCAGAGTGGATTAGAGACATGGACTATATCTCTAAGTAATATAGTCCTAGATTTAAAGTTTTTATCCTTTTTGGGTTCTCGTATTGTTATTTGTATCATACCTTTTTAAATTCCTTTTTTTGTGAACTACTAGTATTTGATGGTATCCATGGTGCTACACTATGTGTTCTTAGAGTCTCTAGGCTTTGCTTGAGACCCAATGTACTCAATTTTGTTTGTATTTCTTCTATCTAGCTCATGTTATTTTAGAATATCCAATAAACATTGAAGTATATTCATTATGCACTCAACTTTCTATTTTAATGTATTATAAGACTCTGTGTCTTTTTCCTCAAAAAGAAAAATGATGAGAAAAAATAGATTTATAACAAATTATCCACTTGCTTTAGAATGTACTTATTTTCCTCTCCTTCATATTCATGTTCTTTATTTTTGGTTCATCACCTTCCTCTTTTATAAATTAAATATATATAATGTACAAAATCCATATAATTACATATACTTTTTTCACATCATGAAAAATATTGGGTACTCATAAGTTCTAGTAAGCAATTGATACAATAATTTTTTATAGACAGTAATGAAGATTCTGTTGACTAAATTCTTGATTATACTTTAGATATCAATGGAGTTGTATAGTTGGTATTTTTCCATGATAGTACTTTTGTGGCCATTCATTCATAAAATAACTTAATTATTTTACTCATGAATAAAAAATCCAATTGAACATCATGCTTGTAAACATGCAATATTTTACATCTTAGTTACAAGTTGAATACTGTGTATTTGCATAATAAGGTTTTCATTTATTTTCAAGGAGTTCTTAGGATGATTATCATCATAATTCAAAGTTACATAGTATTGAAAAACAAAAAAAGTCATCCAATTGATTCTATAAACCTTTCACATAGCCATATACCTTAATATTGTCTCATTAGATCCCTAACCATTCATTGTGTCTTTTAATCCTTTTCATCCATCCTAGTACTCAAAATATTGGGAATTAAAAAGCAACATATGCATTAGACTAAAGATCATTGAAAGAAAGTTATGCTAGGCATTCAATGAACAATCGTCATCTCATTATCATGATCATATCAAGTCGAGCTAGGGTACATGCTACTTCAAATGCTCTATTTTAAATTAAATAATGATTCTCCATCCTTAGGCTGTGCATATGCAAATCAAGCATAAGACTATAACTCTTATAAATTTGACAAATACAATCATATACATTCACGACTAAACTAATATCTACTTCTTAAGAAGATTTGAAGTCACTATTATGCAATAAACTATTAGAAGAAAGGTTCATCACTCTAGTGTCATGAATTTTATTGTGTATGATAGTCATTATAGAAATTAAATTAAGAGTCCTATATAAGGTTAACATATTCATTAATAGAATATTAAATATGAAAAATGCTAAAGTGATTGTTAACAGCCGCTAGACCACCCGTCCTGAGACTCCCAGGCGCGCTTGTCTGCCGGGGCGAAGCCTTCCAAACAGGTGCAGAACTGAACATTGTTAGAGTTGCAGCTTCCATAGGCTCCACAAAGACCAAATACGTCGCATTGATCTCTAGGATGAGTAGCCACCAAGGTCCGTTTAATGCCATCAAACAAAGCATATTCTTGTATTCCTCCGGACTTGATTTGGAGAAGACGGGTGATCCCTTTCAGCAATCTACAACTGAGATACAAACCAGAGCTTGTATTTCGGAAAGTCGCATTGAAGTAGTCCCCGTTTACCAGTTATGGAACTCCACTCAAAAAATGACCCAGCAGTTTAATAATCATTTGTGATAGGAGATTAATAATCAGTGACTGCAATAGTTTGATTTTTCACATTCACACCACTCTCCCAATACTGGACAGAATTGTTCCATGTTAGCACGAACTGTAGGGCTCCAGATGGATCCAGCTGAATGGAGTAAAGACCAAGAGCGGGATCCATTGAATTTTTCTAACCGATTAACTTTTCCTGTCCACCGAACCACATTCCCGCCAAACCGGTATCTACAGGATAGTCGAAACTCTGCCAAACAATCTCAGAATTATTTGTGTTGCTCAACAATATAAAGTTACCAGAGTCTAACAGCACAGCCGGCGAGCACTTGTGGGAAATATTGACAGACCAAAGAGACGCACCCTCAGCGTCATACAGTCTGAGATTACCTTCTTTTGAAAGCTTCAAAACGCCAGGCTTGTTTTTCGCAGGGCTCTCCCTGTTGGCCACCCAAACGATGATTTGCTCTGATATGTTGGCGTACCAGATGCCAACATACCAGTTATTGCTTCCATTTGGGCTGAAAAATCCCAATTCAAACGTTCCATTCTTTAAAATTAACGTTTGATTTCCATTAAGGGAATCGCCCAAGGAAAGATAATCTCCCCTTGCAGTACCAGTAGATAAGCCATCACAGTTGATAATTATAACTAATGCAGTGAGAGAGAACATCATATATGCTGGAAGACGCATTTCCATATTGTTGATTTACATATGTGATGAGTTGATCAGATTGTATAGCCGAATTAGCTATCAGATTATCATCATTGCATATGAGTGCGCTAATGAGTGCGCTTATGAGTGCGCTTAATGTGCTGGTAAACTTTGAGAATAATAATCATTGCATATGAGTGCGCTAATGAGTGCGCTTGCTGGTAAACACATTAATTTAAGCATATTTCTTATCAGACACGTATTTAGCTGTGCGAATCTTTCGCGGAGCGACAAAGAAAGGGGATGCCAATGATAAGAAAAAACATTTAAAAAACAAAAAAACTTATGCATTGCTTGTGATTTTTTTTTATGAAAAATATTTAGTTGTATATAAATATATTAAAAATGTATTATTCTTCAAATAAGAAAATCATGTTTTCACTTGATGGTTAAAAGGAAGAGTGAAAATATAATATAGTCTAGAGTGCTTAAAAATGGGATGTGACCATTTTAATGACCACCTTAGTATACAAGTTTCAGATGTACGAGTCTCTCCTCATGTCGTATAAATTGTGCTTATTGGGTGGACTACTAATGTACATGATTTTCCAACCGTGCAAGGACCTTTTGGTGTTGTTTGTATGGTGTGTGTTTGTATAGTACATGCCTCCTATTGTGCAATGTTTGTATAGTGTGTGCCTCTTGTTCTTGGTTTTATTTGTATAGTGTGTGTCATACACTCTACTATCTATTCTCCAATGTTCATCTATACGACCTGCATTTGATACTCCTTACATCTTTAGTGTGTATGACCTACACTTATTGCCTTCCATACAGGATGTTTGTTGTCATATGTATGTCCTCATGTCTAGTACCTTCTATACAATTGCCTTCAATATGGTTTTTGTCTACACAGTCCCTGTCTTGGAGTCTCATACGATGTACTACAATAGTGGTTTCTTCTCCTCGTTGTTTGACCATACAATGTACAAAAGGTGGGAATATCTTGACCATATGGTGTGCGGCCTACAACTTGCTCCTCTTTCTAGTGCAACAAGTCTTCCTTTCAACTACTTCCATGAATTTTCCCCTCTCCCTTAGGTGATTTTGACCATACAATGTAAAAATGCCAAGAATATCTTGACCATACAATGTGCAGCCTACAACTTTCTCATCTTTCTAGTGCAGCAAGTCTTTCTTTTAGCTACGTCCATTAATTTTCCTTTCTCCCTCAGGTGGTTTTCTCAACTTCTTTCATGCAAAAATGTTTGGTTTCCCCTTAACTTTTCTAGTTTGTCCCTACCATCCACACCTTCCTTGTACTCACCGTAGTATGGAGGGAATTTGCCCCTTTCTTTGATTGCCAACATGTTGCAATGTGGGTCAAAAACATTATAATATTCTACTTGCCAGTGGAACAACCCATTTAAGGAACTAGTCTCATCCTTGAAACAAAACCCTAACCTTAGGATGTCTTCATCATCGAGTTCCACTCCTCTGTTTGTGTCTTCTCCTTGAGACTTGGAATCTAATATTAACTCCTAACTTATTGCTTGACTTCAAAGATCAATTGTGTATTTATTTCATCCACTTTCAATGGAGAGGGTATTCTTATTCCAATTGTGATTATTGTTTTCCCTAGTGAGACAACCTTTTCCTAGGAGAGCATTTTACCCCTTCCTCTCCAAAGAGATGAATACAAAGTCAAGAAGTAATTATTGTGTCCAAATGACCACTTTTTTCCCCATCAAGATTCCAATAGGCCTTTTTCCATGTTGATCTTCTCCTACAAGCTAGAATGTGGACAACCATAATATTTTAATCATAATTCAACAAATTCATGAATGTTAATTGTTTCCACTATATTTGTTGACTGATTTATGATAAAAGTCTAAGGTACTATTATCCCTTATATATCATATTTGTTGATCGATTAATGATAAAATACTAAGGTACTATTAGCTCTTATACATCACTTCATGCATGTATATTTCTAATAACTCTATGCATTCATGTTTCTCTTGGCCTAAAATTAATGTTTCAATTAGGCATATTTATTTAAAGAGGATATGAAGCATGTAACATGATGTACGAAGAGTGCCTAGTTGGTTGTGCATCTTGGTAATATCATTTTCAACATTCTTACATCTTTTTTCAAATAGTAATATAGCCACTTTTCAGATTATTACATTTATATAAGGAATCAAGATTTCATTTTCTTTAAAATGGGAAGGAGATGCTTTGTAATATTTTTAATGGGATCACCATTATTCTATATTGGTTCTCTTTAGGCAAGATTCTTAAAGGAGTCTCTAAGATCCATTAATTGCAGCTATCTTGTATAACTTACTCTAACAAATATATGCTAGAAGAGAGTAATATAAGTGCAAAAATAGTATTTTTGGTTGATGATGCATGAACATGTGTGAAGCTTTTGTTTGCCGACAACAATTTTGTGGTGGACTTTGAGTTATAGCTCCCACAATTTAAAAAATTAAAAAAAGAACCATGAAAGTTTCTTCTTGCAACCTATTAGTTTTGGGTGGAATCTTACCATGAATCTAGAGTCATTAAGTCAAAAAAGTCCATCCATCTAACTATCCTCAAAATATTTTAATTTATATATATATATATATATATATATATATATATATATATATATATATATATATATATATATATATATATATATATATATATATATATATATATATATATATATATATATATATATATATATATATATATTTTAAATTTATTAGTAACTCTAATAAGGATTCTCATTTCTCATATTGAAGTCTATGAAAATATATGATTTTTTGTACACCTACATAAATAATGTGTTCTTCAACTTCCATAAATATATCTAATTCCCTCATTATAGATAGACTGGTCCATAATTACTCATGGCTAAGTTTCTTTCTCAACTTATATTTAAATTTGCTTCAAAGATTCCACATATATAGATTCCAAGGCCGAATCGAAAGAGTTGACACTCTTATAACTAAGTTGTGTAAAAGAGTTAAAAATAATTTAAAGCCAAGCATCAAACTGAAGGGAAAATAGGAAAAAAGAAAAGATAAAAAAAAACTAATCAAGATTAATAAATTGAATTTAAAGAAAAAATCTAATAAGTTTGAAGAATTACTACTTATAGAAAAGGAACCAAGCTGCCCTTATTTGGGGCAAATTAAGCGCTATATTTCAATATCTAATATGTTAAATTTGGTGACATATTTATAGAGGAGAAATAATCAAGGTGACTTCATTGCAGCTCATGGTGGATGATGTTCCAATTTTGAGGAATGTTTTGTAGAGAAAGAGTGTTTAGAATCTTTATGGAAAAGCATGAATATATTTCACCCATTAAATTGCTAGATCAAAACAATTTAACTATATTTAAGCTACAAAGGGTAAAATGCTTAGAGTGTGAATTTATACCAAGGTTAACAATGCAATCCTCTATATTTCTACTCACATATAACATTCACCTTAAGCCAAAAAGATAATAAACATTACATTGAAAAATTATATTCTGTGTTACATATTGTGATACTTTAAATGGATGTACATTTTTTTTTGTTGTAATTATTCCCGTGGTTTGATCCCAAATGAATTGTTTCATTTCTTTTACATGCCTACATCTTTTATTGTATAACATGTGTGGGCCATAAGGATATATTTATGATCATACATCACTTGAAATTAATATTGGTGGTTAATATTGATAAAAAATCATGTCCTCTCATAGAAAATACTTTGTGTGTGTGTGTGTGTGTGTGTGTGTGTGTCTATATCTATATGTACATATATGTATATATATACATACATATATGAACATATACATATATACATACATATATATGTGTGTGTGTGTGTGTGTGTGTGTGTGTGTGTGTGCGCATACATACATACAAACATACATATGTACATCTATATATATATATATATATATATATATGTGTGTGTGTGTGTGTGTGTGTGTGTACATATATATGTACATACATACGTATATATGTACATATGCAAACACGCCCACACACACACACACACACATATATACATGTGTGCATGCAAATATATACATACATATATGTACATATATGTATATGTATATGTATATACATGTATGTAGATGTATATGTATATATATACATATATGTAGATGTATATATACATGTACATATATATATGTGTGTGTGTGTATGTATACGTACACACACACACACACACACACACACACACACACACACACACATATACATATATGTTATTCAAATATATAGTTTTATAATACAATATCATTAAAATATATAATTTTGTAAATCATGAACAATGTTATATAACATAGAACCAATCTTATAACACTATATATTTGATATTCAAGATAGATATATGATTCAATAATAAATATGTATATATATTAGCTTTTCAAAATAAATCTTTACTAATCATGTCATTTTCTTCATTTTCATGATAAACACTTCTTTCTGATTGCACGAACTTGTCAAAGTATTTTTCTATTTCCCCTTATTTGTTAATCAGTTTTTAAATGTCTTTTCTTGGTACACTTCAAATCTCAACTATTTTATATGTCTTGAGCGATGGGTTGTATTTTATACTTAGCCTTTTGAAGAACTACAAATTTTTACATGGTACAATTTTTTAAATAAAAAATATGGATGAAAGATGTCAATAGAACTATGTCCCTATGATCAATGCATGTTGAAAAATAAAATAGTTATTTCAAAAGTAGGGTAATCCTATTTTTTATCTAATTAATATGGAAATTAATAGTTGAAGATAATATATTATAATTTTAAATGTAGATGGAATTAAGCTAGGATTTAAAGTAATTTCACTTGCTTCTACTACATTTGCATTCTACATGTATTTAGTAATCTATATGCCCTTTGATTCCATACATTGTAATACAATGAGTTAAAAAAACAAATAAAAGAAATTATTATATGAATTCACAAGTGTAATTAATCAGAGTGTAGGGTATTGACTAAGGAAGAGGTGAATCTCAATTATTTCTTGAATAAGTTGAATAGCCAAAAGGGGTTGAGTTAGTTATTCTAACACACTTTGTAAAACATTTACTCTATTGGTAAGCTTATAATCATCAATAACAATTTAAAATAGGTCACTCACATACATTCTTACAATAGTAAGAAATGAGATGTGGACCACCTCAATTAATTCTATAAATCTCATGCATGCCAACATGTGATGAAGGTTATCTAATTCACTCATTTATAGTTGATAAGTTGAACATGTTACCTAATAGATATTACAAGTGAATCACACAAAAATTTACACTTCAAATAAGATCAAACCTAATTCAAAGATCTAACCTATATTTCGCAAAAAAAATAGAACTATCACTAAACACTAATAAGAATAAACATTTGAAGCACGTTTTTTGGTGATCACATCTACCAACACTATTGGTACACATGATGCATCCAAATTATGAATATGCATAGGATATATTAACATTGATGATAACCATTAACGAAAAAAGAAAGAATAACTTCAATTTCGCATTACAACAATCTACCTCTTTGTAATGAATGATTATATTCATTAACAATAAAGTTAAAAAGTCAAAAAATTATTTTCATAAGGATTTACTACTCTCAACTTTATCCCAATTTGAAAAAAATGGACAATGACTAAAAAATATCACTTACAGGATCACTCTACTCTCCTTGCGAGAAAATTTTTAAGAACTAATCTAGAAAATAATAAGCATGTAAATAACTAGACTAATGCACACGCCAGTACATTTAGTGAACACTATGAAGGGGTATGGCTACCATCTCCCTCAAATACTCTAAATTATCATTGCACAAAGGTTTTATGAATATGACCTCTATTTTCTCCTTTCTGAGCACATGTTCAACCTTCACTTTTCCATCAAACACCTTTTCTCTGATAAAATTCTACCTAAGCAATATATGATTTTTTGTTTGAAATAATGTACCATATTTTTGGGCATGCTTATAGAGCAAGTATTCTCACACATTATCAACTTTATTCAAATTTAAAATGTACTTTCTGCCCACCCAAAACATGACCATCTAAAAGAGGCCACTACAATGCTACCACATGAAAATGAGGTGTCCATTAAATTAAATTTAATCACTCCCTATAAGGGTTTGAATAGATGTAAGAAATCCCTCTTTTTTTTTGCAAAGCCGTAAATCCAAGGTGTCATGTACGTATGCAACAAGAGTGTCTATCACCTAGTTCCCTTCATGATAAATATGTTGAATGAAAACATCTTGTAATTTGATAATTAAATTTTAAATGACACTAATAATTATAGCCACCCTCCAATGAATTTTCCTTCAACCCTTGACCACTTGAATAAGAAGTTGTGAATCACCTGCCACCACTAGCTAAAATAAGCCCATTGGAATAACACTCTCAATTCCCTAGAAAAGGCCCATGGGCACTTCAACAATATTAGTAGAGTTCACTCCATATCTCCATGTACACACCATCACAAGATTACCCTTATCATCTCTTATGATTCCCCCAAAATCTTCAACTCCTCCCCTGGCTGAACCATCAAAGTTTAGTTTGAACTAAGAGGTTGCAAGGGGTTTCCATTTAACATTATTTCTAGCAATAGTTTTAGAATTATCAAACCTAGAGACTAAAGAGAGAAGGTCCTAATTATAAACCATACCATGATCACCTATGGAGAGTGGAACAAGAGGAGTTTAACATTTCCAAATACCTAACAACATTCCTTTATGAGACACACCAAAATTTGTAGTGTTACCATAGGGGAGGAGTCTTTTTCTCTAAAAATGTGGTTGTTCCTTTCCTTCCAAAGGTGCCATCAAACATACAAAGGAATAATTTTCCATAGGGAACTTAGGAGAGGATGATCAAATTGACAATTCCAGTTCAAAATAAATTGTTGGAGGTCATAATTTAAAACCCAAGAAAGCCCAAGTCTTTGTAAGATTCCTGACTAGATTTTTTATTCATAAAAACAGTGAATGAGGAGTTGGTAAATGGTTTCCTTCTTGTTATTCCATAGAACCCACTGATTGAAAAATTGGAAGCCTCTCCATTTAAGATTGTTAATAGCAAGTATATTAACATGAAGAGTTGAACACTAAAATAAATAAATTTTTGGAAGAGTACATGGATTCCATATATTTCTTCAAACATCATCATTGACCTATAGCCCAATAAAAGTGAGATAAGCCAATTGAACTTTCAACTCACTAAAAGAATTCAAACCCCAAATGGTATTGTCCTCAAACATCATGATTGACCTATAGCCCAATAAAAGTGGGATAGGCCAATTTAAATTTGAACTCATCGAAAGAATTCAAACCCCAAATGGTATTGTCCTCTCTAGGGAAGGAAGGGATACAAATTCCCTCAATAATACCTTATTTCTTCTCCAAAAAAAAATTGATATTCTAATCCTAGACATTAATGGATAACTTACACTATTTTCCATTATTATCCAAATAATTTTCAAGCCTCCAAATATATAGAGCAATACAAATATTTTTTATTGGGTAGAAGCAGATTTGAGTAAGAGGGTAATCTCCTAGCAAATTTCCTTCCCAAAATATTACAGTGTTTCCATCACCTATAATCCATCTCATTACTTTCTTGAGAATTTTTTTGACTTCAAGACACATTAATCTAAGTCCTTGATCTGACAGGAAGGTCATTATTGTAGAACTCATGAGAGAAGTAATTATATTAAGTATTTGGCTAGATCATGATTTTGCACCATCCAAAAGGATTTTGAGTTATCCTTCATCCCACTTTAGTGATGAGAGAACTATTGAGGTCACCAATTCTCCTTAAATTTAATACCCCCTAGATTTGGGTTTGCAGACTTTTTCCCAACTGACTAGGCTCATCTATGACTTCTCCTTGATACATGTCCACAAGAAGTTTCACTGAATTTTTTCTATGACATCCCTAAATCTACTTGATATTTTGAACAAAGAAAGGAAATAAATAGGAGTACCTTGGAGAGAAACTCAAAGAAGCTATAAATTATCCACATTGCTTAGAACATTTCCTTTCCAACCTTCAACTTTTCTCTACATGTGGTCAACAATAGTGTTACATAATTGAGGGAAAACCTCCTTAACGGTAATAAAAAGGCTAATCTATGTGTCAGGTAGGGATGTCACCTTGTAGTTAAACTCCTTAGTTATCTTTCTTTAAAATTTTGTCTCTCTGTTAAAAAAATATAACTTTCTCTTGTAGTAATATATGTCTTAACTAGAGACATCAACATATTGGTTTAGGAGCTCTTTCCAAGTCCTAGCCTCTCTTATTGATGATAATCCATAAAGGAAGGTGTCATCAATAATTTTTTGTAGAAATCAATGGGGGAGACTAGAGGCTAGCTTGATCCTCTTGATACTTCTCTGGTAGGGAGTTAGGGGGTCTCCCTACCATAATCCCCTACTAGTAATAAGAAAATTCCAAGGATTTCCATTGATTAACATAGCAAATTGTAGAGTACTAACTTCCTCTTTAATCAAGAGAATAGTCATTTCCCCAAATACAAATATGGCAAGGATATCAAATAAGAATTCCTTATAACCTTAGAATCTTCCTCCCATGGATGAAGCCTTCTTTCTCGGGTGTTGAGAGCATAAAATTAAACAAAATCCAACTAAAATCATTATCAGTAAACTTCAATCAATAAATTAGGGTTTAAAATTATTTCCTTACCAGTAACTTTACTAGGATCCCAAAAAGTTACAATTCCCCTAGAGGCACATGTAGAATCACTATAAGAGAAAGAACCCCTGACTATTATAGTCCACAACCGTCTCAAAATTTAGTCTAGTCATCTTGGTGACCTCCTAAATGAGAGTAATATCCACCTTATTTTTCAAAATATTTTTCTTCAAGGAAAAATATTTGCTAGGGCTATTGAATTCCATCACATTCTATGAAATAAATTTCATCTCCTCTATCTTTGAGTATCTTCCAAGGTGAGTTTCCTCCTTTGAGAAATTTGATGCGATGTCTCTTTAGTCCTCGTTGTTCTCATAGGAGATCTACTAACTTTATATTTTAACCCAACATCAACCTTCATCTCACCCTGAGATTTACTCTTGGCAACTTGCCAACCTCCCATAAGAACAAGTGAAGCCACAACCAAAAAACTCGCTATTTGAGACTTTTGAGATGAAATAAATGAGTGTGCATCCTAAATGATCAAAAGAGGCACCATAAAATATCTAATGGGAGACACATAGTCAACCCAGTGTAGTGAATTACACTCTTTCCTTGTAGGATGAGGGTCACATATTCTAACTCCTTGCATATATGGTCCTTCATTAATCTCTAATACAACCCCTATAGTAGTGATAACATTATCTCCTTCCCTCTCCATTATCTCCAATAGAAATTGTATAATAATGTGACTCTATTACTTAGAATAATCTACCTTTTGATGCTCCAAGAAGACCCCCAAGGGAATACTCTAGTTTAACTCTTTTGAGTTATGTGGAGAGATCAATTCATCCCTTCCCACTTCTTCATTTGAGGGGATCTCCCCTTCTTACAAGCTAACCTTTCCACCTTCCAATTTTTTAGGTGATGAAATGAGGTCAACAATACTTTCCACAAAAGGATAACCTTCCAACCCCAAATTCTCCTAAGGAGAATGGAAAGTTCCTTTGGGAGGGGAATCTTTTAAACTATCTTGAGATGAGCATCTTGGATCACCTACTCTAGCCAAGGACACTTTTTCTTTATCCTTTTCTTTCTTCTAAATTGTAGGAGTGCAATTAGTAATAAAATATCTATATTGGGAACACTTCTAGCATTATAGAAAAGTTTTCTCATACTTAATGGACAATTTCCATGATCCCCACTTAGATTCAAAGACGTCCACATTAAGGTGGGCCTTATTGATGGAAACATTGATATAGAATCTAGCAAAAACCAATCTAGATTTGTTCAATGTTATGTTTTTAGATATGATATAGTGGCCAAAAGAATCCCCTATCCACCTAAAAATCTTTGCATCCCAAAATTCCAATGAAAGATCATAGAGTCTTATCTAGACTAGAGCCATATGATTAAAACCTACTATAGGGTAAAATCTAAATTTCCACTTAGCAAGGGCCAAGGAGTGTTTACCATAACTCCAAGAACTTACCAATATAGAGCTCATATCTTCATCTATCATAAATTTAAATAGAGAAAGAGCCCTTGACATCAGTGAGAAACCAACCAAACCTTTGAGCTTGCATTTTGTGGCACACCATTTCCTAACCATCTCTAGAGTAGGTTTCAAAGATATAAAGTGACCTACCAAGCATAATTAGGATAGACCAAAGGAGATAATCGCTACCACATAATCTAGTAGATAGATCTCTAAACCTTCCTTTCCATGAGAGATCTTTGGAAAATATCTAGAAGACACAAAGATCATAGGGCCCAATAATGGAGTTTCACAATTAGATTTAGGAATCCTGATATTCTCTAGGTTTACCTTCTCCCACACTGCCTTGGGAGTGGAGATGCCAAGAAATCTCAAATTATCTAACTAAACAAGGGTCCTATAAAACAAACTAGAGTTCAGAGGACTAAGGTAGTGTTGATATCTCTAATTTTTGTTGTTTATTAGTGTCAAACATTTAGTCATATACTAGGTAGAGTCAAACAGTCATCAGTGCGACCTAGCTACTCTATATAGGCCGAGTCATGAGATAAACTTATTTACAAAGTTGTATATACTGAGCTCTATAGGAGTTGAGCAAGTGTATGGTCACCAAATATTTCAACATAACTTGAGTATAATGTTTACTAAGTAGTTCAAGCACAATGAAGGCAAGTTACATAGAAGGTACCAAGCATAGTAAAGATTGAGTGTCAATAGCATATACAATGAGTGTTGAGTGCCAAAAATAGTAAGTGTCAAGCAATGTAGAATTTACATTCAAGTCAAAAATAATATGAACTTTGAGGTAAACCATTTTAGGATGACACAAACATGATATTTAATACTTGTAGTTTTTTTATAGATATTTTTATACATTTTATGACATGGATCACAGATCCCTATGTTATGTGATGAATTAATTAGATGGAAAGGCAAAATAAGGAAGCATCTAGAAAACTCTATGGAATCTTTAAATAGGGTATAAATTGACATACTTTTGTATGGTATGGAAAAATATATGATGATATAAAGGAGTGAACAATCTATTCATGCAATTTATGTGTGAATGTGTGAATATTGTAGAAGAGCCTAAGATCGTTGTTATTATAGAACAGAGGAAGTGACCTAGTCAAAGTAGTGAAGGGAAGAAGGGCTATATTAGACCAGAGATCAGACAAGATTGGGAAGAGGAGATCCAAAATTAGCTTATTAGAGTAGACCAAGGATCAGGTACTAAAATAGTTTTAATAGATTGAGATAGGGTAAATCTCTTAACAAAGTGGTCTTAGTAGATCTTTGTAAATCTCCTAACAAATTCTTTACTTTGTTTTAAGTGTGAAATCCTCTAACAGGTTGAGATATAACAGTCTCAAAAGATGTTAACAAGGCAAACCCCTCACAAGGTAGATCATTGGATATGGTCAAACATTGTAACCCTAATAGTTTAACTTTATTATTTCAATAGTGAAGATTTGTGGGTGTCATCCCCACCCCAATTTTACCTTCACTTTAAAGTTTTTCCAGGTAACTAAAATCTTTGTGTTATGTGATTACTTTTCATGCATGTGATTGATAGATTAGACCTATATACTATTATAGTTTGATTTTATAAGTTATTGTTTCTGTAAATAAGTATTTACTATTTACACTTTACTTAAGTTTACTTAGGTTAATGCATTATTTTATTATATTACATTATTTAATTATTTATTTGGTGAGACACTTAGGAGTTTGAGTACTCTTATGAGTTTTCATGTTGACAACACTAGAGTAAGCAACTCTAATTCAACACATGGTGTCTACAACACTATTGTTTGCATAATTAACTGAGTTGTCATGTAGACAACATAGTTATTCACACTCCCATTTTAGCACATGTCGTCTACAACATAATTTTACATGCTACACCTTTGCAGGCTTATCCTCTCATCATCGCACTTACTCCCATGCTTAATGAAGGATAACCCATATTTGGTGGACATGTTCCTAGTTGTATGACTTGTCATGTTGCTGACTTTTATGCATTCTAGAAACTTTCTAGAGGCCTTTATATACAAGCACTCCTAGTGTACTTTTAATCCATATTGAATGAATAATATCATCATTTTGATCATACTCTTTTGGCCTACTCTTGTGCTTGTGCTTGAGTTCCTTGATCTTGGGTGAATTTTTCCTAAGAAAAATTCTTAACACATAGCTATTTGAGACCGTTAATGCTTTAGCACCTCGACCTGAATCCAAAGAATCTATAGAAGTTAGGAGTGTCTAGAGCCAAATCAGACCTTGCAATTGCATCTAAAACGTCGATTCAGTAAAAATCAGCTCTAAATTTGGCTATGTTGGACCAAAGTCAATCATGAGGCAAAAATATTTACAAACTAGCACTTGAAGGCACTAATTTACAACTCGGTATGGTCATTTAATCGATCTATTAAATCTATTTTTAGATCTAAATTTAATTTATTCTCTTCATTTTTTTGATTTGTGGGTATTTTCAAACAAAATTAGCCCAGTCAAGCTTGTAGAGAATTTTTTTTTGCAAAATTGGGTAGTCACACCCCGGACCTGCAAGGACAAATATTTGTATTTACCTCTACAAAATATTCCTTATTCATTAATCGATGGGCTTCAATCATCTAAATTTGGCATTGGATTGTACAAATTCTAGACCACACAATCCACATTCGATGGTTCACCATTTTTTCAGCGCATAATCCAACTAGCAGCATATTCTACAAATTTGGCGAGCATGGCTTCCTAACCGGTCATCCAACTCCACCGGTGGTTGTTTGGTTATCAAACTATGGTTTGGTGCTATTAAAAAGAATAGGCTACAACCTACCCACAAATATGGGGTTAAACCAAAGACTTTTCAACACCATGAAACACAATTCTCGGTGACTATCTTTTGACTTCCAATGGAGATAGGCTTCCTACTCGCCACATGAGTTACAAGATCTAGACAACAAGATGACACATAGCACAATCTATAAGCTATCACATGGCTAAAACTTGCACACTCACCCCTTCCACGTGGATATTTGAATAGTCACCCTGTGTGCCAGCTCTGTGCCATGCGGTGCAATTTTAGAGGTCCACCTCGACTAACATCCAAGAAGTCGAGTACATTGCCACCTCTATAGATGTTGATGTCACCACCTTACATCAACGCATACATGGACATCCAATTAATAGTCATACCCTCACATGTCAATTTTTTTGGTACAATTCTATAAGGTGCTGACATCACACTGATGTCATTAGTTGATGACCCTAAATTTGACAGTCATTTAACCATTATTTAGGGGTAAAATTGAACTACTTCAACAGTTGTATGATCGTTAAAATTAACCATGTCTTTTGCTAATCCAACCCCTCTCCAAATTGATTTTTGATTTGACAATCTGACTTTGGGAGGCCATATCTCAGTCATCCGAACTCCAAATTAGGTCCAATTTTTTTTTTTTTTTTGCTAAAATTCTCTAAAATTTTTAGTGGTGCAACTCTTTTCTAGTTTTGGTGCATGGATTTGTCAAAAATTATGTCTTTTGGTGAATGTACCTATCCAATCCTAGATTTTACAACTTTAAATGCTCCGACCGGGCTCATCTGGACACGAAAATAGGTTCCATTTTTTTTAAAAGTGCATTATTTTTTGTCTACTTTCTAGATTTGCAATTATATTATAGTGTTGTGTGGAAAAAACTATCACTTTCATCATTAGAGCCTTTTTTGCATTGTAATACTTTGATATTTCTTCAAAATTATTGTATATCTAAGATACATTGTAATGTTTTAGTTTTAAAATCCATTAAGAGGTTGTAAAAGGAAAAATTAGAAGTCCACTATGGCCAAAATTTGCAAGTGGCCATTGTAAATGCACTACATATAAAGTGCCAAAAGCTTCTTTCTTTCTTTTTTGTGCGGGGGGGGTTGGTTGATATAGTGAAAAGGGGAGGTTTTCTTGGTGTTGTGTTCCTCTTTTTCTATAGTTTTTCTTTCATTTTCTACATCATGGGAAATTTTAAGTTTCCAAAATTAACTCCACATAACATAACTATGCTACATGGTCCATTTAAATGTGGTGTCATTTAATATATAATGGAGTTTCTCAATATGTAGATGGTACCCTTCCTAAACCAACAGGTAATCAAGTATCTAGTAGTGAACTCTCTACTTGGGTACAATTACATAGGAAAGCCCTAGGTGATATTTGTTTGGGGGTGTAAGACAAGATCGTCTATCAGATTCATAAGTCTTGTACATCTAAGGAAGCTTGGGATACCCTCCAAAACCTATATGGTAAAGTGTCTGAGGAAGATGTTTTCAAAAATGAAGATGAGTTTGTCTGCTTAGATCCTAAGGCATTTGATTCCATATAGGATTTTATCATAAACGTGAATGAATCAAGAATGAAACTAGATGATTGTGGTAGTCCTATTAAAGATGACAGATTAATCTATCTCATACACAATAAGTTGCCATCTAACTACTCCACATTTGTTTCTACTTATAAGACCTCAAAGACTACATTAGGATCTGCCAATCAGAAAGTCTCTTTTGATCATTATGTTGAACTATTGGACAAAGAAGAGAATAAGTTGAAATCAATGGGATTCCCAATACACCCAAGTCAAAGGCATTGGTGGCCAATAATGAGGGTTCTCAAAATTTAGCTGGTCAATCTTCAAATAAAGGAAAAGGCAAGAATAAGAAGTGGAAGAATAACAAAACAAAGGATGTAGAAAGGACAACACCATCATCAAATCAACAAGGCAAGTCTTCCTCAAATTTAAATAATAAGGGGGACAATAATAAGGACAAGAAAAAGTGTGCCTATTGCATGAAGTTGGATCATGAAGAACAAGAGTGTTATCATAAAAAGTTTGATGAGTTTATGACTATCATGAAGAAACACAATGTTCCACTTCCTAATGCTTATAAGGAGAAAGGGTCTTCTTTTGATTCAAAGGGCAAAGTGCAAGCACTCATGGAAAATTCAAGTTCTTCAATGGAATGGATTCTTGACTCATGTGCCTCATATCATATGGGTTCTTCAGAAGGAGATTTGTCTTCATTGAAGTTGTCAAAGATACTACACATATTTGTAGGAGATGATACAAAAATGGAAGTTGAAGGGAAAGGAAACATGGAAATGGAAAATGGAGAGTTCAAATATGTTCTCTATGTTCCTCACCTAAGTTCTAATCTCCTCTCAATTTACCAAATCACTCACCTTGGAGATGGTCATAAAGTTGAGTTCCTTCCTAACCCAATAAAGGTGCACAGTCTAAAAGATGATTCATTGTTTGCAGTGGGAAAAGTTAATCATAAAAAAAGGTTGTATTCTTTCTCCCACTTTTTTCCCAAGTCTCCTTCACAAGCTTTGTTGAATCAATCCAATTCTCAAATCAAATTATCACATGAGCGGTATGGTCACCTAGCCTTCCGATATCTTCAACAACTTTTCTCAAACAAAATGGTCAAAGGTCTACCTACAATCAACTTTTCCCAAGGTGACTGTTCAACACATTCAGTGGATATGCATCTAGAGGAGAAGTTATATAAAGGGAAGTCTTCAAGAGCACCAATTGTTCTTTAATTGGTTCACATAGTACTAGTAGGTCCTTTTGCAGTGACATAAATCAGCCAGGGTTGCTACATACTTACTTTCATTGATGACTTTTCATGGTATACTTGGGTCTACTTTCTTCATCACAAGAATGAAGTGTTGGATAAGTTTCTAGCCTTCAAGACTCATGTTGAACAGAAATCAAGGAAAGCCATAGAAGTTCTAAGGATGGACAATAAAAGTAGATATTTGAACAAAAGACTTAAATACTTTTGCAAACTTAAGGGTATTGATCTTTAGAATCCACTAGTATTTAGTCCACATAAGACAGATGTTGTAGCATTGAGGATACGAACTCTTAAGTCTACATATGGCAAGTTTCAAGATACAAGCCAAGTCTCTAGATCCAACACTTGAAGTTGAAGAAATTACCAGTGCCAATCACATACTTAATAGGTCTCCTCATAATGCCTTAGATTGCAAGACTCCTTTTGAAGCATGGTGTGGCAGAAAACTAGTTGTGATACACTTCAGAGTCTTTAGTTGTCTTGCATGGGCAAATGTATCTTCTAGGGGATGCAAGGCACCTAGGCCTTGTACTTTCATCAGATATGAAGATAGTGTTAAGGCATACAAACTTATGGATCCTAAGACACATGAGATCTTTGTGGAGAAGGATGTACACTTTGAGGAAATTTCACCCAACTTATGATCCTCTCTGCACTTCATACATTGTGGAAATTGATAGTGACACCAGTGATAGTACTTCAATAGATTCATAAATGTAGGGTTCTATTGATAGTTGCAGAAAGATGTCACGGAATCAACATACTCCACATGCATATATAGCCATAGTGATAGGTCCATCATAGTAGGGTACACCTAGTCTTCCAGCTCCAACATCAAAGGATGACTACATAGCAGATATTTTATGTTTTTTTATGGAGTCATACATAGTGGATTTGGGGGACATCATTGATGATATACATCTTCTCTTTGATGGAGAAGATCCTTCTTTAGTTGTTACAAGGGCTCACTATGACCCTCAAGTCCATTCTCTACATGATCAATCTTCACAGGTCGATATGATTATGGATCCTTACGTACAACAGTTGCAAGAGGTCTCTTTATTTTTTGAGGAGACAATATGTTCTTTGGGATAGGTTCTACATTCATCTTTGATAGGGATAGTTGAGCAGGTTTTAGAGGCATCATTGATCATTGAGATTCTTTCTACACACATTGGAAGCATCTCATTGGTACCTTTGCCATTGTTTCTTCCAAAGGGGAGGAACTGTATTCAGCATTCCTAGATCAGCTTCTACATCAGAGTAGCTATCACTGATTGGCACTCTTCATTTGGGGGGGAGACTATCTTGTCTCTCTTCTTCTTCTTTGTTGACGGGGGGACCTTTTCCTCTTTTGAAATTGTGTTCTTCTCACATTTCTCTATTGTATATACTTGATGTATGTCATAATGGGGGGATCTTGATTACTCCATCCATCCATGCATCTAATTTTTTCATCTCTCTTTTTGGGCAAGGGTTTTTCCCATGAGGTTTTCCCTCTTTCTTCACTTGACGAGAGATTGCATTTCATTATGTACATGGGTACTTAACATGTCCTGTAGCGGAGACCCATTATGTATTTCATTCTTAGCTTTCATAAGCTTAAGTGCATTCCCCTAAGTTGCACTTAAAGGGGTGTGTTGGTGTAAATAAGTATTTACTATTTACACTTTACTTAAGTTTACTTAGGTTAATGCATTATTTTATTATTTATTTGTTGAGACACTTAGGAGTTTGCATGCTCTTATGAGTTGTCATGTTGACAACACTAGAGTAGGAAACTCTAATTCAGCACATGGTGTCTACAACACTGGAGTTTGCATAATTAATTGAGTTGTCATGTAGACAACATAGTTATTTGCACTACCATTTTAGCCCATGTTGTCTACAACATAATTTTTCATGCTACACCTTTGTAGGCTTATCCTCTCATCATCGCACTTACTCTCATGCTTAATTGAGGATAACCCATATTTGGTGGACATGTTGTTGACTTTTATGCATTCTAGAAGCTTTCTAGAGGCCTTTATATACAGGCACTCCTAGTATACTTTCAATCCATATTGAATGAATAATATCATCATTCTGATCATACTCTTTTGGTCTATTGTTGTGCTTGTGCTTGAGTTCCTTGATCTTGGGTGAATTTTTCCTAAGAAAAATTCTTATAGTTATCCATGCACAAGTAGTTGGGTATGAGATGGTAAATGTGGTGAAGGTTGAATTTGATGAAAGATCAGCCCCACAATTGCCAAGAATCATCTGCATGCAAGCACCTATCGCAAAAAGAGAGAAGCAAAAGCTATGGAAGCTGAAATTTCCAAATCCATAGATAAGACATTCCTTTATGAGAAAAAATAGAAATTTCTATAATCAAAAGTGAATGAATAAATTACAAAGAGAGATTGTCCTTATAAAGGAGATCAAAACTCTAACATGTAACTAACCTAGGTTGCATGATAATAAATAATAAAAGAATCAATTATTATATGCCCAAAGTTAGCTTAAGTAAACTAGAGATAATAAGTGACTTAATAATTGAATCAATATAATTTAATTAATATGAAAAACTTTATTACTCTAACACCCCCCTTAAGATAAACTTAGGGAGTAGCTGAAAACCTAGAAACTACTACATAAAATAAATTTGTGTCCTAACAAAAAAGCTTGATGAGGTACCCAAACACAACAAAATTTTCAAACATAAGAGAAATAGAAAACCACATGGGAAAAATCCTACTCCAAAAAGAGATAGAAATAATGGTGAGAGAACTAGTTAGTGAAGGACTAAAGAAGCCTCCAAACTAGAGAACGTCCCAAAAGATAGGAACAAAAGATGATAACATGAAGAACACCATTAATGCATGAAGTTGCAAAGACTACCAAATTACCGATATGAAGAACCTCTACTATATAGAACATGACTAGGTAGGGAAGACAAAGTCTAAAGAGCCCATCAATTGAAGATGGAAGGTATCTTCATGGTGTCCAAAAAATTGGAATGAAAGAATGTCTATATGGTAAATGGTCCATCTCACCGAAATGTATAGGTATTTAGCCACTATAATTGCCTAGTACATAGGACCAAATATTGAATACATGAATCACTCCATCAAACCAAGAAAGAAATAAAATTAACTTAACCCCCCTATAATGCTAAGAGGTAAGATGTGAACACTAAAACTCAATGCAATATCTTCTACAAAAAGAAGAACTAGGAACATCGAGAGTGCAAATGAAGTACACATGAAGCCCTCTAAAGCACTTTATAATGAGTGCAAGTACAAGAAAACACAAAGATGTGCAAGATTCTAAAATGCAATAAAGTGGAACTTTATCTCAATGTGTTTGCAAAATACTACAAAAGGATGTCAACAAAGATGAAAAATCATTTGAAGAAATGAAATCAATCCTTAGATCTAAAACAACCAAGATATCCACTAGAATGTAAAAAAGTAAAAAATTGAATAGAATGTGCTTGGAGTAGAATCTAGAAAAATAAAACCAACATCAATGGAAACATTACATAAAGACCTTTCCAACTATATAAAGAATTTCCAAATCAGAGATTAGATGCTCAAGATATGTCTCCCAGAGCACAAAATAAAACTTCTAGTTTTGACTACATAAATGAGATACCAAATAGCATCAAAAGTCCAAATAACCTAGACCATCATGATGGGCTCAGAAAGACCTTTTTGATGATATAAGATTTGATAAAAAATACTTTAGTATGCCAAAGATATGGGCAAAAAACCATCAATAGGTTTTAAGGACAAAAAAAATCATAAACGATAGTGGAAAGACCATCAAATTTTTCCTAAGATTTGATGATGGCAGCACTAACATGCATCAGACTTATCACTACTATGTTGAGGTTATCATCTTTTTCCAAAAAGGTTTCTCTTTTTAAGTTTATTTTTGCATGTCTTTTTAATTTTTTTGCATGGGCCTTTTAAAAATTTTGAAAAAAATAAATAAATCCAAACACTTCAAACAAGGATTTTTTTTTTAAATTTTTTTTTTTGTGATTTATTTTTTGATAAAAAATTAATTTGCTACCTCAAGAGATTCCATTTGTGTCCAAATTGGACAAACTTTAAATGGAAATAGGGATTTTTGGGTGCTATTAATTCAATAGTGAGGTCCATATGGGCTCAAAATGCACCCAAAAAAATGATTCTCATAGATGCAATACAAAACATGTCTAAAATTTGAAACCCTCTAAAATAAAAAATATAGATTTGAAAACCAAACAAAATCTCCCATAAAAAAAATAAGGGCATGAAGATCTAGAGCTTTGATACCATGTTGAAGTTGATGAAAGATCAACCCCACAACTCCCAGAAATCACTTGCATGCAAACACCTATCATAGAAAGAGAGAAGCAAAATCTATGGAGGTTAGAATTCCCAGACCCATAGATGAGATATTCTTGATGAGCAAAAGAGAAATTGCTATAATCAAAAGTGAATGAATAAATGACAAAGAGAGATCATCCTTATAAAGGAGATCAAAACCCTAAAAGGTAACTAACCTAGGTTGCATGTTAATAATTAATAAAAGAATTAATTATTATATGCCGAAAGTTTAGTTTAAGTAAACTAGAGATAATAATTGACTTAATAATTAAATCAATATGATTTAATTAATACAAAAAAACTCTATTACTCTAATAGTGAATGTGTAATAGAATTTTTAAAAAAGATAAAGTGTTATAGATCCTAATTCACCTCAACCCCCTCAGTATCTCGGTTTCTAATTTAGACTTCCAACAATTGGTATCATAGCTAAGTTTTGTTGGAGAAGTTTAACAACTTGGATTTTAGATCTTGAAGATGGAGGCTTTTAAATTGAACAAAGTTATTGACAAGTAGGTGATTGAGATCTAGCTCATACTGCAAAAACTTGAGACAACAAGACAAGAACTGAAGAAATCCCTAAAAAGGAGAAAGAAATTGGCTATTCAAGAAAAATAGTTTTCTTATGAAGATATTGAAATAGGACTATTTGAAATAGTAAATTCAAATGACACAACATTTGGAGATCTACTAGATAAGAACAAATGCTTTAATAAAGAAGTTGAAGGACTAAAAAGGGAACATGGGATTCAATTAGTAAGGATATTTGAAACCAGATAGGGAAAACCAAAAAAGTATTAACCTAGTTACCCTTGGCTAAATAACCAGAAATATGCATTTGATTGGAATACTTTTAATATTTATTTATTAATTTTGAAATGATAGAAAAATTGTTAACTGGTTTTTTAATTTATTAATAAATTAAAATATGTTCAAATAAGGTGCATTTTCTTTTTGCTATATAGACACTTCTACTTAGAATAATGTTCACAAAAAGTAGTTACAACTACTCTAGTACAAATATAACTTGCACCAGTATCAAAATGTGATAATGAATAATCATTTAATCATAACATAGTAAACTTCATTTGTAATAATATGATCCATGTTGATAGCGTGAGTAATAGAAAATTGTTTTCTTGTTTGTTAAAATAAAATAGTTAATTTGCATTAATATATCTTTATTCTATACATAATATAGAGAAATAGTAGATATTTAAGCATCCTACTAATTCTATTTTTATGTGCACTAGTATAAAAATCCATGAATATAGATGTTTGTTCTTCTTCCTACATTTCAGAAAATACATTTCTGATTCTTAGTAATTGAATTTCCCCTCCTCCTTATGTACCTTATCATTTCATTTAACGAGGAGAACCTTAATTGCTATTATTATGGTTCTCAAAGACCAATCTATAACTATTGTTCTCTACAAATAAAGCAAGAGACATGATTTTATTCCTATATATAAATTGTTAGAATTAATAAAAATAGAACTATAGGTTCATCCTATCATTTCATCCTCCTATTCCTTTGAATTTTATAAACTTAATGTCCTCAACCACATTTCCCATCTCAACTTATTCCTTGATTGCAGATCTCTTGGTAGGTTCGCATAAATACCAAAATATCCAATAATTTGATTATTTAAACTCATGAAAACTTTGAGAACCTTAAATATTTATAATTCCTTTATCCAATACCACCAATCTATACTTAGTGACATAAATACATTAGAATATAGCATTATGATATTGGGGTTGACTTATAGTTTTTGAATAATTTATAGAAGTCTTATATACATTGAGTGTATTGTCCCATTTTTTCAATGTCCTTGTTTTTCCCATTAAACTTACAATTCCAAGTAAAGAAGGAAATGGAATAAAGCTAACAATATCATTCACTAATTGTGGAATATGACAAATCCTACTTGAGAGCCTCCAATTATGTGAGTTAATCATTAAAACATAATCCATAAATAGTTCTTTACTATGAGGGTTAGGGACATGCTCAATCATATGATATACCTAGTTTTATTGGTGGAGTTCTTTGGAAAAATATTATAAGGCCGCTCAAGCTTATGTTACTCCATCAAGCAGAGGCAAATTGAATGATACCCGCCATTTAGCCTCCTAGTACCTCTTAAATCATCGTTATTGAAATGGAAATAAGGTGCTAATTACATCTCCTATATATATTTTATCATAATGTGTGCACGAGGAATTTCATAAAGAATTTTCCGAACAATTCATACACATTATGAACTATCATGGGCTATCATTTAAGACATCTCAAGCATGCTCATCAAGCCCAAGATCATGGAATGACATGAGATGTTTTCCCTCTCAAACCCTTTCAAATCACCACTAATTGAAATGGACCTTATGCTACTTGCATTCTTTGCATACCATATTCTTTGTCCATAATAAGACAATATATTTGTTGTGAGTGATATATTTTTTGACATTATATGTTTTAGGTCATGTTGTAGATATCTTTTTCATTGACTTCAATGAACTCAATTAGTCCTCTCCAAATCTATTATATTTATAGGAGGATGACTTTATTTCTAGAAATGAAATTGCTTTGAACAACACAAGAAATTTAAGTGTTTGTTTGTTTGTTAGAATTGAACAAAAATTGGTAGGAACAAATTCTAAAATTTTAAATCCTCAATTTGCATGCATCAAACTATAATTGAAATAGAAGCTTTGAATTTCCATTTTAATCTAAAATGAAAATTTGTTAATTCCACCTCAAGAAATAGAATAGAATTGGAATTGATAAGTAGGAATTGATAAGTAGAATTAGAATTGGAATAGAATTGGAATTGTGAATTAAAATAAAATTAGAATCATTGGGATATAATTTGAGATACCCATGTGGGAATTGATGTCCACGCCATTATTCCTGCCAAGAGTGTGGCAGGGAATCCAATGATGAATAACTGGCAAATCTGGTATGCCTCGATAGATAATGATATCGACCAAAATAAGCTGCTCGATTTTCTATGAAATATCTCAAATGGCCTAAAACTAAAGGACGACAATCCTCTTTTGTCATATGATGTAGATTTGTGGGCATTTTTGACTCGTGATGTCCCCATTGGCTTCACAGCTATTTTTATTAGCTCAACCGAGACTCATCAAATTATTCCATAAAGCGTATGTTTTTCTGGACAGAAGAAAAGGAATTGGTTGACATGGGTGGTCCTAGCTATTTCCGTGTCTTTTATTGCAGCCATTTTACTCTTCTGCACTCTTTTCTATTGGATGTACATGATTACGACGAATCAAGGTTATAAACTATTAATATCGTGAGTGTTCTCACTCTCGCCTTGACTATGTTTTTATTTTTAACGTGTCAAATGTATCATGTACGAGTAGAGAAGGAGGTTTTTTCAGACTCCTCGGAGTCTTTTCTTAAGATGTATAGTTACTGCAAGGAGTTGAAGATTGCCACAAGGAATTTCAAGTCAAAGTTGGGGAGCGGAGGATTCAGGTCAGTGTTCAAAGGATCTCTAGTAGATAGTACACTTGTTAGAGTCTAGTACAAGACAACATGATAAGCAATTCCAAGCCACAATCAGTTCTCTTGACAACATACAACATGTGAATTTTATCATACTTGTGAGAAAGGATCCAGGTGGTTACTAGTTTATGATTACATACCCAATGGCTCTCTAAATATCTTACTCTTCAGTGCTAATTCTAAAAGTAGTGGAAAAGTACTGGACTGGAACACTCGATTCCAAGTCGCTTTAGACACTGCACGAGGTTTAGTTTATCTCCATGAGAAATGCAAAGATCGAATCATTTATAGTGATGTAAAGCTCAAAAACATTCTCTTGGCTAGTATTTTTCAACCCAAATTAGCAGATTTTGGGTTGGCAAAGCTTGTGGGAAGAGATTTCATTTCAACCGTGTACTGGTCATAGTGAAGATATGCCTTATGTGTTGGAGTTGAGTTGGACGGATGTTAAAGTAGTTTTTAGTTTATCTCATCTATGCTTTGGTTTTCTTATTTTAGCGTAGTTTTAAAATAGTCTTTATCCTGTTTTTCAATTTTTAAAGTTTTATTTGTGTAGTTTAGTTTTAGGAATCAAATCTCAATATATATGTTATTATTCTTTCAAGTTTCTGTATCAAGATTGTAGTTATGAAATTTAATTGTAATCTTCTTGTAATATTATAGTTTTATAAATGATCTTTCATTTGGTGTCAAAGTGGGTTGCAAGTTTTTTTCATTGTGCAGTCAACAATGATTTCTAGCTGGCTAATGGAAATGATTTAGCATTTCAGCTTCTATTATTTATTCGAGCAAACTATGGTAACTGGTTTATCAAAATAAAAACTCTACTTTTATCCCAAGATCTTTGGGAATTTGTGGAAGGAGGATACGTAGAACTTATACATCATAATGTATTCAATACATGGACACCACAATAGACAACCCAGCTGAAAGAAGATAAAAAGAAGGATAACAAAGCTCTTTTCACCATTCATGTTTCATTTTTTTCCCAAGTTGCCAATTTGACAAAATCATAAGATGCATCAGAGACTCTACAAACTGCATACCAAAGTACAAACAAAATCAAATAGGGTAAACTTTAAGAAACCCCCTCCAAAAAAAGATATAAATTATTGGCAAATATTTCATTATTTTGAAAAACTAAATTATTTTTATCGGTGAATCTCTCATTTTTAAATTTTAGATATTATTTACATTGGTGATTATTTTGGAATCATAATTTGTGAGAAGAAAATATTGATGAATCTCAATAATAAGAGGAATTTCGCTAATCGTCATAGAATATTACAAATCAAAATTGAACTTGTTTTATCTCATGAAAATTATGAGGATAATTACATTATATTTTAAATCAATAATGAAGACTAAATATTGATAATATATACCTAAAGTAACTAATAATTATGATATTTATTGGTGAATTAATTTTAATTTCTTTGACAATATATAATATTTAGGTGAATGAAATCTAATCATATATCAAATATTGTGGCAAATCTTTGAGTTTAAATTTTTTAATAAAACAAATTATTGAGTGATTTTAAATATTTTAGAACTAAATTTAATAAAAACATGGTGATTTAGGTTGCATTAAATCTTAAATTATTAGCCAAATTACTAGCAAAAAAATTTCTAAAATTCACAAAATTATGAATATTCACCACTAAAAAATACCCTAAAATCAAACCAGTAAGACTAAAAAGTTTTTGAAGAGAATTTGAAGATTTGAGGATGAAGGAATATGAGTCTATTCATGAATTTATTTCTATGACTCAAGGTATTATGAATCATCTTAGGACTCAAGGTGAATTTATATTATCTTGAGTCCTAGAAATAAATTCATGAATAGACTTAGATTCCTTCATCCTCAAATTTTCAATAGAATGGATTATTTGAAGGGCATAATGTATGTCTCTTTTCATCATACATGACCAAGAATGCAGTTTGTGGCTACCAAGAAAGTATTTTAAAACTATACAAAATTTGGGTGAAAGCTTCAAGCATGCAATGACTAATGAAGGGACTTTCAAAGATGTCTAAAATCCTTCAATGTGCATTGAGCAGCACTAAAAGTCTGAGAAGATTATTTAGGTAGAATTCCTCCTAATGTAGAATATACTCATAGATACTATCGTAATGTGTCAAAGCATCCAAAACCCTTCATCTGCTAAAAAGATACAAGGAATTCTTGTGTTAATGTTATGAGTGCTAAAGTGATGATCTTGTGGATTATTTCATGAGGTTTTAAATCCAACATCAAAATTCCTGATGCACCCATCAACACACGTCTTCCATGAGAGAATTTAGAGAGAAAACATGAAAGAATTTTTAAGGGATTATTATGTCAATTATTTTATTTTGTAGGAAAAATAATTTCAATTGAAGATGTTCCAATTTTGAAGACAAGAGTTGAAATATAAATGAGGAAGGAAGAGCACAACATCTAGAAGTTGAAGGATAAATGACTAAGGAAGAGTACAACACATCCTTAGCAATCATGCATCCTAAAATCACTCTAACATAAGTACTTATTAATGTTCGTTATGTTTTTAGGATAACTATTTGTGAAGTTCTTTAGATGAGTCCAAATTTCTTTTTTGATAGCATTATTTGGTTAGGACATGTCCTCAACTTGGAAATTTAATAATTTATTGTGACTTAATATTGAGACTCCATGATTACTATATTTCTTAACACAAAATTAATTTTTCTCAATCATTTTGGTTTCTTTGGGAGAGGTCATAACTCTTAAAAAAATAAATCTTGCTTTGGTACCACTGTAGTTTTCCTAACCCATGGCAGGCTTCATCATTCATAATTTTGTGAAAGGAAATAAATTATATATCAAAAGGAAATATTTGTGATAGGAAATTTAGTTGGTTTGTGTAGGGGGTATGCTTCCCACTAGTACTAAATTTCATTCTTGGGCCATGATATTTAAATATGGAAACTAAGACTGAATGATCAAATAGTTTTCTTTTTTAGGGGTGTGGGGAAACCTTCAAAAGTTTTCAAAAGATGAATTTTCCTAAGTAGAGAAACCTCTATGATAATTATCATGGCAACTTCATTGGGGCTATAGATATTTCACTAGTAGCGAGGTAATGTTTATGATACTTTATGACTTAAGAGGGGTATATGGCTTGTCGTGGCTAACCTTGGGGATCTTAAGTGGTCTTGGTGGGAGGGAATTACTTCATTTCTCCACCCCTAGGTAATCATGGATGGAGAGGTTCTAATCCAATACTCGATTTTCTCCCTTTTTGAGTTTTCTTTATAGCCTTTTGATAGGTTATAAGGAATATTCTGAAGATTTTAGGCATGGATTAAATTTTATCCTTGAAATATACATGAACTTTTATTTGAATTGGTGCAAGATTTTGCGACCTTCTTACACATCTATCATTGCAAATGGGAACACCCTCTTTCCTTTTGATTGGCTTTTTGTTTTTGATTTCTTGGTTTCTCTAGTGTCATTCACTTGAATTTCTTTCAATAAAAATTAGAAGAAAAAACTTTAGGTTCCTTCCCTTTTAGTGCTTCAATTTTGAGGGCCTTTATAATTAGGAATTGTGATTTCAGAGGAAGTTCTAAGTGAGATTTTATTTTTCTTTTCCTAATTTTGAATTTGTGAGTCTAAAGATTATCTATCAAAGCATGATGTTTCATCATGGGATAAGGTCTAAGAATACTAAGTATGAGAAATATTGAAAATGTTTAAAATCTCCATCACTCTATAACTTCTTGTACATGTGTCAAACTAGAAAATAGGTAAATCTGCACAATGAAAGAAACCACAAACTTTTAAAGAAATGAAAACTAATCAAATTTACCATTGAAGCCAATGATATGAAGGTGTATAAATGAACATGAAAAATACCCCCTTCACATGATGCTCTAATGTTATTTTTTCTTCTCCATAGAGTTGATGTTGTTGTAGCTCCAATTGACAAGATGCACCTATAATTGAAACAAAGATGATGATATGATAGAAAGATTATATGATACTGAGAATACTTGGATTGTGGTTAGCCAAAACAAGTACATAATGACTCAATTTATAGGATTTTGAAGCCAAATATAAGAAATAGAAAGAAAGAATGCAAAAGAAAAAGATTTCATAATCATGTGTGAAATTTAGAATTTTTTTATGAAAAGGAAATCAAATTTTGAAAATTGTGACAAATTATGACAAATTGTAAGAATAAGAGGGGATGAGATTAAATCATTAAGACATAGGAATAGACTACGAGTTATCTAATCCTATAGGAGAAATTAAAAAATTGATTAGCCAAGATGATGAAATAAATGCAAGATAACCCTATTGAAGGATCATGACGAAAATGTAAATCAAATGTGATGATATTGGATTAGACCAAAGCAATGTTCAAATGAAATAAAATGGTACACATGACAAGGGTTGATGACATATGACATTTAATGAACATTTTAAATGCCATAAGATTTATTGAAATTAATTGTTAGGGTTGATCACAATAACATCAATAGACATGGTCAATGTTATTAAATTGATTGAATAAGGACATGATTAGACACTGAAGGTTTCAAGAATGTTGAGAATCAAATCAATGAAATTCCAAGGACACGTGACATGTATCAATGAATGTTGATAAGGCACTGAAGGATGTGACCATGCCAAGGATTAAATGACAAAATGATGATATGCCAAGGACACATGACATATATTAATGAATGTTGATAAGGCATTAAAGGGAGTACAAATGCCAAGGATTGATAATGATAAGATGACATTGAAATGGTTTTGAATTGATTCTAAGATTATGTGAATTTTGATTGAAAATGGGACTAGTTAGGATGTAAAGGTGATGAATAAGTGGGCGTGAACCATTTTTGATAGTTTATATTTTTTCCCTCTTTGATACAATGAGATTATTCAATTGTTGTGTCAAAGAATAATAGTGAAAAAGATAAATGCCCCAGTGAAATAAAAAGGAGGTAGGATGCCCCCTCAAAAAATTGGACAAGAAATTGACTCAAAGACCATTTTTTGAGAAAAAAAAAAAGATGATGAGGAGAAAAAAAATGATGAACAAAATATTAGTAGAAGAAGGAAATGAGACTAAGAGGACTGAGGAAGCATTCTTCCATAGGTGCACTTATTGTCATAAGAGCCTTATTTTTATATGAAAAATAGGATGCAACACATTATGGCATAGAAAGCTAGTGCAAAAATGTAAGCTTCTTGCTTAAACAAACACAATGCAGATAGAGAATTACCTTATCCACCCTAAGGCACAGAGTTGTGCCCTAGACTATCAAAGGACATTAGAAAGTAAACAAACAAAAAAGATCATGAACCATCTAAACACTCTCATAAATCAATTTATATCATCAAGTAGCATAGGAACATAATTGAAACAAAACAAAGAAAAAATAAAACACTCACTAAACAACGTGAACCAACAACCATTCTTATCTATTATTTCTTAGTTTATTAAGTGTTGTTTGGAATTTCAAAGTGTGTTTGACTAATGTTGGATAAGTTGATCGTTGAAGATTGGTTCAAGTAGTTATGTGTGGACCTTGTCAAAGCATGATTTCATTGAAGCACAATGATTAAGTCTGAGTCTACATGTGTAAGTGTTAAGCAAAAGGAGTGATTATTTATAGTGATTATGTACAAGGTTTATTGTAAATTTTTGGTGATTTCTTAATGTTTTTTGGGTTTTAAAAGATATTTGATTTTTTTTATGGTGGAGGTCTTTTCAAGACTTTTTCAATTTTTTGGTTTTGATTTAGGGTCATATTTGATTTATTATGTTTTGTTCATGATATTCAATAATTTTTAGGGATTCTTTCAACACATTGTATGTTTTTTAGGGATTTTTGCTAGGACATATTATATTTTTTTTGGATTTTTTAAGGATCATATTTGATTTTTTTTTAAAAATTTAGGATCTTTGTTGTTTTTTTGGATTTATTTTAAGATCATATGTTTTTTTTTTGAATTTTTTTCATGTATTTTAGGTATGTACAAGATGTCACCTTCATTCTGATAAGAATGATGAGTCTAGTGAACTAACCATGGTTAGGGAGTTTTCCCCAGTTCAAATTCAAATAGATGTGCAAGAAAATGCCTCTAGATACAACACAAATTATATACAAAGGCCAAGGACAAGACATGTATAGAGTGGTGATGTATGAGGAAATAACATGAGATATCAACTAGTTCACAGGCCATGATTGGGGACTATGAACATCTCATAGTGTGAAATATGTGATCAAGGAAGGATGGCAGAAAACTAGATAGAATCCCAATAGATGGAGGAGAAAAAACTTGGTACACATGGTGCCTATTTTCTAGGTTTTCACTATGGTACTTTCCCAAAGTGCATGTTTGCCAGGTTTTCACTTTTGGATGAAATTTTTCATTTTAAAAAAAAGAAATTATGCCAAGATGCCTATTTGCTAGGTTTTCATCAAGTAATTTATGTTTTCATGACTTCTTAAATATTTTTTTGAGAAATTTTTTTAAAAAAATTGATAATTTTTCAGGACCTTTTGGAAAAAATCATGACTACTACTAAGGAATGTTTAAAATGATTTTTTTGTCGATACTTGCATCAAAAAACCTTCGAACCCACAAGTGACTATAACTACATAGGATTTGTTCCAAGTTTGTAGCTAAACTCAAACCATTGAAATAGCCTCAAGATATACCATTGTGTACCGAATGTGAGATAGTGTATGCCTTTCACAAACCAAGGCATCTAAGAATAGTTGGTTCAAAGGATCCTTTGTATAGGATGTCACTAGTGATGATGTACTCAAAGGCTTATTTGATAGAAGTTTTATTTTGGTGTTGGACAAATCAAGTAGTAGGATTTGGGCATAAATAGTTGGATAAAAGGAAGAACTTGGAGGATTGAGACCAAAAAGTTTCCACATGAAAGATGATTGAGAGAGCTTAAGTACAAAGAGAAATAGACTTTGTGACATGTTGAAAACTAGAACACTTATATTCATGGCATCAACTTGTTCATTTTGTATCCTTGGGAGTTGCTTAGCATTTTCTTTTTCACGGTCTAATGGTGCCTTTCAGTTTTTACTAAGAGACTTATTCTTGTCATTTGTTCCATTTTTTCCTTTATTTTCAGTTTTGTGATTGGAAGATGGAGTTAACTTCCCAAGATATGGCAATGTGTTAAATTCTAGGGAATTTTTTTCTTTAAGGTCACCAATTGTAATACCTTCATAGAGCTCAAAGGCTTTTACAAGAGCATCATCATTGTCAACTTGATCAAAGATCAATGGTCCACATTGATTCCAATCCAATAGTTCAAGATAATTTAAGGGGATGTCATCATCAATCTTGAATGGGCTCTAGTCAAAGGTATATAAATGGGCATTAGATTCAATAGTATCATTGGGATCATGTTCAAAACATGGAGGACTTGGATCCTAGAATGTTTTGGTCCAAGGTGGAGAGATGATTTGAGCGACAGGTGGAGTTATAGTAACATGTTTATTCTCCATAGGTAGGCTATTAAGATCAATAAAGATATAAACAAGTGCATAAGGACTATCAAGCTCATCAACTTTAGGTTGGGTGTCCTCATATACCTTTTCATCATTCAAAAATTTTATAGTCTCACACAAGGGTACATTAGTACTAGGAGGACCTATTTGCAATGGCCTAAATTCAAGCCCCAAACTAGGAGGTTGTCCTTTTATAGTGATAGGTTCAATTATTCCTTGTTTCTAAGATAATCCAAGACAACTACATCCATCATAGCCTTTTTTTTGCATGATAGTAAACCCAGGTCCACACTTGTTGGGAGATATTGGAGTGGGTTCTTGTTCTTCTTTATCTTTATTAATACAAATAGATGTATTCTCATAGACATGTTCTCCGAGTAGGTCATCTCCACTAGTAAAATTGGTAGAAGTGGCATTTTGTGTATTAATCTCAGGCTATTGTACTTCTAGTAGATGTGATTTGCCATAAGATTTAGGAGTAAGTAGTAACTTCCCAATGTGAAATCCTTGAGACATAGAGTATTCCATACAACCTTTATCGTCAATCTTCATCTTTTCCTTGGTCCTACTGAGGAGTATATTATGGTCCACATATTTAGAGGAATCTGTGGGCTATGCTTGATTGTTTACTGGGACTTTTTGTGCAAAGGTTCCTCTCAAATTAGCACAAAATTGAAAATCATCTTAGATCACCAGGGATTTTAATTTTAATTCCATTATAGGCTAATTTGAGACACTAGTGATATATGGATCAAACTTCTTTGATAGCATAGATCTAAAGGCATCCAAATGTAATATTACAATTTATTTCAGTGTTTAGGACTTGGACTAATGTATTGTCAGTAGCAGGACCAACTCTAATAATAGGTAATATTATCGCTACTAAATAAGGGCCCAAATTGTGATGGTAGGCTATAGCAATTGTGATGGCCACCCATCCACCAAGCGACACTACTACAAATTGGCTCACATTGGAAGGGTGTCAGAATTGTTGTATCACAAATTGTAATGGTAAGGGCATCTACCACAATTATGACAAAAAAAGCTATCATAACTTGGAATAGGCAAGGGAAAGAGTTCATCTTCTTACCATCCCAATTGTGATAGTAGATTGTTGCAATTGTGATGGTCTAAGCTTTCAATCTTCCATTAGATGGATGGCTAGCTATCAGAGATATTTGTCATGAGTGCAACGGGTATGCGACAGTCATGTTGTGGGTGTTGGAAATATAAGAGGAGTAACTAAGAGGGGAGGGATGAATTAGTTACTACTAAAATAAATCTCAAATCCTTAGATATCAGTACAAAATTACAATCTAAAAATTGATTATTGTTGATGCTCAATAAATACACATCAATGTTGTAACTCGATAAGTGCTTAACATGCAAACTTTAGATGTTATCTATGATTACCATTACTTTAACTTAGTTGAAAATACATAAATAAAATAGCATGAACACATTTGACACCATGATTTAACATGGAAACCAAATTTGGGAAAAACCACCAATTGCAGCTAGTTATCATTTTCACTCTTATGAAGTGAGCAATGTTAGGAGCCAACCCTATTAAAGGTTACAAAACACACTGTTAGGTGTGACCTTGTTAAAGTATTTAATCACCCTATTAGGAGTGGCCTTGTTAGAGGTCTTGAGACAATTCAAGAGAACTACCACCTTGTTAGAGGATTTACAAATAGTTTTTAAGCCAACTCTATTATGAGATTTAGATCACTGCTACAATGGTTAGAGAGTAACAATGAGATGACATGATTTGAATGCAACTAAATTGTTGATTATAGATCTCTATTCTAGCTTACACTTGATTCTTCTGGACTAAATATAGCTTTTCTAGTCCACAAGGATATTTTCCTTATCCTTCAAATTTGCTTCCTCAAATCTTCAATACAATCATCACATCTTCATTTTTTTGTACACTTTGAATCCACAACTTGGCCTTATATCTTTCACATTTTCAAGTTGGCTCGTATACAACTTAGAATAACTAATATTCATTGCCTTAACCAATAGATAAATCAATTAAGCTTAATATGCCAAAATAAGAAAAAATTTCATTAGCTGACCCAGCTCGGTAGACACTAACTCAAAAATAATTTCCTGTGTTAACGAAAAGAAGCTTGGTTAACATTGCAAACTTGCAAAGATCCTTTAGAAACCAAGTGATTTCAGTTAAAATTGGTTGCATCCAACTTTCCTTCATTAACCAAGTGATCTTGGTTTACACTCATCTTCTACAGACTTTCATTTGACACCCAAGTGAACTTGGTAGACATTGCCTTCCAAACTAGGCAATCACAAGAATGCTTGATAGACATAGAAAATTGCCTTCATTTCCTAAGTGAGCTCAGGATATACTGATTGATAATGATATGAAATTTGTGTAATATTAAAGACAATACACAATTAATCAATTGTATCCAACAATCTCCCTCTTTGGCATTGATGGCAACACAACATGTCATAACATAATAAAATTTTGGATTTATTCTTGAGAACTCCTTCTGTCAGTATGAGCTCTTCCTTTCACTGGATTCTTTCTCTATCTCCAACAACTTCTACCAAGTTTATTCATAGAACTTTCTCCCTCTTACTAAAAACTTCTCCTTCTTTGGAATGACAAAAAAATTCTACGAGACATGACAATAAACTTCTCCCTCTTTGACAACACATGCCAAAGACAACAACTCTATTAATATCAATGTACATTAAGTACTAATTCATATACAATTTACCTTTATCAATTCTTCACAACTGATTGATCTTCAATTTGTACTAGTCGATGCATCAGTAAACTTTATTTAGTGATCTTTATATAGGGGAATGACCCCTAGCTTACCTCTTAGATACAAAAATGCATCCTTAGGTAATGGCTTGGTGAATATGTTTGCAATAAATTCTTTTGTATTAACATATTCCAATCTAACTTCTTTATTCTATGCCAGCTCTCTTAAAAAGTGATATTTTATAGCAATGTGCTTTGTTTTAGTAGGCATCACTGGATTCTTCGATATATTGATTGCATTGTTGTTATCACGGTATATGATTACTAGATCTTTAACCTCTATCTTCATTCCTTCCATCAATTATTTGAACCAAACAATGTTAGAACAATTAAATGCTACTACCATATATTTTGCCTCTGTTGTGGATTGAGAGATGCAATTATGTTTCTTGCTTGTCTATGACACTAGTCTTTTACCAAGAAAGAATGCTCCACCACTAATTTTTTTTCTGTCATCAAGACTTCCTGCCCAGTGAGCATCAATAAATACTTTCAAGTCCAAATTGCCTCCAAGTTTATACCATAAGCCATAGTCTTTAGTACCTTTCAAATATCTCACGATTCTCTTGATTGCCATCATGTGGTTTTCTCTATGATTAATTGAAAATCTTGCCACCATACCAATTGCTTGAGCAATATTAGGCCTTGTATGAATGACATACTACAATTTTTTAATCATTGATCTATATGTGGTCTAATCTACTTCTTTGGAATCATCATTCTTGGAAAGCTTATGTCCAATAGACATAGGGATTCCAACTGGTCTTGAATATTCCATCCCAAATTTTTTCAATATCTCCTTGATATACTTAGATTGAGTAATGTAGATACCATTTTTGTTCTGTTGTATCTACAACCCAACAAAAATTTTCATCTCACCAAACATGGACATCTCAAATTCTTTACTCATTTCTTCTAAAAATGCTTTGCACAAGTCATCATTTCCTATAAATAAAGTATCATCAACAAATATTTTTTCCAATATAATGTTCTTGTCTGGACCTTCTTTGATATATAGACTATTGTTATCATTTGTTCTTTAAAAGCCAATCTTCCAAGTAATTATGAAGTCTTTCATACCAAGCTCTGGGAGCTTGCTTAAGACCATATAATAATTTGTGTAACTAGCAAACCATGTCTCTTTTGCTAGGATCTACAAAACCTTCTGGTTGTTCAATGTGTATATGAGAAATATGTTAGCAAGTGATACTAATCTATTCAAAAACAAAAGCATTAACTAGCATATAAACCATAACATAAATGAGAGACTAAAGAGGAAACCCCAATTGGAAATGTGAGCCAAATGAATGGACTCTCCCAATAGGATTTAGCTCCTTGCTTGGTAGATGAGTCTAAGGATTGGGATGTGTGCTCAAGGTTTTCAAAAACTAGCTTCAATGGAGATGGAAAATGGCAAATTGGTAGCTTTGTGAGCTCTCAATTTGGCATCATAAGGGTATGGTTGATGGCTTTTGGCTCTCAAAAGGGCATTATAACTTTAGCTCCAAGATTGTGATGAAATGGCTTGGGAGGGGATTCAATTTATAGGCTAAGGGCTTGAGGGATGGAGGGCTAAGATGAAAGGATGGGGAAAAGCTTAAGGAGGGTTGAGATTGCATGAGAGGAGAGCACATGGATTGTGCTTGTTTAGCACCAATCAGGGAGTGACACATGTCACAGGGTGAGAGGATGAAGGAAAGGGGAAGGATGAGTCAACAAAGGAGGCTCAAGGGATAATATCTTCATAAAGACCCTTCATTATGGCTTGTAAGAGCTTGTAAGAGTCTTTATGGCTTTTGTAAGAGCATTCATTGCTAAGTGGTTGAGATATTTTGAGGGGAGTTGAGATTGTTGACTTTCCTTGGCTTAGGAAAGTCTTAAGCTTGCTTAGGGAATGTGACAACATTAGGGGGTGGATTAGGCTTGGGTTTAGGATTAGATTAGGGATGTTAGAGATTTGAAAGTGGATGGCATTCATGAGGGTGGGTGAGTTAGTGGCTAAGCTTGGTTAGTATGGGTGGATGGGGTGGATTAGGCTAAAAAGAGGGTTTAGGGATAAGTTAGGGGCTTATTAGATTTGAGGGTTTTATTTACCAAATAGATTTATTTGATAAATGAGGATTTTGGAATTAGATAGAGGAATAGGATTAATTGATAAATAATAGGTTATTTTATTTATCAATTAGGACTATAGATGATTAATTAAATTGATCAGCTAGGGGATGGCAAAGGATTAATTAAATAGAAATTTAATTAATGATTCCTTTAGAGATAACTAAATGGGATTACCAAAGCGGTGTAATCAAATTTAGGTGTTTATATTTTGCCCCTCTTTGACATAGTGTTGAGACAACACTATTTCAAAGAAGCTCGAATGAAGACGACACGAGGAAGATGTTTTTAGCAACAAGGTTGCCCCAGTCTCGGATAAGAAGAGGAGAGACTATACTTAGATGATGCCCCCTCAAGAAGGCAGCAGAGAGAGAAATGAGGCTTGACGGCTTCTTGAAAAATACAAGAATTCGAGAAGAGCAAGGAGACTCGGATTGGCCTAAGAGAAGAGGCTAAATTAGCTCAAACTCTCACTATGGGAGAATGATAAAGGGCTATCAGATGCACAAGAGGAAACAAGCTTTAAGACTTCAGGGGAGATGGAGGACGAAGGAGCAGAGTGCTATAAAAAAGAATTCAAGATAGGGAGATGGATGAGGGGATGATAAAGCTAATGCAACAAGATTTCAAAGAGTCGGATTGGCGGAAGATGGGTTTTGAAGATCCCTAGGACTAGGATTATGGATATCGAAAGATGAGGCTTGGTGGATTGATTGGATTGGTGGATCCCTAAGACTAGGATTGTGGATCCCTAAAGCTAAGAGTGATGATTGATTCAAAGAGATACAGTTGCACAAGCTGGGGGAGGAGAAATGGATGCTGGATATGGATTGGGAATAATGGAGATGAAGGGAATCCATTGAAGCTTTTTGAGTGGGGGGATACTTCAAAGAGAAGTACCACCATGTAGTTGAGCACTAGATTTGCTATAGGATTTTTTGTTAATTGCCAAGGTTACCAAGAACATCAAGGCCTTTTCACCAACTGTCTAGAGGACTGACGGACTGACTCAAAACAAACACGCAAGGATTGCCCCAGCATCACACATGAATCTTGAAAGAATTAGAGTGAAACTAACACTGGGTAACCAACAAGCAGAAAAGAAAAACAAACAAAAGACTTGATCAAGACCTTACGCCCAGATTACCCCATTCGTAGTATACCATGATATGGAAGATTGTGGCAACTTTGAGGAGGGAATAAAAATATTGTTTGGAAAATATACTTCAAGACCCAAAAGGGAAGAGTCCAAATCAAAAAAAAAGTGAAAATCCAAAAGAGAAACATTTGCGAACGAGATGGGTAGGACGAGGTACTAACGGACCAAGATCAGACATGAGGAAAGCTATATCCTACAAGGATCTATCAGAGAGCACCTAAGCTGGTAGATTTGGATGAGTGATGCATCTGGCAAGCTGAACTAAGAAGGATAACACTTTGGTGATAGGAGATCTAGCTAAAGGATGTATTGGAATAGCTAGCCAAGGGTTGTGCGATGTGTGCAAGATGATGATCAAGGAGGAACTGACATGAAAGTTGGATAGATACAATGGTACTAAGCTAAGGAGGATGTACAAGCTGATAGACCAAGATATGTTACAAACTGAAGCTGACCAAGATAGTTACAAGCAGGCAAAAGCTCAGGACGAGAGGATAGCGGGATGCTTCAATGTTGTGCAAGATGCAAAGGCTAAGGATGGGGGATAGCAGAAGATATAGATGTGGGGAGGATGCATCCCAATGATGATGAAAGATTTTGTGACCAAGGATAGCTAGAGGAGTAGGATGAGATAGCTAGATAGGATGGTAGATAGCTAGGATTATGATGGATATAAAGAGATGACATTGGGTTTGCATGAGGATAGCGTAGAGCTAGATACCAATGACAAGGGAGGATGGACAAGAGAAGATATCAAAGGAATACAATGCCCCTAATCAGAAGATGACATGTGGAAGGAGGTCTTACAATGGATGTGATAGGATTGAAGCTAGGATGAAAAAGCTGAAGGCGCTAGGGAGATGGATGATAGCTATGATGGTTGGCTGAAGCTGCAGGAGATAAGTGGATGGTGTGAGATGGAAGTTGGAGGGTGGAGGATAAGTGGATAGATTGGAAGATGGAGCTAGATGACAAGATGTGACCAAAAGCATGAGGATGATAGGCTAAGTTGGGGATGGCTAGATTACGCATGACTCTTGTTTGCCAAGTTTTCATCATGGTACCTGGCCAAGGCGCATGAATTGCCAAGTTTTCACCAATGGATGCTTTATTTTTATTTTATTTTTTGACTTTTTGACTTTGGACTTAGCTGGAATGATTTTGGCTTTCTTCAGCTATTTTTGCCTTTTTTAGAATTTTCACTAGTTGTTGGAATGTTCAATTTTGTTGCTAGCTATTGGTACACTGGATGGGTGATTTATGCAATAGATTGGATTAGATGGGATTGATGGTAGGAGATGGAGGGATGAAAAGGCTAGAAAGAAGCATGAGATGGGGATGCTTGCAGGATCAACATTGGCACATGTTGGGACAGGTGTGAAAAGAGCATATGGGGGATAGATGGTAGATGCGGGCTTGATGGTGGATTTTTGGAAGCGTGCTTGGGGATATAGGCACCCAAGATGGAGTTAGGAGATGGGGGACATGAGTCACTAGATAGGGGATTAGCAATGGTGGATGCCATTATGCATTTGGTTTCAACTTTTTTCTTTGGGATCCACATGGTTTTGGATTTTCTTTTCATAGGCGTTTGCATTATTTTGCATTCTTTGATTGGATTTTTCCTTTTTGGAGTATGTCTTTTAGAATAGACATATGATTGCCTAGGATGTGGATTTTTAGCTTTATGCATTTTGAAGTTGGCATTCACATTGTTGTGGTAAGCTTTGGGAAGATGGTTAGGAGAAGCTTTGTGAGATGGAGAGGATATGGAAGAGCATGTAGGGGGATGATGATGGATGATGTGCCTCGATATGTGCCTTTGCTGATCTTGCATAAGAATGGAGGGAATAGGATTTGAATGATGGCTGATATGAGGATGGAGGATGGTAGATTTTGGGACATAGAAACCCAAAATGGATTTAGCGGATGAAGGGGGGATATGGTAGGTTGTTTTAGGTTGCAAAGATGGTGGAGGGGGGATGACATAAAATTTCTTGAAGGAGTGATGGGAGGCTGGCATGGGGGGTTTGGAGATAGGCTTGGTTTGGGGGTGTGGCGTACCAACACCTTTAGATGGTGAGCCTTTGGGTACATATCCAAGACCATGAAATCCTAGATTTTTTTATGCAATAATAGGCTTTATGATTCCTTGCTCTTGTGGTCCTAAAGCTTGACCTTGATAATGCCATCGATTGAGCATTTGAACTAGCTAAGGATACTTTTTGTTTGCAAAAAATGGTGGAAGTGCTTTATCAGATGTACTGCAATAGGGAGATACTATTCTTAATTCTTCTGCTGAGAGGAGGCCACCATGGATGAATGTAAGTGAACCAAGAGGGTAGATAATAGATGGTGGAATAGCTTGGATAGGTGGTAAGATGGAAGCATGGAGCGGAGGAGATGGTAGGATAGGATCTTGATTTAGCTGATGGGTTGAAAAGATATCCTGTAGTAAAGGAGGTATGGCTTGAGGTTTTGGAGATGGAGGGGATGGTGACTGTACTATGGTTGGAAGACATGGTGCGAGGATATCTTCGTTTATGCTTTGGGGGATGTCAACATTCTTTTGGGCAAGATCTTGATAGGATTGGATTGGGATGGATGGTGCGATAGGAGGTGAAGGGATGGATTCTTCAAAGGCAGTGGATGGATAGATGGGAGATTCAGTAGTGGAGATGGGTGAGTAGAAGATGGATGCATAAGGGTCATTACGGGAGATTTGGGAAATGCTTGGAGGTGATGTGGATAGGATTTGGAGGGTTTTGACAGGTGTTGGTATCTTGATGCTTGGGGGAAGTGGAAGGATTTTAAGCAATTTGATGGATGGTATGGGGATGATAGCTATGGGAGATGGAGATGATATTATAGATGGGGATGCTTCATTACTAACTACTTCACATGGTTGGATTAGATGACATGGCTTATCGACTGCTAGAGGCGGCTTTTCTTGTATTTTCTCTGGGAGATTACTTGGAGACTTGTGTGTTGGAGGTGGAGGTGGATTGATAGGAATAGCTAGTGTGATGGGGGTGGAAGATTGGGAGCTTGGTTGATTGGGTGATGGAGGAGAAGCTGGGATATCAGATGGCATGACTAGATAGTTTGGAATAACTCTTGGATTTTGGGGGATGGTTGGTGGAATGTTTCTAAGGCTCTCAAGATACCCTTCATAGTCAACAAGATTTTCATCATCATTGGAATAGGAGGTTGCAGGAGCAAGGACAATACGACCAAACACATCATGATAGGATTGGTACTTCATGCTTTGACGATGAGTTTGATGGGGATGGGGTCTTGCATATGGATGAACACGGAAGCTCATGGTCGGATTTGGATTAAGCTCAGATTTTGGATTGGCTAATGAAGGATTTCCTAGGGAGAGTCAAAGCTATATGTGAAAAACCTAAGGAGGATTGGCTAGAGATTTTTGGCTTTCCTGTGGATGGAAGACTTCAAAGGCATGCTGTCAAAAAGTGAGAGTTTTGCTTTCCTATGCACTGGATTGGTGGAGATTGTGTCAACTTAAGGATAAACTAATGATCCTGTGGGCATGACACGAGATTGACCACTTGTGGATCCCAACCTTTAGCTCAAGGTGATGAGGGATAACAAGTGACAAAGCTAGATTACCCTAGACAATGCTCTATCAGAGGGATAACCTTGGTGAGATTGGTTGATTGGTCAGATTGATTTGGATAGCAAATTCTAGCAGAGTGACAACAACTCTCTAAAGGCTTGGGTGTGATTTTGGATTGGGTTGCTAGCTGGTTTGGGGGGATGATTTGGAGAGACTTTGGATTTGGGATTGTTCTAAAGCAAGGAACTAGATAGATTCGATTGCAACGGGGGAGCTTGGATGATTTTATGATGAGGCAGTGACTACACTAAGTATGCCTTGAGCTGGGAGATTTTTGCTTTTTTGGGATTTTGACCAAAGTTGGAAAATATTAATTCAAAAGATATGAACAAACAAGCAAACAAAATTTTGGAGCAAGCACGTCAAACACATCAAAATCCTAGGAAGCTTTCTACAAGGATGGAATTTGGTTTAGCTAGGGAGTCCTCGATATACACAAAGTACATGAGGCCCATATCCGTAGATGAAACCAAAAAGATGTCATACAGCTGAGAGGAGCAGTAACCCACTTCTCCTCTTTCACTTCTCAAGGGTATAAAGTTCCTTGAGGCTTAGCCCAAGTGATAAAATCTTGATTCCAAGAGAGGTGTCTTTGGATTCACCTCCCAATTTTTATACTCTGCCGAAATGCTGGAGTTGAGGTCATCCCAAGGGGTGATGAAATTCCCAAGCAGGCCTCCTAAAACTAAAAACAAGGTTTTGGATCCTAGTCTTATGCACCCAAGATGGCCTGCAAAGGCGACAAGGGGAGAGAAGATTCAGATGACCTTGGGCTAAAAAGCAGAGTTCTTTTCCAATTGATGATTTAGATTTTGTAAGTTATGATTGAAGACACTCGTGATTATGGCATACAATGTTCATTCTAATTTGACAGCGTCGTCAGCATAATGGAAGTCGAAAGATCGTTAACATAAGAAATGCGAGCGTCATTGAAAATGCATCAAAAACCATGCGATGTTCATTAATTGTTAGACATTCAAGATTGAGTGTGAGTTTGTTTTAAGCCCAAAACAAAGATGTGTGAAACTCGATTGCCAAGTGCGCGCCCAGAGACCCTCCATGTCAATAGTTGTTCAATTTTAGTGCCCAAATGAAGTGTTTGGTATCACAATGGTTAATTGATCTTTTGCATTCAAGATTGAGTCTATTTTTTTTAAGTATGCATTCCAAGAAAGATTGATTTTAATCCATTGCATTCAAGATTATGTTTGAGCAACATTCATTCAAAGAAAAATGCTTAAACATTTAAGTTCATTCTAAGGAAAACCTAAGAAACATGATTAAGTTCATTGCTCCAACCTTCAATGAGACCAAAAAGCAATTTGATTAGTTACCCAAAATCTTCCAAAATGAAAGCTTAACTATGGGAAAAAAAAAGTTAACTTTTTTTGTTGTTTTTTCTATGTGTAAAAATGCTTAAAATGGTTTAAATCCTACGGAACCATTAAAAGTGTAGAAATAAAGATTTTAAAATAGAAGTGCAACAGAGACAGGGGAAGACGACAGTTCATCAGGCACAGACGCCAAACTACGGAGACGTTGATCTGCGGAGACGCTAATGCTGATTTGCAGAGACGAGGATCTAGGTTGGCGGTGGGAAAGACGATAGTTCAGGTTGCAAAGATGACAGAGTAGCTGACGGAGGTGCTGATTTGCGGAGACGATAGTCTAGGATGCGTAGACGACATTCAGAGACGCCAAACTATAGAGACGACAATTTGGTTGCGGAGATGATAGAGTAGCTGGTGGAGACGATAGTTTGCAGGTGCAGATGCAAAATTATGGAGATGACACTACGCGAAAAAAGCTGAAAAATGCGAATTTTTTCCAAAATTTTTTTAATTTTTTGTTATTTTTAGATTTTTGAGGGTATTTCTTCTTCCCAAGTGCGTTCTTTAACCTGCAAAAACAAGTGAAACACCCTACAACTCACTCAAACAACAAGAAAAATTAGATTGTTAGAAAAAATAACATATAGATGAAAATGGATGATTAAATGACCCATAGTGGGATCCCACCGGGCGTGCCAAAATGTATATGAGAAATATGTTAGCAAGTGATACTAATCTATTCAAAAACAAAAGCATTAACTAGCATATAAACCATAACATAAATGAGAGACTAAAGAGGAAACCCCAATTGGAAATGTGAGCCAAATGAATGGACTCTCCCAATAGGATTTAGCTCCTTGCTTGGTAGATGAGTCTAAGGATTGGGATTTATGCTCAAGGTTCTCAAAAACTAGCTTCAATGGAGATGGCAAATGGCAAATTGGTAGCTTTGTGAGCTCTCAATTTGGCATCATAAGGGTATGGTTGATGGCTTTTGGCTCTCAAAAGGGCATTATAACTTTAGCTCCAAGATTGTGATGAAATGGCTTGGGAGGGGATTCAATTTATAGGCTAAGGGCTTGAGGGATGGAGGGCTAAGATGAAAGGATGGGAAAAATCTTAAGAAGGGTTGAGATTGCATGAGAGGAGAGCACATGGATTGTGCTTGTTTAGCACCAATCAGGGAGTGACACATGTCACAGGGTGAGAGGATGGAAGAAAGGGGAAGGATGAGTCAACAAAGGAGGCTCAAGGGATAATATCTTCATAAAGACCCTTCATTATGGCTTGTAAGAGCTTGTAAGAGTCTTTATGGCTTTTGTAAGAGCATTCATTGCTAAGTGGTTGAGATATTTTGAGAGGAGTTGAGATTATTGACTTTCCTTGGCTTAGGAAAGTCTTAAGCTTGCTTAGGGAATGTGACAACATTAGGGGGTGGATTAGGCTTGGGTTTAGGATTAGATTAGGGATGTTAGAGATTTTCAAGTAGATGGCATTCATGAGGGTGGGTGAGTTAGTGGCTAATCTTGGTTAGTATGGGTGGATGGGGTGGATTAGGCTAAAAAGAGGGTTTAGGGATAAGTTAGGGGCTTATTAGATTTGAGGGTTTTATTTATCAAATAGATTTATTTGATAAATGAGGATTTTGGAATTAGATAGAGGAATAGGATTAATTGATAAATAATAGGTTATTTGATTTATCAATTAGGACTATAGATGATTAATTAAATTGATCAGCTAGGGGATGGCAAAGGATTAATTAAATAGAAATGATCAAATATGTGTGTAGAAATGAGAATAAGGTTATTTAAATGAAAGTTTAATATTTTGATCAATGTGATTATGCAATTAGGTTTAAATATATCACTATGATGTTATCGAACTACTGATATTCAAATTGTGTGTGTAGGATAATTAACCATGGAATTTATCACAGAATCTCAAAAATCCATTGCCATAACCTTTGTGAAGGTAAAATTATCCATGGCCATGTTCTTCGTGAATTGGTCATTACTTGTTTGTGTAAATCTATTTCATGTGTGTATTTCATGTTTTATGTTGTAACATGTAGGGGATGGGTATTTGTGGGTTTTCTATTTTCTTTCCTTCAATGTTTTCCTTTTAGTTTTGTTGGGAAATCTATGAAGCGTGTGTTGATATTACTCACCCTCAGATAAAGAAGAAGTGGCCATGTATAGGAGAATGGCTTTATTTTGACTTTAGGTTAGTGTAGAGTCTCTTCTCATGTTTAGGAGAGCAAGAAATTAAGGTGTTATGGGCCCTTACTTGTCAATACATACCAATTTTGTTTTGGGAAAATAAGCAGAGAAATAATGGAAGTTCATTGTGATTTGTTGGCCTTGGAAGAGGCATATGATTCGTGTTCATGATTGACATCTCCTACCTAAAAAAATCCATCTTCTCCCTAGTCATAAGTTCATTTGGAAAACTATTGTGCATACCTTGGATGTTAAGTATTTGTCGAGTGTGTCCTTGTGATTTTTTGAATGTCACCTACTCAATTATTGGTTCTCCTTAGCTCAAAGTGTAGCCTCACATCAAGTCCTTGGTTGGGATGTGAGCTCTCCATGGCTTTCTTTATGTATTTGTAGATTTTCTTGGATGGTACCTTGAAAAGGAGTAAAATTGGATTCAGAATTGTCATGGTGTTCTTTAGCTTGTTGTTATGAAGACTTCTCCTTGTAGTGATTCCATTCAATCCTATTATATGCTATAAAAAGAAAATTGGATGTCTATTGGATGTATTAGATATCAATCTTCCTAATTTAGTTTTTATTGTAATAAAGGAAAATATGATCGTGATGTATAAAATTTGATAGTAGAAAAGAGAACATGTTAAATGGATTCCATTGTAAATCTCTTGTAATTGATTGGTATAGGATGAATGCATAAATATAGTGTTTCACAATTCATTTCTTGTAATACTCTTGTGCTCTTTATAATTCAATTATAAATGAAAAATAATCAATTGTATAATTATATATATTGATGTTATATGAAGCTTCTTAATTTTACCATGACTATATTCTGTAAAAAAAAATTGGATACAAATGAATGTTAATTTATATTGCATGTGTTATAAATTATTTAAGATTTCTCATAATTTGAATGCAAAGTTTAGCTTCAAAATTTTACATACCATCCACTCTATAAAATGTACAAACAATAATACACTAAGACACTATTAAAATTTCTACGAGAAAAGCAGCACCTTGCAAAGAAAGAAATCTCATAATTTTCAACTATTTGAGAGCTAGAATGCTCTCTAGATTATGTATGTAAAAGTTTTAATTCTCTTCTATAATAGAAAATATTATTGTAAGATTCCTTTTTAAATCCTCTTGACACCTTAGTAAATAAGAAATATATAATTATAAAATAAAATAAAAAATCAATGAAAATAAACCTATTCTATCCTATCTTACCTTATCCTAAGTTCACCTAGAAAACTTTAAATCATAACTCTCAAACTACTTTCCCTCCAAGATAGGCATTGAAATGGCCCCAAGGACTTGCAAAAGCCTCCACACATGCCCCATATTAGACCTGACATGTCAACTGAGGTGAGTGCATGAAGTTGAGGGAGACTTACAAGTTTTCAAACAAACTTAAAAAATTGCATTAATCATGTCATGCATACTTGTCTCTTGGAAGGCCATGTACCTTTCTAACCTCGCATTCCTCTCACCTCTTTCTCTCTAGGATTGGGTACACTTTTTTTAAAAAGGATTGCAAGAGTTTTTTGTATATTACGAAAAATGGTTGCCTTGAGAACATTTTGTTCCCCCCTTTTTCTATTTACTCTGTCCCTTATTGTACCTCCCTTGGGCAGGGAATTGGACATTGGGCAGCATGGGAGAAGACATGGAAAACCACCCCATGACTTTGGGGAATGGGGATTGGCTAGGGGTTAGTAAGTAAGGGTTAGTTAGGATGTTAGTGGGTAAGGACAGTTAGGTGTTAGGAGTTAGGAGAGGGGTTAGTATGTAAGTAGTAAGCATTAGTTAGGAATTAGTTAACAACTTTTTTTTATTAGTATTAGTTATATTTTTTAGTTTATAAGTTTATTTTATGAATTTTGTGTTAGTATGGGTGTTATTAAAAAGGTTTCCATTCCATTTTAAATATTTAATTATTGAAAGAAAAGGGATAGACTTAGTAATTATTTTATGATTAGAAGTTATATGTTGGGGTTTAGCTATATAATTTAAATATTTTAATGGACATTTGGAATTTGATTTTCATTTTTATGATTGAATATGATAGATTTAATTAAGATGATAATTATGAACATTAGTCTTTAGGTGTAATGTTAAAGTTGAATCGAGATAGTGTTAGGAGTGAGAGTTATGTTTACGTGCTTCTATTTTAATGAGTGATTTGACTTGGAATATGGAAGTAACATACAAAATTATATTATAATTTTTAAAATTATTTAAATATTTTATTTTAATTTATTGTGTTTACTTAAGGATTCAATTAATTTGAATTGCTAAGGTTATGAAATTGAAGGGTTGCTAAAAGAACCTTAGGTTGATGAATTGGTAGTGTTTAGGGATGTGATCTAAGGATGAAAGGAATGTCATAAATAATGTAATAAAAAATAGTTAATATTTTCAATTAGTAAAATAGGTTATTTTATTATTGGAAATCAAGTAACAAGGTTTTGAATGAACTTTTTAAAGATGCAAAACTAGTTCACCTAGGAGATTGAATTGGCACACCAAATGAATATGAGATAACTTGATAACCTAACATATCTTATAAAATTTAATGAATGTAATATTTTAAAATGATAAGTAGTTAGGTAAGGTTGACCTAATCAATAATTAGGGTTTGGTCAACCTGAACTCGGTGTTCTTATAGCACCTTTACTTAAGTGATTTGAACCCATATAGTATGGTTGAAATGTCAGCTCTACATCTTATTGATTAATAAATAAAACTCTCTTTTAATCCTTTTTCAACTTTCTATAACCTATTTATTGTAGCATGTATTGACATAGTGGACTAATTAATTTTTTTTTTTAACTATGTTTGTTTTTGCCTCGATATTTCGAGCATGATATTTTAGTATCAGAGCATCAGTTTCAAAACTAGGAACCTAAACTCATTACATTTAAACTTATCTAAACTTTAATTTTTGTAGAATTCCTCCCATCACATGAAATGTTCAATGAGGCAGAGGTTGTAGAGTTGCAAGTGTTAGCATAGAACTAGAGGATGGACCACCACCTCCTCTACCACTATAGAACCCTGTTCAGGATATTTTAGATATCCTCCAAACCCTGATTGGAGTAGTCCAACAAAGGCTAGCACCCATAGTATAGTTGAAGCAACAAATTCTCAAAGGGGAAGCATGAGAACCTAAAGGAGGTGGCACAAATGATAGAGAGAGAAGTAGGAGTCCCCCATTGAGATAGGTTGAGGGACATGGTGATCATGAGGGCAATTCATTGCATCAATTAGGGTCACCACTCGATAGACCTCCTCAACATGTAGGAGATGAGATCAAAGAGTTGATATGACTCTAGCCACCATTGTTTCTAGGTTCCACTAACTGAGTAGTAGTAGAGGTTTGGTTACAAATTCTACAGTGGTTCTTTGATTTACGTCCTTATGAGAGTAATCTAAAGGAATGACTAGTAGTACATTTACTAAGGGAGAATGCTTCCATTTGGTGGAAGCAAGAAGATTCTATAAGACTGAGGATTGACACCCTCACATGGGAGACATTTTTGGCTAGATTTTGAGAGAGGTACCTTTCTAAGCACTTTTAAAAGAAGCATATAGAGGAGTTTCATTCTCCACAAAAGAGTGCCTCACAGTAGCCCAGTATGAGAGCTGGTTACTCGAGTTCCTTCCTTATGTTGAATACATGAAGGAAAAGAAACTAAAAATCCACCATTTCATCATAAACCTTAATTTCTCTCTCCAAGATGAAATTTACTTGGCATTCCCTACTAATTTTAGATGGATAGTTGAGATAGCATTAGTTGCTAAGGATACTTGTGGTAGACAAGAGTCTCAAGATCAATCTCACAATTGAAACTCTACCTAGCAATCAAGGTAGTAGAAACCCCCTTGGAAAGGGAATCAGAACTATTCAATAAAGTCCTCTAAGGGCCAATAGTCCTAGCAGTAGAAACCATCATAGGATTATCATGGGTCTAAGCCCAAGTAGTGGTAGTCATAAGGTCCTAAGTAGGATCAAAAGGAATAAACCCCATAGTCATATCCAGTGAAGACTGATCACTCTTCTAGGGGTGGTTACAATAGTTCTAGTAGGTCTAGAGGTCCATAATAGTCTAGATCATAGGATTACAAGTTTATACCTAAGGATCATGCTACATGTGTAGTGGCATGGGTCACCTAGCTAGAGAGTGTCCACAAGGACAATCAATTGATGGTTATAGAGGAGCCACCTCATAGCCCATAGTTTGTGATATGGGTAGATCCAAAATAGTGTTTACAGTGGTTGATAACTGCTAAGATGAGCATTAGGTCATAGTTATCACTTCCACAGGTATAATACAAGGTAGTATGGTTGCTATTTTATTTGATTTTGGAGCTACTAACTCCTTTATATCTCCATTTATAGTGGAGCATTGTGAGCTAGTGGTAGTTAGACAAAATGTCAATTGGGAAGTAGAGTTAGCCTTGGGAGCTAGAGTGTGAGTTAGTTCCATGATTCAAAATTGTTAGATCTAGATTGGAGACATGACCACAATGTATTATATATGAATTACCCCTCTAGGTTCATAGGATGTTGTCCTTGACATGGATTGGCTTTATGCCCAAAATGCCAAGATGGATTGTTGACAAAAGAGGGTAGAGTGTGTTGATGAATATGAGATTTCTAAAGTGATCTTCGAAGTGAGGAGACCATTATCTCTTTGTATGATTTTTGATATGCAGCTTAGAAAATGCATGTGAAAGGGATTTCATTTGTTCACTATCTCCATTAGTGACAGAAAGGAGGAGCTAGAGGGAGAGCCATTCCTTGATGACTTTCCTATTCTTCTAGAGTTTGTAGATGTATTTCCTTTAGAGCTCCCTAGTATGCCTCCACCTAGAGTAGTGGATTTTCACATAGATCTTGTGCCAGAAGTCGAGCTAGTATTAAGAGCACCCTATAGGATAACTACTCATGATCTTGGTGAGCTAAAGACTTAGTTGGAGGAAATCTTAGAGAAAGGGCATATTTGACCTAGTGTGTCACATTGGTGTCCACTAGTAACCTTCATGAAGAAGAAGGATGGATCACTTAGGTTGTGCATTGATTGTTGGCAGCTCAACAAAGTAACCATTAATAACCGATACCAACTTCCCAAGATTGATGATCTCTTTAACCAGTTACATGGTGTGCAAGTATTCTCAAAGATAGACTTAAATTCAGGTTATCATTAGTTGAGGATTGTGGAGAGTGATATCCACAAGACTACATTTTTTACATAGTATGGTCACTACAAGTTCACCATGGTACCATTTGGCCTTATGAATGCTCTAGTTGTATTCATGAATATCATGAATGGAGTATTTCATAAATTTTTAGATAAATTTGTATTCATATTCTTGGATGATATTTTGATATATTCTCATGATGAGAAATAACATGAAGAGCACCTAAGACAAGTATTATAGAAGTTGATAGAAAACCAATTGTATGGAAACTTGTTGATGTGTGCATTTTCTAGACCTGAGATACATTATTTGGGTCATGTTATATCATGAAATGGAGTCTTAGTAGATCCATCAAAGATTAGGGCCATCATGGATTGGCCAGCACCCAGTAGTGTAATAAAGGTGAGGAGTTTTATGGGACTAGCAGGATATTACCGATGCTTTATGGAAGGATTCTCTAGATTGGCACAACTGATCACATCTCTTCAAATAAAGAGGAAGAAGTATGAGTGGACAAAGAAGTGTGAGAAAGCTTTCCAAGAGCTCAAGAGAGACCTCATGAGTGCACTGATCCTTACAGTGCTAGACCCTTTTGTAGATTTTGCAGTGTGCACATATGCATCTTTGGATGGTATAGGGGTAGTCCTTATGCAAGATGGATGACCTATTTCCTATGAGTCTAGGAAGTTGAAGACTCATGAACTTATTTACCCTATTCACAACCTAGAGATTACAACATTTTTTCATGCTTTAGTGAGGTGGTGACACTTCCTTCTAGGTCATAGATTCAAGCTTCATTCTGACCATCAGAGCTTGTAGTACATATTTACACAATCAAACCTTAATGCTAGGAAAAGAAGGTGGATGGGGTTCCTTTGTGAGTGTGATTTTGATGTTCATTACATCAAGGGAAAGGAGAATCTAGTTGCAGATGCCTTAAGTAGAAGGTGCCACAAGCTTTCAACTATTACTACTGGCACCAATTTGAGAGAGTGGATCATACATCATTTGTCATAAGATGAGCTTTATTTAGAAGCTAGTCAGTTGGTGTGTTCTCGGAGACCCTTAGAGGGGAAGTTCTTAGAGTATTCATTGGAGTCTAGTGGACTTTTTTGTCATAGAGGATGTATTTATATACCTTCCATTAGGGGTTTGCATGAGCTCATTCTACTTGAGCCTCGCATAGCACCTTATGAAGTGCACCCTAGTGTTAAGCTACGTATAGATCTAAGGTAGTTATACCATTGGCCAAGCATGAGAGAGCAAATTTCTAGCATTATTGCGAGATGCCTTGAGTGTCAGAGGGTGAAGGCAAAGCACTGTCATCCCGGTGGACTTCTTCAACCTCATAAGATTCCAAAGTGGAAGTGGGATTCTATATCTATGGATTTTATTGATGGTCTTCCCATGTCTTCTCATCACTATGATGCCATTTTGGCAACAGTTGATGCATTGACCAAGGTTTCCCACTTCTCACCCATGCGTACTACATATACAACACAAGACATAGCTTAGTTATTTTTGTGGGGCATTGTCATGTTAGATTAAATAGATATTTCATAATTAACTCTAGTGTTCTTAAGATAAACTTTAGGCATCTAATAAATAATTATTTTATTAATTATTATAATGCAACCTAGGTTAGACCTTTTTAGGGTTTCAATCTACTTTATAAGGATGATCTCTCATTGTAAACATTCATTGAGATTAATTCACTTTTGATAATAGCAATCTCTCTTTTTGCTCATCAAGAATGTCTCATCTTTGGATCTATCAATTTTAGCCTCCATAGCTTTTTCTTCTCTCTTTATGTGACAAGTGTTTGCACGTAGGTGATTCTTCAAAGCTATGGGGTTGACCTTTCATCAACTTGAACATGGTATAAGAGCTCCAAATCTCCATGCCCCTATTATGTTTTTGATAAATTTGGCATTGGTTTTTAGATCTGAGCTTTGGGTGGCTTTTTATATTGCATCTAGGGGTCACTCATTTTCAAGGCACTTCGAGAAAAAACTAATATCACCATTGAGATTAGAGACCTCAAAAACCCCCCATTTCCATATAAAATATGTCTATTTTGGATGTTGTTGAAATCTGAGGCAATTCTTTTTTCTTTTAGGTTGTTTTGACCTAGGCATGCTTCCCAAGATGAAGGCACTAATTTAATCTTATTTATCAAAAAATTCTTTGCATTTTTTTTTTTCAAAGAGGGGTGAATGGTGATGCACCTTTACTTTGTTTTTTGGGTACTATAATACCCTACAGGACTCCAATGCCTCACCTCTGCTCTCTACCGTGAGTACTATTCCCATCAAGCACATGTCTGATTCTCTATCCAATCAGTACCTGTGCATGATGGAGTAGGCTTCTTGGACCCCATGTGAAAGAATTATTGGGGACTAGCTTTCCATGCTTTGGAAAGGGCACAAACCCTAGTGCCATCTTAGGTGACCTGTCCTTGGGCTCTACATTCTACATTCTTTTGTCAAGCTCCATGCATTTTACGGGCACCCTCTTTTTTGCATGAATTATGGAATGGATTTCTTGACACATTTTTTGAAGGGACAGGATTGCACACCCTATCTTTGACCTCTATTTGGCTATTTTATTGCCAATAAACTATGGTCTACAATAGTTTTTCCATTTTTCCCAGTGTTTTTGACCCTTTTTGGTGGGACTGAAGCTCGCATGGTGGTTTTGGTTATCTAAATGGTGCATTTGATTATTCCTGAGCATGGTTCTTTAGAGAAGGTATTTCTTTAGTTTTCAAGATCATGATTTGAGGGGTTGATGTCAAATTCCCTGACCTCGTATCCTCCTCAGCTTGTGACAACACATTCACTATGTCATGTTATGGGCTCAGCAATTCTAAACTTACTTTTTAATGTTATGGGTCTTCATGGTAGCACTTTGGGCTTTTTCCCTTTCTTAGCTATTTATGGCCTTCTTTTCCTTGCTAGCGGACCCTTTTTCCTATGGAGATAATGTGTGTGGGTAAAGGCATGCTTACTTTGTTGACTGATCTAATGGCTTTTTTGTTGAGTGAAACCATTCAGTGGTTTTTGGCAACAATTTTTTTGATTGGAGGGAATTTTATTTTTGAAGTATTTCAAGCCCACATGGAGCAATGATCTTGGAGTTCTTTGAATGCATCTATTTGTTATCGGGTTCCTCTCACCATTTGGTGCCTTGACCTATGCATTAGATCAAAATTCTAGCGAGGTAGCATTGAATTTAGGAGGTCCAGCTCAAAACCCATTCTAACAGTGCCATTAGATACACATTTCTTCCTTGAAGTGCATACAAATTTGGTGGAGGCACATATTTTTTTGGAGAACATTTTTTTGGGGAGTAAAAGTGCTTGTCTTGTGGCCATGTTGGACCTCTAATCGGTCCCATGTACCCACATTAGCCAAGGATGGTATGTTTTTGGTGTATTCCTAATGAAGGATACAATGCCATTTTATTTGGTCTTGTGAATGGTGGTCTTCAACTTTTGAAGGCTTATTTAACTAATTTCTTGGATTTAATCCAATGGCCACCAAAAGTTTATTCTAGCTCTAACTATGTGAGTTTACCAAAAAAATTTAATTTCAGGCATCCATGGAATTTTATGCTTTCCATCACATTTATTGGCACATGCGGAAATATTTTTCTTGGCCACCAATTTTTAATCTAGCACTGGCCCTTTGTTTTTTGAAGAACTACTTTTTTCTAGCATACTAGATATTTTTCTCCAACATCAAGGGTCATTTTTATGTTATTTTTTCCCTTAGTAGTCATTTGACCATCAAATTTGGGCTCGTCACTTGCTAATGTTAGCGCCATGTTAGCATTGCATCAGCATTCATCACCTCCTTGGGCTCTATTTGGACATACCTTTGCATTTTTTCTCATATCTCAAGAAAATGGACTCCATTTACAAAAAATGAGATATCACTAGAAAGCTGGTGGTATAGTTAGTTTTCAATTTGATGATTTTTTGATGGTGTTTTCTGGTGTCAAACTTGGGGGTACAATTTTTCACTCTGAGAGGCATATCTTGTGCATCTAATCTCTGATTTGGGAATTCTTTATATCATTGTAAATCTCTTTCTGGGCTCTTTCTAGTAATGCTAGTTGTTTTTGTAGATTCTACTCTAGGCACAATCTATTCAATCTTTTACATTTTTGCATTCTAGTAGATATCTTGTTTTTTTTAGGTCTAAGGATCAATTTCATTGCTTTAGATAATTTTTCATGACTTGTACTATCTATTGTTAAGTCTTATTTCTCTTATGGTCTATTTAGACATCATTTGTATGCATTCTTGCAAACACACTAAGAAAAAGTGATATTGCATTTCTATTTTTGTTTCAGTTGTTTTCCTTTTTTTGCCTTTTGATTTGAGTAATGTCATCTGAGGACACTTATGCAAATTATTGTATTCTTGCAATTCATTATGTCTTGTTCCTTATTGTACATGCACTACTCTGATTAAGTGCCATGGGGGATTAATTTTTTGCCTTTATTCGCCATATTCCTTTGTCCAATGAGTATCCCTTCTGTGACATTAGCCTCATGATGTGTCTAAGATTAATCACCTTAGTATACATAGGTGTACCCTTTTGTACATCTTGATCATGGTTCCTTGACACGCAGTTGTTTTGGCCTAGTTTTTCAATTACCTGTCACCTCACCCTTGTCTATATTAGGGGGGTTTTCCTATTGTTTCTCATGCTTTCTTGGTTTGATTGATCAGCTCTTTAGGCTTTGGTGTTTCATTCCATCTATATTTTTGAATTTAGTTGTTTATATTTGTGTGCCTCCTAATTTGATGCAGATTATAGTTTTCTCTATTAGGTTTTCAAATCAACAGTTAATTTTGATAGATCTTTGCAGCTTCTACATGCTTCAATGATGTTCTTCATGATCATATTTTGTTCCTATCTTCTAGGAAATTCCTTAGTTTGGAGGCTTCTTCAGTCCTTCACTAATTTCTTTTTAGCATTATTTCCATCTTTTTTTGGAGTAGGGTTTTTCCCATGTGATTTTCTCTATTTCTCCTATTTTCAGAGATTTGGTTGTTCTTGGGTACCTCATTAGGCCTTGTTTTTTGGGACTCATTTCTACTTTCAATAGTAGTTTCTAGGCTTTTAGCTAATCTCTAAGTTTATCTTAAGTGGGGGTGTCAAAGTAATTAGATATTTCCTAATTAACTCTAGTTTTCTTAAGCTAAACTATAGGAATCTAATAATTAATTATTTTATTAATTATTATGATGCAACCTAGGTTAGACATTTTTAAGGTTTTGATCTCCTTTATAAGAATAGTCTCTCATTGTAAACATTTATTAAGATTAGCTCACTTTTGACAATAGCAATATCTCTTTTTGCTCATTAAGAATGTCTTATCTATGGATCTGGCAATTCTAGCCTCCATAGCTTTTGCTTCTCTCTTTCTATGATAGGTGTTTGCATGTAGGTGATTTTTGGGAGCTATGGAGTTGATCTTTCATCAACTTAAACATGTCAAACTCCATGACATTCCCCATAAGGTCATCTCAGATAGAGACTCGTTATTCACATCATCTTTTTGGAGAGAGCTACAAGCAACATTGGGCACTAGTATCAATTTTAGTACAACATACCATCCTTAGATCAACAGTTAGACTAAGAGATTGAATCAGTTATTAGAGGATATGTTGTACATGTACATAATAGACCATCAAGTCAAATGGGAGGAATACTTGTATCTTGTCGAGTTTTCCTATAATAATGGGCACCATTCCTATATAGGTATTCCACCTTATTAGGCCTTGTATGGAAGCCCTTGCAGAACACCCTTGAGTTGGGATAGGATCAAGGAGATAGTCAAAGAGATAGAGTAGTAGGTAACCTTGATTAGACAGTGTCTTAGAGAGGCATAGGATAGGAAGAAGAAGTATGCTGATGTGAAGAGGATTGACCAAGAGTATAAGGTTGGAGATAGAGTTTTCTTGAGAGTGTGACAACACAAGAGTCTAATTTGATTTGAAAGGGCTCTAAGTTGGCACCTTGATTCGTTGGACCATTTGAGATCCTAGAGAGGATAGGACTAGTTTCTTACCGTCTAGCCTTATCACCTATCCTATCACGCATCCATGATATGCTCATTTTTTTTACTTAGAGGGTATATATATATGAAGAGTCTCACATTATAGATTGGGATGCCTTGCAAGTGGAGTTAGATGGATAGTTAGCGTTGGAGCCTATCTATATTATTGCTTCATGGACCCTATCTCTTCGAGACCAAGAACTGGAATAAGTTAGGGTCTAGTGAGATTGTTATGATGATGTTATGACTTCATGGGAGGATATAGTGTAGATGAGATCTCAATACCCATACCTTTTTAATGAACTCCAGGAAGAATTTCATCCCTAGTGCGGGAGGATGTGAGGCCTCACGTTGATCCATCATAGCACATCTGATACATTTTATTTTGACACATTATGACTCAATATGTTTGAGACACTATCTAAAGGAGTAGACATTATTTATATAATTTTATATCATGTGATGGCTTACTTTAAGAAATCTTAAATAAGTTATTTGACATTTATGTGTAGACATGCATTATGATGATGTAATTTAGTAAATTATTCAAAATTATGAATATGTTAAATTCTTTAATTATGCAATTAGTGATGATCAAATATGTTTTTAGAAATGAGAAAAAGCTCATTTAAATAAAAGTTTAATGTTTTGATCAATGTGATTATGCAATTTGGTTTAAATATATTAATGTGATGTTTTTGATAAGAAAAAAAGGTTTTGAAGGGAATCTGAAACCTTTTACAAAATTAAGAAATTTTCAAAGAAGCCCAAACCAACCAAAACTATAGTCCAAAGGAGAAACAAGTCACCCAAAAAGACACAGTGACCAGGGTGGCATTGTAGATATCACAATACTCATCAACCACTCAATTAGGTTTTGAATGGGCACCTAAAACCCCAAACATATTTTGAAGGGTGCCTAAAACCCTATACAAAACAAAACATGTCACCAAAAAAAAAGGTGACCAAGGTGGCAATACAAATAAAACAAAACACTACAACCACAAAAATAGGTTTTGACCAGGCTCTTGAAACCCCATGGTGAGAAACACTACAAAGGACTAAAGGCCAAAAGAGATAGAGGATAGTACAAAGAACAATAGGCCAAAACCCAAGAGAGCCAAAAATAGCCACATTAGACTTTCCCTTTTGAACCTTTCCTTTTAGACCACAATGCCATATCAAAAGAGGGATTGGATGGCTTGACCTTTTTTCCTTTTACTGCAATCCATCCTCCACCAAACCAACAACCTTCTGCCACTGAAAATCAGCACCATCACAGCTAGAACCAGAAACCCTCAAAGCTAGGGAAAAGGCCACAAAAGAGGAAGTGATAGTAGAAGCCATAGAAAGAACAACAACACCTAGAGACTGGTATAGCAAAATCCAGAGATGAACTAGCTGCCACCATAGAAGTAGCCAAAGGAGGGGATGAACCAATAGAGATAGCAACAAAGCCAAATGCAAGAGCTGAGCTAGATGTAGGAGCCAAGCTGCCACCAATAAACTAGACACAAGAGCTGAGTCAAACACAAAAATCAAAACTGCCACCATAAGGCCAGATATAGAAGCTAAGTTGAACATGGAAGCCAAAGCTACCACCATAAAGCTAGACATAGGAGCAGAAATTGGACAAGGGTGAGATGTCACCACTGAACTACTGATATTGGAATTAAGTATGTAGGATAATTAACCATGGAATTTATCAAAGAATTTATAATTGACCCTATGTGTAAACTATAAGACTAAGTTTGTATCCAATAAAGTGATTTGAACCTTGTTGTCAAGTATTTTAATTGTATCATAATATGAATGTGTGTATATCATTTATATTTTGTAAGGTATCAGATGTTATGCAATAGTGAATCTTATGGTGTCACTTGACACTCGTTATATGCATATGTGTGCTGACATGTTAAATCAGGGTTAGTAGAGTAACCTATTAATCTTGGATTTATTAGTTGGTAACCTGAACTAATTACCCTAATTAGGGTTTAGTGAAAAGGTTTCATCCTTATGGTTTTTCTAGACCAAATATTTTAAGTCACTTATATAGGTTCTAAAATGATCCTAGAGGCCAAATTTAATGCAATTCAAGTCTCTAAGGGGTATGTGTATGAATTGGGGACCTTTCCCACCCTTTTAGAACTTCCTAGCAACATTTATGTCCCCTATAATATCTCATTTTCCATTTAGTGCAAAAATTGACCATCTCCATAAGGTTTGTCAAGTTTATACATCTCCTAAAAGGTTGTCTTGATGGTAGAAACAACTGGTAAGACCATATAAGATTAAGTCAATTTTGAAGTTATTGTCATTTTTGGGTGGGTGAGTTTAGAAGTCTATTTAGTGTTCATTTTGAGAGTTGAAGTTTGTTCACCCATTCTCTACATTTAAAGAAATTCAATCTTAGAATTAAGGAGGAAGAAGGATTTAGCTCATCTCAAAACTCCATTGCCATAACCTTTGTCAAGGTAGGATTCTCTATGGCCATGTTCTTCATGCAATGTTCATTTCTTGCTTATGTAAATCTCTCGAATGTGTGTATTTCATGTTTTATGTTGTAAGATGTGAGGGATGGGTATTTGTGGGTATATGATTTGTTTTCATGATTGACATCTCCTACCTAGAAAAATCCACCTTCTCCCTAGTCATGGGTTCATTTTGAAACCTATTGTGCAAACCTTGAATGGGAACTATTTTTTGAGTGTGTCCTTGTGATTGTCTAAATGTCACTCAGTCAATTATTGGTTCCCCTAAATGTGGGGTGTGGCCTCACATCGAGGTTCTTGAGTTCATTTTTATGGATACTTCTCCTTGTAATGCCTACCCCTAGTTGAGTTTTCATGTCATATTGTCAAATTCTTTTAGGCTAATTTTATGATTAGCGGTACTTGGTCACTAGATTTGATTAGATGTATTTCATATTCAATTGATATATTTGTTGAGTTAGTTATTTAATATTTTCATGATTATTTTGATGATGATATATGTATGTTCATTTAGTGACTTTTAGTTATTTCACGATGTTAGTTAGAGGAATGATTTATATGTAGTTTCTATGGATACTTACCCCATAGTTTCATGTGTATGGTGTACTTATATGTTTTACTTTGTGTGATGTTTCTTATGTGGTTGAGGGAGGGAGTCGTAGTCACCTACTATCAGGATCTACATGATGCACCACTCCTTGCCATTTCTAGTTTAGTTTAGATTATATATGTATGTACATGCTTAGACTTTATGGAGATTGCAAGTACTAGGAATCAACTTCCCTGAATTGTCAGGATGAGTGTGCCTTATCATAGTATATCAATGGTAAAAGAAGGGAGATAATTCTTGAGTCCAAATCCTAATCCTAAGCCAATTGTCCTAGAAATTAAGACAAGTATCTAATTTGTTTACCCGTTTGAATTTGTTGATTGATGTATCTTAATTTCATAGTATATCAATGGTAAAATAGAAGTAAGGATAATATCCTTAGTTTCATTATGATTCTCTTCCATGAGAACTCCCTCTATCAAGGTGAACTCCCCTTGTCATCAATCTCTGATTGTAATGACTGCAATATCAAACTCTCCCTATTTCAAGCTCATTCTTCCTCTTTGATGTTTCTAACATATATAAAGATATCTCTAATATATGACAACAAACTTTAGGAAAATATTTGACATGTGGTGTGTGAAGAGTCATAGGTTTGGAAATATGAAGAGAATTTTTTTTGGAAATAAAAGAGACATTTGGTTGTCATATGAAGAGTCTCCCAATTCTGTATATATATGTGTGTGATTACTTTTTGATATTGGTATCAATTGGAAAGCATTTTACTTGAACATCCATTGTCAATAAAAGAGATATTTTTCTGGTGTGGCTCAAATTTTCCCTTCAAATTGAATGGTTTACCCAGGATAAGTTGTGTATTTTGTTTCTATTTTTTATTATTCTTGTTTGTCATTATTTTTGGGCATAAGGTTGACATGGTATGAGAGTGGGCTAGATAACAACAATTAAGGAAGTCTATTTTCACTAGCTCGTGTATCTGTTACAAATTTTAGAAGTGTTTTAGGCTATCTTCAAGTTGTCTATGAAAATTATTTTTCTTGGTTGTCATCTTTGTTATGCTCAAGCATCTCATATTTTAGATGGCTTCTAGTATGCATGTTTGTACTTTGAACTTGTTTATATTTTAGTTTGTGTCTCTCATATTCTAGTTTCGTGCTTCTTATATTATTCATGGATTCTATCTCCAAAGGCATTGATGTGGATGTTTAATGATGACATGGCTAATTTATCATCCACTTCAGTATTTATAGTAGTATCTTTGATTCTACTTTGTAACAACAAGCATAAAGATTATTTCCCATCACTTAAGCTTTATTCTCAACTTTGTGTCATGGCTATGGAAAAAGGTTATAATCAAGAGTTGTTTTATTATGTTGACATATAGCATATGAAAAATGTCATATTCAAGTTCTATTGTGAAAGATGGTGTGACAATGAAATTATATATATGTTATGATTCAAGCTAAAATGTGAAGTAGAATGATAACATGAAGTTTAATAGGAGGTCATGAGGAACAAGAATTAATTTGTGATTATTTTATTGATATGTTTGATTTATTACACTAAATTCTTGTATGATTTTAGAAAAAATTATTCTCATAGAGCTCAAAATTTATCAAGGTAAGTATTGATATTAGTAATCTGGGCTTTGTAGTTGTAAATATTGAGATCAATAATTTGAGTTTTCCTTTGTTTGCAACAATAATGAGTTTTGATTATTGATTTATGTTCCTTGGTAAGTTTTACATTTTTTTTTTTATTAATAGCATCAATCAACATTTATTTCATTTCCTTCTTCTTTCCGCTTAAGATATTAACAAAATTCAAACATGTGGCACTCTTGATTTATATATATGTTTTGTTTCATCAAGATAAAGTTTTTTTCTTTTTTCTTTTTTCTTTTTTCATATACACACACACACACACACTTCATTTCATATGTATTTTGACTTGATATTATGCTAGAGCCTATGATTACTAAACATGTTATCCCATATGGCTTTATAAACCTTGGAGATTTGGTTGATATGGATGCATTAGGTATGTTAAATTTGAATGAGGTCAAGCCCATAATAGTAGTTTACAGTAAAAAGATGTTGAATTTGATAATATAAATCAAGTTAATGCTATGAATGATAATACATTAATCAAAGAGGAAATTGTAGAGCTCGAAAGGGAAAATATAACAATTGACAATGATAATGATAATTTTTCAAATCAACCTTAAATGTCTCCTCATTAGAATTGAAATGAGGTTCCTTGTAATAAAGAGAGACAAACATCCAAATCTAAACCTAGTAGATCACCGAAATGCTTATTAGAGATTGCTGAGGCCATTTTGAGCACATTTGAATGGAAGAGATCACATAGAATGGTTCGGTTGTGGGCTTCAAGATTATATGAACAATTTTTTGGCAACAAGACATTGGTGGATCAATGCCAACATTTTGTAAAAATATTAAAGATGCCAAAATTAAGACATATGTTATCAAAATTGAAAATTTGTGTGAACATGAAAATGGAGAGAAATCCCATTATTATGAAGAATCTTTTCATTGCTCTTAGTACCATAGGAAAAAAGAATAGGGAAAAGGACAAGACAACTGGTTGTAGGGTTATTTAAACTTCCTTAATAAGTCATCATTTGAGAAAAGTGAGATTTATTAGAAAAACTTGTGTTAACTTAAACATAAGTCATATGAATTTAAGTAAAGCACTTCAAAGAAGAGAGAGACTTGATGATCCTCTTCAAGCTGATATATGGGTTTATTGTGGGAGACTTCCACATTCTGATAAGAAACTAATAGAGGGTGTGAAGGAATAAATTGCACAATTTTGGAATTCTAGCTCAAGAGTGTCACCAAATGTGAAGGATGTTTTGAAGTTGATAATTGACAATAAAGATCGTACCCCGCATCCAAAACATTATTTGGAGGTAAGTCAAACAATGTTCTTTAGATAATTTTGTGAGACTAATCCAACATTGCATATATCACAAAGGGCTTTTGAATTAATAAAGCCATTTAATTGTGTGCCTCTTAAGATTCAAAATACATTTTGTTGCAAATATCATGTGGAATTTTCTATGCACCATGAAGTATTATGCTTCATCCATTTTTCTTTTCATACTAATGATATGTTGGAAATTTGAGGTGATACTTACCTTCCAAAATCATCAAGATCATTACTATATCAATTATTATTTCCTAGAGATGATGGTTGTTTCTTTTATAGAAATGATTGCTTAAATGAGAAGTGCTTACAATGTGGTGGTTTATCAAATTTTTTGACATGTTTGCATGAGTGGTACGAAGAAGATATTGGAAAGTCATTAGTTCAAAGAAGGTTTATGAAATAGTGAAATAAACATTGAAGAATGGAGGTGAAAGCTCTAGATGTGAGTTGGTTGCAAAATAAATGTGTGTGGCTGATTTTATTTTGGATTTGAAGGGAAAATATTTTTTACAATTATGCAAGGCATATTCATAGGTCTTAGTGGTTCGACCAAAAATTTAGAATGTGTAAGGACACTTTCACCATTGGCACTATTATATTGTTGTTGACTTTGCAGAGAACTATGCATTACAACCCCAAAATGAGATACAATCTAAATATTACAACTCCATTTAGATAGCTATTTTTGTCCACATAACATATAGACATGCCCCTGATAGTGTAGAAGATAACCAGAAGATAATCAGAGAGTACCACTTTTAAATGAGCGATGATAGATCTCACTCTCACGATTTTTTCCAACATTGTTTCAAGAATTTTTTTGAGTTCTTTTGAGAACATGAGATTGCTATGGATAGACATCTCATTTGGTCAAATAACTGCATAGGTCAAGTCAAGAATGCTCAAATATTTTATTGGTTGTGTAGGACTCATGTAAAAATGGTTGTATCTCATATTTGGATCTTTTTTATTCTAGACATGGGAAAGGGGAGCATGATGGAGCATGGGTATGTGTGAAGAGAGCTCTAGTGTAGGATAAAATGAAGATTTCAACAATAGAACTTATTGATGCTCATACCATAGTTGATTGGTGTACATCTACATTATCATAGGGGGACTCAACTTGATTCAATAGTGCATCAATTCTTTTGGTTGGTTAAGGAGGGATCCTTAGGTGATAGATTAGATTGTGCTACAGTTAGATATTCTTTAAAGATGCATTCATTCCATAGCTCTAATTGTAGTACATGGACCATTTGGACATGACAATTAGTTTTCTTTTGTCCTAGTTGTTTTCAGTGTGATTGTACTAGTACATTAGGCCTCCATTTTTTACCAATATTTTTTATGACAAGCCAATTTGGCTTATTAAATTCTTTTTTTTTTTAAATATGATCTTGACAACATCTAAATTTTGATAATAGTTAAGTTTATCATCAAAATTTTAGTGATAGTTAAGTTTCTTGTTGAAATCTTGATGTTGTTGGGATCATATTAAAAAAACCAAAAGTGAAACAGTTTATTTTGTTTTCACACGATAGATTGTAGGCGAGAGTTTGGATCAAGGTTAAGAGGAGAAATCATAGCAAGAGGTAATCCCTAACGCATTTGAGGGTTGATTGTATGCTTGTAGTGTATGCTTGATTTTTGTTCCTTGTTTGATTTATCTCTATATGCAAACACTGTAACCTTTATTGCATTTGAGCAGCACAAATTGTGGCACCAATCTTCTCGGCATGACTTCCTGTCAATACTAATTTTTTCCTCACATCTTATTCCATGAGAAAGAAACCAACTATGGTCTTAAGATTCACAGACTAAATGCAACATATAAACATTTTCCTTGAATTTTTCCCAAAGGATTTTAAGCAAGTAGTGGAACAATGATTTTAGTATGATTAAGGCCAAATTTTAGAGGCCCCAATCAAACATCCCATAGTAAACCTCATGGGAAAGACCTCTAGCATTCTGCTAGTCAAACTTGTGATTGTAAACATCATGGGGAGAGCTCTAGCATTATGGACCTAAGTTCATTTCTAGCTCTATTCAAACACTTGATATTTTTCAATGGATTTGGCATAATCCCAATGCAAATCTTGAGGTAAATATACTTTTAAAGTTTATAGTAAATCCAAGTTATCATCTCCAAATGAATTTTATATTCTTGTGAAAGAATTTTCCATAAAATAATACCTTAAAGAGATTTGAAATGATGATTATTTTCTTGTATTTCTAAAGCATAGCACTGATCACATTAAGATAGTGCATTGTTCAATACAAGGAAACTCTTTATTCCAACTTTTTTGCCTGAACTATCCACTCATTTAAGACACCATTTTGTTAGTTCTATGGAATAAATCAAAAGTAGAAATGTAAGTGATGGGAATTTACAGGGCCAGCTCAAAGGTGCCAAAGCAATGTCTTAATCAAAAGATTTTATCCCAGTATTTTGTCTAAATTTTCCACTCATTTATGACACCATTTTGTTGGTTCTACTCAATAATAATAAAAATTAGCAATGCAAATGATGGGAATTTACATGGCTAGCTCAAAGGTGCCAAGGCAATAGGTTAATCAGAAGAGGATAATATGCACAATACTATATAATATCAATTAATGAATCCAAAAATAAAACATGCACGACACTAACTTAGAAAGTCAACAGAAAGTTCTAGATCAACTATTCTGGTTAGTTTTAAATTGTAACAAAACATGAACCTTATTCTATGCAAACAAATCCTTTCTGTACCATGCAATAAAAATAAATTTATCACCTGCAAAGTAATAAAATTTGATCTCAGTCACTTTAATGATAAGTTCCATAGCATTCTCACACACAAGGAGGCATACATAAAAGATATAAAAAATTAAATATAAGCCTTGTTTTACACAAAATGTTCAAAAATTTGGTCTTCCAACTACAAGATGGATGTGAAGGATTTCACTCATGAGATGAAATTGCATCCAAAATAGAAACCATGGTGTTAAGAATTCAACAAATTAGTAATAACCAAAAGCAAAAGTACATGACTTTCCACGCAATTTATGTATAGCTGTTGAATGAGTAAATAGATGGATTATGTTGTCACCACTACAATATTATATTTCAAATAATATCAAACATTAGTAGCATTAAAATCTAATACACCATGGCCTTGAAAAAAACAATTCAATCTATATCAGTGAAGCATACCTTGTAAAGTTATATGTGAATGGGGTACATGAAAACCTTCACTCACCCTCCCTGCCCAATCCCAAAATTTTAATATTGTGATATTTATGAAAAGGAATAAAAACTACTACTTGAATTAAAAAATAACAATTCAATACTTAGAGGCATACCATTGACTTTGGAGGTAAATTTCTCGTGAACTTTGCTCTCACAATACCACTATTGCCATGTGGTCTTGTTACTTTCAAATTGATATTTAATCTGGTTTTTAATCTTCAAATTAATTTCATATTTATGTATTTGATATGATTTCTCTAGTTTTATCTAACTTACAAACATATTATAGTAGCTTATAGATTGTTTGTAAGACTATATAGTATAGTTATGAATAAATTTCATCATAGAACATCTTATAGATTGTTTGTATTCCACGCTTTATTTGAAAACATTAATCTTGACAACTAATTCAGAAATGAAGTTCAATTTGTGACTATTTAGTGGACACTCTTCACTTCCTATTAGAAATCCTTCTAATTGTATGCATAATATTAACTTATTTGAATTTGAATTGTATGAACACTATGTAGGTGTAAATAAAAGTTTTTCAATATACAAAAATCAATAAAAAATAATTTATTTCTTTAAAGTGAATTGAGCTAATTGATGAACTCAAAATTATTAAATTATTAAACTGGGGACTACACAATAGAATATTTTGTTGAGTTGGGGCAATGGAAGGCAAACTAAAAGTTATCAAATTGATTAAGTTATAAACTATGCCCCCATCTAGATTTTCTAGTCATTCATTCATTTAGGATTCAATAATGAATATATTTTTTGTCTCTTGTTGCGCCCTTGTGATCTATGTCTCTATAGTGATATTTTTTTAATGAAATCTTTTATTATTATTATATTTATTTATTTATATTGTATAATTCATTTGATTTTTTTTAGATGCCAACCTTACTAAAGAGATACTGATATTTTATTATTTTATGATTTTTGATTATATACAAGATACTACTAATGCTTACATATATTTATATTTAATATAATTTTATAGCTTGAATAATTGCCTGTGAAGAAAGTTCACACCTAACAATATGAACCCAGAACAAAATAAGGTGACAAATTTTGCTAGATTGTGGTCTTAATTCAAAAGAAAATGTGATGGAAAATATTATTGTCCTTGCAAAAAATGCAAGGACTTAAAGAATCAAAGAATTCTAATTACAACTCAGAGACATTATAGGCAACATGATCACATTGAAGGAGGGAATGATTTTCCTCCTTTGGTGAATGTAGATTTCAAAGAAGTGGAACATATAGGTGTGAATATCGGAGCAGAAGGTAATTCTCCCATGGAAAAAGATGATCTTGAGGTAGAGAAAAAAATTGAAGATATTAGCATTGGCACAGTTGCTAATGTGTCAGCGAACAGGGTTGAAGAAGATGTTACTGGCACAAGTGATGAAGATGATGATAGTAGTGCATCTAATGATGATGATGAAGAGAACCTTGATATACCTATAATTGAAAAGGCATGTGAGCCCTTGTACCAAGGATCCCAAACAATGCTTCTCTTTTTTGTATTATTGTTAGTAAACTTCAAGGTTGTTTATGGTATATCCAATATAGCAACCTCACGTATGCTAAGGTATAGTGTTATTTTTGTTAGCTTGAATTATGTTAGCATGCCATTAATGTTCCTTATATATACAAAAAAAAATTCATAGGTTGATAGGTGAGTGTTTATTACCACCATCAGATGTTCTAACTCACTCTTATTGAGACTTATTAACCATTATGAAAGATATTAGAATGGAGTATCAAACAATACATGCATGTCCCAATGATCATATTATATACCATTTATAAACAACATTAATTTACAACACAATGCTCTGATTATCACATTATTAGATATTAATCAGATCAAATAAACAAAAAGGTGTCTTGCAAGGTTCTTCAATACATTCCCACTATTCTGTGTCTAAAACAATTATTTAGGTACACTAGCTTGGCAAAATTTATGGATTACCATGCACACAATAGAAGTCAAGATGACATTACACAAATGTCTGCAAATGGTTTTGCATTTAAGGACATAGAAGATAGGTGGCCAATATTTAAAGAAGAACCTCATAATCTGAAGCTTTCATTGGCAGCAAACATTGTCAATCCATTTGAAGGGATGAGATCTGTTTACTCGGTCTGCCTTGTTTTTTATATTAACAATAACATTCCTCCTTGGATGCCTTTAAAGAGGAAGCACATAATGTTGGCAATGATTGTACCATTTATTTTTCCATTTAATTTTCTTCTAAATTAATTTATAAATACAATATCAAAATTACTATAATAAAATATGTTTTATTTATGTTCATTCAACTAGGTAAGTAGAAAGCGAAAGATATGAATTTATATATTGAGTCCTTGATTGATAAGTTGTTGGAGTTATTAAATGGGGTCACTATGTATGATATCTCTAGACCAATTGGTGAAAGAAAATTTCAATTTGGCACAATGCTTGTATGGACAATACATGATGCCCTAGACTAACACATTTTTGTGGCATGTAAAACTGTTAAAACATATTTTTGGTATGTAATAGTGCTAACACATTTTCATTGTATGTTTAAGTTGCACGTGAAAATTGTAAATATGAATCTTCTATTACACATGTCATTCAATTATACATGATCTTGTAGGTCTTTAGACAAAGGAAAAATTTGCATGTCCAATTTGTGGTCCAAAGATGAAATCTCATCATTCAAAAAGTTTAGGAAAGTAGGTGTTCAATGAGCATAGACACTTTCTCCACAAAAATCATAAGTATCAAATTATCAAAAATCATATTTCCAATGGGAAAGAAGAGACAACATCAAAACCACGAAGAATGACACCTCACGTATGGAATTTGGAATACAATAGAATGAATTATCGAGGTGATGTCATTTCATCTAATGCATGTTTTTGAATGAGATTAAAAGTTGGATATTGTATTTTTTTTAGTAATGATGTAATTGATGTTCGTAAAGGTCATCAAGGCATTGATGAGAAACTTCTAAAAGGACTTAAAAGCTATCCTAGACAATTTAGTAGGTTGTTGTATTACGAGCACCTCCCAATCGTGTTTTTGTTTAATGCTATGCATATTGGATAGAATGTAATAGAGACACTATGGAAAATATTGGATGGAAGGAGTGACAAAGAAAAATTGGTCAAAATTTGTAATGACATTGATGAATCCAATCATGTATTAAAGTTTTTTCTTGAATCAAATAGCAATGGAAACTGGATTATTATGAGTGGCATTCCTTGGTTATTAACACAACAACAAAATGATGCCATATTTGAAGCCATAAAAAAACCAAATTTCTCACATGATTTTCTACAAACATAAGCAGTCTCATATCAAAGAAAGGTGATTTTGGTTCAGGGTTAAAAATGCATGATTGGCATACATTCACCAAGGTAAGTCATGTTCTTCTCTATTTACAATAAATTTGTAAAATATCATGTACTTTTTATTATTTTATTTTATAATATATTGAAAAGATCATTTTATTATTATTGCAGTACGTTCTACCTCTATCTCTCCCCCAAGAATTTGACAACATGAGTGTCAAACAAATTATATATGATCTTGGGAAATAAATAAGGTTGGAGTGATTTTAAAAGGGGGGAGGGGGGGAGGGGGAGGCCAAATGAGCTTCCACATTCATGTGGTTGGCCTTGTTAAGTAGATAATATGAAAGGATTCTCAAAACCAAGTGAAGCTCAAACTAAACCTATGAAAACTAAACACCAATATATTGTCCCATCATTGAGTGGTTGGAAAACTTCACCATAAACAAATTATAAATATTAGACACTTTGTTTTCTATCTATGCGCTGATCCTGTTAGTGAACATATTCAATAGAGATTGAGAATTAATATGTTGGATATCCTTTACTATTTATGTTTCAAATAAAAATTCAAATATTATGCTTAAGTGGACCAAATTAATGGAGATAGTATTAGATGTTAACTATGTCAATCTCTTAGTTTTAGGCAATGAAGGAGGAGGCCCTAGTTCAATATGCAATCTCGATTGATATGCATAGGTCATCATGTGGAGCTGAAAAAAATATGTTTGCATTTTTTATACACATTATTAATGTAAACGTGTTGTATTTTTTCAGCTTCACCTATTGTCCATGCATATGGAATGTTGTTGCACATGCATTCTCAATTTAGAGTGGTTGAATCTTATTTTGTATGGGAGGGAGAGAAGCCAAAGACATATGGATGCTTTAGTGGCTATAGACAATGATTCTTCACTATTTACATTGTAGCTATATCGCTAAGTTCCTTATTTTGACTATTGATACATTCTACATTTTGATGTTATTAAAAGTAATGTTTTCTTTACTTTATTGAAATGTACCATGCCTTCATTCACTAAAATTGATCTCTTGTAATTGCAACCATATTGGCAACATGTTGATCTTAGTCTTATTAAAGTTGTTGTTTTAACACTATAGATCCTAACATGCATATAGCACACTTTGCACCAATGCAACAAAATTGAAACATATCTTGAAACTTTTCAACATCTTTTGTAATGCTAATTGGTCATGATTTTTTTGTACTTTGTTGCAAGTCTTCAACTATTAAAAGCGTTGAACTCTTTTACAAAATGAACAATATCTTTATATGTTAAGGTCTTCAACCATTAAAAGCATTTAACTCTTTTACCAAATGGAAGAGTGGATCAAATAAAGGAAGATTAATAAGTTCTTAAAACTAACAAAGATAGAGTTTAATCATGGAAAGTTGTTCTACATACAATAAATAAAATAGAGTCACATACCTTAAAATTTCTAAAAGGAATAGAACCCTACATTATCTATACAAATTTTTCCCAGGTTGAAAACATGTAAGGAAGCCCATGACAGTGTCTACATAGAACAAAATGGAAATGTAGAAATGAAATATTTGACTAGCTCTTCAGTCAATGTTTGTGACCTGGCAGATTCAAGAAGGAAATATCATTAAAAAAACCTCATTAAAGCTAAGGACTAGTTACAAGAGTGGTTACATACACAAATTCTTACCCAAGTTCTTAGCAGGATAAATGATATATTTTTTAAAGAGGAGTCCTCATTCCATTACAATGAGAACGAATATGACAATATTCATCATAGAGGAGAGTTGTAGAACAGGAAAATAATATGAAATACCCATATGAGGAAAACGCTAAAAGAGATCACAATGTCCAGAAACCCTCTTATTTTTGCAAAGCTCATGGCTATTACAACATGAATAATAATGTACAATAAATATCCTTAGCATTTTCCATAAGGAATCCATGTTATTTGAGCACAAATGGAGCTTTTGCAACATTCGAATACAAGGCTCATACAAAGTAATAGAAATCATTTATCGATTTTCGAGTAAAAATTTACAAGAGTGAAACCCCATTTCACAAACTATGCAAGAACCCTTTAACAGGAACCATGTTTCAAAATCCAGAGCTGACAAAACTACAAGCATGTCTAAAGGATAACCAGACGTAAATATCCAGTAGGGAATTCAGATAGTAAATTTAAAACCCAAGACAACAGGTGCAAGATATTTTACAAATTCTTAAAACAAAATCTTCGACACAGACCCTTTCTTAGAGGCTTGAGTCTTCACAAACCAATGAGAGGTATCTACCAATGAAACTCAGAAGAAAATAGTGTGTGCCAAAGACTGTTTTTGTGTAGAAATGATTTCCTTTTCCAGGTTAACCCTTGGTCTTGTCAAGCCATGTTTGCGAAAGTCTCAAATTTACCTACAAATGCCCTATCCTTTTTATCAATTTCAGTCTATAAGCTTATCAGGTCTGCTTATACGATACGATAGGTTTTGAGTTTTTGTTATAAAACATTGACATGTTTTTTAACAAGTGTCACTTGTTTTAATTCTTAATATATGAGTGTTATTATTATTATTAGTTCCATAGTACTTTATATGTATTAATAGAATTATGTTTAATTTTGCATATATACAACACTATGAAATTAATATAAGATTGATAATTATTTAATTTAAAAATATAGTCAATACATTTAAGATAATTTCTAATTTCAAAATTATCAATGCCCTTTTTGAATTTTGTTATTATTGTGAATATATTAAAATTATTTTTTCAATTAAATAATTTCATTGTTACTTCTAATTTAGACATACTAAATTAAGAATGAATAATGAAATAAGTGTATTAAGAGTAAAGATAATTTTTTCTCATTTCATAATGCATTTTGGTTAGAAATGATTCAATTCAAAATCTCATTCATGCTCTAAACAAATTAGGCAATTTATTTTGACTGAGTTTCAGAACAAGGGGAGTGATTTTTTATGCATAGTCTCATTTTGAGCAAGGATTGCCTTTTCATTTGCATGTTCATTTATACAACCCAGAGGGGGGTTTTGTTTTTGCATGTACTGGTGGGGTGAGTTTCTAGGGGTGGAATTTGTTTTGTTTACCTCACACATGCAAGGCCTGGTCGAGATTTTATTTTCTTTCAAATGCACTGATTATCTAAAGGATTTTTTTCAGCCTTGGGGGTATTATGTTGTAGTTAAAGGCCAGTTATAAGTTCCTTACCAATTGAGGGATAGTTTTAGAGAGTCAAGCATTTGTTATCAATAGTTCACCTCTCATATTGAGGAGTTTATCTCTACTTATGGATTTCATCAATTTTTTCATGTTTTTGGAGTCTTGCAGGAAGTTATTGGCAGTTCAACATGTCTTTGAGGTTCTACTTCAATTTTACTTGGGTCTAGGGGAGTTTTAGGGTAGTCAATTGCATATTATTGATAGTTTGACACCTCTTCTCTCTAATTTTCATTGTATATCATACCCTTTTAGGTTTTGAGACCTATTTGTTTTCATCTCATTGTTTAGGGTTTTGACTTTTGGTCATGATTTTGCACCTCAAAAATTGTGCTTGACTATTTAGACATGCAAATTATAGCATATTTCTTGATTATTTGTATGGAGGGATTGATTCCTAAACTATTGTTCTTTTGTATTCAACATTCATTTATGAGATGTTTGATTAACTGTTATTTTCTTAAACATTATCCAATCAGTTCCCTTATGAATTTTGCATGTGGATTCAATATCCCATAGCATATATTATTGATTTATGTTTCATTAATTGAATATAAATATGTTAGAACACAAGTTTTTATAGATTTGTTTTTGTAGGGTTGTCTTATTGAGTTGTGAATTGGAAATGTTCTTTTATGGATAGTATTGTGAAGCTGTGGTCACAAGTCTATGAATTCATTAGTGCATCACCATATTAGTTTTAGTTTTAATTTTAAAAGCATATCCTTCTATCCATTTTCTCATCAAAGTTTAGTTTTAGGTGATTCACTAGGGGAAGCCGCCCCTTAACCAAAGATATACTCTCACCCTAGGTTCACCCACAACTTGAGAGTGTTTCCATGTTCCAATAGAATAGCTTGACACTACATCTACATCATGTTATAGGTGTAATCTTCATTGTTAATGATTTCATCCCAAATCCATTATGTACACACATCTCCTAGATTTATTTATGTGATATATATATCTTTGGTTTCCATATTTAATAGGATAAATCAAAGAAAGAACTTGTATTTCAGGGCTAAAGTCCTTTGTTCTTCTCTTTGAAATTATATATTCTATGAAACCAATCATTTTTGTCAAGATACATGAAACCAACTTGATTGATTCATCTTTAGATTTAAACTACAATTTCCTCAACACTTGACATGAAAAATTGTATCCATCAAATTGGAAATGAATCACATAAGTTTCATATTTTTTAATATAGAATAAATGGGTTTACATATAAAAAACTCATCTATTCATTATCAAATGTTGGGATTTATTGGTGTAATGGTTTTTTTTTACCTTACTTACTAATGTTCCAAGTGTACTCCAATCCTTGATGGCTTCTTTATTGATTTTCATACTATTAATATCAACCTTTGGGATTTGGGAACATAATATTTCACCATAAATTTCTACACAAGGTCATAACCATCTCTAATGATCAATAATTCTTCATGTCTTGGTTATTTTTGTTTGCCAAAGGTTAGGGTTACAATGAAATTTAAAGGTTTTATCTTGATCAAACTACTTGTAATCCTTGATGTTTGTAAGAATTTGGCTTAGGCCAGAATTCACCCAAGAACTAAAGAACTCAAAACAAGCACACAGTAGACCAAAACAGACAGAGTATGATCAGAATGACGATATTCATTCAATAACTGGATTTTCCAACATGAGAGTACACTAGGAGTGCCTGAGTATAAAGGCCTCAGGAGAGCTTCTAGAATGCATAGAAGTCAGCATCATGATATGTCATACAACCAGGCACATGTCCACCAGATATGGATTATCCTCCATTAAGCACGGGATTAAGTGTGATGATGTGAGGATAAGCCTACAATGGTGTAGCATGCAAATGAGTGGTGTAGAAAACATATGCTAAATGAGGAGTGCGAAAAACTGTGTTGTCATCTTGATAACTCAATGAATGATGCATACTCCTATGTTGTAGACACCATGTGCATAATTAGAGTTGTGTAACTCAATGAGAGTTCACAAACTCCTAAGTGTCTCACCTAAAATAATAATAAAATAATGAAAAATAATTAAATAATGCATTAACCTAAGTAAAACTTAAGTGTAATAAGTAAATACTTATTTACACCAACACCCCCCCCCCTTAAGTGCAACTTAGGGAAATGCCCTTAAGCTTACGAAATCTAGGATGATATGCAATATGGGTCCCGGCTACTAGGCCATGTTAGGTACTCATGTACACAATGATATGCAATCTCCCATAAAGCGGGGAAAGAGGGAAAACCTCATGGGAAAAACCCTCCCCCAAAAAGAGAGATAAAGAGGATGCATGGATGGATGGAGTAATCAAGAACCCCCCATGATGACATACATCTAGTATATACATAAGAGAATGATGAGAAGAGGTAGAGAGACAGGATAGGCTCTCCCCCCCCCCCCCAAAGAAAAATGCCTAACAGTGACTGCTCCAATGAAGAAGTTGATCCAAGACTGTAGAATGGTGTTCCTCCCCTTAGGAAGAAACAATGTCAAGGGTAAAAATGAGATGCTTTTGTTGTGTGTGGAAAGAATCCCATGGATAAGTGATGTCTCTGAAACCTGATCATCTAAGTGAAGAACCTGTCCCAAAGAACTGTTTGTCTCTGCAACTGATTAAGAACCCTGCTGCAATTGCTAATCATAAGTATCCACAATCACTTCAACCTGTGATGATTGATCATGTAGAGAATGAACAAGAGAGTTTGGAACCCTTGTGACAACGGAAGAAGGTATTTCTACATCAAGAAGAAGAGGTAGATCATGAATATTGTCTCCCAAATCTGTCACTGAACCTGTATCTAGAAGATTGAATGTACCCTACTTTTCTGGACCTATCACTATAGCTATATATGCATGTGGACTGAACTGATTGAGTGACCTCTTACTATATCTGTCGATAGAACCCCACATGTCTAAATCTATTGAAGCACTATCGCTAGTGTCACTATTAGTATCCACACTATATGATGTGCGAAGAGGAGTACAGGACAAGCTTGGTGAACTTTCCTCAAAATGTACATCCTTCTCCACAAATATATGATGTGTCTCAAGATCTAGAAGTCTATATGCCTTCACACTATCTTCATAACCAATGAAAGTACAAGGCTGAGATGATTGTGCCTTGCATCCCCTGGAAGATCTATTTGCCCATGCAGGACAACCAAAGACTTTGAAGTGTGTCAAAATAGGTTTTCTACCGCACCATGCCTCAAAAGGAATTTTTCCATCTAAGGCTGGATGAGGAGAATGATTAAGAATGTGAGTGGCACTAGAGATTGCTTCAACTTCTAATGATGGATCAAGAGATTTGGCATGAATCATGCAACTTGCCATAGACTTAAGAGTTCTAATCCTCAAAGCTGCAACATTTGTCTTATGTGGATTGAATGCTGGTGGAGTCTGAAGATCAATTCCCTCATGTCTACAAAAGTCCTTAAGTCTTCTGTTCACATCCATGTTTCCATTGTCCATTCTTAGTACTTTGATGGCCTTTCTAGATTTTCGTTCAACATGAGCCTTGAAGGCTAGAAACATGTCCAACACTTCATTCTTTTTATGAAGAAAGTAGACCCAAGTGAACCTTGAAAAGTCATCAACTAAGGTGAGTATGTAGTGATCCTAGCTGAATGCAAAAGGACTTGCTAATACCATGTGAACCATTTGTAGAACACCAATTGCTCTTGAAGACTTCCCTCTTTGTAACTTCCACTCTGGATGCATATCCACTAAATCTGTTGAACATTCACCCTTAGAAAAGTTGATTTGAGGTAGACCTTTCACCAGGTGGTATGTAAAAAGTTGCTGAAGATAGCAATAGTCAAGATGACCATACCGCTCATGCCATAATTGCATGCTTGAATTGGATTGTGATAACAAGGCTTATGAAGGAGTCTTGGGCACAAAATAAGAGAAAGAGTACAACCTCTTGTGATCATTCACTTTCCCCACTGCAACCAAGGAATCATCTTTAAGATTGTGCACTTTTACGAAGTCTGGAAGGAATTCAACTCTATGTCCATCTTCGAAGTGAGTGATTTGGTAGATTGATAGGAGATTTGAACTTAGGTTTGGAACATAGAGAACCTCTTGAAACTCTCCATTTTCCATTTCAACATTTCCTTTTCCTTCAACTTCCATTTTACTATCATTCCCCATGAAGATGTGCGATACATTTGAGTGATTCAATGAAGAAAAGTCTCTTTGGAAGAACCCATGTGATATGAGGCACCTAAGTCAAATATCCATTCTTTTGAAGAGTTCAAATTTTCCATGAGTGCTTTCCCTTTGCCCTTTGAATCTAAAGAAAATCCCTTCTCCTTGTAAGCATTAGGCAATGGAACATTATGTTTCTTCATGATGTGAGCCAACTCATCAATCTTTTTGAAATAACACTCATGCTCTTCATGACCCAATTTCTTGCAATAAGTGCACCTTTTTCTTGTCCTTATTGTTGTTGTCCCCTTTCTTGTTGGAATTTGAGGACTTTCCTTGTTGATTGGATTGTGGTGTTGTCTTTTCTACATCCTCTAATTTGTCCTCCTTCCATTTCTTCTTACCCTTTCCTTTGTGTGAAGATTGTCCAGCTGAATGTTGAGAACCCTCATTGGCCACCAATGCTTTGGACTGAGGTGATTTGAGAATCCCCATTGATTTCAACTTCTTTTCTTCATCATCCAACAGTTTAGCATATTCATCAAAAGTGACTTTCTTGTAGGCAGACCCTAAGGTAGTCTTTGAGGTGTTAAAAGAAGATACAAATGTGGAATATTCTAATGGCAGCTTGTTATGTATGAGATAGATCAGTTTATCATCTTTGATAGAACTCCCACAATTAGTAAGCTTTTTCCTTAATTCATTCACCTTGATGATGAAGTCCTGTATTGAGTCATATGACTTAGGATCTAAGGATACAAGCTCATCTTCAATTTTGAACACATCCTCTTCAGACACTTTACCATAAAGGCTTTCGAGGGTATCCCAAGCTTCCTTGGATGTAGTACATTTCTTAATTTGATACATGATTTTATCATCTACCCCCAAACATATATCACCTAGGGCTTTCCTATCCATGGCTACCCAATTTGAAATATCACTTGCAAAAACATTATCACCTACTGGCTTAGGAAGAGTACCATCTACATATTGTGAAACTCCATTATGCATTAAGTGATACAACATTTTGATTAACCACGAAGCATAGTTATGAGGAGTTAATTTAGGAAACTTAAAGTTGCCCATAATGTAGAAAATGAAAGAAAAGTGTAGAAAAGAGAGAACACAACACCAAGAACACCCCCCCTTTTCACTAAATCAAGAAACCCCCCCAAAATAGATGCTTTGGGCACTTTATCAGTAGTGCTATTACAATGAGCCACTTGCCAATTTTGGCCTTCGTGGACTTTTGATTTTTCTTGTTACAACTTCTATATGGAGTACAAATCTGAAACTTTACAAAGTGCTACAATTCTGAAGCATTACAAAGCAAAGAAAGGCCCTATTTCTGAAAGTGACAATTTTGTCCACACAACCCTACAATCTAATGGCAGATCTAGAAAGTAGACAAAAAAATACACACTTTCAAAAAAAACAAAACTTGTTTTCGAATCCAGATGTGTCTATACAAAGCATTTGAAGTTGAAAAATGTAGGATTATCCAGGTACAGTCACCAAAAAACACAATTTCTAAACAATCTGTGCACCAAAACTAGAAACTAGCTGCAACACTAAAAAATTTAGAAAATTCTACCCAATTTCAAAAAACATTGCACCTGATTTGGAGTCTGGATGTGTGAGTTATGGCCTCTTGAAGTCGGACTACAACAACCAAAATGAATCTAGTGAGGGGTTGCATCAGTGAAATGTGAAGTTAAATTTGACGGTCATATGGCCATCACAGTAGTTATAAATTGGCTTGGAATGAGGTCTAGATGGGCGTCGATTTTAGACAACTAAAAAGATGATGTCAGCAAGAATTACACACCCTGAGATGATGTCAACAATTGATTTGGCATGCCTTATTGTACGAAATAGTACAAAATTATGCAACGTGGCAATGTACAACAGCTAACTCAGGGTTGACGTGTCCTTGACTAGACTGTCCACATGTTAGATCTGACTATATTTCCTAGTCTGCGTGGCCAATTGGGATTCATCCACGTTGTGCACTGCGAGATGCTACGTGGCAGCTTTGTCACTGCCAACTTGGCAAATAAAATTGTCGCATGTCGTTGGTGGATTAGAGAGGGGTGATGCAGATGTTTCAGTCAAAGGTGACTAAATCTGTGTATGCTTGCAACTATTGCCAGGATTAAAATGTGTCACCGAAATACATTTTTCATTGCCAGAGGGTTCAAACTTTAATCCCACATTCGTGGGTGGTGTGAGGTCTTTGCGCTTTTTACACGCAAGCCCACAATGTCTTAATTGAAGAGCACTCAGATTTTAAGGGTTGCCGACAGGTCGGTGGTAGTTGACAGTTTCGTATTTGAGTGCAGGCGATGAAAAGTTTGACGTATGGCCTACGAATTCGCAGTACAGTGGCTGCATCGTCAAAATTTGGAAAGGCCCACAGAATACTAATAAGAGTCCCTCATATTAAATAAAACCTGCAAATTAAAGTAGAATATTCCACTGAAAATAGTAGAGCCGAGCCGGGGTATCACGGCCTAGTTCGGCGAAATATTTTCTCTGACTGATTCCGAAGAAAAAATTCCAAAAATATAGAAAATGCCAACTTCAAAAATTGCATAGAATAAATTCAGATCTGAAAATTAAATAATCAGATCAAATAAAATGATCATACCCAATTTGCAAATCAGTGCCTCCGAGTTTCAATTTGCAAAAAAAAATTTGCCTCACGATCAACTTTAGCTAAATATAGGCAAATTTATAGTCGATCTTCACCGAATCGACACTCCAGACACAACAATGAGGTCAGATCTAGCTCTAGACACTCCCAATTTTTGTGGATCCTCTAAATTTGTGTTGAAGTGTTGAAGCATGAATGGTCTCAAACGGCTATGTGATGAGAATCCTCCTTGGCTCTGATGCCATGTAAGAATTTAACTTAGGGCAAAATTCACCCAAGAACTAAAAAACTCAACACAAGCACACAGTAGACCAAAACAGACAGAGTATGATCAGAATGGCGATATTCATTCAATAACTAAATTTTCCAACATGAGAGTACACTAGGAGTGGCTAAATATAAATGCCTCAGGAGAGCTTCTAGAATGCATAGAAGTCAGCATCATGATATGTCATACAACCAGGCACATGTCCACCAGATATGGATTATCCTCCATTAAGCACGAGATTAAGTGCGATGATGTAAGGATAAGCCTACAATGGTGTAGCATGTGAATCAGTGGTGTAGACAACATGTGCTAAATGAAGAGTGTGAAAAATTTTGTTGTCATCATGACAACTCAGTGAATGATGCATACTCCTATGTTGTAGACACCATGTGCATAATTAGAGTTGTGTCACTCAATGAGAGTTCACAAAATCTTAAGTGTCTCACCTAAAATAATAATAAAATAATGAAAAATAATTAAATAATGCATTAACCTAAGTAAAACTTAAGTAAGTGTAATAAGTAAATACTTATTTACACCAACAATGTTCAATAAGAATCATTCATTTTAAAATTTAGGGGGTCAGGGCTATGATGATATTTAGGTATTTTGTGTCATACTTATGACAAGTAACACCTAATCTCCAATAAACATGGTTTAGTTAAACATTTTGTTAGATAACTAGGGGGTGAATCAATTATGTCCAATTATCCTACAATCCCTTCAAACACTTCAGTTTCAATTCAAACTTCATAAACATCAACAATAAACACTCAATGATCTCATCCAACTTATATTGTTAATTCACTATTATTTGCATTACTGAGTATCAGTAAAATAACTTAGTTATTACTTAGCTTTTACCTTACTTTTACCAAGTTGAAGGGACATGTAAAAACATGAATATCTGTTGACTTGAAACACAAATAACATTCACACATTTGACACCAAGATTTTAACATGAAAACTTTGTAAAGGGAAAAACTACCAAGGACTAGCAACCCAAAATTTTCACTATTCTAAAGTGAGCTCTTCTAGGAGCTCACCTTGTTAAAGGTTTACATACACATTGTTAATGTGACTTGGTTAGAGGATTTTAACAAAAAGAGCATCTATACCTTTAACACTCCTTGATCCTATCTAAAAAGTGTCATGCTCTAAATGACTTACAAACATCACTAATTGATGTTACCATATAGGATTTCACAAACTTGTTATGTCCACTCAGTTATCAAGATTTTCTACTACAATGCATAGAAAGTAATAGTAGAAATGATATGTTAAATATAGAAGCTACCTTTGCTTGTTCAGATCTCTATTCTTTCTCGATCTTCTTCTGATCTCTCACTTGGTTGATTCACACTTTCAGTTTCACCAACTCTTCTATGATCTTTCCTCGTCTCTTCTTGGTTCACCTTTCTCTATTCTTCTTCTCAAACTCCTTCAAGACTTCACATTCACACTTTTTCAACATTTAGCTAGAAACCAAAAACTGTCTTCAACATCTCCTTAAATAGTAGTCTTCAAGCTTGTAGATTCATCCATTTATTGCCGATTAATCACAATTATCGATTACAAATTTATACCACATACAATGAATCTAGACACTTAGAAAATAGAACTTTCATGGAACTTTTTACTCATCCTTATCCTTCTTTAATCTCCATTATTAGATCTTCATTGTATTTTAAAAGTCATAGATCTTTGTAATGAACTTTGATTTTAGCTTTTTAACATCTCAAACTTTCACAATTTCTATCATAAATTGGCCTCAAGTTCCAATTTTCCAAACTTGTTCTTCCAATTGTAACTCAGTGAACATAACACTTCACTTGGGTAATACTAGCTCAGTTCCAACTTGCTTGGTGACAATTGTAGTCACTTAGTGAACATCGTCTTCCTTCTTTCACCTCGTAACTCAATATAGCTTGTATAGCTCATTTCATTACAATATTACATGATTGTAAAATAATCAAACCAACATTATATTATCATTGTCCAACTCATTCAAGTGCCTAGTGAATACTATACATATCAATACTCTAACTCATCAACATATTTTATTCAAATTCTCTTCATCGATCAAATGATATGACACTCTACTGAATTAGCATAATGTTTAATCCACTAAGAATTGACATCAATAAAAACATAACAACTGATATGACTCTTTCACATACATTCATAGTATTATAACTTAGGGTAAACACATTTATATTTGAGTATTTGAGGGTTGAAGATTTGGTGAGAATTTAAGAGTTTTGTGTTGAGCTAATCTAAATGATGAATTCTAATCTATGATGAGCGTTCATGAATTATTCAAAAATTTCAAAGATTAAGGTTGGGGTTATCATGAATTTGAAGGTTTTTCACTCCTCGATGAAGATAAAGACTATTCCTATGGGAAGATAACTTTTGAGTTTGGGTCTACAAGGGAACTTGGTTAGGTTAAGATACCTATAAGAGACAAAAAAAATTCCTAATCTATGAAAAAATATAGTGATAGTATCATAAAATATTAAGATCATGTAAATCCACCTTATAGGAGGAAAATACACAAAAATACAGGAGGAAAATAAATGAGAAGGTTAAAATCTAAAAACAAGACAAAATATAGGAGGGACATAAATAAGAAGGTTAAAATCCATCACCCTATCTTGGGCACAAATAAAGAAAACTAGAAAATAAAACTTTGTAAAAATAAAAATTATCCTACAAGTACATGCCTATTTTATAAGCCAAAACCCAAGGCTCAAACACATCCTTATTTAGTATTCACTTCTAGATAGCACTAGAACTTGGGGACAATGTTTAAACTCGTGAAGAATAGTGAGAATGAAAATTGCTAAAGAATTATTTATAATAAAACTAGATTACATAGGCATCACCTACCATCATAAATGTGCTTCATAGTATGTCAATATATACATATTTTGAGGTTAGAGGTTATGATACCAATCATCACCCATTGAAAATATGACTATTGATCATGGCCCTAACAAAATTGGCTATCAATGATCAAGGGATAGGAATATATTGTTCTTCTTGTGAAAGGATACCATTGGAAATTTCAAGGCCAATCATAAAAAGGGGTGAGAACACACACACACACACACACACTTTGTGTGTGTGTGTGTGTGTGTGTGTGTGTGTGTGTGTGTGTGTGTGTGTGTGTGTTTGTGTGTGTGTGTGTGTGTGTGTGTGTGAGAGAGAGAGAGAGAGAGAGAGAGAGAGGCTTGAATGAGGCCAAGAAAAGGGGATTTCAAAGGAGAGACAAGAAACAAGGTCCCCACTTAGTCAAACTAGCTAGATTGGGAAGACATTGTGAGAAAAAAAAAGTTTAAGGTAGGGAGTTATAGAAAGACTATCCCTACATTCCTACACATTTCTTGAAGAAAAATGGAACAATATTTAACCGATACAACCAATTACAACTCTTACAAAAATCACAAGATGTTACAAGATGATCTAATTTGGCCAAAATCCTTCATAAGATTCTTAAAAAGAGTGTCTAGTACCAAGAGAAGGACATGGAAGGTACACAATCATCTAAGGTGAATCCAAGAATCATTAAATACTTTTTAAAAAAATTATTCCCAAGATGTTGTTCTTCAAAATTGCATGGAATAAAATACATATAAAATGTCATGTGTACTCATTACCAAGATTCATACACATGAAATAATTTTTACAAACTATACCACATATGTGGAATTATTACAATTCATTGAATAAGTTCATCCAATAAACATTATAGTTACAAGACAACAAGACTCAAATATCATTGATCCTACTTTTTGCATGCAAATAAGATTGAATACATAAATTTAAAGCAATGAGGGACAAAAAATCAAAGAACCATCTTAATCCATGATCTTTGACTATTTAATATGTAATAGTACTTTATGTCCCATCCTACTATGATAAACCAATGTTACAAGCATGGGACTCAGCTCAAAACTCAGCTCAAACTCAACAAGCACAAATCAAGCTAGACTCAAACTTTATGGCTAGACTTGTTAAGAACCCAACAAGGACTCAATAATTTAAAACCGATGAAATTCATTTAATTTTGAAAGGATTTTATATTTTTTTCATGCATTGTTTAGCCAATTAACATAAAAAACACAATAATTGAGATCAATAATTTAGATAAGTAGAAGCTACTTTGCACACATACACAACTTTTCATAGATCACATAAGTATAAATGCAAATTTCTAAAAGAAGTTACTTAAAGTTAAACTGAATAACATAATAGAAATATAGTGTCATTGTAAAATGTCTATAATATTCATGGAATATTCAATTCATTGAATCAAAAGTTCAAAAAAAATATCAAAATAAAGGCTCATAGTAGCCTATATCCTCCTACAAGTATGCCTAAAATACGTTACAAAAGACTCTCAAGCTGTCCTCTCTTCTATGTGTGAGGTTGAACCTTAGTGACATGTTCATCATGATCATCCTCCTCATCCTCATAATCCTCATCATCAAATTCAGATCCATCACTCTCGATCCACCTAATCAACCCAGTCCAAGTCTTCATTGCTGAAGATGTGATCATCAACTTCCAGCTTCAATTTGACATGGTGATCATAATCTATTACATCTATTTTATTCTACATAATCATTCTCCACCATAAAAAAAAAAATGTAAAAATAATATTAAAACAAAAACATAAATCAAAACAAAATTTAATGTATTTAGAGTGCTATAATTTTGTATAGGGCCATATATATGTGATGCAACTATATATTTATTAAAAATGTAAAAAATATTACTATGTCCTCAATTTCTATGTTTAGTTTAATTTAATTTAATTTGTCTAACTTTTTATTTGAAAAATAGTTTTTAATTTTTTTTATACACTTATTGATCAATATGTACCTATCTAACATTATTTATTATTTACGAAGCACATTATTTTTTATTATTTTATCAATTTTAAGCTAAATGTTGGATGTCAATTAGATAAATGTTCTTAGAAAACAAAATGAACAACTTCTAAATTAAATAATTAGCAAATTTCAAATATTATAAATATGAAAATTTCAAATTATTGAAATGTTAAAAATTAAACATATTGACTAATAAACAAGTTATAGACTAATAAAATATATATATATACTTTTTTATTATTTAAATTTTCTTCTTTTTTTTTATCAGTAAGAGGTCGAAGCCAAGGTTAATTATTATGTGTTTTTAATTAATTAATTATTATTTATTTATTTGACTCCATGATATTTGAACCCAAGACCTTCCAGATAAGAGGCTCACAATTTACAGTTGTGATGTAGGCTCTTGCCTTTATTTAAATTTTTATTTATTTATTAAATTTTTAACTAAATAAAATTACACAATGTTAAAAACAAAAATTATTATTAGATACTTTATTTCATTTTTATTGTAATAAACAAACTATATCAAAGTGATTATTCATAGATAAATAAATAATTAAAATTATTATTAAATAGCAACACAAATTACACAAATAAAAGTTAAATTATTTACACTCCTCTTGTGGAAATAAAAATATTATCTTTATGTCAAAGGCGTACCCTTTCTGAACAATTCTGATTCATTTATTTCATCAATGGATATGGATACTCCATAGCGATGCAAGAAGATGTTCGACATCCTCATCATCCATTCTTGATGAGCAGCATGCTTTGTGGTGGGTAGGATTTGTTATCGATGGAGCAAACCCCAAGTCTCTTGCAGTGGCCAACATGTTGCCTGTGGAGTACTCACGGGTAAAAGTACAAAGTTGTGTCACCTTTTAGGCTGACTTATTAGAATGATTGAATTTGAGTATTTATATCTAAAAATCAATTTTGTTCAAACATATGATCTAGATAAATTGATTCTAGCCAAGTTATATCATTACTTGATGCTTTTTCATCACTGGAAGCTTCACTCTATTGAATATGTAGACATTTACTCTTTTTTTCATGAAAGTGAATAATTTTTGTTGATTTCATACCATTATGTGTCTTTGGTTCAATATTTTTGTATGCCTTATAAGTCAGGACTTCATTTGATAGTTGGACATCCAGATGTTGAATAGCGAGTCTCATATTGTTAGTTTCGTGGGAGATTAAATCTAGTGTGACAATGGTTGTAGCATTCATATTTGATGTTATTTCTAGATCTTTTAAATTTTCCAATTTCTATTCGAAATGGCTAGATGTCAGTGTATGTGTTGTTGTTGGAAAAACTTGATATAAGTTTTCACTTGCCATTTCTAATGACTCTATATATTCCACAATTAGAGACCTTTATGCTTGCTAAGTTTGTTTTGTCTATGTTTGTTTTGGTGCCTAACACATTCAGAGTTATCTTTGGAAATTCCACTACTTGCACTGTCAACATTATGGTCCTTTGGATTTTCATTCATAGTTAGGATCCATGTCTCCTTGGTTGAATCTAATAGAGCTACACCATGATTCATGCTTTCCTTGTAGATTGATAGACTTTTTTACTACAAAACTTAGATGAAATAATGATAAAGGGTGTTGTAATGTGTCTAAGGTAAAAATCTATTTACTTAGAGAAGAATCTATAAATATGATTGATCTCATAGACTTCCAATAGAATTGGATTTAGGCTATGTTGAAGAAGGTACATATGAAGATACAGAAATGATCAAAATTTTAAAATCAGAGTCCATCATTTTGATCTATCATGTTCAAGGTTATGAAGACCGCATCTACATTACATAGGTCAATGTGAGAGCAAAGTTGAATTACAACATGGTGAAACTCATTGGATAGTCAAAAGAAAAAGGAATAAGCACCTCACAATGGGTAGGAAAAAATTGAAGTCTAATCTGTGTTACCTCTAGGTCAAGCATATCACTACTTAATCTTTGTTCAAGATTCTAAGAGTTGAATCATTCTGGTTCTCCTCCTTTCATGATATCTTTATAGTTTTTGGAACCTCTCCCTCAAGTTATGGAAGACTGGAATGGAATTGGAAGAGGAAGATTGGTTGTTTTTTCAAATTCCCATATTTATCCATTGAGATCAATTTTTTTTTTAGAAGGGGTACTTCTAAAACTACTTTTTTTTATTGTTTTTGCCTTTCAACTTCTAAGAGTAGTAACTAATGCATAAAAACTAGAAATGAGGCCTTCTTTTTTGTTTATATGAAACTGTATAAGGTGTCATCTTGCCTTAGTAATGGAAATCCTCTCCATTTCCTCTAAGTCTTTAGGAATCAATTTTTGGTAAGTTGGTCCAAATTATGTAATTTGAGTGCACCTTTATGTTATACTTTTGTAATTTGAGTTCAGTCATAAAATTCTCCTCAAAAGCTCATGAAGGTTTTTGATGAAAATGTTCTTAACTGTAGGGCATATCAGTACTTGACAAATTTGTAAACATTTTATGGTCCAAGGTAAAGCATAAATACTAGCCAACAATATGAAATGAAAAACACCTATCCATATGTTAGAGGTTCAGTGGAAAGAGGTTGTTTGTTGATTTATAAGTGTAGTAGTTGAACTTTGGTCAAACAATTAGATAGAAAATATCATAATTAAAGCTAGCCTAAACATGCTAGAAAGGAGAATCAAGTTAGTATAGCTATTATCTCAGAAGCTAATAGAATTCCATCGTGTTTAGTTATATTCATGATTATTGAGTTGCCAATATTGCAGTCTAAGATTGGGAACTCCTCTCCTATCTACCTAATGCAAAGTAGCCTAAAAAAGGTTCAAACCTCCATTAAAATCCGTGATTCAAAATAGGAAAATAAAAATCTCCAATTTTATTCAGTTGCATTAAAATCCATGATTCAAATTAGGAAAAATAAAAAATCTCCACTTTTTAATTGTGCGTAGATGGTGAACATAATTCTTTTTGAATCCTTGCATTCTGTAATTTATTATACTAGACATCCTTTTTATTGTCTAAGGCAAGTTGAAACAAATTTTTTTGTAGCACTAATGTACATCAATTTTTCTTTGTATTATCGTCTCATAAGGCTGCAATAATGTCTAATGGTAGATTTCTAAAAATAATCATTTCACTTTTGAAGTATTGAAAGAATAAGAACTTGAGTGTTCATTGGAGATTTTAAATCTATTTCTTAGCATTTAATTTTAGTTCTATTATTGAATGTGAGAGGGTTTTGTGTGTGTTCACACTCTTTCTATTTTGCAATAGTATTTCCAATCATACATTTTTATTTTCTTTCAAATACATATTCTTAAAAACATCAAAATTTCATAATTTAAAACATTAAGAGCCATTTTTTTGTATTAGATTTTTTTGCAGCAATGTTTTTAATCAGATTCTAAGTGTGGTCTAAAAGAATGATGCAAAATGTAATTTCAAGCTATCCATAATTATATAGACATCACCACTTATGTAGAATGTGTGAATATTTTATAGGTGAAGTCAAGCTAGGATTATAATTAGGTACCACACCTATGTTTCTATGTGAATGGTCATATGGGAATTGCAAAGACTCAAAAAGGAAATTGGCACATTTCAAGCATCAAAGGGATCATTTTATATGGAATAAGCATTGTTATATGATGCATTCATTTGTTGATTACCACATGAATCTAAAAGAAGAAGTGTACATCAGCCAACAAAAAAATGTCTACACAAGGGATAGTGGACTTTAGTCCTTAACCAAAGTATTGTATTCATCATTTGGGAAAGGAACTCCTCATCGATGAACTTATTAATCAGTAAACATTTGTCTAGACAATTCAATCCAAAATGATAGTGTTCCAATCTATGTATATAGATGCCAACATGCCCATGAATAAAAAATGCCTTGAAAATAAATTGATCAATTAAATTCTTGCTTAAACCGTACTACAATATTTCTATTCAATGTTGATTTGGTGAGGGTTTTTGTTGTCATCTTGTCTAGATTTTTAATAGTGAAAAAATGTAATCAAGTTTCTTAATGTTGATACCCTTTAGAACTTTTTTAGTTTATGAGATTTTTGCTTAGCCCCACACATTATGTTCTTTATTGTAACTAATAATATAAAATAGATTTGATACATTCTATCTGTAGTGATTGAACATTAAAATCATAGTATCCATCATTCATTACAATCAAGATTTAGGATCACCGTCAAATGTAAGATGTTTAAGTTCCAAATTGCACAGTGACATTCGTATTCTGTAGTCCACATTCAGTCCAAGGTAGTAGATTTTTCTTTACACTATTTATGTCATGGCATGCAACAATTTTAGATACTATTTTTTATCCTACATGCTTTACAAATTTAAGTACCATAAATAATGTCCAAAATTATTTGAAATTGTGATTTAAGAAAACTATTAAACATCAAACTCTACTAAAGATGTTGCATGTTTTATTGTGAGTAATCTATTTTGTGAAACTTTTCCTTTTATCATAGATATCATTCTCCCTTGTAAAAGCTCAAGCAAGGACTTTTACAATGATTTGATGCTTCTTGTGATATACAATTTCATGGACCTTGTGCAAACATTGGCACACTTTGTGTTGGGCCTTGTCATGAAACTTGAGAGGTGGGCCACAAAGTTAATTGTTTATAGTTAATTTGTTTGGTTATGCTCTGTCATTCACAAGTAAAAACCTTACTATCTTATTATGGGATTGTAGGAGGATTTCTTTCTTGAGCTCCTTGCAATGTTAGGAAAGATGCCATAAGTGACAAAGCTGCACCGTGTGCTAGATGCACATGTATCGGTGATGAAATTTAAGTTCAATGGAATATTTTTATTTAACTCTCTTGTTGGCCAATTTATGAATTATGTGCTAGCTTCCACTTGTATATTTTATGGTGTTAATTATTCACATTCATTAGTTCTTTCTTAATTAGTGGATGCCTATTTACTATCTATAGTTAAATTGGAGTGACATGCATTTATAAAAAGCCATGAGAGATTTTGTTAGAAATCATTTTGGATACAAATTTCAAAGATTTTCTCACTTTGATCATTATGCTATCATGGAGAAAGAAGAACAACATTATATGAATAATAAAAGGGCCAACTATTCAACATGCAATCCTAAAAGTAAACAAGTCAATGAAGCAAATGAAAATTATTTGTCCAAAATCTATAAATTCTAGAGGTAGAAGAGGATATTAGACTCGAATTGTCTCAATGTAACACTAAAGGCATTAATTTCATTTTATACATGGAGATATCTACTTTTACTCTATCTTTGATATTCTGGTTGACATGCAATTTTTACAACATTGATTTTAGTTCTCATTTGTCTCCCTCTCACAAATTGTCTTTTTCTAAAGATTCAAGATGACAAGCCACTAGCCTTGTCAAGTCATGCCCAATTGTTATATATGATACTAATTATAGCTATGACTTTGGACTGTAAGAAATTTGACAGACAAGCTATACTAATGCTTTTGTATTTTTAAGGGATCCAACAATTTGGTATTTATTAGACATTCCACATTCACATGGTGTAAGTTGCAAAATAATCTTTTTCTAAAAAAAATTTATGTCATTTATTGGCGTTCAAGTGAATTATTTGAATAGGTAAAATTTAGATTTCTTGGTATACCACATTTCAATTCTACACATTTTTTGCTTCATTAGACATGTATCTTTCATTGGTATGTTAGTTGACGTGAAAGTTGACATACTTGCATTTGCTATTTCATGTATACACTAAAAAATTTACTAATAATTTTGACATCTCTCATCGAGTTCATACACAATTATCCATTGAATCATCTCAATCACCTATGCCAAACCATCTCATTGTTGTTTCCTATACCTAGTTGAGATATCTTGATCATCTGCCAAATTTCACCTTATATAAGAAAATATGTTGTTCAACTCTCAAACATCAAACATTGTTTAAATCATAGCTCAAGAAGCTAAAGCAGGCAAAAACTTGTGTGGCCAAATTTTGGATAAAATAAAAAATTACATAAATATACAAAGTAAACTTAAACAATGCATAAGACATATAAATAACAAATTATGAGCATACAAGTGTACATTTGATCATGATAGCATTACTCCAAATCAGAATGCACAATGCTTGAACCAAAACTATAAATGGAATTCAATTATTTTGGATGTATTTGGGAAACTGTGTTCATAGAAAGAAGGGAAAAATATCATCAGTTGAAGGGAAAAAGATGTGCTTTTCCTTCTAGCTATCCAAAACGATTTTAATTTTTGCTTTCTCAAAATGGCCAAAAAGCAAAATAATATTGATTTTTCCTTCTAAAAACCTAGGTCTAAATGAAGGCCTTCAAGGCTACATGGGCGGTGCATCCCATTGTTGCTAATTTCATTTCTTTTAATCAACAGTTGGTAATATTATTTTAGTGTCTCATAACAATCAAGTAGACCTGAGAGATCTCAAGATTACATATAACGTATTTCAAATATTCTGTTCATAATTTCAGAAAAATATATCGCACATATTTAACCATCCTTGTTCCTTGCTAGATCCTGGAATTTTTTTTCCAAATGATTTAAGCTTAGTAACAAAGTGTAAATTTGATGTATCAAATTGCACAAATTGAATTTCCAAATAATATTTGTAAAAGTGAAAGAAGGAAAGACTCAAAAAGAGTTGACCAACCAGCCCTGTTCCTCTCCAAAAATTTGCCAACTAATTTAAACTCAATAACAAAGCACAAATTTGATATACTCAATTGCGACTTAAATTTAAGAGCTTATGGTTGAAATTAATTCAAAATAAGTATATTCCTTTGAGTTGAATCAGATTGAGGAGCATAGCTCCACTTGGATCTAATCTTGTTATAATGATTGTTTGTGCTTATAAATGGTAGTGTGAATTACACATTGTGAAAAAATGCAAGAGTTATCTAAAGTTTTCAGAAACTTATGACAGAAGTTTTGAAGATATGGCCATTTACACTAATTTTTAATATTTATCGATGGCATATAACAGTTCTTTCTATTTGCTAAATATAATTTTGTAGGCCATGTTAGTATTATATTTGCTTATTTTATGTTTAAGGAAACTAAGGTTTGTCTGTTATTGTTTTTATGTTTATGTCTGGTGCAGGATTTAGATATCTCTCAAGATTCCATTCTATGTGATTTGGATGAATAAAGCAGTAGAAGTTTAAATGGGTGCAGAGTGACTGATCAGATTTTGTGTTTGGTGCCAAATAAATTCAAGTTTCTATTTTTCAGTGAAAAACAAGTGAACTACTGAAGAGTCATATATATTATTAGTTCACAGGTTGTTGAAGGACTAAGTATTTGTTATGTAATTGTCTAATGTGAATTTGAATGCAGAATTTTTGTACGAGACTTAGATGTATGAAGATTTGGGCAAAATGATGTGATGTTTATTCAAATGTGAGGTATCTAGGTGGATATATATAAGTGTCAATCTTTTTTATATGAAACAATAAGCTGTTATCTTGAATATTGTCATTTTCATTGGCGTTGATCATCTTTCATAGCTAAGAGGTAGCCGGATTCCTCAGAGGTGTCAAATGGGCAATTTTTCAGGGTAGAATTAGCATGTTGTATCCTAATGCAGTACCTAGTGTGGTTGTGTCTCATTCCTTTCATGTATATAGACAATGACGTTGGCCAAACCCAGTAATGCTTTTCCTTGTTGAAGATGGAACCCTAGGCCTTACTGTATGGGATCCACGAAAAAATATGTGTGACAAGCTGCACCAAATGCCTGAAGATTGATGCTGAGATCTTCACTTCAAACTCCAGCTCCACCGCTCCATTTCCACCATTCTATGAATAATTTCTAGAATACTTCAGTTTAGGAATAGTTTAAACAAGAAGCATGCTGTACATATGGCATGCATTAGATGATATTTTTGAATGCTAAAACTACTGTCAGAACTCCTAATCTATATTTTTATATTAGTTACTTCTTCTCCCATCCTTAATCATAGACATGGAATAATGCTAAAACTACTGTCAGAACTCCTAATCTATATTTTGATCTATGTGTTAGGGATTAGTTTTAACAATTTTTATTTGAATAAATGTATTGGCTGAATAGCAATTTGTAGTTGGAATAATATATCAATTTTTTTCTCTGCAGTAAAACAGAGCCTTCCTTGTTTTGAATATTATCATATTATTTTTATTGTGTTGCTGCTGTTGTTTGAATCCTACAATGGCTATATCACAGCAACCTATCCTTATATAAATTTAAGTTATAATGTGTCCTCAAGTATACTACGGGTTACGATGGAAGAATTTCAATATAGAAGTGCAAATTGTGAGGTAGCCTAGTTCAATAGTTTTTAGTATTTTGTTTTGTATGTTCGCTAAATTGAATTCATTCTTATAAGTGACACTAAATTGAATTCATTCTTATAGGTGACGAGTTGTGGCTTATGGTGCTTATTTGTTTGACCATGCCACTTTCAAGGTCTCTTCTTTTTGGCATTCTATTTAGTTTTTACTAACTAAGTTGATATATTAAGATTGGGCAACGTCTACTTAGTCGATCAAATTAACATTATTAATGATTTAATAATTAATTTAAAAATTGATTTGCATTGCTTTTGTTTTATTTAATTTAATTTTAAAAATCTATTGTAAAGAATTGAGTCGGCTAGTTAGCCAGGGGCCTAAGATGGCCACGTATAGAGTTAGAGTGATATATAGAATTTTGGCAAGTCAACTTTTTCGATTGAGTACATCAAATTTGTGCTTTGTTACTAAGTTAAAATTATTTGGCAAATTTTTCCAAGATTTGGAGAGGAAAAGGGCTGGTTGGCAAGCTCTTTTTGAGCCTTCCCTTCTTTCACTCTTACAAATATTATTTGAAAATTCAACTTATACAATTGAGTACATCAAATTGGTACTATGTATCATTTGGCAAAAACATTCCAAGATCTAGAGAAGAACAAGACTGATTAAATATGTGCAATATATTTTTCCAAAATTATGAACACAACATTAATTGAAGCACATATTCTTTAGATCTCCCAGGGCTGTTCATTACTCTTGTACATTATAGATTGAAAACAAATAGTGGATAGGTCCTTAATTACAACATTGTACAGATGTTGATAATACATTTTCAAGAGTGGACTGTATAACGGTGTTGTTTGCTATAGTCAAGAAAAGGCATTTCTTGCAACTCTTTTTATAGATCACTCTAAAAATCAATAATCTTCCATATTCACATAGATAAGTTAGATTCACCCCTTGAATGAAAGAAATATATATGAAATGTGTGTTTGATCATCTAGTCTAATAAACAAAATAGATCCTTGAATTGTCTCTTAAAAAAGAATACAAACAGAGCGATGGAGACAGTTATAGCAAACACAAACAACAGTGTGGTTTTTTCTTTTTTTTCCCTCAATAACATATTGTAGAGGATACATTTTTTGAGTGTGCACGCCAATAATGAACAAAACATCTACCATTCTAGTGGGTTCATCCATGCATGTTAAAGTGCTATATAATTTTACAAGGTGTCACTATAAATACAGTAGGTGCCAATTCATTATCAACTATGTGAAAATTGATGTTAGGTTGGATATAATTATCCTACAAGATTTGTCTCAAAGGACAACATTTGAAGAAATTTAACATGCATTAAAGTTGTGAAGACATCAAAGCCAATTTCCAGCTCAGACACCATGTGCAATTTAGATTTATATATTATTATTAAAGCCTAAGGCCTTCATTTCTTATTACTTCCACGGAACTACATAATCATGTGACATAATCACTAAAGTTCAACTAAGTTAAAAATTACTATAAATTACTTTGGCATACCCTATTGTTGTTGGGAGGTCGGTGCCTCCATCCCTCTAGGTTGCTGCCTCTGTCCAACATAGATCGACGGATTTGTGACATGTGCTTAACCGCCTCCTGTGGATCCTTGTCTCTATCTATTGTAACATACATTGACAGCTTGAACTTTTGATGTAATGGCAGCAGTAATTCCAGACCGGTTAAAGGGTGGAAATATGTCATAGGACTCCTTATCATTAATTTTCAAAAGTTCTAAAAGTTTATTTTAATGATGATAGCCTTCAAATGAATTCTCATATATATTTCTTATCGGAAAATTAAAGAATTTTTGAAATATCGATTAGTGCAGTGAACATCTGATGATAGCATCCAAATAAGCTTTGAAAGAACTTGATCCACCCGATAAGAGCTATTATCGATGGATTTTAGAAGTTATAAAAGTCCTTGAAAGCGTTGATAAGTTCAGGTTCAACATGTTCACTAAGGTGGCCATGCGTTGCAAAATATGCCATTGACTTGAAATGTTTCTAAACTTGTTGAGATCTCCGATAGAAATGCAATAGTAGAAATGCCTTTCAAAAGTGATGACATGTTGACAAAAGTGGTTACTGTAATCATTTTGTTCACTCTTCATCCTTCTAATCGATCCGGCTTTCATTCTTGAAGATTAAAAAAAGTTGAAATACACAATTCCATTATCGCAACAATGCATGTTGATACGGCCAGCCTTAAACATCACACACTAAGAAAGAAATTAAGCTTAGAAAAGTAAGTCAAACTTTGACTATTTAACACTTTTGCACTAGGAATCAAGCCTTAGTGTGTGATGTTTAAGCCTTACTGTCGAAACTTTTTGTAGTAAACTCTATTTCTTTCCTATCAGCAAGAAATATCTTTTACTTTTATTCTTATCTAGGAAGATGCGTAGTCTAAAACAAATCATAAAGCTCATAGTACGATATTGATAGTTGCTTCTTTATGATAAAGGTGTCATCAGCATTAAAAATTAATCAACAACCTTTAACTTGAGCATCCTCCATGTTCTTGGTAGCATAATAATAAGCATCGAAGTAGTGCATCAGTATCTATTGAAACGTGTCAGCCAAGTGTGGTAACCTAGCTAAGGTACATTGACTACAATATAGAGGGTCTTGAGTAAATGCGTTCTCACATGCATTACGAACTATGAACAAATGGATTCTTCCATCGTGATTCAACAATCAATGATGTCATCTTTACATGCCTTTGCACAAGCTCTGGGACAAATTATGGACACGTGCTAAGATATAAAGGGATGGACGTTTTTGTTTCTTTTTGTGACTACATGAATGCAATGCATGAAGGTGGCGATAAATGGTCAAGCTTGGAAATGACAACGAGGCATATCTGATTAACAAGAGAATTTTGTGGTGAACTCGCGCTCCCATATTTAAGCCTATTTCAAAAGTTTGTAAAGTGATCAAACAAGAAACTTGAACTCATGCAACCTCATGGTTTAAAGCTATATAAATATTGTTTTGATATAAAATACGAACCTTCAAATAATTTAACCAAAATGACTAGCTGGGCACTTTAGAAAATGTAATGAGTCTTAGTGGAGAATCACACGGATGAATGAGGTGCATTTGTTGAGAAAGTTTGACAACCTTCTAGTAACTATGTAGAGTATTTTCTCTCACCATCCACTTCTGGGCAAATTTTAATACTCAAAGGAAACATTATGAAGTACAACTACTTAGGGTATGATTATGCTCAATTGACACAATCTTCTTTACTAGAAATTTATGATATGAATCTTGGCCACATTGATCTCAAAGACTTCTAGATATCCGTGACAACAAAAAATGCATCCACACTAGCCTATAGAATTGTTTAAAGTGGGTTAGCTCGCATCGGTGGCTTTCTGATGGCAGTTCAATGTCATGTCCTGGTAATTGGGGGTATTCACATTTTCCTAAAATTGAAGGCTTCTAGGAAAGCTGCAACATGAATATAAGGTTAAAAGACAGGAATGGTCATGGTTCACCATGCAAAAAATGTAATTTCAAGATGAATTAGATCATAAATGACATAGAAGATTATGGCTTTAATTTAATAGATCCAATCTATTTCAAAAAAATTCAAACTCAAGGTCTGCTAGAGATTAATTGGAGAGATCTATAAGTCGTGGAAATTAAGGAAAGAACTTTCTTGATAATCAAGCTTTTAGAAGTGTGGATCAAGAAGAAGATAGCCAAAATGAAAACAAAATGGCCACCAAGTAAAGAAACTTCTAGAAGAAAAACTAATCATCAAGGTGCCTCTTAGTTATCCACTCCATGCAAAGTGCCATACTCAGTCACAAATTCTAAAGTATATATTAATCAAGGAGGCAATGATGATTATGACCCCTCAAGGCACTACAATTTTTAGCATACCTATGGTGAGGAACCAACAGAGAAAAAGTACAAAGGAAAATAAAAGGAAAAGGAAATAGATTATGTACATAGAAAGGAGAGGGCAAAAATCCCAATTGAAATCCAAAATGATTCTAAAAATAATGAAGGAATACCAACCATGTCACATCAATTTTAATGGATTTTCTCCTGTCGTAGGCACCTAATCCAACTACGAATGTTTTGCCTCCCCATTTGTCAAAAAAAACTCCTCCCTTAGAGAATGACCTTGAAAGAATGGTTTCTACATTACCAATGCAACAACATACTTTGGAAGATAAACTGTGAGAATCATCACAACCTTATTTGTCTTCATGGATATAATAGAGTTTGACAAGGAAAAGGAAGGTGACAATGAATTATCCCAAAACTAAGCATAGTTTCAAACCTATTCTAGAGACTTGAGAAACATAAGGAGATTAAAGCTTCTTCAAGGCTAAAGACAAATTTAACAATAGGAAATATGTGCATTAAAGTAACACAACTCATTTTAGAGAAGAATGTGGATGAAATGACACGTGTTGCAAACTTACAATTGGAACAATTGTTGTTTTCTCATTGATGTCAAATCTATTGATAAGATATATTACTATCTAATCTAAATGTCATATCTATTTGATTGATGAAGAGGATTTGCAAAGTTTCTCATAACAATAGCACCTATAGGAAAGGTTGAGTTATGAAAAGGAAGTTACAATGGACATTTGATTAGATAGAATTTGATAAAACAAAGTGATTTTTTATGTCAAGAAAGCTAAGCAAAGCCGAGCAGAAGTATAAAATATAGTTAGTGCCAAGTAATGCCAGTGTCAACCAAGCAACAATAGGATAAGAAGAACAATGAAGTGTTTATTATTTAATTGTTCAAGTGGTACATATTGACCTTGAGTAACTGATTCACACCCCCTCCCCATTAATTCTAAACATTGAGCTAATAATTGGTATCAGAGCTCAGTGCTTACAAAGAAAAGTTTGAAGGTATTTAAATCTAAAAGATCATGACTAATAAGAGAGATGTACTCAAGTTGAACAAGGAGAACTTTCTTGTATGGCAAACCTTGATGAAGTTGCACATATTTAGTATCAATGATGTTGCTGTCAATTTTTTGGACAATGAATATGTAGAGGTAACAACTACTCCTCTAAATACTGAACAACTGAAACATAAGCTAGAACACAACCAAGCAATGTTGGAGATTGCCTCAGCCCTAAGCTATGTCAAGTTTGATGACCTGAAAGACTGTGATAGTGCAAAGAAGATGTGGGATAGATTGAAGACCATATATGGAGGTGATGACAATGTTCTAAGAGAAAAATTAGAAAGCTTGAGAGGTAATTTGATGACATGATAATGATGGAAGGTGAGAACATAGTACAATGCTACACAAGAATTAAAGAGGTTGTTAATGCTATTCGAGGTGCAAATGAGAAATCAAAGATGAAATAGTGATAAGTAAGGTATTGAGGAATTTACTCCCTATCTATGCCATTAGAGTCTCTACAATCCAAGAAATGAGATGCACACTAGGTAGCAATTTGACCTTTGAAGGTGTAATTAGTAGACTTACTACTTTTGAGATGTCTAACTTTGATAATTACACACTTTCTATAATTGAATTTGCTTTCAAGTCACAACTAGTTCTTAGCAAGAAGAAAGGAAAAAATGTGACGAATGAAAGTGATAGTTCTAATGATGAGATTGATGAACTTGAAGCCCTCATTGCAAAAATGTTTAGAATAGGTAAATACAAAGTTAAATTTTCTATCATTTTTTTTCATACAAAAAAGTTAGTAATATTGCTACTAGATGTCCTGATAGAGATGATAAGGATGAAAGAAAGGAAAGAAAGTACTAAGGAAGAAGAGATGACAAAGACTAGAAGAGAAGAAAGGATGACAAAGGTAAGAAATCTTGCTATATTTCTGAAGAAAGGACCGATAATGAATCTAAGACTAATGATGATGAAGTTGTCAATGTTGCTATGAAAGAAGATTCTAATGAAGATGAGAAAATTGCATGTTAATTTCTTATGTGAACAAAAGTGATAGATGAATAATTGATAGTGGATGTTCCAATCATATGAATGGAGGTAAAGATAAATTTGAAGATATTGGTCCATATAATGGTGGATGTGTTAAATTTGGTAATGATATCCCATGTATTATAAAAGGTAAAGGTACTATTCAACTAACTGAAAAGATAACATATGACATTGTTTACTGGGTTGAAGGACTTAACTACAATTTCTTGAGTATTTCACAACTAAGCAAATTAGGTTACATAGTTGAATTTCATAATAGAAAGGCCAAGATACATGATAGTGATGGTAAGCTACTTGGAACCGGTGAGCATACAAGAGGTAACTTATTCTATCTAGACCTATCAAATGAGACATGTTTGTTTGCACAGAAAGAAGATGTTTGGTTATGGCACAAAAGATTATGACATGTGAACTTTGACAATTTGGTGAATATCAATAAGATGAACAAAGTAAGAAGGTTTCCTAAACTAAAGAAGCCTGAAAATTCTATTTGTAAACAATGTCAATTGGGAAAGATGAAAAAGTTTAGTTTTAAGATAAAAACATATATTGCTAATGATATTTTAGAATTGGTTCATACTGACCTATGTGGACCCATTGGTGTTAAATGTTATTTTAGAGATCAATTTTTCATTCTATTTGTAGATGACTACTCTAGAATGATGTCTGTGATGTTTCTTAAAGAAAAATATGATTCTTTTCAATTATTTAAGTGGTATTTAACTAGAGTTGAAAAAGAAACAAGGAAGAGTCTAAAGTGTTTGAGATCTGACAAAGGTGGTGAATTTATTTCACATGAGTTCAATACATCCTACAATGATAGAGGAATCAAAAGAAAGATGTCAACACCAAGGACCCCTCCTCATAATGGAATAGTTGAAAGGAGAAAAAAATCAATAATGGATTGTGCAAGAACATTAATGATGGAGAAGAATGTATCACATAAATATTGGAGAGAAGTGGTTAGTACTGTTGTTTATACCCTTAATAGAGTACAAGTCAACAAAGGTACAAATGCTACACTTTTTGAACTATGGTATGATTATGCTATTAATGTTAAATATTTCAGAATCCTTGGTAGTAGATGTTATAAACTAAAAGATAATAGGAATGGAAAGCTTGATGCAAAAAGTGATGAAGGCATATTCTTAGGTTATTCCACTAAAAGAAAAGCTTATAAGTGTTTAAATTCTAACACTAACAAAGTTGAGGAAAGTGCAAATATGAGAGTTGATGAGTTTACAGAAAGAGGTGACACTTCATGTAATGAAGAACCTTAAAACTATAGTACATTCATCTATATGGACGATGATGCTTCCAGCACTCAAAGTGAACAAACAAGTCAAGTTGCAAGTTCTCATTAGACAAGAAATAATGGAATGCAAATGAAAATTATTGAGCAACAAAGAGTGGGTGCCAAGAAATAGACTAAAGATGTCAAGTCTCAAACAAGAATTGTTGACCATCACATAGTAAAAACTCAACTCCAGTTAGTGCTTAGAAAATCAAGTATTGACAGAGCATTAGCATCAACCAAGCAAGATAGTTGATGCCGAGCCAAAAAGCTTTATAACAACTAGGTATTTTAGTGATGACTAAGCGCCATACTTTAGAGATTGCCGAGTGACAATATAAGAATGAATTCAAGGAAATTATGAGATCAAGTCGACTTAGTTGATTTCTTGGGAGATGTAAATTGTGTTGAAGATTAGATTGATGAGTTGTATCATTAAATTCAAGGCAAGGATTAGGTAGAGACCTAATAGATGAATTCTAGAGAAGTTTGTAGAAGAAGATCAAGAAGATGAACAGATACAGTGAATCAACTTGAACCTAATCATAAACCCTAAGATCTACGATGGATGCAGAAAATGGTAAAGCAAAAATTTCATGTTTAAAGAGATACAGAGCGAAACAATTAATGTGTATGTGTCTGTGGTGCATATGAGTGTGTATGAGCAAAGCTTGTATGTGAAGGGAGACATACAGAGCAAGGTTGATCAGAAATGTTTAAGAGTGTGAGTGAATGCAAAGCTAATAGAGAAATCTGGCAAATATGATGTTTTTATTGATAAGTACATTAGAGTAGAAGGATTAAATTTTGATGAGAAGAGTGGACTATTTGCTTGAAGGGTGTACAAGAAAATCAATATTAGAGATGTCAATGGTGTATATGAGCAATGTTAGTATGCTAATAGAAACCAAATTTAAATAAAGCTTCTACAAACTAAAAAAAATTCATAAACTTCAAGATAGACTAAGATGAGCTCTCAATTGAGAATATGAGCTATTAATGGACTCTCTCAATAAGAAGCTCTCTTGTTGAGTGGCTTTGTCTAAATAGATAGGATGTATGCTCAAGCTTATGCTTCAAAAAGGTTTTCAAATGGAGTTGGAATTTGGGTGTGAGTGTATGGTTTTGATGTAAAATGGCTTCTTAAAATGGAATTATGACTTTACTTCATGGATTGTGTTGTTTTGCAAAGGGGAAGGATCCAATTTATAGGCAAGAGGCTTGAGGGATTGAGGGCTAAGATGCAAGGATGGGAAAAAGCTCATGGAGGGCTCAGATTGCATGAGAGGAGAGCACATGGATTGTGCTTCCTTATAGCCAATCAGGGAGTGACACATGTCACAGGGTGAGAGGATGGAGGAAAGGGAAAGGATGAGTCAACAAGGGAGGCTCAAGGGATAAAATTTTCATAAAGACCCTCATAATGGCTTGTAAGAGCAATAAAAGGGCTTGGAAGAGTCATTTATGACCTAGTGGGCTTCATAAAGTTTTATGGTTGGGATATTTTGAAAGAGATGAGAGGAATTTCGACTTGGGCTTGATTAGAAAGGTTTTAAGCTTGCTTAGGATTGTGCAAATGATTAGAGGATGGATTAGGATGGTTTAGGATTAGCTTAGGGATAGGCAAGTGGATGGCATTTAATGAGGGTGGGTGAAGGAGGAGATATTTGTTAACTTTGGCTTGGGTTAGTAAGTCTTAACCCATGTCTAGGGAATGTGACAAGGTTAAGAGGGGATTAGGATTAGGTTTAAAGACATCTTCTAGAAGAGTCTAGACTTTGGATGAGGATAAAGACTTTCTAGAATAGTCTAGAACTTCCTAGGATGAGGATGGAGACTTTCTATAAGAGTCTAGAACTTCTTAGGATGAGGATAAATTAGATTTTTAGGAAATAAATAAAGTTTTATTTATTTCAAGGGTTTGGGTTGAGGAGATATTTATTAAAACTTTTTTAATAAACATGAGGATTAATATTTAATCTTAATTAAATATTTTGAGTTGGGATTAAGGGTAGAAAATGATGGGATTAGCCTTTAATCAAAATTAAAGAAGGATTAGGAGATTTTGGAAGAGGTTAGTGGTCTTAAGGAAATTGGCCAAGCTTTGGGTGAAAAATAAATTTTTTATTTATTTTGGATTTTTTGGTCAATTTATTAATTAAATAATTAATAAATAAGGAAATAATGTTTAAATAAGATTTAAACATTTTTGGGAGGGATTCGTTAGTTAAATATTTTTAATTAAGATAAAGAGATTTAATGGCATAAAAATAAATTAATTAATTAATAAATGATGATGTCATCAGGAATTTTTCAGAAAATAAAAATACTTTATTTTCTAAAGGTTTTTAGGTGTCTACATTTTGCCCCTCTTTGATGTGATGCCGCCAGTGGCATGGCATCAAAAATAAGAAAATAAGATGCCCAAGGCTAGAGCAGAAGAGGAGAGAATGGACTGCAAGATGCCCCCTCAAAAAGGCGACGGGGAGAGAAAGCGAGGCTCGATGACTTCTTGAAAAGTACAAGAATTCAAGATGAGCAAGAAGACTCAGATTGGCTTAAGAGAAGAGGTTTAGTTAGCGCAAACTCTCACTATGGGAGAATGCTAAAGGGAGAATCAGAGGCACAAGGGGAAGCAAGCTTAAGATCTCAAGGATTGCAGAGGATGAAGGAGCGGAGCACTATAAAAGGAATCCAAGATGGGAGATGGATGAGGGGATTAAAAATCTAATGCAACAGGATTTCAAAGAGTCAGATTGGTGGAAAATGGGTTTCGAAGATCCCTAGGACTAGGATTGTGGATCTCGAAAGATGAGGCTTGGTGGATTGATTTGGATTGGTGGATCCCTAAGACTAGGATTGTGGATCCCTAAAGCTAAAGGTGAGGAGTGATTCAAAGAGATATTGATGCATAAGCTGGGGTAGGAGAGATGAATGCTGGATATGGATGGGGGATAATGGAGATGAAGGGAAACCATTGAAGCTTTTTTTAGCAGGGGGATACTTCAAAGAGAAGTACCACCATGTAGTTGAGCACTAGATTTTCTATAGGACTGTTGGTTAATTGCCAAGGTTACCAAGAACATCAAGGCCTTTTCACCAACTATCCAGAGGACTGACGAACTGACTCAAAACAAACACGCAAGGATTGCCCCAGCATCACACATGAATCTTGAAAGAATCAGAGTGAAACCGACACTGGGTAACCCACAAGCAGAAAAGAAAAACAAACAAAAGACTTGATCAAGACCTTATGCCCAGATTGCCCCATTCACAGTATACCATGATATGGAAGATCGTGGCAACTTTGAGGAGGGAACAAATAGATTGTTTGGAAAAGATACTTCAAGACCCAAAAGGGAAGATTCCAAATCAAAAGAAAGTGAAAATCCAAAAGAGAAACATTTTCCAATGAGATGGGTAGGACGAGGTACTAACAGACCAAGATCAGACATGAGGAAAGCTATATCCTACAAGGATCTATCAGAGAGCACCTAAGCTGGTGGATCTGGATGAGTGATGTGTTTGACAAGCTGAACTAAGAAGGATAACACTTTGGTGACAAGAGATCTAGCTAAAGGATGCATTGGGATAGCTAACCAAGGGTTGTGCGATGTGTGCAAGATGTTGATCAAGGAGGAACTAACACAAAAGTTGGATAGATACAATGGTACTAAGCTAAAGAGGATGTACAAGCTGATGGACCAAGATATTTACAAGCTGAAGCTGACCAAGATAGTTACAAGCAGGCAAAAGCTCAGGATGATAGGATTGCGGGATGGTTCAATGTTGTGCGAGATGCAAAAGCTAAGGGTGGGGTGATAGTGAAAGATATGGATTTGGCAGGATGCATCCAATGATGATGAGAGATTTTTTGACCAAGGATAGCTAGAGGAGCAGGATGAGATGGTTGGATAGGATGGTAGATAGCTAGGATTATGATGGATATAAAGAGATGACATTGGGTTTGCATGAGGATAGCCTAGAGCTAGATACCAATGACAAGCGAGGATGGACAAGACAAGATCTCCAAGGAATATAGTGCCCCCAATCAGAAGATAACATGCAGAAGGAGGTCTTATGATGGATGTGATAGGATTAAAGCTAGGATGGAAAAAGCTGAAGGGGCTAGGGAGATGGATGATAGCTAGGATGGTTGGCTAAAGCTGTAGGAGATAAGTGGATGGTGTGAGATAGAAGATGGAGGGTGGAGGATAGGTGGATAGATTGGAAGATGGAGTTGGATGTCAAGAGATGACCAAAAGCATGAGGGTGATAGGCTAAGCTGGGGATGGTGGGATTACGCATGACGCTTATTTGCCAAGTTTTCATCATGGTACTTGTCCAAGGTGCTTGAATTGCCAAGTTTTCACCAGTGGACGCTTTATTTTTCTTTATTTTTTTTGACTTTTTGACTTTGCACTTAGCTGGAATGATTTTGGCTTTCTTCAGCTATTTTGGCTTTTTTGGGATTTTTCACTGGCTGTTGGAATGTTCAATTTTTTTGCTAGTTGTTGGTACACCGGATGTGTGATTTATGCAATAGATTGGATTAGATGGGATTGATGGTAGGAGATGGAGGGATGAAAAGGTTGGAAAGGAGCATGAGATGGGGATTCTTGCAAGAGCAACATTGGCACATGTTGGGATGGGTGTGAAAAGAGCATATGAGGGATAGATGGTGCGGGTGTGATGGAGGTTTTGTGGAAGCGTGCTTGGGGATATAGGCACCCAAGATGGACTTAGGAGATGGGGGACATGAGTCACTGGATGGAGGATTAGCAATGGTGGATGCCATTATGCATTGGGTTTCAACTTTTTTCTTTGGGATCCACATGGTGTTGGATTTTCTTTTCATAGGCTTTTGCATTGTTTTGCATTCTTTGATTGGATTTTTCCTTTTTGGAGTATGTTTTTTAGAATAGAAATATGATTGCCTAGGATGTGGATTTTTAGCTTTATGCATTTTGAAGTTGGCATCCACATTGTTGTGGTAAGCTTTGGGAAGATGGTTAGGAGAAGCTTTGTGAGATGGAGAGGATATGGAAGAGCGTGTAGGGGGATGATGGATGATGTGCCCTGATACGTTCCTTTGTTGATCTTGCGTAGGAATGGATGTAAAAGAATTTTTATGATGGCTGATAGGAGGATGGAGGATGGTAGATTTTGGGACATAGGGACCCAAAATGGATTTAGCAGATGAAGGGGGGATATGGTAGGTTGTTTTGGATTGCAAAGATGGTGGAGGGGGGATGACATAAGATTTCTTGAAAGAGTGATGGGAGGCTGGGATGGTGGGCTTGGAGATAGGCTTGGTTTGGGGGTGTGGTGTACCAACACCTTTAGATGGTGAGCCTTTGGATACATATCCAAGACCATGAAATCTTAGATTTTTTTGTGCAATAATAGGCTTTCTAATTCCTTGCTCTTGTGGTCTTAAACCTTGACCTTGATAATGCCATCGATTGAGAATTTGAACGAGCTGAGGAAACTTTTTGCTTGCAAAAAATGGTAGAAGTGCTTCATTAGGTGTATTGCAACGGGGAGATACTATTCTTAATTCTTCTATTGAGAGGGGGCCACCATGGATGAATGTAAGTGAACCAAGAGGGTAGATTATAGATGGTGGAATAGCTTGGATAGGTGGTAAGATGGAAGCATGGAGTGGAGGAGATGGTAGGATAGGATCTTGATTTAGCTGATGGGATGAAAAGATATCCTGCAGTAGAGGAGGTATGGCTTGAGGTTTTGGAGGAGGGGATAGTGACAGCACTATGGATGGAAGACATGGTACAATGATATCTTCGTTTATGCTTTGGGGGATGTCAACATGCTTTTGGGCAGGATCTTGTTAGGATTGGATTGGAGTGGATGGTGTGATAGGAGGTGAAGGGATGGATTCTTCAAAGGCAATAGATGGGAGATTCGGTAGTGGAGATAGATGAGTAGAAGATGGATGCATAAGGGTCATTATGAGAGATTTGGGAAATGCTTGGAGGTAATGTGGATAGGATTTGGAGGGATTTGATAGGTGGTGGGATTTTGATGCTTGCGGGAAGTGGAAGGATTTTAAGCAATTTGATGGATGGTATGGGGATGAAAGCTATGGGAGATGGAGGTGATATTATAGATGGGGAAGCTTCATCACTGACTACTTCATATGGTTGGACTAGATGACATGGTTTATCAACTGCTGGAGGTGACTTTTCTTGTATTTCCTCTAGGAGATTCCTTGGAGACTCATGTGTCAGAGGTGGAGGTGGATTGACAGGAATAGCTAGTGTGATGGGGTTGGAAGATTGGAAGCCCCGTTGATTGGGTGATGGAGGAGAAGCTGGGATATCAGATGGCATGACTAGATAGTTTGGAAGAATGCATGGATTTTGTGAGATGCTTGGGGGAATGTTTCTAAGGCTTTCAATATACCCGTCATAGTCAACAAGATTTTCATCATCATTGGAATAGGAGGTGGCAGGAGCAAGGACAATACGATCAAACACATCATGATAGGTTTTGGATTTTATGTTCTGATGATGAGTGGGATGGGGATGGGGTCTTGCATATGGATTAGCACAGAAGCTCATGGTTGGATTTGGATTAAGCACAGATTTTGGATTGGCTGATGAAGGATTTCCTAGGGAGAGTCAAAGCTATATGACAGACCTAAGGAGGATTGGCTAGAGATTTTTGGCTTTCCTGTGGATGGAAGACTTCAAGGGCATGCTATCAAAAAGTGAGAGTTTTTCTTTCCTATGTGCGGGATTGGTGGAGATTGTGTCAACTTAAGGATAGACTAATGATCCTATGGGCATGATACGAGATTGACCACTTGTGGATCCCAACCTTTAGCTCAAGGTGATGAGGGATAACAAGTGACAAAGCTAGATTACCCTAGAAAAAGCTCTGTCAAAGGGATAACCTTGGTGAGGCTGGTGGATTGGTCGGATTGATTGGATAGAAAATTCTAGCGGAATGAAAACAACTCTCTAAAGGCTTGGGTGTGATTTTGGATTGGGTTGCTAGCTGGCTGGGGGGGATGATTTGGAGAGACTTTGGATTTGGGATTGTTGTAAACCAAGGAACTAGATAGATTCGGTTGCAACAAGGGAGCTTGGATGATTTTTTGATGAGGCAATGACTACGCTAAGTATGCCTTGAGCTGGAAGATTTATGCTTTTTTGGGATTTTGACCAAAGTTGGCAAAAATTCATTCAAAAGCTATGAACAAAAAAGCAGACAAAATTTTGGAGTAAGCACGTCAAACACACCAACATCCTAGGAAGCTTTCTACAAGGATGAAATTTGTTATAGCTAGGGAGTCCTCGATATACGCAAGGTATGTGAGGCCCAAATCCGTAGATGAAACCAAAAAGATGTCACACAGCCAAGAGGAGCGGTAACCCACTTCTCCTCTTTCACTTCTCAAGGGTATAAAGTTCCTTGAGGCTTAGCCCGAGTGACAAAATCTTGATTCCAAGAGAGGTGTCTTTGGATTCACCTCCTGATTTTTATACTCCACCAAAACGCTGGAGTTGAGGTCGTCCCAAGGGGTGATGAAATCCCCAAGAAGGCCTCCTAAAAATTGTAAAACAAGACCACATACATGATCTTGGGCTTTAAAAGACACGCATTTATTCCAATTGATGATTTAGATTTTGTAAGCTATGATTGAAGACACTTGTGATTATGGCATACAATGTTCATTCCAATTTGGCAGTGTCATTTGCATAATGGAAGTCAAGAGATCATCAACATAAGAAATGCGAGCGTCATTGAAAATGTGTCAAAACCATGCGATGTTCATTGATTGTTAGGCATTCAAGATTGAGTGTGAGTTTGTTTTAAGCCCAAAACAAAGATATGTGAAACTCGATTTGTCAAGCGCGCACCTAGAGGCCCTCCACGTCAAGAGTTGTTCAATTTTTATGCCCAAATGAAGTGTTAGCGAGACTAATGCACATTCTTGAAATTTTCTAACTTAGAAAAACCACTAAAAACCCAAGTGAGTGGAGTTTGATTTGCATGGAGCACTTAACACCCTCTTAGGTAGACCCATCCCCATAGATGGTGCTAAGATTGCAACCAATGGTTAAATTGATGGGTGATTAAAGAGGGTGAGTCCAACTACAAACTCACTCAAAGCATCTTTATTTGGTTTTTATAATTTAGGAAGTTTCTAGAATATAGATTCTTTTTATGCCCCAAAAGATGATTATTTGATCTATGGCATTCAAGATTGGATTTGTTGTTTTAATCATGCATTCATAAAAAAAACAAACTTGATTTTAATCCATGGCACTCAAGAGTGATTTTAGTAACATGCATTCAAAGACAAGTGATTAAACATTCAAATTTTTTCCTTTGAGCATTCAAGATTGAGATTTTGTGTGTTATTTTAAGAACTTTGAAGTGCTTTGTTTTAACCTTAGATCATTCAAGATTGTTTTGGACTCAAAAGTGAAAATGACTCTTTGGACTTTGCTTTTCATTCAAGATTTTGTGTTCTAGTTTGCATATTTTAAGCCCAAAAATGATATTCCTAGATTGTTTTGATGCATGAAAAACCTAAGAAACATTCAAGATTTTGCAACAAGACATTTGTTTGGAACAAATAACAAAGCTTTTAGGACAATTTTTGGCAACCATTTAGGACTCTTAGTTTTCATGAGATTTTTAAAAGAACTTTAAAATATTTGCAAATGAGGTTCATTTTATCCTTGATTGATGCTTTGAGTTTGATTTAGATTTTAGTGTGCACTTAGTGTTGATTTTGAACCTTTTGAAATGGAAACTTGAAGTTCTTTTTAAATTCCCAAAAATAAAGTGTTCCTAACTTTGCATGAATGCATCTAAAACCTTGATGTTGCAAGGATGCAAATGATTGGATTGGTTTAGTTTCACTTGTTAAAAGATTTTTTCTTTTTTGAAATTTTTTAATTTTTTAATGGATTTAAGTATGATTTGGGGGTTCATTTTAAGCACTAAAAAGAAGTGTGTATAATTTTTCTTCCTTTAAAAAAGATGGCCAAGATCTCCCACAAGAAGAAGAAGAAGTAGATGGAATAAGAATAATATAGACAAGAAGAGGAAGAAGAATTCCAAGTGCTTTGTCCACCTATAAGCTTGAAAAATCTGCAAATACTATGAGATAGACTATGAGTTCCTTTCTCTTCTTCATGCTCATGTGGACCTACAAAACCAATTTATACAATCCTACCAATCACAAAAACAAGAAAAATTAGCCAAAATTAGCAAATGACTTACAAAACTTGACTAAAAAAGCTAATGAAGATGACCCATGTGAGCTCCAACCAAGCGTGCCAAAATGTATATGAGCAATGTTATTATGCTAATAGAAACCAAATTTAAATAAAGCTTCTACAAACTAAAAAAAATTCATAAACTTCAAGATAGACTAAGATGAGCTCTCAATTGAAAATATGACCTATTAATGGACTCTCTCAATAAGAAGCTCTCTTGTTGAGTGGCTTTGTCTAAATAGATAGGATGTATGCTCAAGCTTATGCTTCAAATGGAGTTGGAAATTGGGTGTGAGTGTATGGTTTTGATGTAAAATGGCTTCTTAAAATTGCATTATGACTTTACTTCATGGATTGTGTTGTTTTGCAAAGGGGAAGGATCCAATTTATAGGCAAGAGGCTTGAGGGATTGAGGACTAAGATGCAAGGATGGGAAAAAACTCTTGGAGGGCTCAGATTGCATGAGAGGAGAGCACATGGATTGTGCTTCCTTATAGCCAATCAGGGAGTGACACATGTCGCAGGGTGAGAGGATGGAGGAAAGGGGAAGGATGAGTCAACAAAGGAGGCTCAAGGGATAAAATCTTCATAAAGACCCTCATAATGGCTTGTAAGAGCAATAAAAGGGCTTGGAAGAGTCATTTATGACCTAGTGGGCTTCATAAAGTTTTATGGTTGAGATATTTTGAAGGAGATGAGAGGAATTTCGACTTGGGCTTGATTAAGAAGGTTTTAAGCTTGCTTAGGATTGTACAAATGATTAGAGGATGGATTAGGATGGTTTAGGATTAGCTTAGGGATAGGCAAGTGGATGGCATTTAATGAGGGTGGGTGAAGGATGAGATATTTGTTAACTTTGGCTTGGGTTAGTAAGTCTTAACCCATGTTTAGGGAATGTGACAAGGTTAAGAGGGGATTAGAATTAGGTTTGAAGACATCTTCTAGAAGAGTCTAGACTTTGGATGAGGATAAAGACTTTCTAGAATAGTCTAGAACTTCCTAGGAGGAGGATGAAGACTTTCTAGAAGAGTCTAGAACTTCTTAGGATGAGGATAAATTAGATTTTGAGGAAATAAATAAAGTTTTATTTATTTCAAGGGTTTGGGTTGAGGAGATATTTATTAAAACTTTTTTAATAAACATGAGGATTAATATTTAATCTTAATTAAATATTTTGAGTTGGGATTAAGGGTAGAAAATGATGGGATTAGCCTTTAATCGAAATTAAAGAAGGATTAGGAGATTTGGAAGAGGTTAGTGGTCTTAAGGAAATTGGCCAAGCTTTGGGCCAAAAATAAATTTTTCATTTATTTTGGGTTTTTTGGTCAATTTATTAATTAAATAATTAATAAATAAGGAAATAATGTTTAAATAAGATTTAAACATTTTTGGGAGGGATTCGTTAATTAAATATTTTTAATTAAGATAAAGGGATTTAATGGCATAAAAATAAATTAATTAATTAATAAATGATGATGTCATCAGGAATTTTTAAGAAAATAAAAATACTTTATTTTCTAAAGGTTTGTAGGTGTCTACAAATGGAAGGCTTATCAGTAAACCATCATAAGGATCGAATAGAGATCTGAACCTACAAAAGTGAGTTATAATCACACAGATCAAAACCTATTATTTTCTTTCTATTCATTGTAAATAGTTTAAATTGAAATCCTTTTAACGAAGATTGACCTAACAGTCATTTGAAGACTTAACAGTTTGTGTAAATTCTTTGACTAGTTGACATTCTAAATAGAATGATCAAAGTCTACTTACAAGGCCACTCCTAATAGGGTGACTAAATCCTCTAACTAGGTCACATTTAATAGTGTTTTTGGTACCCTTTAATAGGGTTTTCTCTACATCTAACAATCACATTCTCTGAAATATTACAGAGGAGGAGGTGAAATGTGCGGTGTTCTCTGTGAAAGCTTATAAAGCTCCGGGTCTAGATGGGTTCCCTCCTACATTCTCCCAGCATTTCTGGGAGGTTATTAAATCTAAATTGGTTTGGGCTACTAGGGATTTTTTCAGAACTAGGAAGATGCTAAAGAGGATCAATAAGACCTTTATTGCTTTAGTTTCTAAAATCCCCACACCATTGAGCCTACTTGATTTCAGACCTATAATTTTATGTAATACTATTTACAAAATATTTGCTAAAGTCTTGGTGAGAAAAATAAAGCCTTTTCTAGATAGAATAATTGGCAGCTCTTAGAAAGGATTTGTTCTAGGAAGATAGATTCTAGATGTGTCCATAACCACACATGAGGTTATTCACTCAATGGAAAAAAGAAAAAAATCAAGGATGGCATTCAAATTGGATATCTCCAAGGCTTATGATAAGGTTAAGTTGGATTTCCTCTCTGAGGTGCTTGAAAGAGTGGGGATTAATAACAAGGTTATAAATCTAATCAAGATGATGATTGACTCAATTCAATTTTTGGTACTCCTAAATGGTTCTCCCTGGGGCAATTTTGGAGCGAAGAAAGGCCTGAGACATGGTGACCCAGTTTCTCCCTACCTCTTCATTATGGTTGTTGAAGTCTTGGGGAGGTCTTTCTATAAACTTGTGAATACTAGTTGTGTCAAAGGGGTAAAGCCTGCTACTACTGCTCATACTAAAGTCTTACAGCAATTTTTTGATGACACATTCCTATTTGGAGAATCTTTAGTTATAGAGGCTGAAGCTTGGAAGACTATACTACACAATTATGAAGAAAGTTTAGGACACCAAGTTAATTATCATAAGAATAAGATTTGTTTCTTTAATACTAATGCCTCATTACAAAGGAGGGTAAGGAATATCCTGGAATATCAATCTGCCAGCCTCCTGGATACTTATCTTGGGCTACCACTAACCACTAAAGTAGTGACTAATGAATTTTGGAATACGATAGTGGAGAGAATTTAGAGGAAACTTGTAGGATGGAAAGGGAAGATATTAAGCAATACTAGAAAATTGCAATTGCTCTCAGCTACTCCCCAGGGTATTCCCATTTACTTCCTTTCCCTCTTCAAAATTAACAAAAACATGGCAGAGATGATTGAGAGAATACAAAGGAATTTCCTTTGGTTAGGAATAGAAGAGAAGAAACAAATTCATTTTAGTCAATTGGGAGGAGGTGTGTAACCCAAAGGTTAAGGGGGGGTTGGGAGTAAGAAGACTTCGAGACCTTAACAAGGCTCTCCTTACGAAGATTGGTTGGAGGTTGGGAGAAGACAATACAGATTGGGGCAATATTATGAAAGCTAAATACCTATCAAATTCCCCTTTCAATTGGAATCTATTTAATAATGACCATCTAGGAGGGTTTAAAATCTGGATGAATATTGTCAGGAGTAGAGGATTAGTAAGGGAAGGGACAAGGTGTATTGTGAGGAATGGTCATAGTATCAGATTTTGGGAAGACAAGTGGATGGGAGGAAAACTATTGATTTTCAGCAAATTTAGAAGATTAATGGAGTTGCTTAAAGAAGATGTGGGAAGAAAAGTTGGAGACTATATTGATCAAGGGAGGAAGTAGAAGAAACTTTGTAAGGAAACTTACTCCCAAGAGGATATTCAACTCCTCAATGAGTTGGAAGAGCTAATAGGAGAACAGAGACCCCCAGTTATATTCCAAGAGGACATTATGGCTTGGGACTTAACTCCAAGTGGTAGCTTCACTATAAAATCGGCTTACTTACACTTGTTTAGCAAGGACCCCTACCCGCCATTATGGAGTAAGGTTTGGATTAGTAACCTTATTCCTAAAATCAATTTCTTTTGGTGGACAATTCAACATGGCAAAATTTTAACCTTAGACAACCTAAAAAGAAGGGGCTTTTATATAACAAACCGTTGTTATCTCTGCAAGGAAAAGGAGGAGAGTATTTCTCACCTATTGCTAGAATGTCAGTATGCCTTAGAAATATGTACTAGGGTCTGGGAGAGATTTGGGTTGGATTGGGTTATGAAGGACAATCTGGGTCAATTTGTGGAGAATTGGAGTTGTCCCTTTTGTCACCCTAGATTGATTTTTCTATGGAAATTTGTTCCACCATATGTTTGTTGGCATATATGAAAAGAAAGAAATAACAGAATATTTAGAGAGGAGAATAAACCAGTGGAGGTGATTTTTGGAATAATGGAGAAATTATTGAAGGAAAATCTAAGGGTGGCTAAATGTAAAATGCTGAAGGAAGAACCAGGTAGACAAGAAGGACTAATTGCTGAAAAGTTGGGTTGTCATGAGGATTTTTCCCTCTTTGATAACTCAAAAATGCTAAGGAGATAGCAAAAAAGATGGAAACCACCTACCCTTACACAATACAAACTGAATTTTGATGGTGCTCCAAGAGGAGGTATAGGAGCGATGGGAGGAGTGCTGAGAGATAGGAATGGTGATGTGCTATTGGTTTATGCTAGGAAGGTGGGAAATGGAAGCAATAATCTAGCTGAGGCAATGGCGCTGTTTTGGGGTCTCCAGCTGATTAGTGAAATGCAAATTAGGAAAATAACAATAGAGGGGTGTGAGGCCTCGCCCCGACCCATTGTAGCATAGTGATACATTACTATTATTTTGATACTCACAACTCGAGATGTCGAGACATTATCTAATGCTTAGAACATATTATATTATTTCATGTTGTGTGATGTTACTTCCAGATATTTGATTTTCTTCATTTAAGGTTTTATGTATATGTATGTTGATGAATTAAGTAAAATGTAGGATTAACACATTGATTTTGGAATCTTTATGATTAAGGATATAAGTAGGATGAAAGAAACCATGATTGATGTATGTTTCAATTTATGTGAATTTCTGATATGTATATACATATGTACATGTGATTTTACGGGGCTACTGATGTTTGCAATGAGTGTGCAGGATATTTAGCTGAGAAACTCAACGGAGGAACAGAACTGATCCCTATGTGCTCATTGTGAAAACCTTTTTGTTTGTAATTCAAGTATTTTATTATGAGATGTGTGAATGTGTCTTTCTGTGATTAGTAATTGTTAATGTTCTTACTGTGTTCTTTTAGTGTCGCTTGACACTCAAGAATTTTCTTATGTTCTTCAGTGTGCTAATTAGGGTTAGTTGTATAACCTTTGGACCTAAGTCAGATTAAGTTAGTATCTTTTTGCTAATTTGGTTCTTAATCGAGTTTAGTCACCCTTAATCCAGATTAGTGCTTAATCTACATTTTTAGAGTTGTTAGATGATCCTAAATTATTTCTTAGCTTTTGTTTTGTTCCAAACATGTTCCTAAGGCTTTAAAACATGAAATAATTATACCCAAGGGGTATGGGTATGGGTTGGGGGTCTTTTCCAACCCCTACGCCCCTTTTATTGACTTTTTAGATCACTCAAAAAGTCTCTTTTTGCCTTTGTGCGAAAATTGACTATGGCTACCATGAGTTGCATTACCTCAACTCCACTTAGTGGTTAACCATAGTATGGGTTGAGTTAGGAACTTCTAGATTTTTAGGTGGGTGGGAGAAGGCTTTTTTTTTTTTGGTGGTTGAGTTTGAGGCTTATTTAGAGGCCCTTCTTGGAGTAGTAGAGGTTGTTACAAAATCTCTACTTTTAGAGAGGAGTCTTGGAAGAGTGAAGGAAGGAAGGGAAAAGCTCTACTCAAATTGTTCATTTGTCATTACCTCTTTGTGAAGGTAGGAATTTTCATCTCCCTTGTTTAGATTTTCATGCTTGTTTCATGCTTATGCTATGGTGTTGTTATTTGGATGCTTGTCTGTATGTTGGGTATGTGGGAAGGATTGAAACCATTTTTTTTGAATGTTTTCCTTTCATGTTTATGTTGAATTTTGAAGAATTCTTGTTTGGGTGTTTTGGTATTACTCGCCCTTGGATAGGGCAGAAGTGACCAATTTTGGGAAAGGTCTATTCAGTTGGACTCCGACCACTGTAGAGTCTCTTCTAAGGATTTGAAGAGGGAGAGAGGGTAGGGTGTTATGGGCCCCTACCTGTTAGCACAAACCTCGTATGAGTATGGCATGTTAAAATGGAAGAATGGAAGTTCTTGGTTTATAGCCCCGATTGGGCATCTATTTTGGTGTAATGCCTAACTTCTCCTGTTAGAAGAATCCAACTTTCCCTAATTTTGATTCATTGTGAATCCTATTGTGAAAACCTTGTATGAATATGCATGTTTGATTTGTCTCTTGGTCATGCTTGTTGTCACCTGATCAGATTATGTTCCCTCCACAGTTCTTAGAAATGGGTTGCAGAAATTGATATGGAACCCTTGATGAGGGTAATGAAGGAAATTCAATTAAAATTGTTGTAGTTTTGGGATTGGAATCCTATGTAATTGCATTTCAAAACCTTGTTGTAATGGCAACGACGCTGAGTTTTCTTCTTGGTTCTTTCCTGCCTGAGCCTTTGAATCAGGTTTGCCAATAAAAATGGTGATTGAGTATAATTGCTTATCATGTGATTTAATCATAATTTTAAGTTAGATGGATGCACATCAAAAATAGGATGAATGATGATGGTTTAATTAAGAAAAAATTTCAAGTTTCCTTATATGTTAAAAATGAAAATTATGTTAAGGAAAGAAAAATGGATATGGTTGATATATTTCAATTCAAGTTTGTTTAGGAGATCAAATAAATCATTTTTTATTGTGATACAACTATTGAATCTATGTTTTAAATCCATTCAAATATACACCTTAAAAAAAAATTACATTGCTATGTAAATCTATACTTAAGAAAAATTTTGATAGAAAAAAAAAAAAAATCTCAAGAGAGTAAAAACTCTGTCTTTTGTATGGAAAAAAAAGAATTGTTACCTTTTTGGTAATAGAGAATCAAAAAGATTCCCTCATTATCCTTTTTATTTTTTTTGAATGTTATATTTAATATGAAAAAACAATAATAAAATAACCATCAAAACAAAAAGAAAAGAAAATATATACTAAATATCCTAGTCTTACCTATAAAACTTATGAGTTCAATTCATACCCATCTCCCCCTTGCACGTCAGTTTGGGAGATGCTTGTTAAAAAAGGTTTTTGTTTTAAACAAAGTTATTGCCATGATGGGAGGGTGACATCACTTGTCACCACATCGCATCCCCATCACCTAGGTTAGTGCGCTCATCTCTTGAAAATTAGGAAAGGGCTTTAACAATTAACATGTTTTTATTTAAAATTGTGCTCATTCTCCTTGGGTGTCAACTTGCCCTCACCCATGACAAGAAAGGTTGTGGGGGGCACAAGGCTGACGCAGGGTTAGCATGGTGGGACAGCGCGCAAGCCTAGGGAGAGCTTGGGGTTTGGAGTAGGGTGTAGGGAGTAGTGTTAGATGTTAGTATGGGGGGTTTTGGTTAGTAAGTAGGTTAGTTTAGTATATATTATGTTATGTTTGTTAGTTTTTATTTTGTTTTTTTGTTAATAGTTTTTAGTTAGTTGTTATTTTCATATAGGTTTGTTTAAATTTTGTCATGTAAATTTATTTAGTTATAATTTAAGTGAAGTTAGTTAGTTTAAATTTAACTAAGTTTAGATTTATGATTAATTTATGTAATGTTAGTTTAAATTAATAAAAAAAAAAATTTAAATTAGTTAGTAGGTATTAGATTTAGTTAGTTTAGTTTTAAATTAATTTATTTGTTTAATTAATTTAGAAATTTTTAATTTCATGATTAGTTAAAATTTAGTTAGTTGTTAGTTAATGAAATTTAAATTTAGTAAGATTTCGATAGTTAATTATTATGTTAAGATAGTCGTAATGTTTAAAGTTAATAAATTTTAGATATATATATTTAGTTTTAATTTTAGTTAATTGTTTTTTCTTGAAGTGACTTTTCAATATCGGTTAGATTGTGAATCAATAATTGTCTAAGAGATTTATAGTTGATCTTGATTAGATATTTTCAATTAATCTAGACCCGAACTCATTTAGATTGTTATTTAAATAATTTTCATATCTTGTTGAGAAGTTAATAAAATAACATGACTAATGATCGATATCCATCTAATAAAAAAAGTTCTAATCTTAACAATGTATTCTTCCACAAGTTTAAAAAACGTAAGATGTATGTAGAGACCCTTTACTTAATCAGTGATCACAACCATATCTAACCTAGAGCATTTTAATTATTAATTTTAAAAAAAGTTGTATTTTTGCCTCATAGTTTGGGCATGACATTTTGGTATCAGAGCCAGGTTTCAACACTAGGAACCTTAAACCATTGTGCTTCCTAAACTTAACTCAAACATTTAATTGTGTAGATGCCTCCTATTACTCGAAGCAACCGATGAGGCAGAGGTCGTAGGGCTAGGGGTGGTAGAGCGAGACAGGAGGATGGACCACCTCAACCACCACCTCCACCTCCACCACTACCAAACCTATACCAAGACATTATAGATGCACTTCAGACTCTGATCGATGTAGTTCAGCAGAGAGTAGCACCTGTACTTTAGCCAGTTCAGCAAATTCCAATAGTGGAAGCAGAGGGACCCAGAGGAGGTGGACCCGGAGTCAGAGAGAGGATAGGAATCCCCCACTGAGATAGATAGAGGGTTAGGGTGAGCATGAGGAAGATTTAATACACTAGAGAGGACCCCCACTTGACAGACCTCCTAGAGATATAGGAGATGACATTAGGGAATTGATTCGACTCGGGCCACCATTATATACTGGTTCCAGTGAGGGGACAGTAGCAAAGGCGTGGTTACAGAGCCTATAGCGGTGCTTTGAGTTATGCCCTTATGGGAGTAATCTAAAGGCATGCCTAGCAGCTCATCAGTTGAGAGGGGATGCCTCCAATTGGTGGCATCAAGAGGAGACCATAGGAGGAGTGAGGATGGATACCCTCACATGGGAGTCTTTCCTAGAAAGATTTTGAGAGAGGTACTTGTCAGAGCATTTCTTACAGAAATAGATAGTGGAGTTTCATTCTCTTTATCAGAGAGGTCTTATAGTGGCTCAGTACGAGAGCAGGTTTCTCAAGCTCCTTCCTTATGTGGAATACATGAAGGATAAGAAACTACGGGTGCATCGCTTTATCATGGGTCTAAATTTCTCACTTCAGGGCCCAGTTCGGATGGCCTTCCCTACCACCTTCAGACAAGTAGTGGAGATAGCACTTGTTGCTGAGGATACTCAAGGTATGCAAGATTTTTGGGATCAGTCTCAGAACCGAAACTCTTCCCAGTAGAAATCCCCTTGGAAAGGGAATCATAACTATACAACAGGGTCCTCTAAGGGTCAACAATCTCAACAGCCGAAACCACAATAGCAGCAGCAGAAACCTTCTTAGGGTTATCAAGGCTCCAAGCCCAAGAAGTGGCAGTCATAGGGTCCCAAGCAGGATTAGAAAGTACATGCCCCACAATCATAGTCAGTGAAGACTCAGCAGTCTTCTAGGGGTGGATACAGTGGATCTAGTAGGTCAGGAGGTCCATAGCAGTCTGGATCACAGGGTGCATGATCTTATACCCGAGGACCATGCTACACTTGTGGTGGCATGGGTCATATAGCTAGGGAGTGTATGCATGGATAGGCATCCAGTGGTTAGAGTAGGGCTTTTTCAGAGCCGACAGTTGGTGACATGGGTAGATCCCACAGAGTATTTGCAGTGGTTGACAACCACCAGGCTAAGCATCAGGCCATAGTTATCGAGGCTACAGGTATTATTTAGGGCCGTATAGTTGCAATTTATTTGATTTCAAAGCTACTGACTCTTTTATATCTCCATATGTAGTGGAGAGTTGCGGGCTAGTGGTAGTTAGATAGGATGTTAGTTGGGAAGTAGAGTTAGCCTCAGGAGCTAGAGTGTTAGTTAGTTCCATGGTGCAGAATTTTCAAATGTAGATTGGAGACATGTCCACTATGTCTGATCTACGCATTACCCCTCTAGGTTCTTATGATGTTGTTCTTGGCATGGATTGGCTTTATGCCCATAGCGCCAAGATGGATTGTCGACAGAAGAGGGTGGAATGTGTGGATGATGATGGTATCTCTAGGGAGATCTTCGAAGTGAAGAGACCTGTGTCCCTTCGTATGATTTTCGCTATGCAGCTTAGGCGGTGCATGCGAAAGGGTTGTTAGTTGTTTTCTATCACCATTAGTGACAGAGAGGAAGATTCAGAGGGGGAGCCATCCCTTGATGATTTTCCAATCCTACAAGAGTTTGTAGATGTGTTTCCTTCAGAGCTTCCTGGTATGCCTCCACCTAGAGTAGTGGATTTTCACATAGACCTTGTGCCAAGAGCCGAACCAGTTTTGAGAGCACCATATAGGATGACTACTCATGAGCTCAGTGAACTAAAGGCTCATTTGGATGAACTCTTAGAGAAGGGGAATATTTGACCTAGTGTGTCACCTTGGAGTGCACCAGTGATCTTCATCAAGAAGAAGGACGGATCACTTAGGTTGTGTATTGATTATCGGCAATTGAAAAAAGTGACCATCAAGAATTGATATCCTCTTCCCAGAATCGATGATCTCTTTGATTAGTTGTAGGGTGCCCGAGTATTTTCAAAGATTGATCTAAAGTTGTTTTATCATCAGTTGAGGATTGTGGATAGTGATATCCCCAAAACTATTTTTCGTACTAGGTGTGGTCACTACAAGTTCACCGTGGTACCATTTGGCCTCACAAATGCTCTAGTTGTATTCATGAGCCTCATGAATGGAGTATTCCATACCTTTTTGGATAAGTTTTTGGTTTTTTTTCTTGATGAAATTCTGATTTATTCTCATGACGAGAAAGAGCATGAAGAGCACCTCAAGCAGGTATTGCAGAATTTGAGAGAGAATCAGTTGTTTGGCAGCTTGTTGAAAAGTGCATTCTTCAAACCCAAGATACATTATTTGGGTCATGTCATATTAGGTGATGGAGTCTCAGTAGACCCATCAAAGATTAGGGCCATTATGGATTGGCTAGCACCCACCAGTGTTACTAAAGTGAGGAGCTTTATGGGGCTAGCAAGATATTATTGACGTCTCATATCAGGATTCTCTAGATTGGCACACCCCATCACATCTCTTCAGAAAAAGGGAAAGAAGTACGAGTGGTCAGAGAAGTGTGATAGAGATTTTCAAGAGCTCAAGAGAGCCCTCATGAGTGCACCGATTCTTGCAGTACCAGATCCTATTGCAAATTTTGTGGTGTGTACCGATGCATCTTTAGATGGTATAGGTGCAGTCCTTATGCAGGATGGACAGCCTATTTCCTTTGAGTCTGGAAATTTGAAGACTCATGAACTCAATTATCCTACTCACAACCTAGAAGTTGTAGCAATAGTTCATGCCTTGGTAAGATGGCGACACTTCCTTCTAGTTCATAGATTTGAACTTCATTCCGATCACCAGAGCTTGCAGTACATATTTTCTCAGTCGAACCTTAATGCTAGGCAAAGAAGGTGGATGGAGTTTCTGTGTGAGTGTGATTTTGATGTTCATTATATCAAGGGAAAGGAGAATGTGGTTGCAAATGCTTTAAGTAGAAGGCGTTATGAGCTTTCATCTATGACTACTTGCACTAACTTGAGAGAGCGGATCTTACAACATTTACCAGCCGATGAGCTTTATGCAGAAGTGAGTTAGATAGTGCATTCTCAGAGACCCTTGGAAGGGAAGTATTCAAAGTATTCCTTGTAGTCCGATGGGCTTTTGCGTCATAGGGGACGTATGTATGTACCTTCCATTGGGATTTTGCGTGAGCTCATTGTACTTGAGGCTCACAGAGCACCTTATGCAGCGCACCCCAGTGTTAAGAAGTTGCATGCAGATTTGAGGCAGTTGTATCACTGGCTAGGCATGAGAGTGCAGATTGCTAGCATAGTTGCGAGATGCCTTGAGTGCCAAAGGGTGAAGGATGAGCACCATCATCCTAGTGGGCTTCTTCAACCGCATGAGATTGTAGAGTGGAAATTTGATACTATATCTATGGATTTCACTGTTGGTCTTCCTATGTCATCTCACTGCCATGATGCCATTTTGGTGATAGTTGACACATTGACCAAGGTTGCCCATTTCTCACTCATGTCTATTACATTCACAGCATGAGACATAGCTCAGGTGTTCTTGTGGGACATTTTCAGACTTCATGGTGTTCCCCGTAAGATCATCTCTGATAAAGACTCATTGTTCACTTCTTCATTCTGGAGAGAGTTACAGGCAGCTTTGGGCACTAGGCTCAATTTTAGTATACTGTACCATCCTCAGACTGATGGTCAGACTAAGCGAGTGAATCAAGTTTTGGAGGACATGCTACATATGTACGTGATGGACCATCAGGTCAAATGGGAGGAGTACCTGCATCTTGTCAAGTTTCCCTATAATAATGGGCACCATTCCTCCATAGGTATGCCACCTTATGAGGCCTTGTATGGAAGACCGTGTAGGATGCCCTTTAGTTGGGATAGGATCGAGGATCATGTGTCTATTGATCCCCAGTTAGTAAAGGAGATGGAGTAGTAGGTGACCCTAATTAGATAGTGCCTAAGAGAGGCACAGGATAGGCAGAAGAAGTATGCTGATGCAAAGAGAACAGATCGAGAGTATCAGGTTGGTGATAGAGTGTTCTTGAGGGTGTGACCCCACAAGAGTCCGATTCGATTCGGAAAGGGCTCTAAGTTGGCACTCTGATTTGTTGGACCATTTGAGATCCTAGAGAGGATAAGACCTGTTGCATACCATTTAAATTTGTCACCTAGCCTGTCACACATCCATGATGTGTTTCACATTTTAGTACTTAGAGGATACATTTATGACGAGTCTCATATTATAGTTTGGGATGCTTTATAGGTGGAGTTGGATGGACAGCTAGCACTAGAGCCTATCTGTATTATTGCCCGACAAACCCTAGCACTTCAAGGCCAAGAGCTGGACCAAGTTAGGGTCCAGTGGGATTATTACGACGAGGTCAAGACTTCATGGGAGGATGTAGCACAGATGCAACCTCAGTACCCTTATCTTTTTTATGAACTCCAAGAGGAAGTTCATGCCTAGTGGGGGACGATGTGAGGCCTCGCCCCGACCCATCATAGCATAGTGATACATTACTATTATTTTGATACTCATGACTCGAGATTTCGAGACATTATCTAATGCTTAGAACATATTATATTATTTCATGCTATGTGATGTTACTTCCAGATATTTAATGTTCGTCATTTAAGGTTTTATGTATATGTATGTTGATGAATTAAGTAAAATGTAGGATTCACACATTGATTTTGGAATCTTTATGATTAAGGATATAAGTAGGATGAAAGAAACCCTGATTGATGTATGTTTCAATTTATGTGAATTTTTGATATGTATATACATATGTACATGTGATTTTACGGGGCTACTGATGTGTGCAATGAGTGTCCAGGATACTTAGCTGAGAAACCCAACGGAGGAACATAACTGATCCCTATGTGCTCATTGTGGAAACCTTGTTGTTCGTAATTCAAGTATTTTATTGTGAGATGTGTGAATGTGTCTTTCTGTGATTAGTAATTGTTAATGTTCTTACTATGTTCTTTTAGTGTCGCTTGACACTCGTGAATTTTCTTATGTTCTTTAGTGTGCTAATTAGGGTTAGCTATGTAACCTTTGGACCTAAGTTAGATTAAGTTAGTGTCTTCTTGCTAATTTGGTTCTTAATCGAGTTTAGTCACCCTTAATCCGGATTAGTGCTCAATCTGCATTTTTAGAGTTGTTAGATGATCCTAAATTATTTCTTAGCTTTTGTTTGGTTCCAAACATGTTCCTAAGGCTTCAAAACATGAAATATTTATACTCAAGGGGTATGGGTATGGGTTGGGGGTCTTTTCCAACCCATAAGCCCCTTTTATTGACTTTTGAGATCACTCAAAAAGTCTCTTTTTGCCTTTGTGCGAAAATTGACCATGGCAACCATGAGTTGCATTACCTCAACTCCACTTAGTGGTTAACCATAGTATGGGTTGAGTTAGGAACTTTTAGATTTGTAGGTGGGTGGGAGAAGTTATTGTTTTTTTTGGTGGTTGAGTTTGAGGCTTATTTAGAAGCCCTTCTTGGAGTAGTAGAGGTTGTTACCCAATCTCTACTTTTAGAGAGGAGCCTTAGAAGAGTGAAGGAAGGAAGGAAAAAGCTCTACTCAAATTGTTCATTTGTCATTACCTCTTTGTGAAGGTAGGAATTTTCATCTCCCTTGTTCAGATTTTCATGCTTGTTTCATGCTTATGCTATGGTGTTGTTATTTGGATGCTTGTATGTATGTTGGGTATGTGGGAAGGATTGCAACCATGTTTTTTGAATGTTTTCCTTTCATGTTTATGTTGAATTTTGAAGTTTTCTTGTTTGGTTTTTTTGGTATTACTCACCCTTGGATAGGGCAGAAGTGACCAATTTTGGGAAAGGTATTTTTAGTTGGACTCCAACCAGTGTAGAGTCTCTTCTCAGGATGAGAAGAGGGAGAGAGGGTAGGGTGTTATGAGCCCCTACTTGTCAGCACAAACCTCGTATGAGTATGGCATGTTAAAATGGAAGAACAAAAGTTCTTGGTTTATAGCCCCGATTGGGCATCTATTTTGGTATTGTGCCTGACTTCTGTTGTTGAAAGAATCCACCTTTCCCTAGTTTTGATTCATTGTAAATCCTATTGTGAAAACCTTGTATGAATATGCATGTTTGATTTGTCTCTTGGTCATGCTTGTTTTCACCTGATCAGATTCTATTCCCTCCATGGTTCTTAGAAATGTGTTGCAGAAATTGATATGGAACCCTTGATGAGGGTCATGAAGGAAATTCAATTAAAATTGTTGTAGTTTTGGGATTGGAATCCTATGTAATTGCATTTCAAAACCTTGTTGTAATGGCAACGACGTCGGGCTTTCTTCCTGGTTCTTTCTCAGTTGAGCCTTTGAATCAGGTTTTCCAATAAAAAAGGTGATTGAGTATAATTGCTTATCATGTGATTTAATCATAATTTTTAGTTAGATGGATGCACATCAAAAATAGGATGAAATGATGATGGTTTAATTAAGCAAAATTTTCAAGTTTCCTTATATGTCAAAAATGAAAATTATGTTAAGGAAAGAAAAATGGATATGGTTGATATATTTCAATTCAAGTTTGTTTAGGAGATCAAATAAATCATGTTTTATTGTGATACAACTATTGAATCTATGTTTTAAATCTATTCAAATAGACACCTTAAAAAAAAAATTTACATTGCTTTGTAAATCTATACCTAGAATAATTTTGACAAAAAAATAAAAAAAAATCTCAAGAGAGTAAAAACTCTCTGTCTTTTGTATGGAAAAAAAAGAATTGTTACCTTTTTGGTAACAGAGAATCAAAAAGATTCCCTCATTATCCTTTTTGTTTTTTTTGAATGTTATATTTAATATGAAAAAACAATAATAAAATAACCATCAAAACAAAAAGAAAAGAAAATATATACTAAATATCCTAGTCTTACCTATAAAACTTATGAGTTTAATTCATACCCATGTCCCCCTTGCACGTTAGTTTGGGAGATGCTTGTTAAAAAAGGTTCTTGTTTTAAACAAATTTATTGCCATGATGGGAGGGTAACATCACCTATCATTACATCCCATCCCCATCACCTTGGTTAGCGTGCTCATCTCTTGCAAATTAGGAAAGGGCTTTAACAATTAACATGTTTTTATTTAAAACTATGCTCATTCTCCTTGGGCATCAACTTGCCCTCACCCATGACAAGAAAGGTTGTGGGGGGCACAAGGCTGACGCAAGGTCAACATGGTGGGACAGCGCACAAGCCTAGGGAGAGCTTGGGGTTTGGAGTAGGGTGTAGGGAGTAGTGTTAGATGTTAGTATGGGGGGATGTGGTTAGTAAGTAGGTTAGTTTAGTATATATTATGTTATGTTAGTTAGTTTTTTTTTTTTTTTTTTGTTAATAGTTTTTAGTTAGTTAATATTTTCATATAGGTTTGTTTAAATTTTGTCATGTAAATTTATTTAGTTTTAACTTAAGTGAAGTTAGTTAGTTTAAATTTAACTAAGTTTAGATTTATGATTAATTTATGTAATGTTAGTTTAAATTATTAATTTAGTTGTTTAATTAATTTAGAAAGTTTTAATTTCATGATTAGTTAAAATTTAGTTAGTTGTTAGTTAATGAAATTTAAATTTAGTAAGATTTAGATAGTTAATTATTATGTTAAGATAGTTGTAATGTTTAAAGTTAATAAATTTTAGATATATATATTTAGTTTTAATTTTAGTTAATTGTTTTTTCTTAAAGTGACTTTTCAATATCGGTTAGATTGTCAATCGATAATTGTCTAAGAGATTTATAGTTGATCTTGATTAGATATTTTCAATTAATCTAGACCCGAACTCATTTAGATTGTTATTTAAATAATTTTCATATCTTGTTGAGAAGTTAATAAAATAACATGACTAATGATCGATATCCATCTAATGATGAAAGTTATGATCTTAACAATGTATTCCTCCACAAGTTTAAAAAACTTAAGATGTATGTAGAGACCCTTTACTTAATCAGTGATCACAACCATATCAAACCTAGTGCATTGTAATTATTAATTTTTAAAAAAATTGTGTGTTTTTGCCTCGTAGTTTGGGCATGACAAGGGGGACTCCAAATTAATCATTGATCTGATTAAGGGAATGTCCCAACCAAGATGGAATATTTGAACAATCATTATCGATATTAAACAAATTTTGGAAGGGATGGAAAGTGTCCACCTGCAGCACATTTACATGGAAGGAAATAAGGTGGCTGACGTAGTGGCTGCCATGGGTTTTAAATCAATGGCAATCATGTACTAGAGGGATATGATAGATCTTAATGAAGACATTAAGTTATTCATAACCAAAGAAAGAGGTGGGAATATCATTTAATTATGACTATAGATTTTAAAGTTTAGGCTAATTTTGGCAATTTTGTTTCGATGTTCGCTAAATTTAACAAAGGCTTTTTGGAAATCAATAGAAGACGTGGCCATACAAACAAAAAAATGAGTGAATGCAAATTAAGAGAGATGTCTTTTCACCATTATGTTAACCCATCATGGAATTCAAATTACTACCCAATTAAAAGTATGAATGATATCATTTATCAAACTATCAGAGTTTTTTGGGGTGTGAAAATTATGATACTATACAATCATGATTCCCATAATGAAATTGCTTGGGATTTGGAAACTTATCAAGCACAGGACTGTAAAATTAATTTTCTTATTGTTAAAGGTCTCAAGCTCGAAAGTAGTTGCAAAAATTTTGCAAAGAAGAAAGTGCAAATGCGCACCACTGAAGAAGAGGAACGGGATATTGGTAGAATAGATATGGGTGAGGACTTTAATAGGCTAGAGCCCACGAGAATGGAGAACTTCAAGGATAGGATGGTCACCTAGTTTCTACTGAAGGAAGGGGGTTTTCCGCCTTACATGCAGTCGATGGTGGGGTACAACGAGAATTGTGCCCTCCAGTTTGTTAATGAGTGGAATGACTGCAAGGTCACCCTTAATAGAATCACCTTCCAAGTGAATAAGAAAGTGATTGCCATGGAAACTAGCCTTTCAATGAAAGGGAAAAAATGGAGAAAGTTCACTAAAACTATTGATGAGGCCAATATGAACAATTTCTTTGTGGAAGATGAGGAACCAGTTTGATAGAGAGGAGGGTTTAAAAGGGACAAGGTGCTAGCCCCATGGGACGATGTGTGCCTGGTTCTCATGATATATTTGATACTAGAGGGTAGGTTTAGTGTTTTCTACTACTACCATTTTCCTTTGTTAAATCAATTTAGGAATAGGGATTTCATTTCTATCCCATTTTTTCTTCTACATTCTCTTGAATATATGGTAGCTAATGTTAGGGAAAAGAGGAATAAAGGGCATAACTTTACCATAATCCATCAAGGACTAATTTTCTGCCTCTACCAATTCCACCTTGCCATGTGCCCCCTAGGATGGTGGTGGTTGACAACTAGCATCACTGATAGAATTCACCCCCGAGCACTAGTACTAGCACTAAAATTCATACCCCCTGTCCCTCCCCTAGCTGGGAAAACAAGAAAAAGAAAAAACCTGATATAGCTACAAAGCAAAAGGGCAACAAAAAGATAAAAGTTGAAAAACCTGTTGAGGTGGAAGAGGAGGAGGCTAGGGGTAAGGCTAGGAGGAGATCTGGAAGACTAGCCCAATCCTAGGCAAGGTGCAAACAAAAATCCAACAGATTAAGAGTTGAGGAAGTTGAGGAGAAAGCTCAAAAAATAATAAAGAAGAAAGGGAGGAGGAAGAAAACTCTAATTCTAAAAAAGAAGAGGAAAGGAGGAGGTGGAAAAAAGTGTTAATTCAGAGGATAATTTTATTGAAAATGCTTAGACTCAAGTGTCAGTTGACAATGCTGCTACCACAGAGATCACCCATGTTTCCGCTAGCTTCAGCCTCTAGCCCATAACCTTCTGTGAAGAGAATAGCAAAGTGGACACCTCCCCCATAACCTTCTGTGAAGAGAATAGCAAAGTGGACACCTCCCCCATAACCTTCTGTGAAGAGAATAGCAAAGTGGACACCTCCCTCATAACTTCTCATCTCCAGCTAAGGAAAAATCTAAGATTTCTACTAATCCAAGGGTTTTGTAGGATGATATCCAGGTACAAAAAGCAAAGGAGGAAGCAAAAAAGGTGGAGATGGATAGCAAGGAAGAGATTGAGGAGTGGGTGGAGGTGTATGCCAATTTGGATAAGAGGGTTAAAATTTTAGAGGAAGGGTTCTTTACCTTCTTTAAATTTTCCCTCAAAGTCACCCATACTACGGCCACCCCCCTCTAGCTGCTAACATAGGAAAAGGAAGATACTAGGATGGATATGGAGGACCGTAAGCTCCTCTTCAAATTCCTTGCTGATGATTGGTCCCAGTTTTTGATAGCTACAAAGGGGAAGGAGAAAAAATAAAATTGAGTTTTTTAGTTTAATGGGATCCTCAGATCCAATACTTTTTTGTTATTCTGCTATTTTTGGTTTTGCTGGTATCCAACTGTAACTAAGACTTGGGTTGGCTTGATATGCCAAAAATTAGTTCTTTGAACTTCCGTAGTTGTTAGAGATTTTAGACTTTTATTTTAGTTTAGTTGTTCTTAAGTTTATACTGGTTAGTTACATACATAAGGATATATGGTTTTGTGAAGCTTTAGTTAGTTTTTTGTTTGTTGTTGGTCACTGCTGGTAATGCGCTGGTTACCATTTTTTTGTTTGTAAGGGTCGACCCCCTTATTTTTGGTCACTTTTTATATCAAAAATAGAGTTGGATCCTAACAAAGCTCACTTCGAAAGAGTGAAAAAGAGTGACGTGTTGCTGGTGGTTTTTCCCAAATTAGCTTTCCACGTAAAATTCTAGTGTCAAAACTATGATGAATTTTTTATGTGTATTTACATTTGATAATTTTTTCAATTATGCAATGAAAGTTATGTTTATGATAGTTTTCTAGTATAGACCAAGCAACAATGAGATAAGCAGAATGATGAAGTGTTTATTGTTTAATTGTTCAAATGGGACATATTGACCTTGAGCAACTGATTCACCCCCTTGCCCCTCTTAGTTATTCTAAGAATTTATTATGATAAGCTTTGTTCTGGGGCTATCTACAAGGGAAGGAGATATATAGAATTTTCAAGATTTCACCAAAAACCTACTAGAAAGGGTAGAGAACAAAAGACTTGAAAAAGAAAGATACAAGCAATAGGTACACTTTCTTACTCCACGTGTAAAATCTCTCATGGTTAGTTTTAGTTTACCATTAAGGATTGATCACTCATCTATATCGACAAGATAGTAAGGGGAGATTGATACTAAAGCACTTGAGACACCCACAAGTACTAGTCCCATGGAAAGAAACTGATAAATAGATGGACAAGATAAAAGCATAAAACTCTAATTTTCTTATGAGGTTCAGTGCTATTTATGATGAGGCAATGATAAGAAGACAAGTGGTTGAAAAGGAACTAGGGGACATCAGAAAGGAAGAGGGATTGAGGAAAGACATCATGAAAGACCTTAGAGAAATGGTAGGGATGGATGTCAATACGTTGATCATCGAAAAGTTTTTCTCAAATAAAAAGGAAAATTATTCAAAATCTTGGCTTGAGCCTATAGAATGGAAATTGACAATCATAAATCAAGTTTTAGTTGAACATATTTTCCACCTATTGAAATCTTGTAATGTCCCCCTACTGGGACTTGACTTGATAAAACCTAAATATTCAAGTACGATTTGAATTGCACTTGGAAATAGAAATTTATTTAACCTTCTGTAATGTCTCCCAATTTCTAATGATGAACATGCATCACTATGCACATAACTCAAATTAATTAAGAAATGATTAGTGATTCATCATACATTTGTCAATTCACATACTAATCATCAACCCTAAGGAGTATCGATAATTATTTTTTATTTTTCCATAAAATAGAAACTAGAGGAATCAATTTTTTATTTGTTTTTAAAACAAAAAGTTGCATGCTTTATGCAAAAAAGGTGCATGCCTTTTAGATCCCATGTCTTAAGGGGAGCCCCTTTTAATAGAGTGGGCATTATTTTTTAGGGAAGCAACCCCACCTATCATTTTTTTTATAGGCCTTCCTCCAATTGGGTCCCACTTTGATCTGCTTGCATTCTTTTTTGGAGCACTTACCTCATTTGGAGGTCCCCACAAGTATGCACAACTATCTCTTGGACCTGATTCCATGTATAACTAAAACTTTTATTGGTGAGTACCTTTGGATTGTTTTGGTTATCCATTGGGCCATATGACCTCCCTACTTTTAATTTGCAAGCTTTATTTCCCATGCTCCCATGTTACCTTGGCTAATGTGCATGTACATGCACTAACCATGGATCTTGGTCCTTCTTTTGGGCAACGGCTACCCAACCAGTTATTTCGACATGGCTGAATGCCATGCCACCCAATCCCATCCCATACAAATCATGTGACACACACTACTCTCTGTATTCTATAGGATAACATGTTGTATTCCATGCAATTCAATGAGATTGCTTGTATATGCAATGTCAATCATATTAATTAATACTTCTTAATTACTGCACAGAAATCAATTACCTCAAATTGGATTATTATAGAGTTTTAAAACAATATTACAAAAATTTTAAGAAGAAAAATTATCCATCAATAAATTAAAAAAAGTTTTTTTTTGCTTTAATTTTAGGTATTTTATTTTTTATATGTTTAATTCTTAATTTTTAAATTTTTATTATTCGTTTAAATTTTAATAATAATTATATATTATAATCCAATATATTATTTATATTATTTTTTATTATTAATTTATATATAAAAAAATTCACACATCTAAAAGTACTATAATATAAAAGAATAGGATTAACATTTAAATAAAAATCTGATTTTAGAAAATTTTAAAATTAATTGAAATTGTTCTTTATATTGTTATGTTATATTTTTAAAAGTTAAATAATAGTATTGAAATATTTATTATTTAACAATAAAAATAAGAAATGTGATAAAAAATTAATCTTATTCTAGTAATGTTTCTTTATTTTTAATATATAATTGTAATTTACATAATATTTTCTTAATTTTGAAAAAAAATTGACTTTAACTCAAACTATTCTATTTAAATTATATGTTAAAAAATTATTATAATGTTAAAAATTACAATAATATTAAAACATAACGAAAATAATTTTTAGCTTTAAAATAATTTTATATTTTAAAGACATACATAAACCTTAAATTGATATAATAGTATTATCAAATAAATTTATATAATATATTCTAAAATTATTAACTTACATATTGTATTATAATATACTTATTATTATAAAATTAAACTAAAAAATACCAAATACAAAAAGTTGAATGCTTAAAATGCTCAAATGTTGTTAAAAACAATCAATTATTAAAATGATTGAAGTGTAATCATAATAATACTTTTTGGCTCCAACACTTAGAAAAAACCTGTTCATTCTATCTGACACTCTCTCTAAATAGCACACAATATGATAATCTCTATCTCTAGTAGAACAAAGAGAATACGAATATCATGTGTCATGTAATCATATTGCATGGGTGGCATGGATTCCAACCTATTGATCTCTAAGCCTATGTTGTCAATTAGTGTCCAAATACTTAGTCATTTACAAGGAAAGATTACAAGGTCATCATTGTGATCAAGTTATCTAGTAAAGTTCAAGAATAAAATGATTATACCAAGCAGGATAGTGATTGTTGAGTATTCAATATCGATGGAGCAGATGAACGAGCCAAGCAATATATTTGAGACCGAGCATGTTGACAAGTTGCTAAGTGTCAAGAGTTCACAGGATTAAAGAAGTTGAGTAACAACATGAAGAAGTCGACATGACTAAGTATCAGAGCATTCAAGTGTTGAGTATTTCAGTTTTGACATATAAGTTTGTAATGGCACAAACACATATGTAAACCATTTTTGTCAACTTTTTTATGATATTTAATATTTGAAGAGCTAGCTGACGAGTTGATCACATGTCATTATAGAAGGTAATGATCCTAAGGCATGCAATTCAACCAATCAGAAAATGGGATAGAAATGACAAAAGATGATGAAGTGTAAGCCATTGACCAAGATCTAGAACCTTCACAAAACATTTATTTGAGGAGGATTCTAACCCTAGAATCATATGTATGTATGTATGAAGAAGGAGGAAGAAAGAAGGACAAGTATCCTTATGTGCATGTAAAGGAGAAAAATATGAAGTCTAAAATTAGAGCAGACTGAGAGAAATCTGAGTAGTGAAGGACTAAATAGAGTTATCGGATTAGGAGATCAAATTAGAGATACAACAAAGAGGAGACTCAAGATCAGCTTACAGAGCAAACTGAGGGTTAGGTACCGAATCATTTATTTGTTAATTGATGCAGGGTAAATCTCTTAACAAAGTGGTCCTAACATACCTATGTAAACCTCCTTACAGAGTCCTTACTTCATTGTGAGTGTAAAATCCTTTAACAAAGCGAGACCTAATAGTCTCATAGGCTTTTAACAGGGAAGACCCCTCATAGGGTGGATCATATTTTATGATCAAACATTGTAATCCTAACAGGTTAACTTTATTGTTGCAATAGTAAAGATTTGTGGGTTTCATCCCCACCCCAGTTTTACCTTCATCTTGAAGTGTTTCTAGGTAACCAAATCATTGTTTTATGTGTTGAACTCTTTATGGATTTGATGTATTTCATTTCACCATTTATGTTTTAATGATAGATCTATGAGATGAATTAGGTGTGAATTTATGCAATTGGTTTTGAAGCTAAAATTTTAAGCTCCCAATTCACCCCCAACCCCAACCCCCCCCCCCCCCCCCCACCCCCCCAGTATCTTATTTTCCATAAGTTTATTCCAAAAATTGGTATTAGATCTTAGTTCTCTTGTCAGGAAACCTAATTTAGCTTGAGAGGATAAGATCATGGAGATGGAAGTGTATAAGATGGTAAAAATCATTGAAAATTAGATAACTAAAATTCAAATCGAATTGCAACAATTAGAAGCAGCAAAAGAGGAGTTAAGAAAAACCCTAAAAAGAAGAAAGGAGATAGCTATTCAACTAAGTGACACTCAATACAAAGAAGTTGACATAGAAGGATTGTTGGGTAGTGGAAATACTGGTAACAATGATGAAGCATTGACAAAAATTCTAGATAAGAATAGTGCCCTAGTAAAAGAAGCAAAAGATCTCAAGACAGAACAAGAAATTCAATTAATTACACTATATGAAGAAATTGAACAAAAGAAGAAAGCAATGAAAGAAAAGCTCATGGCTGAATAAGACAAAAGACAAATGGCTAGCAGACTCGAAGAAAGATCATTTGAAGTATAGAAGCTTACAAATAATCAGCTATATATGATAAATTAGTTGTAATTACAAATCAGGAAGCAAATAGAAAAGATTTGGAGATCACAAATCTAAGACTACGAAATGATCAATTGAAAAGTGAATTAAGGCATGAGAAGGAACTCATGGAGAGATTGAAGAAACTAAATGAAGCAATCAAGCACTTTGAAGAAATGATGAAGTCACCTAGAACAAAAGAAAACTTTGAACTTGGATGCAACAAGAAATCTTCATCTATTGAAGAAGGAGAATCATCCAAAAGTGGAGAACAAAGGAATGCAAAATCAAAAGGCAAACTTACATGTCATCACTATAGAAAAATTGGTCATACGGCCAACATTTGCAGGAGGAGAAATGGTAAGCAAATTCCAAAACCTAAACCAAGTGGTAATTGTTTTAATTGCAAGAAAGAAGGACATCAACACATGAATGTAGATCAAAGAACAATGACTCAACTAGAAAGATATCTAAATTCCAAGGTCACTAGTACAATTGTCAAAAGTATGGACATAGAGCTCATGAGTGCAAATTCAAGAAAAATTCAAACTAGTTACCTAGAAAACAAACTCATACAAGAAGGCAAGGCAATTCCTACAATTGGGATTGCAATACATGGTACAGTTGTCACTATTATGGAGAGTATGGACACATTCCAAAGAATCGCATCAAAACACATTTTAAAGGAAATTACAAGAAATAGTTAAATAAAAAGATAATATATTTCAATTGTCTCAAAGTTGGACACATTGATAAAAATTGCAAAACCAAAACACCAACACCAGCACCAAGTAATGGAAATGAAAAACCTGAAGGAAAGAAAACATGGATAGAGATAGTAAGAGATGGAAGCAAAAAAGTAAAGGAAATTGTGATCACCCAATCTGATGGATTAGTTGATCACACCACATCTCACTAAAGAAAAAAAGTATGTAGGAACTATATACTCAATGTTATTTTTTACATCAATTCCTAGCATAAAAGTGATAAAGGTTTGTATCTACATACGTAAAGATGCATTAAGAATTGTTAGAAAAAGATAATCATCAAGTACCAAATATTAGTGGTACAGTCTATATTGACCAAGCTTTGTAGTATAGACTAAGTGATCAAGGAAGATAGCACACTGATCGAATGAATTAGTTATGGCCAAGTGAGTAACCTTGTCTGAGCTAAAATGGAGACTGAGCTAGCTATCACACACCAACTAAGTATGAAGACATGAATTGTAAACCTAAAATAAAAGATTGAAGGTATTTATCAAATTTGGTGATAAATTTGCATTCACCTAGTGATTAAAGAGCTTACAAGAAGATTTCAAGGTTGTCAAAGTGATTTTAGTGACCATAGTAAAAACATGACAGCAATTTAACAACAAATTTGTAGAATAGAGTTAGTATCATTCTCTTTGTCGAATTAAATATTTAGTGAAGATATTCTCAAAAGTTTTTTTTAAAACCCTAGTTTTAAATGACATCGAGAAGTAAAATGATGAAGGATAGAAGTGCACAAATCATTTGGAATGATCAAAGTCCTCCACCCAACTTCATAAATTTTGTTAATATTGAAAACATTATTGATGATATTAGAGCTTTATCATCAATTCCACCCAGAGTCTTGACCATTCAAGATTTAAGATTGTCATATCAATGTAAAGTTGGAGAAATAGGAGAATTTGAGATAAGAACAACTTATGAAAAGCTATGTATTGATGGAAATCTGAAGGAAGAATATAAGATTGTTGTTGAGAAAGGGCTTACATGTGCCCTAGGATTTTCAAAAGTTTCTAAAGTTGAATGGATTAAGGTTGTGCTAAGTCACATTCATAATATGAAAATATGGTTAGAAGGTGGGACAGTCAAAATCAACAAGGCAATTATTCACATGGTAATTGGGTACCCTACATTGGATCAACCAAAGAGCATAAGGAGCGAAAAGAAGAATGAAATTAAAAATCTGACCAAGGCAAAGTGGAATGGTCATGGAATGTCACTTGATGGAGTTGGGGACCCATTAATTGAATTTTTTGTTTGTGTGATTGCACAAAAGTTCTATCAATCTAGCAAATTGAACAACGTACCCTATGTAGTAGTAGATTTGGGCTAAAAAATTGTGAAGAAGGATCATTCATATGATCTTGCCGAGCTACAACTTTACCAACTTATATAGAACCTTGAAGTAGTGAGAAAAGCAAAGAACGCCTCTTGTAAGTTTGGATCCCTATTAGTTTGCATGTTTTTCTATATACGGAATTATTTTCCTACCATTGTAATAGTTGCATGGGATAGGAATAGAGTTTCTATGGAGCAACTAAGTGATTTGATAAGTGGATTGGGAGAGAATTTTGAAGTAGTAATGGACAATTACTTTGAAGAATTCAAGGTTAAAATAAGAATAGAATGAGAATTCCAAAGTTAGTTGTGGACAAATATTATGATGAAGTATGTTTCATTGTGGACATAGATTTTGTGTATGCACAAATAGTTTTGCCAAGGTTAGCATGGATAAGGCCAATATCCTATGAAGTAAATGTCAATGAGGTAATAGTAAGAGTTACTACACTTTTGGTAGAAGATATAGATGCTAGTGTCGAGAAATTTGGCACATATGAGACTTTAATTGCCGAGCTAACTGCTAAATCTGGCACACCTAAAGCAGGGAAGAAAAGAAAGATAAAGGTTGCCAAGGCTAGAATTAAGGAACAAGGAGAAGGGTTAGGACAACCTAAAGAGCCTAAAGAAGTCAAAGGAAAACAATTTTTTGTTATGAATTCAAAGGCCACCAAGCAGAAAAAGGTTGTTGTGATAGAACCTAAGGTGTAGGCTTCAACCTTAAGAAGGACATGCAAGAAATGGTGACACCTCAAAGGCCAAAGGACAAGGTGATCATCACCAAAAAAATGATTGCACAGCCCCTTATTGAGCTATTAACAAAAAGTCTAGCTAAGAAGAGGAAATTGACTGAAGTCCAAGCAAAGCCAAAGAGAAAATTGATCATTGCACAAGAGGGGGGGAAGATGATGAAAAGATAGTCTAATGAAACCAACAAATTACAAATAGTGAAGAGACTCCCTCCAATGATAGTGGATCAAGCATGTGCAAAATTGGTAGAATTTGAAAATATTTTGGGATTCAAAGACATTCAATATGATTCTTGGAACAATGATGATCAAGTTAAGCTTGAAGGCGCAATGATTGACATGATGATCAAGTTTAGGTGCACACCCCTAGAATTGCGAACTGGATTTCTAGTGGGATTGTACAAAAGAGTGGATGCTAAGTGGAAATGGGCATTGTCCACTGAGAAGGGAATCAGAGAGACAACAATGGCACAAGCTATGCCAGATTTAGAGAAGACTCATATATCTATAGCCCTTATAAATTTTGTCAAGAAGTTTATGCTAAGGGACAGGACATATAAATTTTTGAAAAATAAGGCTCATGATGTTGAGCAAGATAGTATTAGGATATGGAAAGAAGCATTTGGAGTGCTTACTCCATCTATGGAAGTGAGCGAAGGCCGAGATGCCATCGAATTTGAAGATGAATACAAACAAAAAATTATCAAGCTGATTGAGGAGATTCAACAACTTGTCAATAGGTGTAAACAGAAAGAGATTGTAATGATTAAAGATGAAACTAACACCCCTGCACCTAATCCAAATATACTAACAGAAGAGGAAATTCAAGGCTTAATGAATGATTCAAGCAAACTTTGTACTAACCCAATTTTTTTATAGATTGTTGAGTATCCAAAGCTTGAAAATAAGAAGATTGATGATGTTAATGACACATTAGCTATAGAGGATACAACTGCCAAACAACTTGTTAAGGCTTTAATTGTATATACACCACTAAATTGTATGCTAATTTTGAAAAAGAAGGCAAATTTTGATAAAGACTCATGCACTAAATTGGTAGATAATGAAGTCAAATAGAAAGCGCAAGAGGCTACTCAAGCTCTTATTCAATTTTTGAGTGCAAATGTTGCAGAACTTATACATGTGACACCTATACAACAAGTGATTTCTATACAAATACAACAACCAAAGTTGAGATAAAGTGAAAATGGGAAATAATTTCAATTATCACTACCCAGTGATACACCCTCACGATCTTAGAATGACTCATTCAGGTGAGGAAGGTGATGAGTCAGTGAGCCTTGATGAGGTAATCACATTACCTATGTGTGATTTGAATAATCTTACGTTAGAGCATATGCAAGAACTAAAAACCTTGTTGATTTGTAAGGAAAAATAAGAATAACTAAGAAGAGAGCAGAAGAGAAGACATGTACTTCATACTGGGGTAAAAGTACAAAGTTGTGTCACCTTTCAAGCTAACTTATTAGAATGACTGAATTTGAGCATTTCTATCCAAAAATCTATTTTGTTCAAACCTATGATATGGATAAATTTATTATAGCTAATTTATATATGGTCTCACACTTTTCCAATTGGAAATGTCTCTTAAATGCATGTGTTGTACTAGTTTGTATCCAATTACTAAAGAAATAAAATTATTTCAGAAAATTGACGTTTCAATAACTCTTACTATTTTTTATGATTTTTTTTAATAACATATAAAAACCATTTTATAGAGCTCAAAATCAAGAATATTCTCATATAGAGTTTATAGTGTTTTAATTAGATATAGTATATTGTAATTAAAAAATTATACAAGCATGTATTTTAACACTCGAAAATATGTTCATTTTGAGAAGGAGAAAAATATTAAATGATATCAAAAAAATTTAAAATTATATGACATTCTAGAGGAGAGAGTCATCTCTAGAATGTATAAATTTTCTTCTATTTAGGTTATATTTTTTTTTTAAAATGTGGTGGGAGATGAAAACTATCAATTTCTAATAAGTTGAAATTTGAATCATCATAAAAGATAAAATAAAGGTCTAAAGCCCATTTTTATTTTTGATTGTTCTAGCTACATATGTTACCTATAACATAGTCTAAGATCAAAGGGAAATAAGTTTATTTCCATATAGTTTTGTGGTGGGAGCTAATCCTCTAATTTTTAGCATTTTTCAGCAACCAAAAAATTATCTATAAAAAATAGGAAAATATATCAATTCTTACTCCAAATAATTATTAAAATTTGTAATCCTAAAATTCATCCATTTCTACACATTTCATTAGTTTACTTCATTTTAAAATGCTAAATAATAATACCAATTTTATGTCATTGAAGGTGAACAATTATACTTTTGTTAGCCTTTTCCTTTACAAAAGGGTGAGATAGGTTTGTGCTTTTACCCACTTTCAAAGATATTTTTATAGATGCATTTGGGATCACAGATCTAAACAATCAACATACAATTTTAAATCAGCTCATCTATTTAGTTGATTAAGTTCAGACAGGAGACATAGACACCAATGAGAAATTATTAAAATGGTTTGAGAGAAAAATGGAGCATAAAGTACTACAGAAAGTCTCACAAGAACTTGTACATAGACAAGCTAAGCTTTCTACATCAACCACCAAGCTAGAAACAATTTTGAACACCATTTATTCTTTATATTTGTAATTGTGTGATATAGATATCTTTATAGCAGATATTGCATGCTTATTAGAGCTATTGTATGCAAACATAAGAGGGAATGTTATTACGTTGCACAAGAATGCAAGTTCAAGTTCATCCTCTTATAGTGAACAAACATTCAATCAAAAGAGGTTAGCTAAGCTCATAGCTAGAGATACAAAGATCAAGAACAAGTTGATGTTGATTCAACTTCAGTTAGGGCTACATATACATATTATTGAGAAGGTGGTCTCTATTGCTAAAGAAATTTTGAAGAAGGCAACACAATTTCACATATTGCAAGATTCATTGATCTAACCATTGAGCTAGAGATTCAATTTCATATTTTGGAACAAATACAAGAAAGATGGAATAAAGGCTATGCCAATATTGTGACATGTCATTAGCAATATTTTGATAAGTATCAGTTATCCCCTGTAGCCCCAAGTTTGACCAGTGACAAAAATAAGGGGGATATGAAATAAAAGGGAATCTCACATAATAAAAAGGGGATATGGAAGAATAAATCAAGGAGAAGCAATGTGTAGATAAAAGATCAGATATCAGATCTTATAGGATCATATTATGGTCTCAGGGGGAGTATTCATTTTTGACAGACATGATTATTTTATTCATGACGAAGTATTTTTGCCACTAATGTTAAAGTGGGAGATTGTTGATCACTAAGCCTATGTTGTTAATTAGTGTCCAAACACTTAGTCATTTACTAGGCAAGATTACAAGGTCATCACTGTGATCGAGTTATCTAGTAATGGTCAAGCATACAATGCTTATACCGATTAGGATAGTGATTGTCAAGTATTCAGTAGCAACTGAGTAGATGAACAAGCCAAGCAATATAGTTGACAACAAGCATGTTGCCAAGTTACTAAGTGTCAAGAAAATAGGATTAAAGAAGTCAAGTAACATCATGAAGAAGTCTACATGACTGAGCATCAGAGCATTCAAGTACTGAGTACTTTAGTTTTGACATATAAGTTTGCAATGACACAAACACATATGTAAATCATTTTGGCTAACTTTTCTATGATATTTAATATTTGAAGATCTAGCTAAGGAGTCAATCATGCATCATTATAGAAGGTAATGATCCCAAGGCGTGTAATTCAACCAATAGAAAAATGGGATAGAAACGAAAAAAGATGATGAAGTGTAAGTCATTGATCAAGAGCTAGAACATTCACATAACATTTATTTAAGGAGGATTCTAACCCTAGAATCGGATATGTGTATGTATGAAGGAGGAAGAAATAAGGACAAGTATCCTTAAGCACATGTGAAGGAGAAAAAGATGAATTCTGAAATCATAGTAGACAAAGAGCAATCTAAGTAGTGAAGGACTAAACAAAGTTATCAGATTAGGAGATCAAATCAAAGATACAACAAAGAGGAGACCCAAGATTAGCTTGTAGAGAAAACTGAAGGTCGGATATTGAATCAATTATGGTTAATTGAGATAGGGTAAATCTCTTAATAGAGTAGTCCTAACATACCCATGTAAACCTCCTAACAAGGTCCTTACTTCATTGTGAGTGTAAAATCCTTTAACAAGGTGAGACCTAATAGTATCTTAAGCTTTTAACAAAGTAGACCCCTCACAGGGTAGATCATAATTTATGACCAAACATTTTAACCCTAATAGGTTAATTTTAATGTTGCAATAGTGAAGATTTGTGGGTTTCATCCCCACCCTAGTTTTACCTTCATCTTGAAGTGTTTTTGGGTAACGAAATCATTGTGTTATGTGTTGAATTCTTCATAGATGTGATGAATTTCATTTCAATATTTCAATTTTAATGATAGATCTATGGCATGAGTTGGGTGTGAATTTATGTAATTGGTTTTGAAGCTAAAAGTTTAAAATCCTAATTCACCCCCCCTCCCCCCTGTCAATATCTTGTATCCCATATACTTATTCCAACACAACCATGTCTAAATAACTAGTTGGGTAGTTGTTGTTGGATGCCATGTCACCCAAGCCCATGTCATACAAATCACATGACATAAGCTATTCTCTGTATTCAGCAAGATAACATGTCATATTTCGTGCAATTCAATGTGACTGTGGGTATATGTAATTTCAATCATTTTAATTAATACTTCTTACTGCACATAAATCAATTCCCTGAAATTGGATTATTATAGAGTTTTAAAACATTACTACAAAATTTTAAAGAAGAAAGATTATCTGTCAATAAATTAAAAGTATTTTTTTCCTTTAATTTTAGGCATTTTAATTTTTCTATGCTTGAATCTTAAATTTTAAATTTTAATTATTATTTTAAATTTTAATAATAACTATAAACTATAATTCAATATATAATTTACAATATTTTTATTTTTTATTTATATAACAAATTTAATTTTTCACACATCTGAAAGTACTATAATATAAAAGAATAAGATTAACATTTAAATAAAAATTTGATTTTAGTATAAAATTTTAAAATTAATTGAAATTGTTCATTATATAATTATTTTATATTTTTAAAGTTTAAATAACAATATTGAAATATTTATTATTTAACAATAAAAATAAGAAATGCAATTAAAAATAGTCTTATTCTTTAAAAAAAAATTTATATAATTATAACTTAGATAATATTTTTTTAGTTTTGAAAAAAAATGACTTTAACTTAAACTATTCTATTTAAATATGTTTAAAAAATTATAATATTAAAAAATACAATAATATTAAAACATAACTAAAATAGTTTTTAGTTTTAAAATATTTTTAAATTTTAAAGACATAATTTTTAAATTGAAACAATAGTATTATTAAATAAATTTATATAATATATTTTCAAAATTTTAACTTACATATTGTATTATAAAATACTTATTATTATAAAATTAAACTAAAATATATCAAATGCGAAAGGTTGAATGCTTAAAATGTTCAAATATTGTTAAAAACAATCAATTATTAAAATGATTGAAGTGTAATCATAATAATACTTTTTGGTTCCAACACTTATAAAAAAAACTTTTTAACTTTTTCATTCTATCTGACACTCTCTGAATTGCAGCTAATATGATAATCTCTATCTTTGGCAAAATATAGAGACTACGAATAGCATGTGTCATGTAATTGTATTGCATGGGTGACATGGCATCTAACCATGTCTAAATAACTTGTTGGGTAGCCATTGTCGGATGTCATGCCACACAAATCACATGACACATGCCATTCTTTTGATTATGTAGGATAAAATGTCATATTTCATGCAATTCAACGGGACTGTGTGTAGATGCAATTTCAATCATTTTAATTAAAAGTTCTTACTTACTCCACATAAATCAATTACCTAAAATTGAATTACTGTAGAGTTCAAAAAAAATATTACAAAATTTTAAAGAAGAAATGTTATCTATCAATAAATTAAAATTATTTGTTTTGCTTTAATTTTAGATATTTTAACTTTAAATTTTAAATTTTTATTCTTCTTTTAAATTTTAATAGTATTTTTTTTTGGATCAGTAAGAGGTCAAAGCTCAAGTTAATTATTATTTTTTATGATTAATTATTTTGATTATTAGTTAAACTTGTGTAGATTTGAACCCAAGACCTCTTAATTAAGAGACTCACAATTTACCATTGTGTTGTAGGCTCTTGCCTAACTTTTAGTAATAATCATATACTATAATCCAATATATAATTTATAATATTTTTTATTATTAATTTATATAAAAAAATTATTTTTTCACACATCTGAAAGTGCTATAATATAAAAGAATAAGATTAACATTTAAATAAAAATATGATTTTAGTATAAAATTTTAAAATTAATTGAAATTGTTCATTATATATTATATATTTTAAAAATTTAAATGATAGTATTGAAATATTTATTATTTAACAATAAAAATAAGAAATTTGATTAAAAAATTGGTCTTATTATAATTTTATTTTTTATTTTGAATATATAATTGTAATTTAGATAATATTTTCTTAATTTTGAAAAAAAATGACTTTAGCTTAAACTATTCTATCTAAATTATATGTTAAAATTAATATTATAATGTTAAAAATTACAATAGTATTAATACATAGCTAAAATAATTTTTTCATTTTAAAATAATTTTATATTTTAAAGACATACATAATTTTTAAATTGAAATAATAGTATTATTAAATAAATTTATAAAATATATTATAAAATTATAAACTTACATATTGTATTATAATATAATTATTATTATAAAATTAAACTAATAAATACCAAATACAAAAAGTTGAATGCTTAAAATGTTCAAATGTTGTTTAAAAAATCAATTATTAAAATGATTGAAGTGTAATCGTAATAATACTTTTTGGTTCCAACACTTAGAAAAAAAAATTTAACCTTTTCATTCTACCTAAAACTCTCTCTAAATTGCACACAACATGATAATCTCTAGCAGAATACTAAGACTACGAATAGCATGTGTCACGTATTCCTATTGCATGGATGACATGGCATCCAACCATGTTTAAATAATTGGCTAGGTAATCATTGCCCTTCTTTTGACCTTTCTTGAGCTCCATGTACATGTGCTTGCCATGGATCTTAGCCCTCATTTTTTATGATATTTTGGGGGTTTGGTGAAGGTTCAAATCGATCACTGGGACTTGCTCATGATTTGCACAAACTTTGGGACTTGCTCTCCTTGTTTCCCAAGAGATTAGTAGTTTCACAATGACATCAGTAATTTATATAAGTTTTGGAAAAAAATTTAGCGAAGTTTTTTTGTGGAGTATTTTTGTTTGGAGACAAGTACTTTTAGTTATGGTATTTCCCACGTGCATGGCCAAATAATCTATAAGCCACACCACGTGTCCCCACTTCTCATGCATGGCTCTTGTTTTGTATATTGTGTCCAACTTTTATGGAATGTCCTAAGTTTATTTTTTGGAATTATTTTTCTCAAAAGGCCTTTGTTCTATGTAACTGCACCAAGATGGTGTGCAAAAAGGGTGGTACAAGTGGACACCTTTATTCTGAAATCAAGTAAACCTAATCTTGGAAGAGTCATTTGAAGGTTGTGCACTCAAAATGAGAAAATGTGTAAAACACAAAAAATTTAGTACTCTAAATCTAGTTTCTAAACTACTAAGGTTTTTTTTTAAATGGATAAGACTAGAGGGTCCAACCCCATGCCCATAGAAAATGATTCATGTTTTTTGTTGAAAATATAACATATGTTTTCATGTGCTCCACAAAACATATAGTTATATTTAGTATTTTGGAAAACCCTTTGGTAGGATGATAGGTAAGAGTGAGATCTAGAAGTTGTTTATTTTTTTGTATTTTGCCGATGTGTAGTTTTTTTTCTAAGATATTTTGAAGTGAACACATCCTAAAATTTTGGTAGCTCTTCATGCAATGGGCATAACTTGCATCAAAATAATCTAAAATCAACACCTTTTTAAAGAAGTGTATAGAATTAAGTGTAGAACAATAATATGTAATTTATTTTCCATTTGGTTAAGTAGATCAAATATCAATAAAAATGGTAGATGTATGTCTCAGAGGACTATCAAGACAATGATGTAGAATAATTAACTTCACAATGTTCATGGTGAAGGTATAATATACTTCATTTTCTACATCTAGTCCCTACTAAATGAAAACACTCTTTTCTTTATTTCATTTCATTTGAAGGTTTATTCATAATAAGGGGTTTCACAGAGGAAACCCTCTCTATAGAACATTATTCCCCATTTTCTTTATGTTTTAGAATAGGTTATGAAGCCATTTTGTTTTTGGAAAGATCAATAACTATCATAAAAACTTTGGAAATCTGAGGATGAAACCTGAGGTATAGAATGGGTTTAACAAGTTGTACTTGGGTAAAAAATGGCATTGGAAATCTATAAAACCTAGATCAAATTGATATTTGGTAGGCATTCAAGTTATGATATTGAGGCCTCATATCTACATTTATAGGTATGTATGGGATCCTATATTTCCAATATTCTATTTAAAATAACATATCTCCTATTTTTATTCTAATAGAAGACAGATATTTCCTTGTTATAATTTATTATTTCATTGTCATTATATCATTTTAATTTTACATTTTAGAAAAGGATCATTGCCCCATTCAATGAACTCTAGAGTCTCTACTTAAGCATATTGGGGTATCCTCCTTCCAAATGTGCAATCCTAAAAAGGGGATTTTTTTTACTATACACTTAATTAAGATTATTTATAAATTTATGTACTTTTTGGTGGCGGCCCTCTTTTTAGGAACCTAGAAAAATCACTATGACAGGGCCCTTGTGACCTACTCTATTCTAAACTTTTTGGTCTCAAGGGGATTCATGAAAATTTGGTTTGAAACTAACTCTATAAATAGTGTGAATAGTCTTGACGGTTCTCAAAAGACTAATTGTACTATTAAGAAAATAATATTAGAATGTTCGGAACTTTTTAATTCATTCCAATTCTTGAATTAATTGACATTTACTAAGAAGGGAACTTTGTAGTTAATGGTTTCGCTAACCTATATAACAACATTTCTAGGGAGAATTATTGGGGAATGGATGACCCTATTACTCATAATATTAATTCTCTCAATAAAAATGATGAAAATACTTTCTCATTTGATTTCAAATCTGAAAATGATGGTTGATGTATTTAAATTTATGGGGAATGAATTGGAAAAAGGACCTATAATTAATGAGGTACCTCATCACAAGTATCATCCTTTTTATTCTAGACTATTTGTCTAGATTTTTATTCTATCTCTACATTTTGGAATGCTTTGTGTAAACATTAAAGGACTAAATTAGAGTTGAACCCATAATCTATGATAAATGGTAGAGCGATGAAGATGTGTGGAGTAGTCTTTGTGGAAATGATTTTACCTCTTTTATCAAGAAGAATCATGAGAGTCATTTGTATGTCACATTAGCTTTTGTGGATAGCTTGGATGATGGAATACTAAAAAAAATTGACATTTAAATGGTGATTATAGAGGAATTGATTGTTGAAGTTTTGCAAACCCTCAGTGAAGGAAGGAAATTCTTTAGAGATCAAAAGAGAACTAATGAAGTATTCTCTATCTTCTTCATGGGAAAGTAGAGGGAGAAAAATAGGGGAAACTTGGATGGTGGTTATGATAAAGGGTTTATTCCCTCCCTTTGGGGTAAACTTATTGAAGTGATCATGAGGTATGCCACTTTGATGGTTGATTCACTAGCCTTTCATCTACCACTTTGTTATTTTAAACAACTTAAAGTAAATATACTTCCATTAAATTCTACTTGTTTTCTTCTTTATCTCATAGCGTCAAATCCCATAGAAAATATCCTTATTAACTAGTATTGCATGAAGGATTTTCCTTCTTATCATGTAGTTTCCTATAGCAATTTTAGTGGCCATAAACCCACATATGGCCAAGGCAAAAAAATATGTTAATCACTTTTTGAGAGGTCATTTCATGGGGCTAGAAGAGGATCAATTTGACAAAGATGTAGGTGGGATTCTAGTAGGTAAAATATCGACCCTCAAAATGGAAACTAAAGCCCATTTAAACTTTATTGTCTCAAGTGAAATTTAGACTTTAATTATCCTCCCAGCTTTATTGAATGTGTATTTGATTATTTTAGCCCTAGTGTAAACATCAAAAGGAGAAATAAAATTAGGAGTTCCTCTTAAGCCATGACCAAAGGGAAAGGTAAGAGCTAGGTTAATTCATCATGTGTCAAAGGTATTTAAAGAAGAATGATGTTACTGAAGAGGACTCTCCCATGCACCCTCCTTCTATAGATAAGGGGAATTTACATTTGCATGTTCATGTACCAATTTATAATTATATACCCCTAGAGAAAGTGTGTTATGTGCATGGTAGTGCTAACATTGAGACTTGAGTGTTTAAGACACAATAGAGAACCATGGCTCCTTATGGTGGGGATTAGTTCAAAGTTGATTGCAATTAAATGAAAGAAATCATGTATCTTGATAATGATAGAGTCAAGAAACTTCTTACTATGACCCAAAACCTCTCAAAGGGGCCTAAGAAGCTTAAACAAGATCATGAATAGAGAATTAACTCCCTAGAAGATGATATTATGAAAATCTATGATGAACTTAATGTTATGTTTGGAGCATAGTATTAATGAGATCAAAAGGTTGAAAGGTCAAGATTTCATTTTTGGGGGATTAACCAAAGGTACCGTTGATTTTCATGTTGGGAGAAACAAGTCAAATATTTTGAGTGAAAATCATGGTGCTAGTGTTGATTCAATGTGAAGTTTTTCCACTTTTCTTAGGAGAAAATACAAAGGTGCAATGCATATGGATTTTTAAAAATGAAATTTTGATGAAAATATGTAAGGTTATCCCCTTTTTAAAATTCTTTGTGAGATGCACCCCTAGTTTTAGTGTTTAGTTTTTTTCTGGGATGTATCTCCTAGTTGTGTTCTAGTAGTTTTGTGTGAGCTGATTTTGTGTATGATGTTTTCCTACTTTAGACTTTTATGTTATTTAACTGTTGTAGGCTCCTTCAACACCTAACACTTGTGTTCCTTTAATAAAAAACAATAAATTTAATATGTTTATGAAAGTTTCAAAATTATATTCTAGTAATTTAAAGAAAATTTTCTGTAAAGAATCAAAATTTTATTACTTCATAAAAATAAATTAGAATTAAAGTATATTTTTAACAAAAAAAACTAAGTATAGTTTAATTATCTTAAATTAATTATTCAGAAGGCAAAATTATTTTTAAATGAGTCAAGGAAGTAGCAATACTAGTAACCGTAACAAAAAATGACCCTCATTTGAGCACAAAACATTTAAATGGAGATGCTTAAATTTTCATCACATTGTACATGCAAGTTGGCTTTGAATTTGAAGGTTGCCCCTATTTGTCATTTAAACTTTTAAAAACTACCAATTGCATGCTTTTGTGTATGGAATGATTCATTGATAGAAAATAGAAAATATTCATTAATAATGTAAATAAAAAATATTAAAATGATAAATGATTATGTGACAATTGAGAATATGCATAATAGCAAAACTAAATATTAATAATTGTAACAACATAAAGAACACTTAAAAGATATGTAAAAAAAATGGCATGTTATATTGAGAAAAAAAAGTGTTTATCCATAAAAGGAAATATTCTTTAAATTCCTCACTTATATGTTTATCAATAGGAAATTATTTAAAAGTTTAATTATTATTAATTTAATTTTTTATTTTTATTTTTTTAATTTTCAATAAAATAATATTTTAAATTTATTTAGAAAAAAATTGCAATAGCGAGCAGAGCAGTTTGTAATGCAACAAACAATTCAAAAAATTCGACAATAGGAAAACGTCCATATGAAAACCCTAAGAAAGATGATACTTCCAGTACATGTGCATTGCTAAATCTAATACTGGAATTTTGCAACCCTGGTAGGAAAAGGATTAAACCAGGGAGAATCCATCAGTCTACCTCCCCTCTCAAAACAAATCTTAATACCAAGTATTTGGTAGAAACTTCTAATCTATTTGTGATCCTTAGTGGACAAAAAGACCATGAACATTTGAATGCTAAGCAAACAAACCAAAATAATTCAGGGACCACTTCGGCTAAAACCCTAGTTATTCCAACAAACTATTCAGAGAGAAGAGGAGGTAAAAAAATTTCAAATGTGATTGGGAATGACAAAAAGCAAGCCACAAGGGGGTTCCTAATCAAGTAACTCTACTCCAAGTCTACCGAGAGGCAAATAGCTTTCCTCGTGTTAATTTCCAACTAGATTATTTTGAATCTCCTAGGCCTTCCATTTCTTCAAGATTCCATAACTCTAGCCCTATCATCTTTTCCATAACAAGTCTGGATAACTAGATAAGCTTTTCTAATCTCACCAAATACTCAAGAAACAACAATAATGAGTTGTTCTCTCAGTAGATAGGTTTCCTTTCTAATAGTATTGTGGGTCACCCATGCATTTATAAGAATCAATCAAGGAGGTTCAAGTTCACAAGCCCTTTGTCACCCAGTGCTTCACCTAATCCATATGTTCTGCCTCACCATAGAAACCCTGTTGTTAATCTGCCTAGGTTTACTAATCATTCACCCAAATCTTTTCTGGTATCATATTCTTCCAACTCAAAGGATAAAACCTTATCATTAGCAACCATGAAAGCGAAGGGCATTGGCAAGAGTGCCAAAAGGTTGGCATATTTGCATTTTGGAATGGTCCAAGGTGTGAATTGCTCAACCTTACTAACTAGTTACAAGAATTTTGCAAGAACTAGGTAAGTATCTCTCACCACTCAGATATATTAGAATATATTCACTCCAGCGATGAGCCTATCAAAAAAGATTTCCTATATGTCTTTGAGTTTTTTTTTAATGGTCATGGTATGAAATTTTTTGAATGGATACCAAATTGTAAGGAAGGGATGTTAGATTTCTCAATCCCCACTTGGTTTACTCCTCAATCCCTCCCTCCAAAACTTCTTCATGTGGAAATTATTAAGAAAATAGGAACTTCCATTGGTGATTTGATAGGCATGGATACTTCCTTCCATTTTTGCAATAATATCAAGTTGTTGATTAAATGTAAGGTTAATAAACTAGGATCTGATAAGATCAAAGTGATAACCAACAGAGCTATATATAGACTAAACTTTCACTAATATGATGGCAAAATTTCAGAAACAATTAGATTAGATAATAATAGGAAAATTGTTTCCAAAATGCTACAACTATCTACAGATCTTAAGAGTACTTTCCCTATGATGAGCATAAGGAACCAAAAAGAGCATCAGAGGGATTCATCTAATAAGAAAGATCTACCACAGATTCACCAGGATACAACAAGAAAATCAAAACTAGTTTTTGAGAGGGGGGAAATCAGTTTAGATGAGGCCACAAGGGTAAATCCAATGTCAGAGATTATAGATAGCCTCTCTCTAGCTCCCAAGGAATTACAAAAGGAAGTCCTAGAGGCTATGCCAGAAGATAAAATAAAAGAAAGTCAAATCATAGAAAAGGGAAAACATGCATTACCTAAAATCAGCAAAGAAAATATTGATGGATCAAATAAAAAGGAATCTAAAGGAATCAATCATATTTCAAAACTGCAAACTTCATTTGAAAATCAAAGCTCCAAAGTCCTCAGAACAGATAAAAGAATCAGTATTCAAGATCTGGTCACTACAAGGCAACAAGGATTAGCTACTAACAACAACAAAAATTAAGGAAATTTTAATAAAAGTCAAGAAGAACAAGAAAATAAGTATATTGATGGAAGAGGAAGAGTCACTAGAGAAATTAGAGAAATAGTGAATTAAGAAGCCACTAGATAATGTTACGAGTAGTCTAGAAGAAAAAGAAAATAACTTCTTATTTGTGGGGAAAGATACAAAATATTGGGAAGTTAATAATACAGAAGAGGAATTGGGATCTCCACAGTATCAGACAACAGATCATGTGAAAGAAACCAAAACCACCAATAGAGAATCAATCAGTAGGTGTACCAAATTTTGGCAGATACCACCATCTAAATCTAAATCCTTGGTTCCTTTTGGTGGTGATCATAAGGATAAGTATAGTGCACAAAGTAAAATAAAAAGATTGCTAACTCAAGACTTTCAAGAATTTCTACACAAGGATACGGTATGGGATGAACATTTGGAAAGGCTAAACCTAAATAAGAATGAAGTAGACAATCTGGAGTCATTGACTGAGGAATTAATCCAAGTTTTTAGCTTTGAGAATATTGATATGAGTAGTGAAGCACAGAAAGTGAATCTGATTCAGAGAGTCTTAAAATTAGGAGGAGATAACTATACTTGTGAAGATTTAAAAAGAGATTTGTTTAATATAGAAGGGGATGATAAAGACAATAAAGATTCACGATTAATTAAAAATACACTAGAGGTAGATCAAGGAGAGGACTTTGAGGGGATTGATTTGAGGAAGCCACCATCCATAGAGGATAGATCTATAAAAAACCAGTTAAGCATTATAGACCAGATTCTACAAGAACTAGAAATTGAAGACAATTTAGAAAAGTAAGTTAAACAATCCAAAATTACCTTAAATGTGCAGAAGAATCTTGAATAATTGGGTATCCAGATGAATCAGGAAGGAATTATGTCTCCTAAGTATGAAAAAGTGAAAACTAAAAGAGGAAGGAAATTCCTTAAGGTACTGAGAGAAGTAGATGGGCAAGCTAAAGAGCAGCAAAAGATTAGTCATTTATTTAATACATGGAAGGGGAAGATCCTTCCCAAAGAAGCATGAAGATCACCACTTGGAATGCTAGGGGCTTAAATGCCCATAGCAAAAAAAGATTACTAAAGAAAAATTTAAAGCTATTTGAATCTAAAATTGTTCTATTAGAAGAAACAGAAGAAGGAACCAAGCTAGAAAAGAAGTTAGGTAGCTGGAATATTAATCTGCATGAATCTAGAGGAGCATCGGGAGGTTTAGGCCTCATATGGAACCCTAGGAAAGTATCTTTAGATATTTTAAACTCAATTAATAATTGGATTAGCAGTATAGTCAAAAGCATTAAAACCAATCTTCAGTTTATTTTAGTGAACATATATGGGCCAATTTATAATTTAGATTAAAAAAATAATTGGAAGAAATTAGTTTATTCATCAACAATCATAAAAATGATCTCATCCTATTAGGTGGAGACTTTAACACTATATTAAACATAAATGAAAAATCTGGAGGTATCCAACAATCCTTCCAAGCAACTTAAGACTTTAAAAACTGATGTGATCTTAACAACCTGATCGACATCCTACTTAATAATGAGAATTACACATGGAAAAATAAAAGGAAGGATTTCACTTATATAACTAAGAAATTAGATAGGTTTTTTCTTAAAGGAGACCTAGGTGAAATCAATATTAATATTCAATCCTCTTTTCTTCCAATAGCTGGATATGATCATTTCCTAGTCAAAATTGAATTCTTTGAACCTTGTAAACCAATGAGAAATCCTTTCAAGTGTGAAAAATATGGTTTTTAGATTCAATTTTTTTTAAATGCATTAAATAGTGGTCGAATCAAGGTAATTTTAAAGGATCTAGAATGTTTATTTTTGTCTCAAAAATGAAAATGCTTAAAGAAAACATACTCAAATGGAACAATGAACACTTCAATAATATATTCAAAGAAAAATTAGAAATTGAGGGAAGACTAAAGGAAGTAATTAAGAAGGGTATGAATAATGATAGCTTTCTTCTAGAAAAAGAATTACTTGCTAAACAAGAGAATATATTGGCTAAGGAAGAAGTCTTCTGGAGACAAAAGTCAAGAGAGAAATGGCTAGATGAGGGAGATCGGAATATGAAATTCTTGCAAAACTCCACCCTCCACAATAGAGCTAAAAGAAAAATAGTTAAAATTAAAGATCTTTTGGGAACTACCACTGGGAATCTGGATAAAATATCTGACATTTTTGTGAGTCATATTTAGAATACATTAAATAACTATCACTGTTCGAACAGGGTAGCTCAGTCCAAAATGCTTGAAGTTATTCCTAAAATAGTCTCATTAGAAGATAATAAATCTCTAAATAAACCTATCACCTTGGAAGAAGTCATACTGGTGTTATTCAATATGAACCCTGACAAGTCTCTAGGTCTAGATAGATTCCAAACCTTTTTTTATCAAAAGTGCTAGGACATTATTGGTATAGATCTTTGGAAAGTGATTAAAGAATCAAGAAACGATCATTCATTGTTATCTAAAAACAACTATACCTTTTTTTCTTTGATCCTTGAAAAGGAGGATCCTGAAAATCCTAGGGATTTTAGACTTATAGCTTTATGTAACACTATTTATAAAATCTGATCTAAAATTTTAGCAAATAGACTCAAATTGATTCTCCCTAAAATTATATCTGAAAAACAAATCGGTTTTGTTCCATGTAGATCAATTCTAGATAGAATACTTATTGTCCAAGAAACAATACATTTGGCTTACAAGAATAAAGGGGCAAGCATGTTCATGAAATTAGACATCCAAAAAGCATACAATATGGTTGATTGGAGGTTCCTATGCAAAACCTTAGAAGCTTTTGGTTTTTCCCATCAATGGATCAACCTCATATATCAATGTATTTCTACAACAAAAATTTCAATTCTTATTAATGGGACCCCCGAGGCCTTCTTCGAAACATCAAGAGGTATTAGATAGGGAGACACCTTGTCGCCATTTCTTTATATCATTGTGGCGAAATCCTTTGGGAGAGCACTCACCGAGGCTTAAAACAAAAGGAAAATAAAAGGTATAACTATAACAGAAAATATTCCCAACATTACCCACCAACAATATGTGGACAACACCATGTGAAAGTACAGCTAAAGAGGCACTAAATATAAAGACTATCATCCAACAATATATGGTAGCATTAGGTCAAAAATTAAACGCAACAAAATCCAAAATATTTTTTATTAACACTAAATCGAAAATGGAAAAGTAGATCTGTAATATCATGGGGTATAATAAAGGTACATTTCCATGTAAATACCTTGGTATCAAGTTAGAAAAAGGCAGTAAATCCAATAAGGCATGGCAAAGTATTCTGGATAGATTGGAGACCAAAATAGGGGGCTAGAAAGATAAATGGCTCACAAAAGCTAGTAAAATCACCAAGATAAAATCAGTATTGTCTGCTATTCCAATTTATCTACTTTCTTGTCTTCCCTTGTCCAAGCATATCAATAAGAAGCTTGAGGCAAAACTTAGAAACTTCCTCAAGAATGACTGTGAGGACTCTAAAAAATTGGCCCTCATAAGATGGGAAAACATTTGTAAACCTAAGGACTCTAGAGGATTAGGTATAAAAAACTTATATTGGCAAAACAAAGCATTAGGGGCCAAACTAATATTGCACCTCTTTGTTGAAAGGGATAAAAAATGGGCTAAAATTATGTATAACAAGTACCTTAATGTTGTAGATTATTTCTCCATTTTTAGGATGAAGACTCTTCCCAAAGGTTTTGAGAGTTGGAATTTTATTCTTAGATGTCATTCCCTTGTTAGTAAATATCTTACTTGGGACATTGGCAAGGGTGATGAAGCCTTATTCTGGGAAGATTCATGGGATGGGCACTCCCCAATAGACAGCTTGGAGATTCATGTGGATTTTAAAGAGAAATTAGTCAAACTATGAAGCAGCAAGGTCAGTGGTTATAAAACAAAAATAACGTTGAATGGAAGCACCAATTGGGTATGGAAACTTCTAAATGAGATAGAAGTGGAACCAACAGCAAAAAAGGTATATGAAAAGATAATCTAGAATAGGAAAATTAAGTAGTTAGAATGGAACAACAAGCTCATATGGGCTATGTCAAAAGATGGCAAGTATAGTGTGCAAAATGGATATAAAGCTCTCGTTTATTTTCAAAGATGGGATGAAGTGGAAATCCCACTTAAACTTTGTTGGTATCCTTCTTGTCTACCAAAGGCAGGTTTCTTTTTATGGTTGGCATTTCAAAATAGGATCCTTACGATTGATAGATTCTGCAAACTAGGTTTTGAAGGCCCCTCCAGATGTGTGTTATGCAAACAAAATAGTGAAGATTTTGATCACATCTTATATAGATGTCCCTATTCTCAATACTGTTGGGATTGGCTCAGACATATGTTAGGTTGGAACTCCCCCATGCCTAATTCATTAGTTGATCTTCTCAAAAGGTGGCCCACACATATTTGTAAAGGTATCTACAACAGTATTTGGAACATTTTCCCATCTATCCTCATGTGGGAGGTCTAGAAAGAAAGGAATAGAAGAATATTCTATGACCAGGATATGCAAACATTAGAGATTGTCAAAAAAATAGAAGTATAGTCGAGACTTTAAACTCCCACCTTAGGAATTCCAAGAAAGAAGAAGGATCATTCTCAAGCTGGGAAGGATATATTAAAAAGAAATGGACTAATCTGATTAATCCCCCACTTACCTATAATAAGAGGAATAAAGAGGCAAGGGAAAGTTGTAGATGGATCCCCCCTCCAAATGGATGGGCTAAGCTAAACTTTTATGGAGTAGCTAGAGGCAATCTAGGTGTAGCAAGTATCGGTTGCATCATTACCAATGAGTCAGGTAATTGGATTGCTAAAAGGGCTAAATCTATTAACCCAACAATTAATAATTTGGCTGAGCTAGAAGCCTTGGAAGAAGGACTTAAGCTTTGCCTAAATTTAGGATTATCCAAAGTCATCATCAAAGGAGACTCTCAGATTGTATTAAACACAATAAGGAAAAGAGCAACGCCCATTCGGGTTTTAAATTCAAAGTTAGAAGAAGTTCTCAGTATCCTAGACTAGTTTGTTGATACTCAAATTCATCATATTTTTCAGGAGCTAGAAAATAAGGGGGCTGATTGTGGATATTCTTTGGTTATTAATGATCGGTAGTCATAAAAGGAGCCATTGACATTTATAATATATATAATTAATTTAATAAATTTTCTAAATCAGCTCTATTAAGTTGTCGATTATTACTAGAATATGTTTTATTCCAACCTTTAAGAAGTGTTGGTCTCTCAAGGATCCTATTTTAAGTATCATTGAGCTAGTATATTTTGTCAAAATGCAATGTATCCTAATCTTTATTCTGCTATTATTGGATTTCATATAAGTACAGTCGTCACTTATATAAGTAGATTTAGATATAGTCAGAATGCATATTTGTAATTTCAAATTGGCAAATTTATAGAATAATATATTTAGGACCCTTCACTTTAGATTTCTTTATCGATGAGAGAGTAATAGTGAAAATATTTATAACTTAGCCTTTCTTCTATCTATCATATAGCCATCAGTGGCTCTAAACCCAAAACTTTAAGTCTGATCACCCTTGTTTTCCAATTATGAGACACTCTTTCCCTCATCATGGAAGTTACACGATGATCTCAAGCTGATGGTTTCAACTGATGTAGGCATTCATCTTGGCTCTTCTAGATCCTTCGCATGTAGAGCCTTTCCCTTTTAATTTGTTTCTTAATTTGTCTCTATCATCTTGTGCCTGTCTTTTTTAGCAATGGACACCTTTATCTGTGTTTTCCATGCTTCAGAACTACGTACTATAGCATTCTGCAACAATGTGAAGCCAAAATAATGGAATCGTGTGTTAAAGCCAATAGATGGCATGACAATAATTGCAGTGAGCTATACCCTAGGTGAAGGATTTTTCAAGTGCAATTTTACATGGAGGACAAAGAACGATATTATAGGGACATTTATTGGGTGTATGGCTAGAGCTAGAATAGACAAATGGAATATGGTGAGACTCTACCAAAATATATTTGACCCTATCTGGTGCAAAGGCATGAGCTTAGATGAGAAGCTCAGAGTCCCCCTCCTTGAAATGTATATGGATCATTCCCTGGGAAGCTTTGATCTGGCTATAGTACTAAGGCAACCTTCACTAGTAATTCATAATCTTGTAGCTTTTAACTTGGAGTGGCCAAAAATGGAATCGATCATTCAATTCCTCCTTAGATGGAGAGGGATAATGGTGGACGATGGCAAGGAATGGCTCAAAAATTATCTCAGTTTGTTCAAATCCTACATTCACCCAGGTGTGGAACTGGGAAATTTAGATACTCTAGATTTTTGTACCCCCAACATTGAAAAGTCAAGTAAGGAAAAGAATTCTTTCGAATTCCCTCCACACTTCCAATCTCAAAACCCCAATGATATTGCCGAGATTATTATGGTCTTTTGGAAATAGCAATGTGTGTAAGGATCTTTGTTCTTGTTTTCCTGCAGTCTGGCTGATGTTTTCCCCTTGTTCTGCCTATGGCCTGGTGTCTTGGCTTAAGCTCTTCTATCTCTTTCTATGGTTGGTAGGCTCTAGTTACTAATGTTTGGTAGTTGGCCTTCATTAGAATCAGTAAGGAATATATATAATATATCTTTCTGGGGTAGTTTAGTATGGATAGCAGGTCATGGTTATTACTAGTATAGTGTTTAGGTCAAGATGGATGGTAGTAGTCCACAACTAGCAGTTATCTCAGAGGTTAGCTAGTAGGTCAGTATATATGTAAATCAGCTCTAAGATCCCTTTCTGAATCTATGTATTTTCATTATACCAAAATATATGAAGTTTATTTTAGTATTGAGCCTAATTTTTTCTATACTCTCTTTGTGTAGATTTTCTATATTTGTTTTAGTTACTTAAAGATGTATCTACATATGGATAACTATTTGGGATTTCTTATAGCTACGAAATTGTCTAATGAATTCAAAGAAACAAATTCTAATTGAAATAGATAGACGAGTTAGTTACATCTACAGTTCCATAGAAGGTCAGTCGAGCTGGTTTAAAGAATTATATATAGATGCAAGTCCATTAATAATAAACAATCAAGGTGCTTAAGGCATTACTTAGATATGAGTATCCTTAAATAACAAGATCCTTATTCATATTTAATATCAATGGTAAGTTTATTATGCTTAAAGCTTTGTTCTTAATCTCAATTAACCTAGAAGCATTCCTTGAGAATGGGGTATATTTTAAGCTTCCAGAGTATCATAGAAAGGAATTAGGATATCATAATAGAGCAACATGCAGAGGTAGTCATAATTAGATCAAATTTTCAACTTTATGTGTATTTTGGTATTATTTAATCTTTTTGCATAAATATAGGTTTATTATAATGAATCTTAGTTTAAAATAGTATAACTCATTCTGGTAGGATACAATGTTATTGTAATGCCCTTTGTTGTGACTATAAACTGATGGGTTTTAGTTAATATCATTAAGTTTTTCTTTTTACTTGGTGTCCTCTAGTATTCTATCCTTCCTGGATAGCCAAAGCATTTGCAATTCATCCTCTCAAGATCTCACATTTGCATATGGTTTAAACTAATTATTCTAGCATCTACTTTAAGTTGTTTAACTGAGTAGCAGGTTATTAAGGGGAAAGCATTCCACAAAATGGACAATAAGAGGAACATATGGAAAGTATTAAAGATTTGAACTATCTAGTCATTGTTTATACTGGTTTAAATGGTGACTAAAGTAATAAAGCTAAAATTTAAAAGAGGATTTGTATCTTTCTTTTTGTATTGATTAGAAAAGATCTGTAATTGATAACTGGGGTATGCCCCTTTTATATTTGTAATAAAATAGGACTAAGGTTCCAAGCAAGACTGGAGGTTTTCTTCTCCATTCTTTCCTACCAGTGCCTGTTTGAATGGAGTTACTCTGATGTATTTTTAAAAAAAATTAATATAATCAAAGGATTCAGCAGCCATTTACCAATCAAAAAAGAAATTTTAAAAATAATAATAATAATTTAAATTTATTTTAAATAGAATAAGAAATATCATTTACTTTATATTTAACTGATTGCACCTCAAAAAATTAAGTAGGAAAAAATCTATTATAATTTTTTTTTAAATAATAAAATTAATTAATTTAAAAATTTATTATTCATATTCTTGTTTATAAACATCATTATTAGTTTTTAAGATATTATTTTAGTCTTTAGATTAAAGATTGACATTTAAAAGATTTGCATAGAAAACTATCATCTTACTATCATATTTTAAGAGATTTGCATGGAAAACTATAAGGTCCCTCCTCATAAGTACTTATTAAATATAAATTTCTCTGTTAAGTCCATTCTAAGAGTTTAGAATGGATATGAAGTAATGTTTTATGGTATAGATGTCTTGGTAGTAACTAAGATGAGCTAATACATTCATGTTTTAAAAAATCAGTGATTCAAGAACTACTACATTATCTCGACCATTTAAACATTAAAATTGCACTAATGAGGATAGGAGGTGTTTTCACCTAATGATGAGGGTGTTGATTTTGGTACCTCAATGATTAGGTTTTATGCATTTAGATAGTTCAATAAGCCCTATTGACGATATTTATGATGTTTAAATATATGCATGCCTAAAAATGATAATTCTAGTATTTTAATCTAAATTAATAAGTTAAGTTATACTAATTATGTAATTTCTAATGATTAAATATGTTCCAAAATGGGAAAGGGTTATTTAAATGAAAGATTTATGTTTTAATTTATGTAATTATCTTGATGAGTTATATATATATATATGCATGTGATTTTCTCTTGCTACTAATGTGTAAAATGAATGTGTAGGATTTATTAGCCAAGGAATCTAACAGAGAATTGGAACTGGACCCTATGTACTATTGTGAAAACCAAGGTTGAGTCTAACAAAAGATGTAGACCCCATTTTTCATATTTTATTTGTATCATGAGTTGAATAAATGTATCATTCTATAATCATTAATTGTTAACATTTTGTAGCAGTGATTTTTATAGTGTCACTTGACACTTGTGATTTGTATATGCATTTCAACATGATAATTAGAGTTAGTCAAGTAACCTAAGAATTTGAGAAGGACTAGGTTAGTGACCTAATACTAATTAGTGGGTAATCGAGATTAATTACCCTAATCAGGGTTTAGTGATAATTTTGCATTCTTAGGGTTTCTAAGAAGTCCAAATATTTCAAGCATTTTAATAGGTCATTAAATAGTCCTAGAGGCCAAAAATTATGAAAAATAAGTACCTAGGGGGTATATGTATGGGTTGGGGGCATTTTCCACCCCTCTAGCCCCTTTTGTTGACTTTGGTGACCACCCAAATATCTCATTTTTGCTTTATTGCGAAAATTGAAGTTTCAATCATGAGTTTGATAAGATAAACTCCACCTTGAAATTTTCTTAGTGGTGAAGTTAAGTTAGAAGTTTCTAGAAACCTTAGTCAAGTGGGGGAGTTATTGCATTTTGTAAGTGGTTGAGTTAAGAGCCTATTTAGAGGAAGATTTGAGAGTGAAAGGTTGTTCACCCAACCTCTAATTTTAGAGAGCAATTTAGGATTGAAGGAGAAGGAAGGGAAGCTCTTATCAAATTTTAGTTGCCATCACCTTATTGTAAAGGTAGGAACCCTTCAAGATCATGTGTCCATGTTGTGTTTCATTCCTAAGTAGATTCTTTTGCATATGTATGTTCATGTGCTTGATGAACATGTTTAAGATGGATTGTAATGGGTTTTCTTTAAATGTTGTCCTTCCTATTTTTGCATTTAATTTTTGAAAGGATTGTATGGGTTGTGTTGGCATTACTCACCCTCGGATAGGGCAGAAGTGGCCATGTACGAGAGGAGGGCCTTAGTTGGACTCTGACAGTGCAGAGTTGCTCCTCATGATGAGGAGAGGGAAAGAGTAGAGTGTTATGGGCCCCTACTCATCAGTACAAACCATGTTTGTGTTTTTTGAAAATTGAGAAGTGAACGAACGGAGGTTCTTATGATATTAGCCTTGAAAGGGAATCTATGAAAGAATGGAAGTTCTTGTGATATTAGCCTCAAAAGGGCATATGTTATGGTGTTATGACCAACATCTCATGTCTAGAAAAATCCACCTTCTCCCTAGTTTGGTTCAATGATGAACCTATTGTGCGAACTTGGATGGGAGTAAATGTTTGATTTTGTCTTCATGTTAAATTATTTGTCTCCTGGTCAGTTTGTTCTCTCCATGGTTACCTTGTTGCATTTATAAATTTTCATAATGGTTACCTTGTTGTGGAGCCAAGCAGGAAATTCAAAGTTGTTACTTAAATTCAAATATGCTGGAAGATTTATCCTCGAGATAGTAATCCTGTGTAAAAATGTTTTATTAAACGTATTGTTGAAATGACCACAATGTCGAGATTTCTTCCCTATTTCTTTCCTGATGGAGCTTTTGAATAAGGTGGTTTAATAAAATAAATGAGAAGTGGCTAGTCCACATATATTGATAAAAATTGAGTATTATCCTTGCATATGATTTATCTGGTATTTCAATTTTTTTTTGCATATGTTTATTTGAAAAATAGTTGAAATGATATTTTACCTTCCCTGTGGTATTTTTATAGTTTGAATTGGCATTCATTTGAATAATGTCAATTAGAGGAAATGAAGATAGATATAAAATGAAGCAATTTGTTATTATATTATGTTAAGAAAAATTGATGATTATGATTGTTACTTCATGGATATTTCATGATTATTAGGAGGAAAAATGTCAATTTAATTGCTTTGAAAATCTAACACTTCAGAAAAATGAGACTTGAAGGGGGAAAAAACCATCCTAGAGCAATATAAGCTCTCTGTTTTTTGTATGAGAAAAGTTTTAAAATCTCCTTAAAATAGAGAATATTCCATTCTATTTTCATTTAATATCTTTGGATTCCATTTTAAAGAAAAATCTTGTAATTTAAAAATAAACTAAAATAAATAAATAAATATATTAATATGCTAAAACAAATAGTCTTACCTCATCCTATGTTTCACTAAGAAAACTTTATTTCATAACTCCTTTTAAAACAAAAACAAACCACATCATGGGTGCTGACATCACCCCACTTCCTCCTCTCCCAAAAGTGGGCACATCACATCAATCCCCATGAAGAATGACATGTTGACTTGGGGAAATGCATCATTAAGGAAGTGATGGGAAGAGGGTGGTGTGAAGACCCTTTAATTTATGCAAGATTTAAACACAAAAAAAATTCCCCACAAACTTACCCAACATCCCTTTTCAAAAAGGAGGTCATGATGCCTTGGGAAGCCTATTTATTGCATGGGTCAGAGTGAGGGCACCTTGGGGAATGCCCAAGCAAGTGGTTGGTCCACTTGCCAAGTGGAAGGTAGGCTTAGGGGCAATCAAGAGTTAGTGGTATGCTAGTTAAGGTAGTTTGTTTGTTAGTTGATTTTGTAAGATTAAAATGGTTAGTATTGGTAAGAAATTTTAGGATTTAGTTAAGTTAGTAATTATATTAATTAAGAAGGTGTTAGATGTTAGTTTAGTGTAATGTTAGTAGGTAAGGGTTAGTTAGGGATGGTTAGTTAGTTAGAGCTAGTTGGTAGTTAGATGTTAGGTGTTTAAAAAGGTGAGTAATAAAGTTAAAGTCGGAATTAAGTAATATGTAAGTTATTCTTTTAAATAAAGGTGGGTTTATTATTATATATAAAGTAAGTGTTTGAGTATAAGTTATACTCTCTAAGTTTCATATTTGAATATAAGTGTTAGTAATTATTTTATGATTAGAAGTTATATGTTATAATTTAGTTTTAACTTTAATTATTCTAATAGGCATTTGAAATTTGATTTTCATTTTTACGATTGGAAATAATAAATTTAATAAAGTTGGTAAAAGGTATTATGAACATTAGTCTATAGAATTAGTATTGGAGTTTAACCATGATAGTAACAGGAGGTAACCCATGTCCTTCGATGTATGAATATCTGTATAATTAGATTTAAAATAATGAATGAACCTAAGCAGTATATTATTCTATTAAATAATTGGTTAAATATGATTTTATTGTTATTAATGTTTCAATTTTAAGGTGTTATCACGACATGTTAATGTGGATGTAATGTTTAAAAGGGGTTGTAAGATGAAATTGACTAGACATCTTGAGTTGGTAATTTAGATTATGTTTTAAGATGGAATGAACATTATAAATGATTTAATAATAATTAATTAATGACTTTAATTAGTTTAATGATAAATATTTAATGTTTTTAATTAGTTTCGAAAAGGTTATGATAATATCCAGAATTAAGTATTGACATGTTATGATAGATTGATCTTTAAATGCAGATTTAGATTCTCCTAAGGAATGATCTAATATAGTGTTAAAAGGGATAGCATCATAGTTGACTCGTGAAATTGGAAACCCAAAAATGTAATTTAAATTGGAAGTCGTACCTTTTTAAATCAAACCTAAATGTTAATCGATCAACTCATTCAACCAGAACTAAGTGTTCCTGTAACATTAGGACTTAGGGGTTTGAACTTGTATAGTATATGGAGATGTCAACTCTGCATCTTAATGTTATGTACTCAAAACTTACTTTCAATCCTATGTCATCTTTCCTTAACCTAATCAATGTAGCATGTATTAACTTTGTAGATTAAATATTTTTTTTTTAAATAAAAAAAAATTGGTGTGTTTTTGCCCTATATTTTGGGCATGACATTTAAACTATCTCATAAAACATTATAAGAAATTTATTATTTTATACCATATTAATCTAAAATAAAAATAACTTGTGTGCATAATGAAAATTTTATTTGACAATTTATTAATTTATTTAATTCAATTTTGTATAAATATTATTTATAATTAGTTGCATGTATGATGGTTTCAAATATTTCTTTTAAAATAAAATCAGTATATTGTTTGTTTCAAATTTTTATTTAACATTAGAGCTACTTTATTATTTGGATATTTCTCATGGTAATAATATGATATCAATATTAGTAAAAAAACAATAATGTTGTCATGTAGAGTCTTCCAACCATTAAAGCCATCAATTTGGTACCTTGTATACTTCTATTACAAAATCTAATTGAATACATTATTGCATTTTTGAATTAAAATTTTCCATCTCTTTTACACATGCTTATTAAAAAGACAACAATAAGGTTATTATATTGTGAGGATATTATTATCAAACAAAATGACTTCAATGAGAAACAAATGATCTCAAGATTGGGCACATCAACCTTGAACTTGTAAGTGTCAATATATGTTTTCATTCTAGGAATAACAAAATACATCACATTGACATCATGTCTAAATCATGCAATAAGGCACATAGCCTAGATTCGACTCCTCCTAGAACAACAAAAAAATATATAAAAATGTTTTAAATAGGATATCCAAATCTATCAAAAAAAATAACATGAACCACAACTAGTTCTAAAAAATATGAAATATAAAAATGAATAAGCAATATGTGAGTAACTAAACAAAAATTGAATTACAATATGATGATCCAAGAAAATTAAAATGCATTCAATATAATGAATGAGCATATTTTGAATTACAATATGATGATCCAAGAAAATTAAAATGCATACAATATAATGAATGACTATATTTTTGAAATCATCTAAGAGCAATCTTAGAATAAGAGCTTTCTATTCCAAATTTAATGGAAAAGTTTGTTTCTATAAAGGAAAACAAAGAAAACCATAAGTTTAGGAGCTAAAAAATAAAGATTTTAAAAAATAAAAGATTTTGGATAGTTTCTATAATTTAAAAATGAAATATAAGCAACTGATTCCTACGAGGAAAAAAATTAAAATGGGAAAGGGCTTACAATTTTCGGTGAAATTTTGTTAAAAAAATTGGAGTAAAGCTCCCACATATAAGCTTTTCAGCTTAGAAATGAAGATAATTTTATTTGTGATAAAAATTAATATAAGACTACAAAATAAATATAAATTAATAATATATGAAAAAATTATAACTATATATATTTTATTTTAAAAAAATACAAAACCATTTATATTGTAAATTGATGAATTCTAAAATACCATCTAAATTAATATAATGTGGATATATAATAATTAAAAATACATAAATATATTTAAACTGGTAGACTTATTCCTAAGACGATTATTATGATTTTACCTAGAAAGGAATTTAATGGTCGTTGAAAAGTGCAGATCTTCATGTGGCAACACAATAAATGTTTACTTTTACTATAAGCTCAGCCCCATTCTACAATGTATAGAAACTGATTTGTCTACCTTGCCTTAACAAGATCACTTTTCTTTTTTCTTTGAAAACTACATCTTAATGTGGATCACAATAAATATGGATGACCACCAATTTGAAATTCTACTAGGCACTTTTCATTTGCAACACATGGGTCAACCACGCTAAACAACAAGTGCTCTCTAATACATTTTGTTCGGCCCTTCTATTCTTA